>CM070664.1:10054295-11254295 GCA_036346575.1 Dendrocalamus sinicus
TCGCACCGACGGTCAGCAACCTGAGTAAGCCCCCTCCTGTCGCAGGCGACGGTGGGGAGGCGATGCAACGAGGCCGGAGCGTCAGCCGGAGAAGAGGTTGATGGCGTCGGCCGCGAGAGGAAGGCGCACGCGAAATAGCGAGAACCGAATGGCTTCGCTGCAGCGTGGGCCGGCGGGCGACGGCGGCTGGAGGCAACGCGAGGGGCAGGGAGACGGAGGCGGCAGCGTCTCGGGCCTGCGGTGGATGACGACGGCGCGCGCTGGTGGCGGATGGCGGCTCCGGGGTCGGCAGGAGCGAGGAGGGAAGCGGGGTGAGGAGTCGTGAGGGTCAGCCCGGGTGAGCCGAGCCGGGGTGACTAGGTGGGCCGGCGGGTAGAGGAGGGAAATACGTGGGCCGGAGGCACTGGGCGAGGGGGAAACCGGCCCGCACCCAGGCCTGGCCCTTTATACCTTCGTACCTTTTTGTCCCTGAATTGGTGCTTGACGACTCCCTAACAAAAAGGATCATGGTGCTTGACATCTAGGTTAGTTCTTTTAGGTTATAATTTATATCTATTAGATTTTTATTTTTTGGCTATTCAAGAGAAACAAACAGTTGTATGTAATTTTGGCGAATAACTGAAGTCGGTATAGTGTCTACTATAATCGACTTATAGACCCCGTCTTAAAAAGACAAACCATTTGAAAGCTAGTTATTATGGCAAAATACATAAGCCAAAAGCACAAGTAGATTCGAACCCACCCCTAAACTTTAACACCAGATTTATGTGACACTATTTAGGATCTGTTCATATTGGTTTTCCTGATGGCTTTTGGCTATGGCTAATAAATAATAGTAGCTAATATATAGTAGTGATTGATAGAAGCGGCTAATGAATAGTACTAGTTGATAAGTAGTAGTATATTATGTAAGGAAAATGATACCATGAAAGGCACTACAACATTCAAATCGCCATGGACTTACAGAATTATAACATAATAAAATAGGGTGTTACAACATGTGAAAGCGCAAAGTAGTGACTGATAGAAGTGGCTTATAGAAACTAGAGCGTTTATAGTGGCTTTGACTTCTAAAAACATAAGCCCAAAGTATTGTTTTAAATAGCGTGTAGTGGGAGCGTAGCGGCTAAGTGATTTTATAACAGATAGCAGATATCGGCGATATAGTGGGCGCAACATGCTTAGCTATATTTGTAGAAATACAAAGTTAAATAAATTAGATTTAAAGTAAAATGACTTATCTAGTGTTTGGGTTATTTGTTTATGCATATCTCAAGTTTTGGAGTTATGATTTAAAATGGCAAATGGCAAGAGTATGCAATAAATGAATCATATGAAAAAATGAAATGTATTTATACTGAATCGCCGCTCCACACCATACACTACAGCAGTCATAGCAGGCCATTGCAGCATCGTAACTGTGCAAAATACTACAGACAATTATTGTGTAGCGGCTACTATCCCCTGACTACTATATCGAAGCTACAACGAAGCTATATCGGACTATTTAAAACAATGATCAGAAATCAAAGCCAACATAAATTGTCCTTAGTTGTATAGCTACACTGCAGTGCAGCTGAACAGCCCACACGATACTTCAGCTAGTGTTTGGATTTAGTGTTTGGATTAGGATCAAAGCTAGATTAGGCTCCAACCATTCCATGCATCTAGCCCTCCGCCAGCCACACAAGGCGTGCCGACCTCCGCAACCGTTAGACAAAGGGAATCATCGCGAACATGCTGTGACGGTAGATTAGAACAAGCGAGAAATGTAAATCGCTCAGTTTGTCATCTGTACATCGCATGTCCGGGAACAGCAAAATGTAGGACAAAATCAAGAGGTGGTTAAAACTTGAAACCAATACGAAAAAAGGACGGATCATTTATACATTATCGTGTCGCCGTGTCCATGCATAGCAATGTACGTGAACCCAACACATGAGACAAAGCATGCAATATAATTGTGCATGAAAATGGCTAGTTATATTGTTAGTTTGTTACTATGTACTCTATCCAGTATTCCACTGATGCTCTCTCTGTGGTCCATCAATGGACAGCTAGGAAATGAACTATGTGTATTGTACAGCCGACCCAAACAAGACTGGCGTTACATTTTTCTCTAAAGTGATTATTCATTTGGAGGTCAGAATAAGAGCATAGAAAAGGCATTGGTTTCTTCTCCTTTCCAGTTCTTTCATGCTGATTCCCCTACCAAACTACGCAAAAAGGATGTAAGTTTGTCCACACACGTTCAGAGTCGGCTATGGACTTCTCATGTAGCCATTACCAAACGTCAAATTGTGTTCAGGGACCAGCAAATATACTACTAAAGAGAAAGCAATCATAGTATGAAGATTTTTTTTTTGAGGGAACATAGTCTGAAGAATTGACATTCTTTTTGTGCTGGCTTATGTATATGCAAATCCGAGATGTTCACACAAACAACAAATCAATCACATATAGTACTCGTACAACTTAAATTTTTTGCTGTACAACCATACGGATTCCAATAGTACAGGTTAGCTCTATCTATATATATCCCAATGGAGACAGCACGAATTTTCATAGATACATCTCTATCGCAATACGCAGCCTTTTTCTCTACCTGGGAGAAGGTATCTTGGATCGTTTCAATCAGACGCACGGGTGTCCCTCTCCCTAAATCAATTCGATCGCATGCTGATCAACAACTACTTAATTAAAAGTGATCATGGCATCTTCTTTTATGTTCCACCAAGTCTGCCTACGCCTATATACAAGGGCTGCTACTAGGCTTGGTTTGTTTAACTCATCATGAAGCGAGAAAAGGGTGCTAATCTCGTTCCCTTTGCATGCTGTGGAGTGTGGACCAGTTGCAAATCTTTAATCCGTTCGTTCATGCGAAAAGCTCTCTAGAAGAATAATGGTGTATTGTGTAGTACTTCGGATTCTTGATTAACAACGGTCTTACTGAGCGTTCATAAGGAAAAGGGAAAAATTGGTAATCCTATGCGTTATCCTGAAGACTGCTCTATGTTTAGGCCTAATTCGGAATGAAGGCTTTTTTTTGTGTGAATCCTGACTTTGGTACGAATTCATGTGGAATTTTCACCTCCCAAACATGTCCTTAATTTAGGTATGAGAAAATTGCAGTGCAGCTTCCTAAAGTTGTGACGTTGTATCACTTTAGTCTCAAAACTTGTATTTTACTTTCTTGGCTCTTTGAACTTGTCCCATTTGCACCGTAGGTCGTTTTGACCGTTTGGTAACAGAAATGACTGATGTGGCTGCTTAAGTGGCACATGTAGTTTCTTAGATGGCACATTTTTTGGAAATGTATTGGTGGATGACAAACGGGGTCATCATGTCATAGACTCAAGAGAATAATAGAAGAGTGAAGAAACAAGGGAGCTTCTAGGGAGCAGAGCAACGACTTGGGCGGTGGCCGGCGTTGGCGAGCGGCAGTGCGGCCAAGGCCTAAAATGGGTCGAAGGCTCATCGAGGAAGGCATGGCTGGTGGTGGTGCGGCAACTGAAGCCCGGTGGCGATGGTGGTGGTGCAAGAAGCGGCGGTGGCTCGGGTGGCATGACGACGGCGGTCCTCCAGCGATGATCGGTGGAGGTTTTCATGAGCACGAGCATAGCCTTGGCACGTAGAACACATTGATGGGGTTGCTTAGCCAGAGGATGGCCGGAATTGGCTTGCGTAGGTGACCGACAACGGTAAATAAGGTGGTACTAGTGATGGCTCTCCTCGATGATGCATTGAGCAAATTGATGCATAGAACACGAAGGGGAGATGGTGTAGGAGTAAGAAATTGAAATTTGGCTCACCAGAGATGATGAATCGCTAGTGAGAAATGATTTTGGCTAGTTTTGGGAAAAACTTGATTCGCGGCGATTCCCTGTACGAAAACCAAATTAATCTGAGATGAAGATTGATGAGACTCGGGAATACGATATGACACAAAAGTATTATAAAAATATTTCACCAGTATGGTCAGAACGCGGGTCGGGACAACAATTGGCCGGCTTCGGGACCGATGGGCTCGCTGAAACATGCAGTAAAAAGTACCATAAGTCTGGTACTGTTTTTCATCTTCCATGCATGTGTAGACTTTATTTTACCTTCACTAGCAAGATTGAGAACAATGTAAGTCAATTGTGTACATGTACGTCATGTTTAAGTCGCTTGTTAGAGCTTTCTATTTACGACATTGCTGAAGGTACCTGCCAAATGAACTGGGGGCATGATGAGGATGAGCTTTTCTCTGGGACTGGCAAATGCTCCCATCTTCATTTTCCTAATACAGGTATGGATCTGAAGTTCTCTTGGTGACAAATGTTTCGGTGCCCATATGTTTACACCATGGCTGAGAACACTGCTTTTTTTTCTTCAGGGTGCCGATCATTGGAACATTGCAAATACGCGTAGTTTGTAGGAGCTTGGCAAATGTGTGACCACACAACCAATTTGAAGGTGTTTTTTTTGGTAGCATGTTGGTTTTTCACATTTTCCTTTTTTAACTTCTGGATCCTAGTTCCTCACGATAACACTGCCTATGTGCTGATCATTGGTGCAACATATCAGAAGGTAGGTGTAGGATATGGTTTTCTGTTCAGAGAAATTGTTCAGTTGATGATTGATACATTCTGTAGACACATGTAAAGAGGCTACATTTTTGCCGGATACTGTGATTTATGACACAGAATAAAGTTTTTGTCCTATAATAACTTGTGTGCCTTGTAAACGCCACATAGTTCATCGTTTTTTTTTTGGCTTCCATGAGTGCCTGACGCTTCACGATGCTTCTATAATCCATCTTACATCTGGTGAGTTGTTTATTTAGTTCGCCTGCACAATATTCATATCACAAAGACACGGCCTGATCACCAGGGCACCCAAGACAGCAACGAACGGAATAGTGTTCGAAATGAATTCTTGTGCTCTTGTTCAGACAGACACATACCTTCTGATGTGCTGCACCAAAGGAAATTCATTTCCTGTTGTGATTAGCCTGAGCCGCCGTCGCATCTTGCGCCGCCATTGGCCTCCGGTTGCCGTGAAAAACATCAAAATTCAAATGAGTTTGAGTTTTTCATTTGAGTTTTTTGAACTTGAGTTCTTTTCCAATTTGGTATCCCAGCCAAAATCCCGTTTTCCTCTTTCGGCCACCCCGTTTCCTTCCTTGGTCGGTGCCCTCTTTCCTCCCGCTTCTCCTCTGTGCTGCCCGGCCACCTGGCCTCCCCGCGCTGTAACCCCAACTCATCCCTCTCGGTGTTCACATTATTACTCCTGACTTTGCCAGTGCAACCCACGCATTCAAGCCCTACCACCTTCGGCTGACCTCATCACCCACCTCACCTTGTGTGCTACGCTGACCCGTGAACTCCCCACCGTAACTCAACTCGGCTCACGACCGACGTGCACTCCCCGCTGTACCCACCTTCGTCAGCCCCCAGCAGACTCACCAGGGACCGTAGTACCTTTGGTGCCACCTCGCCTGTGGCCCTCCTAGTCAACCGCGCCAGTGCCACCATTGCTTCCACGCACCCATGCCGCTGAGCCTGGTTCATTGATCCCATCACCTCGCCATGCGTTTAAAGCCCAATTGTCCACCCAGATCCTTTGCGCAACCACCAATTGCACTGCCAAACCACCACCTTGACCACTCTCGCACCGCGAAGCTGGTGCCGACCTCCCCTGAGCCAGTAAAGCCGTTTGACAAATTACTTGCTTCCGACCATACCAACTCGCAGCCACCACAGCTGGACTCTCTCCTAGCCATAGCTCCACCAGCACCATGAGCTGTCATCGCCGCACCACCTTCTCCATGGACAGCCCGAACTGAGCCACTCTAGCCAAAACCACCACCACTGGCTTTCCCATTCTCCATAGATGGTTGTACACCCTTGCTTTTTGCTGGAAACTCGCCAGAGATGTTCAGTGCCATGGTAGGAGCCGAGAGTCTCTCTCTTGTTGCTAGCCTCAACAACCATTTTTCCGTGCCATCCGTACTGTCGTACCGTCAATCGTCATTGGTGAGCTTCGCCGGTGCCACCATGCGGTGGTCACCGCACCCCCTATTTCAGCGATGGAGCTGACCTGAAGTTGAAGAAGGGGGTTGCGTGTCGGGTCGCCAGGCCGCGTGCGCATGTGGATGGGCCCATGTGGCCATGCGCTCTAGGCCAAGTTGCCTGGCCCAAGAAGCCCTTTTCTTTTAAACCGAGTTGGGCTAATTAGCACTGTGTAGCACTGTTCATATCAGGCCAATCCAGCATTGTTCACTGCTGTGTAGTACTGTTCACATCAAGCTGGCCCATCACTGTGCTACACTGTTCACCGACCAACCTGTTTCCTTTAGAACCCGATGCGAACACTATGCTGAGCCCATTACGGTTCTTGACCTGACCCAAAGTGAATAGTGACCAACCCGTTACTGTTTATCGAAAAGCCCAATAACAAGTTTGTACCCATTTTGACTCTTTCAGGCCCGTTAAGACCATTTTGACCTCTGTTTCACCAACCCAGATCCTGATAAAATTCAAACCCACCCTTATTTGGTTTTATTGCATTTTACTCCTTTTCTCTTATTTAGTTCCTAGATTGATTAGTTCCAAGCACGGAGCTCATGTTATTTTAATTGTTTGCACTAGCATCCGAGTATTCCGAAGTGACAGTACAAGGATCGGACCCAGATTCTAAAGCCCTCAAGCCAGTAGAGTATTTTGAGTAGTAAGGCATGTTACAAGTCTTTGATCATATTGAATCCTATGATATTTAAATTATTTAATTGCAATATTTTTATTACAATTATTTACACACTACTATTTAATTACAATAAATATTTAGAATAACATAAAAATTAGTTATGTCCTACCAACAGAAAATGCCATGTTTAATTTGAGGTCATATTCACCTTGACAAGATTAGTAATATTTAATTACTGTATAATTAATTGTAGTGTAATTCATCCAAAATATTTATAATACTAAGTGACATCGGCATTTTGTTGATAGATTCATAAAAACAGTTCTAGGGTTAAGGACGAATTGTAGAAAGCCACTAGTTGGTTGGAGTCCACGACCTTAGCCTAGGGAGGAGGTTTGGATGGAAAGGTGGCAATGCATTGGAGCACTAGGTGAATGGTTTGTGGATAGCTGTCTCGTGGTGAAAAGTAAGGATTAAAACCTCATGCTGAGTAAAGAACATAGAAATTGCTTAACCATAAGTGTTGACTTGTTAAACCTGGTCTAGTAACTACTCAATTCAATTGAATATCTACAGGATAGTGGGGTTCCCCGGTGCGGGAATGGCCCAAGGACAAGGGGAGTGGTATAGGAACAGTAAAACCATACTTTACAATGGTTGGTCCACTCGGAATCAGGCAGTAGTATTCCGCATTGGTCAGTGGATACCTGATAATGTGTGGTCTATAACCTACTAGGTAGAGACTAGAACGAGGAGAGAAGTAAAAGATTTTGTTTTCTTAACTCAGTTGCACGCCACCTGTCGCATGTATATTGTATGATATTGAGAGTTTGAGAAATCTTATGGGTAAAGTTGGGCAACTTTGCAGATTGTAACAAATGGTATTCAAATTGGCATAAGTCTGTCTTCCATAGTTCCATACCAAAGGATAGCTCATTGACGAAGAGCGCTATCAATGGAAAGGATGGGTGACACTGACGTCACTCTCTATCTGACCAGACCGCAAGCAGAAGTTTGTTGGATATAGAATTAAAGAGAATGATGCAATTCAAGATGTTGCCAGGAATGTCATGCTTCACTTGCACCATTATTATGATGATGAATTTGACGAGTCACCTTTCGCACTGATTCCACAAAGTCTTAAAGATGGGAATACTATTTCTACTCCACAAGCTGACGAAGGAGAAGATCCTCATTTAAATGTGGCTACACAACATACTGTCTTCTAGGAAGCATTTTACACGAGCACATTAAAAGAGTATCAAGAACTTCATCGACGGCTATATTTATCACAGCAGGATGTGCGCACTTTTAGGCAGGACTTACATTGTCGTGACATGGTTGAGGCCAGTGAAATGTCAGACTGTGGGGAGTCCCTAGATGTCCCTGCACCCATCAGGCCACCACCACCTCGAAGGCTTTCTGCTCCTGCATATCATCACTGATTTCATGGAACCATCTCCCAAGCACTACGGAAGCCTAAGGATGATGACAAGGGAAAGGGACCTGCGATGGAAGACGAGGAGGAAGATCACGAGGAGATAGTGTACTATACAACCAGTAACTCACCATCAAATGAAGGAAACTAAGTCAAGCAACACTCGCAGGCATTTTGGCAGTGATGGAACCGAATAGATTTCAGGCAGAGCAAAATCAATCAAGACTGATGGAACAACATTCCAGACTACTAGAGTAAATTACAATAAGGACATCAGTGACACTAGGTAGTTCAACAGGACCTGCTACTAGCTGAGAAGGAACATAGGTTACTTCCAAATGGGCAAACTTCCAGAAGACTCGCCCGCACACTTTCTCAACATCACCCGATCCACTAGCAATTGACGATTAGATCAAGGACACTGAGAGGAAATTGAAAACTGTACAATGTGAAGACAAGGAGAAAGTCTTATATGTTTCTTATCAACTCTAAGGCCAAGCTGCTGCATGGTGGATAAATTATCAAGCCATACATGAGGATAAAGAAATCACATGGAAAGAGTTTGATGAATCTTTCCTCCAAACTCATATTCCCACAGGTGTTATGGAGGCCAAGCGCTAAGAATTCCTTGCATTCAAACAAGGAGAATGCCTAGTAACATATTATCTCCATCAGTTATGCCCCCGATGATGTCAAGACCAAATCCAAAAGATGGAAAGATTCAAAGAAGGACTGACAAAAATGCTTAGAGTACCATATATCAGCCATGGACTTTAAGGACCTGCCTACAATGGTGAACAAACTGATCATATTCGAAGAAGCCAGGGATGAGCTGGAGGACACACGCAAGAGAAAATAGTTTAGAGATCATCATCATCAGGCGCACCAAGAGGACGGATAATGTTATCGCCATAATAGTGATACCAGTAGAATCGATAGATGGTAGCCCCTCCAAGACCCCAATACAATACTTCCCAACCCATCATGGTGCGATGCCACACCTGTAGAGGAAACCATTATCAACGCAATTGCTCATAGAAGGTGAATGCATGTTTCCATTGTGATCAACTTTGTCATTTCAAGGACCAATACATGAAAAGAGGGCTGCCTTCTGAAATAGCAAAATTCAGACTAGAACTCAGCAACCAGTCACTAGGCCAGTTGCCACTACACCAGCACCTCAAGGAGGAGTTATGCAATTGTGACCACCTACACCAAGACCAATAGGATTACAGGAGTGCCAATAGAAACCATAGTGGGAATGCCAGTAGGATTATCAACAAGAGTTCAAGCTGGAAGAGGTAGAGGCATGTCAAGGCCTATATTTCAAGGAAGGGTGAACCACATTTCAGCCGAGGATACCACTGGAGCAACTTACATCATTGTTGGTATGTTCCTGATTCACTTGAAGCCATCATTGGTTTTATTTGATCTTGGAGTAACACATTCATTTCTTTCCATGGATTTTGTTACAAGAAATCAGTTGCCATTTGTTTCCTTGCAAAAGCATTATGTTTTTCAACCACCTAGGAGTAGGATGGAATCCCGCTTCAGGTGTAGTGATTTGAGTATAGAAATCCAAGGAGTAGAATTTAAAGCCAACCTGTTGTTATTGGAAATGAAGGGGATAGATGTTATCTTGGGAATGAATTGGCTAAGTGAAAATAAAGCCAAAGTCAATTGTGAAAATAAATTAGTGGCATTGACAAGCCTAGAAGGCATGTAATAATAGTGAAGACTGATCATGCCCTGGTAGAAAATATGAAGAAGTATGTACATAATGTGTTAATAGATGAGAAGATTCAAGTGCCTATAATCCAATAATACATATATGTGTTTTTAGAAGAATTGCCTAGAAGACCACCTGATAGACAGATTGAACTTTCCATTGAACTGATTCCAAGCACCAAGCCATTCACAAAGCACCAATATAGAGTGTCAGCTAATGAATTAAAAGAACTCAAAAGGTGATTAGATGAACTGAAAGAAAAAGAATTTATACACCCCATTATTTCTCCTTGGTCAACCCTGGTGCTGTTTGCTAAGAAGAAATATGGAAGCTTGAGAATGTATATTGACTATAGAGGATTAAATGCAGTGACAATCAAGAACAAATACCCATTGCTAGAATTGATGATTTATTTGACCAACTCAAGGGAGCCAGAGTATTTTCAAAATCGATCTATGATCAGGTTATCATCAACTTAAATTCTAAGAGCAAGATCGAGAGAGACTACATTTACAATAAGATATGGATTATATAAATTTATAGTTGTACCTTTTGGTCTAACCAACACACCAGCATATTTTATGAATCTTATGAACTTAGTGTATATGGACCAGCTGGATCATTTTGTAGTAGTCTTTGTGGATGACATTAATATACTCCAAGACTGAAGAAGAGCATCATCAACACTTGCACATTAGCTTAACCAAGCTTAGAGAATGCCAGTTATATGCTAAGTTCACCAAGTGTGGTTTTTGAATGAAGAAAATTGCATTCTTGGGACATATTATTACAGAAAGAGTGAAAGTTGACCTAGAGAAAGTCAAAACTGTTATGGAGTGGAAGCAACCAACAACAATGATTGAAGTTAGAAGCTTTCTTGGATTGATGGGTTATTATCATCAATTCATAGAAGGATTTTTGAAGATAGCCCACTCACTTACACAACTTCTCAAGAACGACAAGTCATTTGAGTGGACAGAAGCTGTGAAGAAAGCTTTCAACAACTGAAAACCAAATTGACAACAACCCCAGTCGTAGTACTCGTAAATCCAAAGAAAGAATTTCAAATATATTGTTATGCTTCAAAACAAGGACTAGAATATGTGCTAATGCAAGACGGAAAGGTTGTAGCTTATACTTCAAGATAGCTACGACCCCATGAAGAAAATTGTCCAACTCATGATCTGGAATTAATAGTTGTGGTACATTCACTAAAGATTTGGAGGCACTATTTGTTAGGCAATCACTGTGAAATATTCTCTGACAACAAAAGTCTGAAATATATCTTCACACAACCAGAGTTGAATCTAAGATAGTGAAAATGGTTGGAATTGATTAAAGATTATGACCTAGATCTTCAATATCACCCGAGAAAAGCTAATGTTGTGACAGATGCACTGAGTAGAAAGATACATCACAGTATAGCCAACAAGACAGAATATCCACCCTAATTACAGAAAGACATGCAAAAGCTAAATTTAGAAATAATTGAACAGGGATTGTGGCAGCATTAGAAATTCAACCAATGTGGATAGATCAAATCAAAGTTGCTCAAGATGAAGATGAAGAGACTCAGCAGCTCAAGAAAGAGAACCAAGAAGGAAGTTCAACAAAATTCACTAAAGATGAGCATGAGATCTTAAAATTCTGTGGTCACTATTATATAGCCAAGAAAAAGGAATTGAAAGATTTGATAGTAGTAGAAGCCCATTCATCCTAATTTTCAATACATCCTATAGGTACAAAGATATATCAAGATTTGAAGAGAAGATTCTGGTGGAAGACCATGAAGAAAGAAATAGCAGAATATGTAGCAAGATGTGATGTGTGTCAGAAGATAAAGATAGATCATCAAAGACCATCAGGACTGCTCCAATCGTTAGCAGTTCTAGAATGGATGTGGGAAGATATCGATATGGACTTCATTACTGGACTTCCCAAGACTCGAGAGGGATATGATGCCATTTGGGTTATTCTAGATAGATTAACCAAAGTGGCACATTTCCTACCAATTAAACAAATATATGGAAAGGACAAGCTAGCAAAATTATACTTAACAAAAATTGTAGTACTGCATGGGGTTCCTAAAAGAATTGTGTCAGATATAGGGGAACAGTTCGCATCAAAATTTTGGGAGAAGCTACATTAAACCATGTGAACTAGCCTAGAATTCAGTACGACATACCATCCTCAAATTGGAGGGCAGATATAAAGGACAAATCAAATCTTAGAAGACATGTTGAGAGTTTGTGCAATCGTATATGGAGCAATATGGAACACTTGCCTACCATTCGCACAATTTTCTGTTAACAACAGTTATCAAGCCAGTATTAAAATGGCACTATTTGAAATCCTATATGGAAGAGAGTGTAGAACTCCATTAAATTGGACAGAGACCGAAGAACGACAATTTCTTGGTCCTCAAATTGCTCATGATGCAAAAGCTCATGTGAAAAATTATTAGGAACAAAATGAAGATAACACAGAATCATCAAAAAAGTTATGTAAATAATCACAGAAAAGATCTGAGCTTGAATTAGGAGATTTTGTATACCTCAAAGTCACTCGCTTCAAAATCATACAAAGGTTCCAAATGAAAGGAAAGTTAGCCCCAAGGTATGTTGGCTCATACAAAATGTGGGACCCGGAGTAGAAACTTCCGGACCCCCCTGTGCATTACAGTACTAGTCCCAGATCAAAGCTAGTACACACAGATAACCAGAATAAAACGGTACATTGTCATCCACGATTTATTACAATAATAACTGAAGTTTACATTGGTCATTGCCTTACGAAGGTTCACAGAACCTGAAAACGAAAATAAACACAGTGGAAGCAAAAGTAATTAATCGACCCATCAATGCGCCACAGCAATTGGTAGGGAAACGAGTCCTAAGCATCCGGAAGAAACCACCGCATCCACACTCTCGCACGAAGTCGTAATCTCCACTTGAGCTTCTTCATCCTCTGTTATTATATTTATAGAGCAACAGTGAGTACAAAAATGTACTCATAAGTCTTGGGAAAGATGCATAGATGCAAAGCTTCACAAAGGAAAGCTATATGGTTCTTTTGCAAAAAATCAGCATTTTATTTCAAATCTACATAATTACTTCAAAAGCCATTTGATAAACATCTTGTTTTTCATAAATGAATTTAGATAAATAACTTAGTGAAGGTTAAACCACCAACACTAAAATTTTAGGCTATCTCGCCAACTTTCAAAACTCAAAGTTAAACCACGATCTGGTTACACCACCCGATTTAAATCATGAGAGTTATACCACTCCCAAGTTTGACAAACCATTTTATTTTGAAATCAAAATCAAACTTCTACCATGTGAATGCATTCCTTGCCCCTTGACCGTGGGCACGGCTATTCGAATAGTTTATTACTCTGCAGAGTTTGTACACTTTACCCACAAGAGATAAATTATCTTAATAGTCAACATGCTTCCTTTGGCATGAGACCCAGATAAAATATCACAAAGCCTTTCACCTACTCGGTATAGCTAGATACCACCCGCTAAGGTTTCACCACAACTCGAATCCACGAGTGGAGCCCCTCTTGCGCCGTATGAGTCAGAAAACCTGTCCCTCACTATGAGTAACCAGTACACCTGGCACTCAATACACCACCGGTGATATCTAAACTACACCTTTATAGGTTAGTTAGCTAGGTCGTACCCATATAGACTTGTGGTTGCACTTTGTTTTGCTCGGTTTGGACAAACACAAGCGTCGGTCCTTAAACGACTAGGGTGGTTCATTCACAATTCCAAAAATTCTCGTGCTAATCGCACTGACCAAACCTTCCATCCACCCTTGTCAACTTTTCCTTTGAAATTCATTTTTACTTTTAAATTAACAGTGGTAACATCCATTACCACTTTTCAAACAAATCATTTAACAATGGTAACATCCATTACCAATGTTCAAACAAATCATTCATCAAAACATTTAGCAAACATGCTACTCATTTGAGCATTATTACATTGATTTGCTACGCTAAGCATTTGCTAGTATTTACAAATTCAACAGATGTAATACTAACTCATTATTGAGTCAAAGGGATATCCTAAGTTGACAATGGTACAAGTTAAACAATTTTCAATGGAAGGTATAACAAATTGGGTATTTAACTAAATTTTCTAAATCAAATTATCACTTGATATAACATAAGCATGCAATAATTTAAAATAACTACCTAATCATTTTATAATTCATTTGAGCAAGTTGATCAAAGAAAACTTGCAAAACATAGGATCAAAATGATCAAAAGAGACTTGCCTTCCTGTGCTGGGTTGAAATTTTCCGGGGCTTGCTCTTGAAGTTCCTCGGACAAATCGGTCTCTACACGTAAATCAAGAAATCCAAATAAATAAAATAAAATAAAAACTCAAAAATTGAAACTAATTATACCAATTGAAAGATTAGAATTTTAGATGAATTTAGAAATTTGAATGGATCAATTTGGATTTAAAATGAGCAAGATATGGCTGTTGGAAGATTTAGAATCAAGAAAAAGGAAAAAGAGAATTTCTGGAATTAAATTTATACCGAAAATGAATTATGACGTCAGCATGGATTTTCTGGGAATTAATTTACAAAAGTAAATTCTAATTATGACGTCAGCAAGGGAATTAAAAATAAATTACAGAGGCTGACATGTGGGGCCAGCCCACGGTGGACCAAGTCCACGGACCCACAAAATTGCTGACATGGCAGACCAAACTGACACGTGGCATGCTGACGTGGCAGTGCTGACGTGGGACGGCGGCGGTTTTTGGTGGCGTGGCGGCGTGGCGAACGCGTGTCGCCCACGTGGCATGACACGTCGGCCCGTATCGACGTGGCTCGGTGAGTGGCGACTTCGGCGCGCTGGCGGTGCGAAATGGGCGGTCGGGATTGAGGCGTGTGGCGAGATCCGGCGTTAACTCAATCTGGATGAGCGGCGGTGATGGCGCGGCGAGACGCTGGTGCCGCGCGATGGCCGACGCGTGCTCGGCTCGCCTTGCGAGGCGCCGCGTCGACGCGAACGCGCGCGCGCGACGGCGAGTTGGGCGGCTGCGATGGGGACGCGTGGACACATCCCGCCGTCGGAGAATGGCCGCGGAGATGAGACGGTGTGGAGGCGGGACTCGCTCGATCGTCGGCGCGTGGGCGGGCGTCGCCGCGGCGTCGCGCGAACGCGAAGCGCCGCGCGACGCGAGCGTCGCGGACGGAGGAGCGGCGCGTGGCGGCGCGCGGTCTTGCGCGCGAACCGAGCGCGGCGCGGCGGCGAGTGCGCGAGAGACTCACCGACGGCGGCGGTTTGAGCAGCGGCAGCGGTTTGAGCAGCGAGACACGCCGCGAAGAACGGAGAGAGAGGAGAGCGCAAAGGGTGAGAGGGGTGGCGGGGTCGGTTTATACGCGGCGGGAAGAAACGGCCGCGCGTTCGCGGCGAGTTAAAACGGTAGTTTCGGCGGCGAACGGCGTCACTCAGAGAGGAAGCGAGCTGCGGTTAATGGCGCCGACGAGCGGTGCTCGGGGTCTTTAATGGCGGCGAACGGCCGGAAAAAGCGAGCGGCGAGCTCGGCGGCGGCGGTAATGGCGACGCACGCGCAGAGACAAAGCGTCGCGAAGCAGCGGACTGGCAGTGGGACCCACTGCCGGTGAGAGAGAGGAGAGAGACGGCGATCGAGCGGATGGGCGGCGGTGGCAAGGGGATGAGATCGGGGCCGTCGGATGGAGGAGAAGGGGTAAGTGATGAGGAACGCGAAGATTAAATCAAACAAGGCTGATCTGGCCATCGGTGCATCGAGTGGAAGCGGGCGCTCGGATGAGCGCGCGTGGCGGGGCGCGGATGCGCGGCAGTGTCGTCTTGGAGGAGAGGAAGGCGGGATGGCGCGGACGGCGGGATAGAACCGCGGCGGGGATGGACGGACGGATGGCGCCACGTGGCGGCGGGGAGGATTTAAATTTAAATCTTTATAGATTTGAGAAATCAATAGGAGGCTTTAAAATAGTCGAAAAAGTACCAAATAAATTCCAAAATTGCAGAAAAATCACATAATTCACTGATAATGTTTTGAACATATGAAAAATATTTCCAACCTATTTTGATATTAAATTTTTATTTTTAAACAGAACTTTATATTCTGAAAAATCCAAATAAATTGAAATAATTGATTTAAAATTATTTCTTCCAAATAAAGCAAAAATTGGGATGTTACACAAAATCACAAAAATAGTAGGAGAAGTGGCATATGAATTACAACTAACACCGAACATGGCCAGAATACACAATATGCTTCATGCGTCACAACTTCATAAATGTATGCGATAGCCTACAAAGGAAGTACCAGCAGAGGACATTGATTTACAAGATGATTTGACATACAAAAAGAGCCTATGCAGATACTTGACACCACAGAAAGATAATTGAGAAACAGAAGCATCAGATTTTGTAGGGTCCATTGAGGAACCACACTACAGCAGAGTCAACTTGGGAGAAGGAGTTAGATCTGCAGTAGGATTTTCCCAATCTGCTCCCTGGCCCAAGTTAATCTTGAGGCCGAGATTCTTTTTAAGGAGTGTAGGTTGAAACACCTGAAAATTCAAATGAGTTTGAATTTTTTGTTTGAGCTTATTTTGGAACTTGAGTTCTTTCCCAATTCATTAACAATAGCCAATATCCCATTTTCCTCTTTCGGCCACCCCGTTTCCTTCCTTGGGCGACGCCCTCCTTCCTCTCGCTTCTACTCTGTGCCGCCTAGCCACCTGGCCTCCCCACGCCACAACCCCAGCTCAGCCCTCTTGGCGTTCAAACCGTAACTCCCAGCTTTGCCAGTGCAACCCACACATTCAAGCCCCGCCACCTTCGGTTGACCTCATCACCCGCCTCATCTTGCGCGTTGTGTTGACCCGTGAACTCCCCGTCACAATTTAGCTTGGCTCATGGCCAACACATGCTTCCCACCGTACTTGCCTTTGTCACCCCTAGCAGACTCACCAGGGGCCATAGTACCTTTGGTGCCACCTCGCTGCGAGCTCTCCGTTGCCACCGTTGCCTCCATGTGCCTGCGTCGTTGAGCCAAGCTCATTGCTACCACCGCCTTGCCATGGCTTTAAAGCCCAATTGGCTGCCCGAATCTCTTTGCGCAACCACCAATTGCACTGTCAAACCATCCCTGTGACCATTCTCACATGGTGACACCGTTGCCAACCTCCCATGAGCTGGCAAGTTCGTTCGGCCAATTCCTTGCTCTCGACCATACCAACTTGATTCCTTGCTATCATAGCATCTCTAAGCTATCCCAAACTCATAGCCTCCACCACCAGACTCTCCCCTAGCTACAACTCTGCCAGCACCATGAGCCACTGCCACACCACCTTCTCTGTGGACAGCCTGAGCTGAGCCACTCTAGCCAAAAACCACCACCACCACTGGCTTTCCTTTTCTCCGTAGATACTCACACACCCTTGCTTTTTGCCGAAAACCCACTGGAGACTTTTAGTGCCACGGTAGGAGCCGAGAATCTCTCTCTTGCCGCTAGCTTCAACCACCATTTTTCGTGCCATCTAAGCTGCAAAAATGAAACCACCATAGCTACTGGAGTCCATCTGTACAGTCAATCGACATTAGTGAGCTTCGTCGGTGCCACCTTGTGGTGGTCACCGCATCCCCTATCTCAACGCTGTAACTGACATGAGGTTGAAGGAGGGTTGTGTGTCGAGTCGTCAGGCCGCATGCACATGTGGATGGGCTGGTGTGGCCAAGCGCTCTAGGCTAAGTTGGCCACCCCAAGAAGCCCTTTTCTTTTAAACCAAGTTGGGCCGATTAGCACTGTATAGCACTGTTCATATCAGGGTGGCCCAGCACTGTTTACTACTATGTAGCAATGTTCACATTAGGCCAGTCCATCACTGTGCTACACTGTTCACTGACCAACCTATTTCCTCTAGAACTCGACTCGAACACAGTGCTGAGTCCGTTACTGTTCTTGACACGAAGTGAATAGTGACTGACCTGTTACTATTCACCGAAAAGCCAAATAACAAGTTTATACCTATTTTGATCATTTTGAGCCCGTTAAGACTATGTCGACCTACGTTCTGCCAACCCAGATCCCGATAAAATCCAAACCCACCCTTATTTGGTTTTGTTGCATTTTTATGTTATTTATTGCATTAGTTTCAATTGTTTTTATGTTATTTATTGCATTAGTTTCAATTGTTTTTATGTTATCATGTTTTCAAGCATGGGTGATGTGGGCGCGAGTGCGGCCGGAGCCAAGGTACATCTAGAGCCGAGAGGAGAGCGAGAAAGAGAGAGAGAGGAGAGAGGGGAGGGAGATGGCCCAAATTCCAGAAAAGCCCAAATAAATTCTAGAAAATCTAAATATCAATAAAATGCATTAAAAAGTTTTAAAATTTTCATATTTTAAAACATCAAAATTTTGAGATGTTACATGTACGTGGTACAATTGCTTTACATTTAACATCACTATTTTCAATTTGTACACTACATATAGGCATGTACTGCGGAAAGAGGTTCTGTTTTTTTAGGCTACGACTTATATCTTTTGACTGTAATCTATTAGTATAATAAATAGTAATTGCTGAAAAAACGAAAATCAAAAACTATTAAAAAGCTAAAAAGAACTGGGCAGAGTTGCCCAAAAGAGTTTAACAAAGCAAGAACCCATTCGCCTAGCGGAGAAATCGTCGCTTTCCCTGTTGTCTCGGTGGTCATGAAGGAAAGACGAGCGCCTTTTGTCTTAGCAATGAGTGAATCGAAAGACACGGCTACGGCTTAGTTAGCTAGCCTCCAGCAAAAGAGCAAGTTCAGTGGCACAAGTGAGTGGAGCTGTTCACACATACGGCCGTAGCCACTTTTTTTAAATTTAGATATCTTTCTGAGCTTGATAGATATGACATACGATATGTATCATCTACCACACTATAACAACTCGATAGGTCCTACCGAGTCACCAGAGCTCGACAGCACCTGTCTAGCAACCGCAGCTAGCAACTGTGGCTCAACAAGCAGGACGAGTTGCTGAGCACAACAGGATGAGCAGCAGCAAATCAATTAGTTAATTAGTGATTAGCTTAAGTATGATTAGCACTATTTAAACATTGTCACACCGGCCAGCTCTGTATGTTCTCTTGTTGAGGTAGGGGAGCTTCGCAGGTACATACCGAGCTCAAAAAGAAGATTAAATTTATAAAAACGGATATTCAAAACTAAATTTGAAAAATAAAGTGGCTACAGTATTGAACAGTTCCAAGTGAGTGTACTGAGAGTACTCATGGGCGGATCTAGCATGAGTCAAGGGTGTTCAGCTGAACACCCAAAATTTTTTATAAAATGCCAGGTATATTATATATATATATACACTATTAGTTGTGTTAAAACTATATTTTATACTTGCAAATAAATTCAGCCCGCACTCCTCGTATCTCGCACGCAGCCCATGTAATACATTAGACCCATTTTTCTTTCCACCTCAGCCCTCATGTCCAAAGAAGTAAAGATATAAACAAAATCCTAAAATGTGTTCTATTTTTCATCTTGTAGCTGTCTATGTAGGAGACGGCTTTGGCCTTCGAGTGGCGAGCGAGCGGAGGTGCAAACTAGAGGTGAGTGACGACCGACGGATGCGGACGTGGTGCCATGATGTGACGACAATTATGTATGAGGCAGCGCGTGGTGCAAGGTGAGCGTGTGGCAGCGTGGGCGAGTAGAGATGTGTCGCGGGAAAGCGGGCAGTGGCACAACGAACACGGAGGTAGGGAGCGGGCGACAGAAAGGGAGCAGCGCGGTAGCCGGGAGGGAGCGTGGCATTGGGAAGTGAGTAGCACCTCTAACTTATTGTCATCGTCCTCTCTTCAGATTTAGGTGTGCTTCACCCCACTCCACTTATTTTCTTTTTTGTCTGTTTTACTCCATGGAATGAACATACAGTTTTCTCTTAGATGGACAATTCTTGTTGATGGGGAATAGCAAAAAAAAAAGAAGCAAGATCAACAAGATATACAACTCTCATTTATCTCTATAATTTGTTGTTTAATTCATATAATTATGCTCACCTTATGTCACCAATTTCCTCATAAGAAATCATTAATTTCTGTAATTTATGTATTTTTATTATATCTAATATACGTATCGTTGTATCGGTGTGTGGGGAAAACGGTGCGCTATGGTATCGATGTATTTGCGTTACTTAGTTCTGAAATCCAAACATCTATTCTAAAAATTTTGGATCCGTCACTGGGAGTACTAATCCTATGTGAATTACCTGCTCCTAGGTAGTACTGGCTCGGGATCGTGGGTGCTTTCGGTTGGCGCATTAACGTCACGGATGCGGTAAAAGGATGGTCGCTATTGATCCGGCCTGGAGATCCGGCCTGGATGCGGGGAAAAGGTCAAAAGGACGGTCACAAGATCCACGAGATGGACATATAGGTTATGTTTGCGTGCCTCAGTTCATGCGAGAATTTTTGCATCATTTGCCACTAATCAGCGTGAAAATAGAGCTTACGAGTACTATTACTAGTAGATGGTGCGACCAGTTTGCGTGCACTGGCGTCAGAGTGACACCAAGAAAGAAGGGAGAAGAAGAGGCGATGAGGGGGGAGAGAGAGTGAAGAAACCACATGGTTACCAGCTACTGTGAGCTGAGAGTTGAAACTAAGAATTGGGAGGCAGAATTTCTAAACAGAGGTCACTGTTCGGTGAGACGATGGCGTCAGGGAACTGTTACTGCTACTATTGAAAGCCAACACCTGTTCGCTGAACAAAACATTCGCGTTGTGATCGGTGAATCGCAATGATCCCTTGTCTCGATTAATTGGCGAATGAATGATTTCGTATGGAGGGTGACTGCTAGTCATGTCCAACACCAACCTAGAATCAAAGCATGGTAACCTAGTTTTAGTGCACACTCCAATCCAATCATTAAGGACGACCAATCCTCTAATTGGCTCGATCTTGAGTCCTAATCTTTCCTGGAGTGTAACCTGATTGAGACCCATCACTTGAAGGAAGGACAACTAGCTCCAAATAGAAAGTGTTGGATCGATCCTCCTCCAGTTGATTGAGCTTCAGTAACAGAGACTACAGAATGGCATGTTTAACAGGTGAACATGCGCTAGCTAATAATTATCAGGGTAAAACATCATTTCAGTAATAGAGAGCGTGAGGCTGCCATGAACGCCAGCACTAAGGAAAGTTCATAGCTACCTTTCTTTGGCGGTACTATATACGCTGACTAAAAATACCAGAGAAAAGAAAGGAAGCTCAGAGATTCCCCTTGACAATAAGGTCGAAACCACTGTTCACTTCAGTTTTGCTCCGTAGAGCAATTGCTGCAAGCAATGGATCCAGGGACAGCATAGCACCAGTCGAAAACGTGAGACTCGCAAGCATCAAAAGTCAGACGGCGACGACCACGAGCTCTTGGAAATCTCGGTATCTCACCAACTTGGAGGTGCGTGTGAGCTTGGCCCCCACCGCCATCACAGGAAGAGAAAATGTAATAGAGCTCTGACAAGATGACACTTACCCTTGTCTCATCTCTGATCAACTGTAATTTTCTCGAGGGAGGTAGTAGTGGGCTTGGCTTATTAGTCTTTCATGCTTTGATTTTGCCCAGTAAGTCAACTGAATCATCTTGAAAAGCTTAGTTTGGGAAGGTGTGCGTCTTGTCCAGGCCAAACGTTCAGTCGTTCATGCAGAGTCAGGTCTAATTTACTGGTGTTTAGATGTGTATCTACTGTGCAGCCACCGAAAGGCGATAAGTAGCTCCTTAGCCATGCAAGTTATTACACATCCATGGAGAAGAAAAGCACAGGCACTCACAGCTTGCACGGCAAATTCAGCTCAATATTACTGCAGATATAGGGAAAGATTAGGAGATTGTCTTACACGCAGAATATGACCGGATTGATGCTGCTGGTAATCAAACCGTGTTCAAAAGAAGAGAAACATATTTTATTAAAAAAATGGCCGTCTTGAGAATGCACTCGGGATCCAGGCGCTTGTTTGTTTCCCATTGTAGGCTACTTCGATCTTATCGAAAGACTAAAAGTCTAAAATACACATCATCTTTTTCAGTCAGATTAGATTTCTTCTTGTATAATGTGTTCAGTTCACACATGCTCGTACAGTGAGTACCGAACGTGAATAATGCGAGCATCTTTTCTTCGTCAATGGAAAACAATATTTTCCTGGAAATCTTATCAGTTTTTTCCCTAATATTGTTTGGATGTCTAGGAGAACATCTCAGCCAACTCAACAACCATAGAACATCTCCAATGGCAAAGGCACATTCAACTATTCAAGCGCGCTCTTCTAGCTGCATGGACCTCTCCTCTGGCAAAGGCTCCACATGCCAGTGGACCTAGAAAATTTATATTGGGTGTGCACTATTAATTTTTAATGATGGGATAAAAGATTGTTGTTAAGCAATTATCAGTTGATCGAATGATAATGTCGGTTAAACTATGCATACTTAATGTTCTTATATAATTAGTCGTGCTTTCTTTCTAATTAATTGCCTACTTTACATATTTAATTGTGAAAACAACTTATTTTACGGAGTGGTAACAATAACAAATAATGATATTTATAAAATTTTTAAATATGTGTGAACATGTTATTACAATTGTATATCTATTTCACTATTTTTTATTAGTACACTAGGCCCCTTGTGTCGATTCATGTACCCTACTACCAATAAACACATATGATTTTTAGTACATCTATGCTTAGTAGACTAGTATTGGAGCCTACTTATGTCGCATATGACTTTAAAATTTGTAAGTAAAATGTCTCACATAAAATATTCAATGTTTAATTTTAAATTATTGTACTCATTGTGATGGTCTCAACGATGCAAACAGATAGAGAACCAGGTCGACAAATCATTTTTTTAGTTAGAAGCTAAATAATTTTCTAAGACCTAAATAAAATAGGTACTTTCATACCATTCACGCGCTATCATATAGGTAGAGGAAAAAGATTAGTGACTGCCTATAAAAATCTGAACAAGGCGCATGAAATATAATTTGCATCTAATTCCTTCAAAAATTATCAAATTAAAACCTATAGACAGAGAGAGTGTGTGTGTTTGTGTGTGTGTGTGTATGTGTATATAATATTAATATATATATATATATATATAGAGGAAAATTACATAAGGCACCTTGGTGCCTAGGCACCCACATCAAGAACCGTTTGATACACGTGTATGATTGATAATTTTTTTGAGTTTGGGTATGGAAATGTTTTATACCCTTGATATATTTATGGTAAGTAAGTTTTGAACTCAGTTCAAACTAGTTTGAACTACTTTTGAGTTCAATGCGACTACAGTGAGTATATACCATAAAAATAGTTCAAACTAATTAAACTGAAGTTGAATTTAATTTTTTTGAGTTTAACATCTCAAATATACTTTTTATGGGTATATGAAGATACCCATATCAAGCGTTATAATCTCAAAGCAAATCAACGGGTATTGATATGGGTGCGCATGAAACACTCGTCATATATATATATATATATATATATATATATATATATATATATATATATATATATATATATATATATATATATATATATATATATATATATATATATATATATATATATATATATATATAGTACACCTAGGCTCCTGCCGTTAGATTGCTTTTAGATACGTGCTAGAGCAATGGTATGTATGGTATGTAATATATTAGGCATGCTAAATCAATCATGGAAGGAAAGTCTTAATCATGGATGGAAAGTCTCAATCACACTAGCACGCATCTAAAAGCAATCCAAAGGTAGGAGACTAGGTGTCCAGATTTACACTAGGTGCCTATATATATATATATATATATATATATATATATATATATATATATATATATATATATATATATATATATATATATATATATATATATAAATAAAATTGAGGCTACCGTACATACCGAGCAGCCTAGCTGGCCCTGCCCATGCCACATGCAATCGTTCCCCAAACCTTTTGGCTTCTGAGATCAGATGCCGTAGGCCCAGGCGCCATGTACCAATGCTGGATCCTCCCATGCATCTAGTTGGTTCTTAGACACAATCATACGACTAATCTCGACAAAAGTAGTCGTGGGTCCTTGGCTTGCACTGTTCTATCACTTGCGTCTCCGATCTTAAGAGCTGAGCTTTCTAATCTGCTATACTTACGCGAGTCAAGACAGGTCCAAACCATGCGAGTTATTAGGGGTATTGGGCCTGATTAGGTCCATTTGCTCTTGCGTCAATTACTCATTGCAGAAACCACTTAACTAGTTTCTATCTATACCATGTCATATAGACACTACTTTAGATACTATTATCTCCAATGCACCATGTCTATTTATAACCCAAGCAATTAATTAAGCATCAAAATCTCTCTCTCCTCTCCACCAATCATAATTTTTCTCTATCTATCATGAAGATACCACCATCTCTCCAATGCAAAATTTGGTAGTGTCTATTGCATTGGTTTTCTCATAGAAACTACGTCTTGCATGAGGGCAGTGCCAGTGCTCCACGTAGGATAGTGTCTATGGCATTAATTAGATTGCAATGTAGGAGTTTTAGATGATGTGGCGCTATATTAAATAAGAGAGAGAAGAAAAAGAGGAAGAAACTGGGTCTCATGCAAGACCTAGTTTCTATGAGAAAACCAATGCAATAGGCACTACTAAATTTTGCATTGGAGAGATGGTGGTATCTTCATGATAGATAGAGAAAAATTATGATTGGTGGAGAGGAGAAAGAGATTTTGATGCTTAATTAATTGCTTGGGTTATAAATAGACATGGTGCATTGGAGACAATAGTGTCTAAAGTAGTGTCTATATGACATGGTATAGATAGAAACTACTTAAGTGGTTTCTGCACTAGGACTGCTCTGAGACCCAATTTCTTCCTCTTTTTCTTCTCTCTCTTATTTAATATAGCGCCACATCATCTAAAACTCCTACATGGCAATCTAATTAATGCCATAGACCCATAGATACTATCCTACATGGAGCACTGGGACTGCCCTTAGCCATCTTCATGAATCATGAGCCGGATGAGGCAAGTTAACAGCGAGACAAATAGCCTCTCGCATAGTGATTCACATTGTTAGTTCGTTAGGAGCGACGAGGAAAAAAACCAAGAGATGCCGACTCAAGAATCACCTCACCTCCTCCTTGTGTTCTGCTCCTACTCCTACCCACCTTTGCCTTGCTCCCCGCCTCCCCCCTCTTGGTGACCCAAGGATCTCTGCCGTGGGCGCCACCACCACGCGATTGGCAATGGCCGCCTCCCCTATATAATCCCCGCTTCCTCCCTTTCCACCGCATCTTCTAGCCTACTGGTGCTCACTCCTGACTCGCCATTACCTTCTCCAAGCTCAGTGCATTTGTGAAAGCAGACGACGTACGGAGGGGAGCGCGGATACATACGACGACGGTTGCAATGGTGGACGTGGACCGTCAGATGGCAGGCCTGTCCCCGGTGGCGCACGCTGCCGGGCTGCGCCGCCTGTCCACGCGCGCCGCGGCGGGGCCCTCGTCAGCGTCCGCTTCTCCGAGACATGGCTTACACTCGTTCAACGCCCTGGCGGCAGCGGTGCTCGCCCACCTCAGGGCGTCCGGGGTGGCCGTCCTCCCGGGGCTCTCCGATGCGGAGCTGGCGCGCGCCGAGGCCGAGATGGGCTTCGCGTTCCAGCCCGACCTGCGCGCTGTGCTGGCCATGGGGCTCCCGTCCGGCCCGGGGTTCCCGGACTGGAGGACGCGCGCGGGGCTGCGGTCGGCGTTCGACCTGCCCATCGCGGCGGCGTCGCTGCAGATCGCGCGGGGTGCGCTGTGGCCGCGGTGCTGGGGGCCGAGGCCGGCCGACCCGGACCGAGCCCTGCGGCTCGCGCGCTCCGCCATCCGCCGCGCGCCGCTGCTCGTGCCGCTGTTCGACAGGTGCTTCCTGCCCTGCCGCCCCTGCCTCGCTGGGAACCCCGTCTTCTTCGTCACCGACGACCGGGTGCTCTGCTGTGGCCTCGACATCCTCCACTTCTTTACCCGCGACTCCTCCTTCCAGCCGCTGGACCTGAGGGTCCCCTCGTCGGTGCGGGCGTCCTCCGGTGAGACAACGCCGTACATGCGCCGCAGCCTCGACGCGGCCTGCGGCGGCAAGGCCCCGCGCTGGATCGAGTTCTGGAGCGACGCCGCGTCCGATCGGCGACGCCGCGACTCGTCCTCCTCGGAGGCCTCCACCGCGTCCTCGTCCTCTGGGTGCTCGTCGCCACCGGCCAGGAGGTCGAGGACCCCGCACTGGGTGGACAACTACCTGGACAGGCTTGGGTCCGTGCTGAAGAAAGGCGGGTGGAGGGACACGGAAGTGAACGAGATGATCGAGGTGGCAGCCTCCAGTCTGTTCGACGGCGAGGAGATGCCTGCGGTGGACGCCGACGCGGTGCTCGACGCGCTTCTGCTGAAGGCCGACCGGTGCTCCGACTCGCTCCGTCGAGCCGGGTGGAGCTCGGAGGACGTGTCGAACGCGCTCGGGCTCGACCTCCGGCGGTGCAAGGAGCGGCCGCGGCCCGCCGTACGGATACCGCCGGAGATCGCCGTCAAGGTCGAGCGGCTCGCGCAGTCTGTTGCGAGGCCGTGACCTCGCCGACGCTGGTCACTGGCGCTAGCTTGCCGTTTTCTTTTAGAAAAAAAGTTGCTTCTTTTTTTCTCTCGACTTTTTCACTATACAAGGAAAGAATACCTGTACTTTAATCAAGTAAATAAAAATTAACACCATGATCATGTGCATGCTGATATGTAATGTAATGCTCGGAAGTGACCAGGTCTAAATGAGATGTAATGTAATGCTCGCAAGTGACCAGGTCTAAATGAGAGTAGTAACGGTTATGTTGACGGCGCCAAGCACTCTCTTTTTCAATCTTTTTTAAGAGAACGGTACTTTTTGTCGAATCTTTGGGAGTCAGGGTGGATGCCAATGTCTGCTGCTAATCTACTGATCTACAGACTCATTTCCACTAGCAAACGGATCCCATGCGGCTGCCGTACTAATTTTATGTAACGGATCTTACGAAACTCCCGTGCCTGCAAGATTTAGTTTTTTTGCTCCATCTTGCTTTTGCTTATTGAGCTTTTAGTGCCTTTGCTTTTCTTCAGTACAGTCCCGGATTGTTACTAGTGCGTCCTAAGCCGTGATAATCACAGATTAGCAGTAACTAGTCAAGTTACTCCCCATTTACCCTCGTTAATTTTCAGCCCTTAACATCGCGGCTCTGTTGACGGAAAAGGTGTAGATCAGTAGACGGTGGTGAGTCACGAGTGGTTGGTTGGGTCATGCTCGTGCATGCACTTGCGCTTTGGTAGCGCTTTTGGTTGGGGTGTGCGGCGCGTCTCCACTCTCCACTTCTCGTGTGTTAAAACTCGCCTCGGTGACTCGGTGCGCCCTCCAAAAAGAACAGCCTTGTTCCGTTGCCGAGCGGGCTGCCATGCCGCGTTGTGCTTGCTGTTTAAGGCTGTGCTCGGTTGAACTAAAAAATAGAGATTTATGATTGAAATTGTACTATAGTTGAAGGTAGCTTATTTGATATAATTAAATTTACAAAATCTAAAAATAGAAAAAATATGTTATCTCATCACGGACAACGTAAACAAATACGAGGAAAAAAGAACCGGCAAAAAAGCTAAAATGGCAAAAATTCAAAAAAACGAAATTTATAAATAGTGAAAAAAATAAGCCAGAAGCTCAAGCCGAAATGAGCGGGATGTAAGTCTTTTGACGGTTTGTTTTTCTAAAAAAAGGTAAGAAGAATTAAAAAAAATTGTTATATCGTCACAGACAATACAAAGGAAGAAAAAAAGGTAAAAGAGTAAAAAAATCCAAATAAACAGAAATTAAAAATTAATATTTTTAAATATCTTCTTATTTAAATAAACTGAAATCGAAAAAAATAAACTGTTTGGAGAGGCCCAAACTTTCCCTCTCGCACCGCGCGTGGGGGGCGCACTCCTGTGACACGACAGCTTAGCTTCGGGAGTTGGGGGCGCGCCTCAATTCAATGCCGCGGCGTGCGCTCCGTGCAGCCAGCGCCATCACGTAAAAAGCGGAGCCGCGGCCTGTGGCTAAACACCACACGATGCCTGTGTGTCCGATGTGCCGGTGATCCTGCGTTGGCGCATCTGCGCGTGCTCGGCGCTCTCGTCCTCGGGACGGGGAAGAGGCTGTGCGACCGTGCGGTTAGCTCGCCTCGACGTCCTATCCCGACCGTTGGTTCGATTTGAATTGGATGGCCACAGTACCATACTCGGTAGTTCTTCCCCAAAGCTGCCAGCTTTAATGGAAGCAGTGGAGGGTGATGCTGCTGGCTATTTTTTTTCTGTACTTTTGCTGTGGGCATTGGTCGGGACTCGGGGAATTTTTTGTACGGATAATCCATTTTTTATTCGAAATTACAGAAATATACCCGCGGGAAAATTTTTTACAGAAATAGGCTCCAATCGCCTAATGGTTGGGCGATCGGAGCCTTCGCCAACCATTGGGCGACTTTAATCTAGTCGGTCTACCGTTGCTACGCATCGATCGCTCAACCATTGGGCGACTTAAATGCAGTCGCCCAACCATTGGGCGACTGCACTCAAGTCCCCTGTGAATGTTTTAAATTTTTTCAATTTTGTAGTTTTAAACTGGTAAAAATCTGCTGGAGTTGTAATAAAAGTTTATGTTCATTGTATATTATAGGTGTGTAAAAATTTTGGGAAATTTTTTAGGAACGATTAACCGTGAAACGATCGGTACATACGATGGTAAGTGATATTTTAATATTATTGAGAATTCGTGTCTCTGGGCTAGGATTGGGTTGAGGAGGATAGACGGCCCAGTGGTCGATTATCACGAGCGGTTCTACATACAAACCGTCTGTAATACTCTTTATCACAAGTTTTATATACCGATGCAATATAAACAACTAGTCTGAAAATATAAAATAGCAAAGTTGTATATGGCTTATATATACTCATTTCAAAGGTTTCGACGAGATCTACAACTTTTCAGTTGAAGCAAAATCCAAATTCGAAAGGAAGACCAAGAAAAGGGCAAAAACAGAAACTAAAAACTTACGACGCAGGTTTAGGTCCAAAGATGGCCGATTTTCGGGGTCTTGGAGGGCGACAGGCGCAAGCTGGTCGTTTTTATTGGATCGGGCTCGTCGTTAGCTTTCCAACGAGTACAAGAACGTCGAAAACGGACACCGTATGCAAAAGTTATGCCCGTTTCTTCAAGGTGTGTCGAAACAGACGGAAACTGCTCTAACTTTTGATCCTGTAGCCGAAATTGCTCAATTTTTTTTCTAGAGGCTGTTGGATGTATGAAGAACAGCTCCACCAATTTTCACTTTTTTTGGCGAAGGTTTGATGCACTTTCCAAATTCTCACTAAATCAAAATATTACTTACCATCGTATGTACCAATTGTTCTATTGTCATTTGTTCCTAAAAAAAGTTTCCCAAAATTTTTTACACTCCTACAATATACAATGAACATAAACTTTTATTACAACTTCAGCAAATTTTTTACCAGTTTAAAACTATAAAATTGACAAAATTTAAAACATTCACGGGGTCTGAGTGCGATCGCCAACCATTGGCGCGATCATGAAAGTCGCCAATGGTTGGGCGACTAGATGCAGTCGCCCGAGGGTAGAGCGACTGAATTAAAGTCGCCCAATGGTTGGGCGAAAGGCTCCAGTCGCCCAACCATTAGGCGACTGGAGCCTATTTTTGTAAAAAATTTTCCCGCGGGTATATTTCTGTAATTTCGAATAAAAAATGAATTATCCGTACAAAAAATTCGGACTCGGGAGTTGGGAGGAGGTTTTCAGAATTTGAAGTGGTGGGGGAACTCGGAGGAGGTTCGGTTGGTGGTGGTGGTGTAAAGGTGAAACCCAGCTTTCACTAGTGGTAAATCGGATTGGTTTTTGCTGCAATCGGGAATTAAGAATATGACAAGATAAACCTTTTTTTTTACTTTTCCTTTTAGCTTCTTCATGGTGGATAAAGTATATCAACGATACTCTTGGAGTTTCATCATTATGTCCAACCTTCCACTTCGAATTGTCCAGCACATCTTACTTGCCGAATTTTAATTACTATCTTTTTTTTATCATGTTTGAGTCCTCGAAACAAGGGTGGACCCTCCTGACCTATATACTAAGGTATATTACACACACATATATTTTTAATTAGATCAAAATGCTACGTATTTGTGTCCAAAAATATAAATCAGCCTAATCCAACCCACACTTCCCTCTCTCAACCCACTAAAACTTTCTTTACGCCCACCAAACCTATGTCACTTACCACAACCCAAATTCTCTATGACCCCAGCCAGCCACACAAGTCCTAACCAAACTGGCTCATCTCTCTCTCTCAACGTGGCGACAACACGCATGTGGAGAGTGATGGAGCCGACCAGATGGGAGGCACGAGGTAGTGTCGCAGTAGCGCAAGCCCACAATGGGTGCACGCGATGACGGCTAAGGAAAGGGAGAGGGAATGTAAAGCGTGCAGTGGCTGCCAGCGACGATGAGCTAGCGAGAAGGCAAATTAATTCTCAAATTAGGGCCACAGGTGCACTCTAGGAGCGATCGAGGCACTGCGAGTGAGCAGAAAAGTGATGCAATGAGTTGGGTGGCGATGTGGCGAGCAAGAAGGTATGAAACACACGACGTTGCAGCGGGGTCTTATTCCCAGGTGAGTTGCATCGATCTCCCACTCCCCCTCCCAATTCCAAAATCGGCAAATCCCAAATAGTTCATTAAATAATTGTGACATTGTGAAATGTAGATCATAGAATCTTCAAAAATAAGAAAGAAGTTTATAGATTTAAAAGCTTTGTAGATACTATTGGTTAGATTAACATAATAAAGTAAATTTCCTTAATCTTTTAAAATGGTTAGCATAAAAATTTGAACAATAAAATAGTTATCTCTAAAATTGCATGAAGGGTTGTACAATTAAAATTGTATTTTGCTTAATTATTATGTATTTTTCTACATTAGTTTGAGATATTTTTGGTTGAGACAATTTAAACTTTGATTTTTTATTCAGAATATTTTTTAAACAATATTTTATTAACTTCAAACATCCATATTAAAAATGTTGGATCCGTCGCACAGAATGTTAGTTCGGTGACCCTATCTACCCTAAGATAGCATGCCTACGGTGTACTCGTAAGGATGTGCGCAAGCATCGTGTAGTTGATAGTATCATGCATTGCATGATTGCGCGATGGAGAGGTCCTCGTATTAACAAAAACTTGCTCGTACCTTTCCGTAGACAAATCGGATTTATCAAGCATGTATGTCCTGTCGTACCAAAGCCCTTCACTAATAAAAAAAAACTGTTGCACGTAGAGGTTGGCTTTGCATTCTTTGGCATTGTGAGTATGTTATGGCTGCATGTCGTATCAAAGCCCTTCACTAATAAAAAAAACTGCTGCACGTGGAAGTTGGCTTTGCATTCTTGGCATTATGAGTATGTTTGTTATGGCTGCATATGATGACATTTGATACTAACGCGAGTATTTATATGAATAAATCAAATATTAATAAATTATTTTAGAAAGATTATTTTGATAAGTCGTTTCGAAAGTGCAACGAAAAAATTATTTTATTTATTTATTCAGAAAAACTACATATAAGCCATAAACTTAAAAAGATGGCCTATATCAAGAAACGAACGCCGCAAACAATAAACCCATGCATGCGTGGCTGTAACGAACGCAGATGAAGCATTACAAGTTCAGACATAACAGCTTGCAGTTTGAGACATGGCAGCTGAAATGCATTGTTTACATCAAATTCCACAATAATTCTTTGGTGGTCCTTGCACCGATGGAGTTTCTTGGGAGACTTTACGCATGGGATTCTGTCGTGAAAAAGGATTTTTTTTTTTTGGTTGTAAAGTATGTCGGAGTTTGGCTCATTTGCTTGGCAGGGGAGCGTAGGCTTAACAAAATAGTGGTTGCATATATTCCTGGACCACAATTACGTATAATGAACTTAATTATAGCGTCGATGAAATAGTTATTTGTTATTGATACGCTGAGGTAATCATAGAAATCATTACATCACTTCTATATTTATAATCTTTTAAATGATATGTTATTTTGTCCTTTGAATAAATATCTCTCGTATTAATCAATAAGTATGTGACTTATTTGTGAAACTCTTTATTCATGTTTTGATGTTATTCTAAATTATTCGTGATTTTATCTCATTATGTGAAACAGTTATAATTTATAGATCAACACATGTATTGGTTGATGACTATGTTTCATGAATCATGAATATAGGGATATTAAATCAATAATATGAACATATGTTAGAGAATATTGTGTTGAATTAACCCACCTTGAGACATTGTTGAAATTGTTATGTTTTACATGTCATTAGTTGATCTCAAGCGATGATGATATATAATCATTATATCTGAGATCAGCATAGTTTCCTACATGCGTAATAGTGCACTTAGGAGTTACCAACGTTACTCTGTAACTGGGTAGTCATAAAGTTAGCTTTCATGTATGCTATAAAATATACAGAGAATATAACTGGTCAAATATAGGATTTGCCCCTCTACATAATAGGAGAGATATCTCTAGACTTCTCGATATGGTTGGATAAAGGAATTGCATGGCCATGAAGTTATCTATTACTAGATCAAAAAAAAGATTAAATAGTCAATGGATGGCGCGTTTCTCACTTAGAGTTCGATCAAGTATCGTGAGGCAAAAGGAGAATATGCAAACATGTCATTTAGTCCAACCAGATATGAACTGGCCATGAGTTGGTTGAACATATCACAAATTGGTCTACGAACTGGTTGTATGGAGATACAGACTAGTTGTAACTAGATATGAACTGATTGTAAGGAATTATAAACTGATTATGAGTGACTAAAACCTGGTTGTAGATCATATTTGATATGGATAAACCAGCGGTAAACACCAAATAGCCTGATCTTTTACGATACCCCCCACGAAACCTTACAAACCGATCTGATATGATCAAATTGCAGGATCAATCCTTAGACATAATTTAAGAACAAGGTATTCTCAACTTGCACAAGATGATATCTTTCTCTCTTGCTGAAAATCACAATATCTCTTCTCTCCACGACAATCTCTCAACTCATCTCACGAACACGCCTAATCATAGTGCCAAGTGGCTTTTCTCTTTTATTTCATGATCTAAACATAATAATATGGTCCTTTTGTAGGACCGAAATGGCGACAGAGGGGGGGTGAATGTCGCTCTCTTCAAAAATCGCCCCCGAGAATTCGTACACTGATCAGAACAAAGCAACTCACAGAAAATTAATTTTGCTGAAATCTTGAACGCAAGCGACACTGAAAAATCCAGCAAAAATCAGAGATCAACCAGCAAAAATTTCATCTGAAAATAAGTCTGTTTGGATCGCATGCGGAAGGGAGGAAAGACAGAAAAAGAATAAAAAGGAAGCATGAGATTGTCTCCTGGCTGAGAGCAGTACAGCGGCTTAGAGATTCTATTGGATGAAGCTATTTGTAGTCTCCAGAAGAAAAAGCCTTTTGCCGACCAAGACAAAAACTGAAAAGATAAAGCTAATTTGCAGCAGCTCAAACCGAAAGGAAGCAAGCCAAACAACTAGTACTTGGTTGATTCTGGAGAAACTGATTGCATCCTAAAAGAAATAAAAAGCTAATTTGCTGCGTACTGCAGCCGAGGCAAAGGAGGCACAAAAATCACTTGCATCTGCTGAGGGATCAACCGCAAGAAATAGTTGCACTCATTTTTACTGCCGCAAGCCAAAACGTACTTGAAGATGAAGATGCAAAAATGCATGCAGAGAGGAACTATCTTGCCGCAAGAGTACAGGAGTGATTTTCCTTTTTTTAATTGTTTTTTTAGGAAAGAGTAAACAATTAGTGCTGCTTCTTACTAACTTAACAAGAAAACTGCATGCTGGCCGAAGCTTCATGAGACAAGAATGATGTGCATGGAATAAAGAATTCCAACAGCAGTACTCGGCTGCATGCTGTACTTCATGAATTTATTCACTTGGCCAAGAGACAAACAGGAAAGCAAAAGAACTTGACAGAGCAAGATGCTAGAAATCAGAAACAGGAGATCAAGAACCAACTCACACAGAGGAACTAGAAATAGAGAGATACAAACTTCAACGATTTCATTCCAAATCCACAAGAATACAGACGAGTCTCGATACGCATGGACATTAGGACTAAAAGAGTGATTACAATCTCTCAATCCATCCTCTCCCTCTCAATCCTCAAGATCACCAAGAGCTACACATGCTTCTTGGGAGGAACACACACATACACACATGGAGAGACACAAATAAAAACCCTAACTTTTGCACCCACTCTCTCTAATTTCAGCACACCATCTCCCTCTCTATTTATACCCTCCACTAATGGGTTCACCAAGTGCTTTACCCATTTAGCTTTTGCGCTTTACCCACAATCCACTTCCTTTAGTGCAGCTTTGCGTTTTTACCGAAACGCCCCTCGCGCACCTTCCAGGAAGCTTCCTCATTCCTTGCCCTGCAAGCTACGCAGCTCGCTGTCTTGGCACACCTCGACCGCTTCGACCTCGGCGCCACTGCGCCTAGTCCGGTCCACCGTGCCTCGCCACGACTCCACCTCGAGTCCACGCCGCCTTCGACACATCCCGACCGCTCGACCTCAACGCCACTGCGCCTAGTCCGGTCCTCCGTGTCTCACCACGACTCCGTCTCGATGTCCTGCAGCCAACACAGACAAGAAACACATCGCATAGCACGGTACAAAACATGTAAACATGGTTAGCACCTACAAATCCTACTTAAGCGAGAAATGACCCACGTGGCCAACCGGACGACGCCACGCGTCAAATTTGTCTAGTCACGACCGACTCGCCAAATGCCAAAAGGCACGAATCACTCAAACTAAACTCACTCTAACTAAACCACGAGTCAATTACTCATCACCAACACGGATTTAGACCACATGGTCTCTCAATCTCCCCTTGATGAGTATATTGACAAACTCGTAAAAGCACGGTTGAGTTTGAGTTTGAAGAATCCAACATGGTCCAAAGAAGAGAATGAAACTTATGACCATGTCGACAGAAGGAACCACTAGAGCAACAACTGAAAGAGCAAATTGATCTCCAAAGCTCTAAAATGATCCCAACAGACTTTTCTTCTCTATTCTCCCCTTTTGGCAATAAACACATCAAGACGCAATAGAGAGAATATGACATGTCAATGGATGAATATGGCTGAAGTTTGTTTATTTAAGCATTTAGAGCCATGAGAATTATCCATAATGACCATAATGTAATACACCAAGCCATAACTCAATAAAACGCTATCTAGATCATGACAACATATATATAAACCAGCTAGAGCACATAGATGACAATCTGAAATGTAGTGCATTTTATGAGCAAGTCACGTAATCAATGAGTAAAGTCTAGCTAGAGACATCCAAGGATGATGCAGGCCATGTCAATAAGCTAAGCGGAACAAAGAAGCTAACATTGAGTCCAAATAGAGTGCTATAAGCTCAAGATTGAAACACCGGTTAAAGTACTTGGTTCGATTGTAGATTAAGCAAATTGAGCACATTAAACATTGTCTTTTGAAAGCATATGGTTGTTTTTAACCCAATTTTTGTTTATGTGCTAGATCTCAAGCCTTATGCAACTACTCCAAGCAATAAGCTTAAGAAGATAGTCTAGGTCATCCAAAACTCCCCGAGTTCATGCCTAGTGCAATGGCAAGTCGTCTCATGAGAAAAATTGGTGAAATCAGTTTTTCGCACAAATATGGTGGTTGTCAACCAACATTTTGTTTTATCATGTGCTAGATCTCAAGCCTTATGCGACTACTCCAAGCAAGAAGCTTAAGAAGATAGTCTAGGTCATCCAAAACTCCCTAAGTTCATGCCAAGTGCAATGGCAAGCCGTCTCATAGGAAAGAATTGGTGAGATCGGTTTTTCGCACAAAAGAGATCTTTTGCTTTTAACACATTGTACTAACTCTTGTATCATCAGAGACTAAAACAGCTCAAACTAAGGCTCAATATAGATTCAACGCTCTACTCAAATATTTGACATGACATGAATCATAAAAGGATAGCTCAAGAAAGACTAAACTCAAATGCTAGCATGACAAGTTTAATTTAAGTTGATCAATTTTACTTAACTTATCATGGCAAACGCTAGTCTACTCATATGAAGTCATGATAAATTTAGCAAGCTCAGCACAAGTCATGGCAAGGTGTAAAGCACTGAAGCATGTCATAACAGGATAATAATCAAGACTCAATGCAGATTGATTATAATACTAGAATGCTGAAAATGCACGAAAGACCAGTTCCCCCTCAACATTAGATGCAACTTTTAGTTCAAGTTGAGTTAAGTCAATATTAAGTTCCAGAAGCTCCCAAATGAACTCCCCCTGAACCAAAGCATTAAATTCGAGAAGCTGGCAAAGAAAATCCAAATGGGTAGTCCTTAAAGCATAGATAAGATATTGAGACAACTATGACTCAGACTGACTCTCATCTACCCCATATGACTCCAGGACTATTAGCTGACCGTAAAACACACGCTAGAGAGCAAACACGTACCCTGTCTACCCGAGGGTGGCCCGACCCTCGCTAGAACCTACAAGAAGTGAGTGAGCTCAATCTAGTGAGATAAGAAACAGCTAATAAGAAGCAACTGGAAGCACAAGATAAGAGCAAGTCTAAGCAACTAGACAAGAAAAGCACTCTAATCTATGCTAGGAGGACTAATCCCAATGCACCCAAAATGCAATGCAACAACAAGGAGTAAGAGCATAATTAATATAGTAAAGCAAAGAAAGCCCAAAGCTCCCCTCACTACAGTCCATAAGGACAAACCACCCCAAGCTCTCCGCAGAGTGAAAACCTCGAACTATCCAATGGCTTGGTGAAGATGTCACCAACCGGTGGTCACTTCCACAAATCTGAGCACTATATCGCCCTTCTCTACATGGTCTCTAAGGAAATGGAAGCGAATGTCAATGTGCTTGGTCCGGGAGTGCTGCACTGGGTTCTTAGCAATGTTAATCGCAGAAGTGTTATCACAAAAGAGTGGAACACTGTCGATAACTAACCCAAAGTCTCGCAGGTCGAAGCCATCCAAAGCACTGGCTGCAGAATCGCGGCGCTACGTGCTCAACCTCTGCGCGGTGGATCAGGTAACACCGGATTGCTTCCTTGAAGACCAGGAAACAAGAGAAGTGCCAATAAATTGGCAGGTGCCAGAAGTGCTCTTCCTATCTATCCTACAGCCAGCGAAGTCTGCATCCGAGAAAGCTCTCAAGGAAAGACAGGATGATGAAGAGTACCAGATACCATAGTCAATGGTAGCTCGCAGGTACCGAAAGATGCGCTTCACCGCCGCGCGAGAAACGCGAGAGAAGCTCGAAACGAGCGCATGCATACACGTAAAAATGTATGTCCGGTCTCGAGGCGTTGAGGTACAAGAGGAGCCAATCATGCTGCGATACTCCTTTGATCAATCGCTCGCCATCCTCATCTCGGGTCAAGATAGGTCAGAGAAGCCATGGAGTCGACACAGCTTACCATCACTCATGTCGGCGTCTCGGAGGTCACGAGTGTATTTTCCCGATGAAGAAATGTACCCTCCCGAGTGCGCTTGATTTGGAAGCCAAGGAAGAAGGTCAACTCGCCCATCATACTCATCTCAAACTCGGTGCTCATGACATCCGAGAACTGTGAAACTGTAGTATGGGAAGAGCCGCCAAAGATGATGTCATCGACATAGATCTGGACGAGCGTAAGGTCATTTCCATGACGGCGATGAACAAGGTCTTGTCTACTCTACCCATTTCAAACCCATGACTCAACAAGTAGGACTTAAGCCTCTCATACCAAGCTCGGGGCTCGCTTAAGTCCATACAATGCTTTGGAAAGCTTGAAGACATGGTGTGGGTATTTGGGGTTCTCAAAACTGGAGGTCGTCTCGACGTAAACTTCTTCCTCAATGACTCCATTAAGGAAGGCACTCTTGACGTCCATCTGGTAGAGCTTGAAACCCTTAGAAGCCGCAAAGGCAAGCGAGATTCTAATGGCCTCAAGTCGAGCTACAGGGCAAAGGTCTCCTCGAAGTCTAGACCTCAACCCGGGAAAACCCCGAGCTACCGGTCCTAGCCTTGTTTCAATAACCACTCCATCCTCGCTCGCTTGTTCTTGAACACCCACTTAGTCCCAATAATATTGTGACTCGCGGGGCTCGACAAGCGACTGCACCTTGTTCCTCTCGAAATTTTCTAGCTCCTCATGCATGGCATTGACCCAAGACTCATCGAAAGAGCATGAGAAATATCCTTGGGCTCAAAGGAGGCAATGAAAGCAGAGTGGAGACAGACTGAGATAAGCTTTATTTTGAGCGGTAACACGCTCGAACAGTCTCCAATCATCCGCTCGTATGGATGTCTTTTCGGATATGTCGGGAGGTCCAGGATGAGATGAAGAAGTGGCCTCTACCTCGTGAGTCGACGAGGTAGGAACAGAGCCACTAGCTCCAGAGGAAGCGAAGGCATAGGTCGATCACCGGAGGTGCGGTGGAAGACGGCACCTCAAGGGGTGGATAAGGACCGGATCGGTAGACAACCCTCATCTCCATCGTCCTCGCCATCCACGAAGATGGTCTCTGATCGCTCTAAAGAACTCGAGATATCGTGCCTAGTCCCCTGACCGCCTCGTCAAAAGTCACCTCACAGGTCTCTACCATTTTGCTAGACTCGCAGTTCCAGACCCTATAAGCCCGCGAAGAAGGCGAGTAACCTAGAAAGATACCATCACAAGATCGTGACTCGAACTTGTCTAGGTTCCCGGACTTCAAAATAAAGCACTTGCAACCAAACACGCGAAAGTGAGAGACGCTGGGCTTTCGCCCATATCTCAGCTCATAAGAAGTGCGGTGCAAGTGTGCCCGAAGAAAAACTCGATTCGAAACATGGCACGCGGTCGCAATAGCCTCAGCCCAAAACTTCCGCGGTGTAGAGTACTCATTAAGCATCGTCCTGGCCATCTCGACCAGGGTACGGTTCTTCCTCTCCACGACGCCATTTTGCTGTGGGACGTGCGGAGAAGAGAACTGGTGCTCTACACCTGTCTCACCACAGAAACTCTCAAAGTAGGAATTCTTGAACTCCGTGCCATTGTCACTGCGGATCGCTCGTAAGGCACCTGGGAGCTCAACAGAAGCCTCACAAAAGACCTCGGAAATGTGAAAACGTCTCATCCTTCGAGGCTAAGAAAAACACCCAAGAATACCTCGAGAAGTCATCGACCACAACAAGAACATACCACTTCCTCCCGCCGATCGCACTCGAGTGGGTCCAAGCGTGTCCATGTGGAGCAAATGTCCTGCATCGGCCATAGTAATCGTGGACCGAGGGTGAGAAGCGGCAACCATCTTGCCGTGCCGGCATGGAGAGCAAACAAGATCTTTGACCATCTTGAGTTTAGCGGACCACGAATGAGATCGTGGCGCTAACTCAGGTCAAATGGTCAAATCCAATATGACCAAGTCTCCTATGCCGAAAGAGAGGTCGCGGGACTCGAAGCAACTAAACACCGAGAGGATCACCGAAGACTCAGAAAATCAGCACGAAAGATCCTCCCATAACGAAATCCCAAACCGACTACCCAAGAATCAAGAATTTTACAAGCATTTTTCTTAAAGCTCACCTCGAAACCGTCATCGGTAAGTCGAGAAACTGAAAGCAAATTGTACTTCAGCTTACTAACTAAGGCTACATCTTTCAAAATGAAAGAATCATTAATGCGCACAGACTTTGGCGATGACGCCTGCATGAAGCATCTCCGAAGGTGATCGTCTCATCACCGGAGCACGGGCAAGGGAAGAAAACCAACGGAGTCTCCGGTCATATGACGAGAACAACCGAGTCTACAAGCCAAACCTTTCCTTCCTCGCCCGGCGAACCTCATCCGAAGTCGGAGTACACTCATTGTCGCGAGTTCGCCCTCGAGGCCATGAAGCACATGCCGAGAAGTCGTTGCCGCCGCCCCTGGGCTCTTGGTCACCCGTCCGTCGTCGTCGCCGCCATCCCTCCACCTCGCCGAGGTCGAGGTCGCCGAGGCGGTGAGGACGCTGTGGAAGAGCTTCTTGGCCTTCCCGGTTGCGAACTTCTTCTTTCCCCGTCCGAGCTGGAGGCTTCTTGTTGTGGTTCTTGTCGGTGTAGTCGATCTTGCTCGAACCGCCGTAGTCGTTCTTGCCCTTCTCCAGCTTGGGGCGGTTGCCGAATGTGGTTGGGGCCACCACACTCGGCAAATCACGGTCCTCCTCTCTTCTCGCTCTCCTACCCTTGTAGGCATGTGAAACCTTCGGGCTAGGAGGGCCACCGATCATCCGCAGTCGCTCTAATCGATCATCGCTATGTCACGAGAGCAGCGAGGGAAAACCGCAAGAAGAATCGTAAGAGAGACCGAGCGCGAATCGGGATCGGTGACCAAAGCCATCGATCGTGACTTCGACCGACGAGAGACAACGCTCAATCTCGTGAGTCTTGAGGCGTGAGTACAGCGCGTCAAGAGTCGGGTCGAGAGGTCTGTCGTGTCTTTGATGGTGGTCACTTTCATCTCCCACACGCGCAGATCGAAAGTGCCGCGAGCATCCGACGAGCGTTGTCCGAGTCGGGTATGTGAGACCGACCGCCGAGGTTGCTCAAGATTTTGTGAAATCGCGAAAAGCACTCGTCCAGGACTCACCAAAGAAGCATCTCGAATTTGTTGTATTCGCGCTTGAACCGGTCTCGTCGAACCGCCTTGATCCGGGTGGTGCCCTCATGGTATGCGCCGAGGGTCACCCGGATGTCGAGGCGGACGACAGTGTGAGATATACGGCCAAACTCGCTACGACTCAACCCCGGATGATGATGTTCCTTGCCTTTGCATTCGCCTCAACATCACCATGTTCCGGCATTGATGTTCTCATCGGCAGGAACAACGAATCGTACCTTGACCTTCCGCGAGATGGCATACCCCTGGGCCTGGATGTATGTCTCCATTCGGCTCTTCCAGAAGGGGTAATCGATGCCATCGAACACGGCGCTTGGTCGAGTACTTGTCCGTCGCCATGGCTCTTAAGACCGGTTAAGATCTATGAATTAGAGCTAACCGGCTCTGATACCAATTGTAGGACCGAAATGGCGACAGAGGGGGGGTGAATGTCGCTCGCTTCAAAATCGCCCCGAGAATTGCACACATCGATCGTAACAAAGCAACTCACGAAAATTAATTTTGCTGAAATCTTGAACGCAGCGACACTGAAAAATCCAGCAAAATCGAGATCAACCAGCAAAAATTTCATCTGAAAATAAGTCTGTTTGGATCGCATGCGGAAGGAGGAAAGACAGAAAAAGAATAAAAGGAAGCATGAGATTGTCTCTCGCCGAGAGCAGTACAGCGGCTTAGAGATTCTATTGGATGAAGCTATTTGTAGTCTCCGAAGAAATAAAAAGCCTTTTGCCGACCAAGACAAAAACGAAAAGATAAAGCTAATTTGCAAGAAATTCAAACCGAAAGGAAGCAAGCCAAACAACTAGTACTTGGTTGATTCCTGGAGAAACTGATTGCATCCTAAAAGAAATAAAGCTAATTTGTTGCGTCATCGCAGCGAGGCAAAGGAGGCACAAAATCACTTGCATCTGTTGAGGATCAACCGCAAGAAATAGTTGCACTCATTTTTACCGCGCAAGCCAAAACGCATTTGAAGATGAAGATGCAAAAATGCATGCAGAGAGGAACTATCTTGCCGCAAGAGTACAGAGTGATTTTCCTTTTTTAATTGTTTTTTTAGGAAAGAGTAAACAATTAGTGCTGCTTCTTACTAACTTAACAAGAAAATCGCATGTTGGCGAAGCTTCATGAGACAAGAATGATGTGCATGGAATAAAGAATTCCAACAAGAAGATTTCTACGCATGTCAGACTTCATGAATTTATTCACTTGGCCAAGAGACAAACAGAAAGCAAAAGAACTTGACAGAGCAAGATGCTAGAAATCGAAACAGGAGATCAAGAACCAACTCACACAGAGGAACTAGAAATAGAGAGATACAAACTTCAACGATTTCATTCCAAATCCACAAGAATACAGATTTAGTCTCGATACGCATGGACATTAGGACTAAAAGAGTGATTACAATCTCTCAATCCATCCTCTCCTCTCAATCCTCAAGATCACCAAGAGCTACACATGCTTCTTGGGAGGAACACACACATACACACATGGAGAGACACAAATAAAAACCCTAACTTTTGCACCCACTCTCTCTAATTTCAGCACACCATCTCCTCTCTATTTATACCCTCCACTAATGGGTTCACCAAGTGCTTTACCCATTTAGCTTTTGCGCTTTACCCACAATCCACTTCCTTTAGTGCAGCTTTGCGCTTTTGCCAAACGCCCTCGCGCACCTTCCAGAAGCTTCCTCATTCCTTGCCCCGCAAGCTACGCGATTTAAATGCGTCTTCGCACACCTCGACCGCTTCGACCTCGCCGCCACCGCGCCTAGTCCGGTCCACCGTGCCTCGCCACGACTCCACCTCGAGTCCACGCTGCGTCTTCGACACATCCCGACCGCTCGACCTCAACGCCACTGCGCCTAGTCCCGCTCCTCCGTGTCTCACCACGACTCCGCCTCGATGTCCTGCAGCCAACACGGACAAGAAACACATCGCATAGCACGGTACAAAACATGTAAACATGGTTAGCACCTACAAATCCTACTTAAGCGAGAAATGACCCACGTGGCCAACCGGGACGACGCCCACGCGTCAAATTTGTCTAGTCACGACCCGACCTCGCCAAATGCCAAAAAGGCACGAATCACTCAAACTAAACTCACTCTAACCAAACCACGAGTCAATTACTCATCACCAACACGGGATTTAGACCACATGGTCTCTCAATCTCCCCCTTGATGAGTATATTGACAAACTCAGAAAAAGCACGAAGTTGAGTTTGAGTTTGAAGAATCCAACATGGTCCAAAGAAGAGAATGAAACTTATGACCATGTCGACAGAAGGAACCACTAGAGCAACAACTGAAAGAGCAAATTGATCTCCAAAGCTCTAAAATGATCCCAACAGACTTTTTCTTCTCTATTCTCCCCCTTTTGGCAATAAACACATCAAGACGCAATAGAGAGAATATGACATGTCAATGGATGAATATGGCTGAAGTTTGTTTATTTAAGCATTTAGAGCCATGAGAATTATCCATAATGACCATAATGTAATACACCAAGCCATAACTCAATAAAACGCTATCTAGATCATGACAACATATATATAAACCAGCTAGAGCACATAGATGACAATCTGAAATGTAGTGCATTTTATGAGCAAGTCACGTAATCAATGAGTAAAGTCTAGCTAGAGACATCCAAGGATGATGCAGGCCATGTCAATAAGCTAAGCGGAACAAAGAAGCTAACATTGAGTCCAAATAGAGTGCTATAAGCTCAAGATTGAAACACTGGTTAAAGTACTTGGTTCTGATTGTAGATTAAGCAAATTGAGCACATTAAACATTGTCTTTTGAAAGCATATGGTTGTTTTTAACCCAATTTTTGTTTATGTGCTAGATCTCAAGCCTTATGCAACTACTCCAAGCAATAAGCTTAAGAAGATAGTCTAGGTCATCCAAAACTCCCCCTGAGTTCATGCCTAGTGCAATGGCAAGCTGTCTCATGAGAAAGAATTGGTGAAATCAGTTTTTTCGCACAAATATGGTGGTTGTCAACCAACATTTTGTTTTATCATGTGCTAGATCTCAAGCCTTATGCGACTACTCCAAGCAAGAAGCTTAAGAAGATAGTCTAGGTCATCCAAAACTCCCCCTAAGTTCATGCCAAGTGCAATGGCAAGCCGTCTCATAGGAAAGAATTGGTGAGATCAGTTTTTTCGCACAAAAGAGATCTTTTTGCTTTTTAACACATTGTACTAACTCTTGTATCATCAGGAGACTAAAACAGCTCAAACTAAGGCTCAATATAGATTCAACGCTCTACTCAGCCTATTTGACATGACATGAATCATAAAAGGATAGCTCAAGAAAGACTAAACTCAAATGCTAGCATGACAAGTTTAATTTAAGTTGATCAATTTTACTTAACTTATCATGGCAAACGCTAGTCTACTCATATGAAGTCATGATAAATTTAGCAAGCTCAGCACAAGTCATGGCAAGGTGTAAAGCATCAAGCATGTCATAACAGGATAATAATCAAGACTCAATGCATTGATTATAATACTAGAATGCTGAAAATGCACGAAAGACCGTTCCCCTCAACATTAGATGCAACTTTTAGTTCAAGTTGAGTTAAGTCAATATTAAGTTCCAGAAGCTCCCAAATGAACTCCCCCTGAACCAAAGCATTAAATTCGAGAAGCTGGCAAAGAAAATCAGACTGACTCTCATCTACCCATATGACTCCGGGACTATTAGTCGATCAGAAAACACACGCTAGAGAGCAAACACGTGCCTCTGCTCTACAGAGGTGGCCCGACCCTCGCTAGAACCTACAAGAAGTGAGTGAGCTCAATCTAGTGAGATAAGAAACACTAATAAGAAGCAACTGGAAGCACAAGATAAGAGCAGAAGTCTAAGCAACTAGACAAGAAAAGCACTCTAATCTATGCTAGGAGGACTAATCCCAATGCACCCAAAATGCAATGCAACAACAAGGAGTAAGAGCATAATTAATATAGTAAAGCGAGAAAGCCCAAAGCTCCCCTCACTACAGTCCATAAGGACAAACCACCCCAAGCTCTCCCGCAGAGTGAAAACCTCGAACTATCCAATGGCTTGGTGAAGATGTCGATGGCCCGGTGGTCACTCTCCACAAACCGGAGCACTATATCGCCTTCTCTACATGGTCTCTAAGGAAATGGAAGCGAATGTCAATGTGCTTGGTCCGGAGTGCTGCATCGGGTTCTTAGCAATGTTAATCGCAGAAGTGTTATCACAAAAGAGTGGAACATCGCCGATAGCTAACCCAAAGTCTCGCAGGTCGAAGCCATCCAAAGCACTGCTGCGACAATCGGCGGCGACTACGTTTTCGACCTCTGCGGTGGATCAGGTGCACACCGGATTGCTTCCTTGAAGACCAGAAACAAGAGAAGTGCCAATAAATTGGCAGGTGCGGAAGTGCTCTTCCTATCTATCCTCTCAACCGGCCGAAGTCCGCATCAGAAAGCTCTCAAGGAAAGACAGGATGATGAAGAGTACCAGATACCATAGTCAATGGTAGCTCGTAGGTACCGAAAGATGCGCTTCACCGCCTGGCGGTGAGAAACGCGAGGAGAAGCTCGAAAGCAGCGCATGCACACGAGAAAAATGTATGTCGGTCTCGAGGCGATGAGGTACAAGAGGGAGCCAATCATGCTGCGATACTCCTTTTGATCAACTGGCTCGCCATCCTCATCTGGGTCAAGATAGGCTGTAGAAGCCATGGGAGTCGACACAGGCTTACCATCACTCATGTCGAAGCGTCTCAGGAGGTCACGAGTGTATTTTCCCTGATGAAGAAATGTACCCTCCCGAGTCTGCTTGATTTGGAAGCCAAGGAAGAAGGTCAACTCGCCCATCATACTCATCTCAAACTCGGTGCTCATGACATCCGAGAATCGTGAAACAGTATGGGAAGAGCCGCCAAAGATGATGTCATCGACATAGATCTCGACAGACGAAGGTCATTTCCATGACGGCGGATGAACAAGGTCTTGTCTACTCTACCCATTTCAAACCCATGACTCAACAAGTAGGACTTAAGCCTCTCATACCAAGCTCGGGGGCTGCTAAGTCCATACAATGCTTTGGAAAGCTTGAAGACATGGTGTGGGTATTTGGGGTTCTCGAAACACAGGTCGTCTCGACGTAAACTTCTTCCTCAATGACTCCATTAAGGAAGGCACTCTTGACGTCCATCTGGTAGAGCTTGAAACCCTTAGAAGCTGCAAAGGCAAGCGAGATTCTAATGGCCTCAAGTCGAGCTACAGGGCAAAGGTCTCTCGAAGTCTAGACCCTCAACACAGGAAAACCCCGAGCTACCGGTCTAGCCTTGTTTGAATAACCACTCCATCCTCGCTCTGCTTGTTCTTGAACACCCACTTAGTCCCAATAATATTGTGACCTCGCGGGGCTCGACAAGCGACTGACCTTGTTCCTCTCGAAATTTTCTAGCTCCTCATGCATGGCATTGACCCAAGACTCATCGGAAAGAGCATGAGAAATATCCTTGGGCTCAAAGGAGGCAATGAAAGCGAGTGGAGACAGAATTGAGATAAGCGATTTTGAGCGGGTAACACGCTCGAGCAGTCTCCAATCATCTGCTCGAAGGATGTCTTTTACGGATATGTCGGGAGGTCCAGGATGAGATGAAGAAGTGGCCTCTACCTCGTGAGTCGACGAGGTAGGAACAGAGCCACTAGCTCGAGAGGAAGCGAAGGCATAGGTCGATCACCCGAGGTGCGGTGGAAGACGGCACCTCAAGGGGTGGATAAGGACCGGATCGGGTAGACAACCCTCATCTCCATCGTCCTCGTCATCCACGAAGATGGTCTCGGACGCTCTAAAGAACTCGAGATATCGGCCTAGTCCCCGGACTGGCCTCGTCAAAAGTCACCTCACAGGTCTCTACCTTTTGCTAGACTCGCAGGTTCCGACCCTATAAGCCCGCCGAAGAAGGCGAGTAACCTAGAAAGATACCATCACAAGATCGTGACTCGAACTTGTCTAGGTTCCCGGACTTCAAAATAAAGCACTTGCAACCAAACACGCGAAAGTGAGAGACGCTGGGCTTTCGCCCATATCTCAGCTCATAAGAAGTGCGGTGCAAGTGTGCCCGAAGAAAAACTCGATTCGAAACATGGCACGCGGTCGCAATAGCCTCAGCCCAAAACTTCCGCGGTGTAGAGTACTCATTAAGCATCGTCCTGGCCATCTCGACCAGGGTACGGTTCTTCCTCTCCACGACGCCATTTTGCCGTGGACGTGCGGAGAAGAGAATCGGTGCTCTACACTGCCTCACCACGAAACTCTCAAAGTAGGAATTCTTGAACTCCGTGCCATTGTCACTGCGGATCGCTCGTAAGGCACCGGGAGCTCAACAGAAGCCTCACAAAAGACCTCGGAAATGTGAAAACGTCTCATCCTTCGAGGCTAAGAAAAACACCCAAGAATACCTCGAGAAGTCATCGACCACAACAAGAACATACCACTTCCTCCCGCTGATCGCACTCGAGCCGGTCCAAGCGTGTCCATGTGGAGCAAATGTCTCTGCATCGGTCATAGTAATCTGTGACCGGAGGGTGAGAAGCGGCAACCATCTTGCCGTCTTGGCATGGAGAGCAAACAAGATCTTTGACCATCTTGAGTTTAGGCACCACGAATGAGATCGTGGCCGCTAACTCGGGTCAAATGGTCAAATCAATATGACCAAGTCTCCTATGCGAGAAAGAGAGGTCGCGGGACTCGAAGCAACTAAACACCGAGAGGATCACGGAAGACTCGGAAAAATCAGCACGAAAGATCCTCCCATAACGAAATCCATAAACCGGACTACCCAAGAATCAAGAATTTTACAAGCATTTTCTTAAAGCTCACCTCGAAACCGTCATCTGTGGTGAGAAACTGAAAGCAAATTGTACTTCACTTACTAACCAAGGCTACATCTTTCAAAATGAAAGAATCATTAATGCGCACAGTACCTTTGGCGATGACGCGCCCGGATGAAGCATCTCCGAAGGTGATCGTCTCATCACCGGAGCACGGCAAGGGAAGAAAACCAACGGAGTCTCCGGTCATATGACGAGAACAACCGAGTCTACAAGCCAAACCTTTCCTTCCTCGCCGGCGAACCTCATCCGAAGTCGAGTCTGACTCATTGTCCGCCGAGTTCGCCCTCGAGGCCATGAAGCACATGCCGGAGAAGTCGTTGCCGCCGCCCTTGGGCTCTTGGTCACCCGTCCGTCGTCGTCGCTCCATCCCTCCACCTCGCCGAGGTCGAGGTCGTCGAAGCGTGAGGACGCGGGAAGAGCTTCTTGGCCTTCCCGGTTGCGGAACTTCTTCTTTCCGGCGTCGGAGCTGGAGGCTTCTTGTTGTGGTTCTTGTCGGTGTAGTCGATCTTGCTCGAACCGCCGTAGTCGTTCTTGCCCTTCTCCGGCTTGGGGCGGTTTGCCGAATGTGGTTGGGGCCACCACACTCGAAGCAAATCACGGGTCCTCCTCTCTTTCTCGCTCTCCTACCCTTGTAGGCATGTGAAAACCTTCGGCTAGGAGGGCGGTGATCATCCGCAAGCTGCTCTAATCGATCATCGGTTATGTCACGAGAGCAAAGCGAGGAAAACCGCAAGAAGAATCGGAAGAGAGACCGAGCGTAATCGGGATCGGTGACCAAAGCCATCGATCGTGACTTCGACCGACGAGACAACGCTAATCTCGTGAGTCTTGAGGCGTGAGTACAGCGCGTCAAGAGTCGTGGTCGAGAGGTCTGCGTGTCTTTGATGGTGGTCACTTTCATCTCCCACACGCGCGGTCGAGTGCGCGAGCATCGGCGGCGTTGTCCGAGTCGGGTATGTGAGACCGACCGCTCGGAGGTTGCTCAAGATTTTGTGAAATCGCGAAAAGCACTCGTCCGAGGACTCACCGGCAAGCATCTCGAATTTGTTGTATTCGCTTGAACCGGTCTGTCGAACCGTCTTGATCTCGGTGGTGCCCTCATGGTATGCGTCGAGGTCACCCGGATGTCGTAGGCGGACGGCGGGTGAGATATACTGGTCAAACTCGCTACGACTCAACCTCGGATGATGATGTTCCTTGCCTTTGCATTCGCCTCAACATCAGCCATGTTCCGGCATTGATGTTCTCATCGGCGGGAACAACGAATCGTACCTTGACCTTCCGCGGATGGCATACCCCGCCTGGATGTATGTCTCCATTCGGCTCTTCGGAAGGGTAATCGATGCCATCGAACACGAGCGGCTTGGTCGAGTACTTGTCCGTCGCCATGGCTCTTGAGACCGGTTAAGATCTATGAATTAGAGCTAACCGCTCGATACCAATTGTAGGACCGAAATGGCGACAGAGGGGGTGAATGTCGCTCTCTTCAAAAATCGCCCGAGAATTCGTACAATCGATCGTAACAAAGCAACTCACGAGAAAATTAATTTTGCTGAAATCTTGAGCATAAGCGACACTGAAAAATCCAGCAAAAATCGAGATCAACCAAAAAAATTTCATCTGAAAATAAGTCTGTTTGGATCGCATGCGGAAGGAGGAAAGACAGAAAAGAATAAAAGGAAGCATGAGATTGTCTCTGGTGAGAGCAAGATAAAATGACTTAGAGATTCTATTGGATGAAGCTATTTGTAGTCTCCGAAGAAATAAAAAGCCTTTTGCCGACCAAGACAAAAACTGAAAAGATAAAGCTAATTTGCAGAAATTTCAAACCGAAAGGAAGCAAGCCAAACAACTAGTACTTGGTTGATTCTGGAGAAACTGATTGCATCCTAAAAGAAATAAAAGCTAATTTGCTGCGTCTTGCAATGAGGCAAAGGAGGCACAAAAATCACTTGCATCTGCTGAGGGATCAACCGCAAGAAATAGTTGCACTCATTTTTACTGCCGCAAGCCAAAACGTACTTGAAGATGAAGATGCAAAAATGCATGCAGAGAGGAACTATCTTGCCGCAAGAGTACAGGAGTGATTTTCCTTTTTTTAATTGTTTTTTTTTTAGGAAAGAGTAAACAATTAGTGCTGCTTCTTACTAACTTAACAAGAAAAGCGCATCTTGGCGAAGCTTCATGAGACAAGAATGATGTGCATGGAATAAAGAATTCCAACAAAGATGCTACAGTGCATCTCAGTACTTCATGAATTTATTCACTTGGCCAAGAGACAAACAGAAAGCAAAAGAACTTGACAGAGCAAGATGCTAGAAATCGAAACAGGAGATCAAGAACCAACTCACACAGAGGAACTAGAAATAGAGAGATACAAACTTCAACGATTTCATTCCAAATCCACAAGAATACTGACGAGTCTCGTCGCATGGACATTAGGACTAAAAGAGTGATTACAATCTCTCAATCCATCCTCTCCCTCTCAATCCTCAAGATCACCAAGAGCTACACATGCTTCTTGGGAGGAACACACACATACACACATGGAGAGACACAAATAAAAACCCTAACTTTTGCACCCACTCTCTAATTTCAGCACACCATCTCCCTCTCTATTTATACCCTCCACTAATGGGTTCACCAAGTGCTTTACCCATTTAGCTTTGCGCTTACCCACAATCCACTTCCTTTAGTGCAGCTTTGCGTTTTTACCAAACGCCTCGCGCACCTTCCAGAAGCTTCCTCATTCCTTGCCCCGCAAGCTCGCGATTTAAATCGTCTTCGCACACCTCGACCGTTCGACCTCGGCGCCACTGCGCCTAGTCCGGTCCACCGTGCCTCGCCACGACTCCACCTCGAGTCCACGTCGTCTTGACACATCCCGACCGTTCGACCTCAACGCCACTGCGCCTAGTCCCGTCCTCCGTGTCTCACCACGACTCGTCTCGATGTCCCGCAGCCAACACGGACAAGAAACACATCGCATAGCACGGTACAAAACATGTAAACATGGTTAGCACCTACAAATCCTACTTAAGCGAGAAATGACCCACGTGGCCAACCGACGACGCCACGCGTCAAATTTGTCTAGTCACGACCGACCTCGCCAAATGCCAAAAAGGCACGAATCACTCAAACTAAACTCACTCTAACCAAACCACGAGTCAATTACTCATCACCAACACGGGATTTAGACCACATGGTCTCTCACCTTTACAACGGGGTACAACCCTGGTCTTATATTGATACCCCAAGGCCATGGCCAAAACTCACATACAAGCTAAGGTCAAATTCAACTCAATCACACACAAAAAAACCCCAAAGACCAACTTGGTCTCTACTCAACACGCACGCAACACAAGTACCTAACTCGGACTCAAAAGAAAACAACTGAAAAACTAAGGAAACTACTAGAGAATCTGGACAAATACTATATCAACATGAAAACCTCCCCTTGGCTCAGTTTTTGGCTTCTCGTGCATATGAAAACTTGGATTGGCTTGACTTTCTTCTTGGCACCTCAAGCCAGGTTGAACTCCTTTTCCAGGCTCCTTCCCCTCTTTCAAGCCCATAATGGCCGCACACAGTGGAGACAAAGGAAAGGAAGAGGGGGCATATGGCGTACAGTTGTGGACGATGACGGCGAGCCACCGAGAAGGCAAACTAATTCCCGAATCAGGGCCATAAGTGCACTCTAGGAGTGAAGTGTGGACACGAGGCGGTGTGGGTGAGCAGAAAAGTGACACGACAAGTTGGGTGGCAACGTGGTGAGTAGGGAGGTATGAAATGTATGGAATTGTGGCAAGGTCTCATTCCCGGGTAAGTTGCGTTCGGTCTCCCACTCTCCCTCCCAATTCTGAAATCGGCAAATCCCAAATAGTTCATTAAATAGTTGTTCCTTTGTGAAATATAGATTGCAGAACCTTCAAAAATAAAGAAGAAGTTTGCATATTTAAAATCTTTATAGACAGTATTGGTTAGATTAACATAATAAAGAAAATTTCCTTGAACTTTTAATTTGGTTATTATAAAAATTTGAACAAGTTGGCAAGATGATTCTAAGTAACAATGAAATGGATGTCCCTAAAATTGCATGAAGGGTTGTTGAGTTAAAATGGTATTTTTTAATTATTTTTTATTTTTTCTATATTATTTTGTGATGTTTTTCGTTTGGACAATTTGTAGTTGGATTTTTGTTCAACAAAGGCCTTTTTCTTTTTCTTTGAGTAATGTTTTATTAACTTCAAATATCCATCTCAAAAATCGTGGGTCTACCTCTACTGCCTTGCCACCAAGGTCGCTAGGAAGGACACTACCTAGGTAGCCAAGAAGGTCGTATGGTGGCGTCGCCCACTAGTGCACACTACTAGAAAATGGATCATCCCTCACGGGCTTTAATTTTCCTGACGGGCCCGCATAGACCGTGAGGGATATCAATTTTTCTGACGGGCCCACACATCACCGTCACAAAAATACATTTTCCTGTCGGGCTCCTTAAGCCGTCAAGAAAACACGCTATTTTTGTGACGGTATTAATCGAACCGTGAGGATAATTGCAAATAAACCCGTGAGGCTTCTCCAGCCCGTGAGGCTAAATGCCCAGCCCGCCCGCTAAACATTTCATCCGGCTAGCGCGGACCGAAAACCCTATTCCCAATTTTCCGCCGCGCCCCATCCTCGCGCGCGCGCCTCCGCCCCATCCGCTCGCCTCCTCGCCCCATCCGCTGCCCACGCGCCTCCGATCCGCCGGCCGCATCCGTCGCCGCCTCCTCTCGCCCCATCCGCTCGCCTCTCCGCCCCATCCGCTTGCTCGCGCGCTCGATCCGCGGCGCATCCCTCGCCCGCCTCCTCCGCCCCATCCGCTTGCCTCGCGCCTCGATCCGCGGCCGCATCCCTCGCCCGCCTCCTCCGCCCCATCCGCTCGCCGCGCGCCTCGGATCCGCCGCCCCATCCCTCGCCGCCTCCTCCGCCCCATCCGCTCGGCGCCTCCTCCGATCCGCGGCCCCATCCTCGCCCACCTCCTCGCCCCATCCCTCGCCACCTCCTCCGATCCGCGGCCCGTGTCCGCCCGCGCCCCTCCTCCCAAGTGCGCCTAACGGCCCGGCTTTGCCCGCCGCCTCAGCTCCGCCCCGGCTCCCAGTGCTGCCTCGCGCCCGACAACCCAGCTCGGCCGTCGCCCCAAATCCGCCCGCCCCGATGGCCCAGCTCGGCTCGCCGTCTGGCGCCCAAATCCGCCCGCATTTATCTTTTCAATGTTGCAGTGAGTTTTGATTTGGATCCTCCATCGATTGTTGATTTGGGTTTGTATTTTGCCGCAGATGAGACGGCATATAGTTGCGATGGCAAGGCATTAGGTCATCGTTATGGATCGACTTTCTTCTTGATGCCCATTGGTATGTTGCCCTGATATGTCTTGTATTTTTTTTTTCTGATCAAGAAAGGTTAGTTGAATTGGGGACAAATTGGGGGCACTAGTTCTTGTAAACTTCTATTTGTGAATTGTTGTAGTCATCAGTTTATCGCCGTGTAGGGGTTTCCCGATCAATGAACTGATTTGAGTTTGTTATTGAAACAAACGCATGTGGTGTTTCTTCTTCCATATAAGGATCGCTCATGAAAATGGCAAGCACCGCTGTCTGTAGGTCATTCGAATGCGCAGTGACATGAACCGTGTCCAGTTTTGGTCAAATATGTTAGCTGCTAATTACCTCAAAATATTACATCTGCATTTTTGCTTTCTTTAGAAAAACAACAGGGAAGCTATTGATGGCAGACAGTACTATTTTGGTTAGTTGAAAAATTAATGGTTTCATCAATGTTAAACATTGTCCAAACAGGAATTGATTATCAGTGTTTGTATGCATTGTAATATGAAGCTTTCAGCTGAATGCTATTTGGATTTATAGAATGCACACAATTGCTAAAACAATGGTGTGTGTATGAATGTTGCAGCGATAGCGATTGAGAGAGGAGAATTGTAGACTGTTGATGCTGTTCTAGCAGCTGCCAAATCAAGATACATCAGGCCATCCAATTCCATCTCTTATCGAAATGTGATTCGACATAATCAAGAACTACTCCAGACACAAGAAGTTCACCGCCAGATGATTTTGGTAATAACGTTCATTCACACACATTTGACATTCTGTTTTCTATACATGCATTGTAAGATCGAGGAGGCCGACTAGAGGGGGGGTGAATAGGCGGTTTTAAAATTTTCGTCTAATTCTAATTAGCAATTTTAAACTTGATGGATATATTAGAGCAAGATATCACTAACACCACTAATCAACCTAGTAAGGCTCAAACAATCACTAGCACAAGTAATCGACGACGAGCAATATCAAATAGTAGAGAACAACAATTGCTACTCTAACTAAGCAAGCAATCAAGTAATAGAATGAAGAGCGTTGCTTGAATGAAAATAATCACAAGAAAGCAAACCACAATTGACACGATTACTTTTTACCGTGGTGATCGAAGACTTGCCGGTCTCCCCTAGTCCACGTTGAGGTAAGCCCGAACAAATCGGACCGGCTCCACGAATGAGCCTAATCACCTCGGTCGCTAGCGGTAGCCCTTTCCCTCTCCAGGTAGGCGAGCTCCGAGCCTTCACAATCTTCCGGGCCTTCTCACAACCTTCTTGAGAAGATCACCGGTTTTTCTTCCGCCCAACCGTCCAAGTGCAGGCAAGCACTAAGAGTAACAAATCTTGGGCTTTGCTTGAATGCAAACTAGTGCCAATTGGATTTGCAAATGAAAACTCTAGCACTAAATGCTCAACCACCACACTTTGATGTGCAAAGGGAGAATTGAGGTGAAATGAATGCTCTAGGGCTTAAGAAATGTGCAATGAGTCTCTAACCTTAGCCCTTGTGCAGTGGTGGGGGTATTTATAGCCTCCACCAACCAAACTAGCCGTTTGACACAATTTCCCGCAAAAATCGGGATGAGCGGTACTACCGCCCTGCTGGGGCCGGTACTACCGCTCCCAAATCTTGCGTCAGAACGGCTCTGTCAGACGAGCACAGTGACCGTTGGATTTGGCGGCGCGGTACTACCGCTGTTGACATTTGCGGTACTACCGCTCTCCGGTAGTACCGCAAAGTCGGCGCGGTACTACCGCTCTGGCCGACATCCGAAAGGTCCAGAAACTGGCGCTCTCTGAAAAAAACGATCCACCCTGAGGTCGGACATTCCGGAGGCTGGAAGTACCGCTAGATAGTGCGGTACTACCGCTTACTGCGGTAGTACCGACGTTAAACGACCGGTACTTCCATTTCCGCACGACTTCAGTTCGGTGCTCTCTGGAAAAATTGATCCGCTCTGAGGTCGGATCTTCCGGAGGCCGGAAGTACCGCTAGATAATGCGGTACTACCGCTTACTGTGGTAGTACCGATGTTAAAACGACCGGTACTTCCGTTTCCGCACGACTTTAACTCGGTGCTCTCTAGAAAAAATGATCCGCTCTGAGGCCGGATCTTCCGCTTGCCGGTAGTACCGGCGTTTTACACAGCGGTACTACCGCTCGTCCATACAGAGCACAGAAAAGGTATTTAAAGCAATTTAAATGAGTGCATGCTTCTAAACATGATCCAATTGGCACAAGAAATCTGTATTCAAACTACTTGTCAAGATCGCTCTTTATGGTACGGTTATCTACCCTATAATCCGGTCTTCCACCATTCTCCTAAGACCGGTAAAATAAAAGGGTCCTATTCTAAACGTACCTTTGTCTTGAATCAGCTTGGGTCTTCTTTTATGTTCTTTAGTTTGCATTTTGTCACCATCACATGGATTTTACCTTCGCATGCTCATACAAAACATTAGTCCCATATTCATATAAGTTGATTAATTACCAAAACCATTTTTAGGGGCCTAGATGCTTTCAATCTCCCCCTTTTTGGTAATTGATGACAACCCAAATGTGTGAAGATAAGGGGTTTTGAGTATACCACTTTTTAATAAAAAGTTGTATATTCTCTTGTGGCCTTTGAAAGAAAGAAGTTCTTTTTGTGATAAGTTTTGAATGCATATGAATTGAACCCTTTTTTTATTTAAAAGACCAAGGAGGGAATGAGCTCCCCCTAAACATGTGCATGGATAGGAATGACATTCATACACAGTACACAAGGCAAATATAACATAAAAGCTAAGAGAATATATCAAGGTCAAGTATCCAAAGTAGACAAAGTGCAATACATCCAATTCATTACATCCCAAAAGATAATAGACGATAGTAGATAGATGATAGTAGAGGCACGGACATACTTCATCCACACACACTTTCTTCTCCCCCTTTGGCATCAAAAACAAAAAGGAATCACTCCCGAGGAGGAGAAGGGTCACGACGAGAGCGGGTGCGGCGAGTGAAGTGAATGGGCGGCTGTGAGATAGTCTGCTCCAGAGTTTCAACACGACCGTCTAGAGAAGTCAGTCGATCGTCAATGGAGTCCAATCTGGAGGTAATGGCAGAAAGTCCCTCTAGAATGGTGGAGAAGGCCTGGGAGATCGAGGGCTGACCAGGCTCCTGAGGTTGAGCTCTTTGGGTGCTGCTGTGGTGCTGTGCCGCTCCTGCCAGCGAAGAAGATCTGCTCCCGGATCGCATGTCGTGCTCGACATTTGTAGGAATGGGAGCCTCGGTCGTGGCTTATAAGGTTTGTGAACTCCACCACAACCACCTGAACTCCATCTTGGACTTGATTAGGGCCATGATGTAAGGTGCATACTTAATGCGCTTGATTCGATCATTCTTAGAAGAAGCTATTTCTCGAATGATCACATCCACTACATCAAACTTCTGACCTCTCATGATATAATCAATCATGTTCCATGTATGGCCTCTTATAGCATCGAAGTTACCGCTCTTAGGAAAGAAAGAGTGGTTGATTATGCGGTTTACTAGACCAGGTAGAGGGAGGAGGGCAATGTTCTTGCCTGGAACAAATCTCTCAGCAGGGTTGTAGTAGATGGATATGGCATGAATGTCAAGAGGTGCCTTGTCATATACCTTTTCAAAGAGCTCACTCGCCTAAGAACTAGCTCAAAATCATGCTTGGTTGCCTCAAACTTACGGAAAGTCGACATCCATGACATATGCTGAAAATCTGGGGACACGTAAACCGTGGCATAGAATTGTCTGATCATCTCCTCATTGTAGTCACATCTTTTAGCCACGAGCGGAGACAACCCAACTTGCTGAAATAGCCTGAAAGCTCCATCAAACTTGTCTATAGAGTCAATATAATCCCAATCCACCCACTTATGGTCGGCAAACTGACGGTCCGGACCATATAGCTGATCAAAGATTAGCTCCTGAAAGCGAGTGTGGAACTTGGGATTGACTGAGTTGGATGGTAGCTCAAAATGGTTTCGGTGCCTTAACCTTGTATACTCATCAGTGGAGATCTTCTTGAGATCAATGTCAAGGTTCTCCCTCTCTGTTCGATCCTCCTCGGAAGACTCCATGGGGGAACTGATCTGCTGTTCAGCCTCTGACTCAGACTCCACTGGATCTGCAGGACCTTTTCCTCTGTCCTGAACTGTCTCGGAAGTGGAAGGAATGGTCGGAATGCCTGACGAGTCCCCGGAGGCGGAGGAGTACCTTCTCCTGCCGGCTCTTCGAGTTCTAGCCATCTAGAAACAAGAGAGGATTGATAAGAAGCAAGGAGAAATGGATCAAACTGGATTAAGCAAAAACTTGAAGTGAAATTTGCTTTGCTGTCAGGAAGACCGGTAGTACCGCCGTTCAGGGCCGGTAGTACCGTTGAGCGGTAGTACCGCACCTGTCGAGCGGTAGTACCGATTCCTGGCAGATTCTAGGGTTTCAACAATGCATCGAGATTTTTGGAGTTTTTCTTGGATGAAATCCATGAATAACATGTGAATATACTTTAGAACTCCAAATCTAGTCATTTACCCAAGAATCAACTAGCAAAATCATCAACATTTTGAACTAATCTACAAGTTTGAACTAGGGAATAGCAAAAGGATCAAAACAGGAGATTGATCTGAAATACCTCAAGGATTGGAGGAGGTGGATCCTTTGGATATGAGATGACTCGAAAATCCGAAGAAATCCCCTCTCGATTTGAAGATCCGAGAGGCGGTTTTGTGAGAGAGTACTGTGGGGAGAGAGACAAGGAAGAGAAGAGCGGAGCGGGCGGAAGGGAATGTGGACGAACCGCTCGCAAGGGAGTGGGCCACCAAGGGAACCCTTGGGCCCGAGCAATTTGCACACTTAAGTCATAAGCGGTAGTACCGCTGAGCAGGCCGGTAGTACCACTCACCGGAAGTACCGCGGGAGATAGCGGTAGTTCCGATTATTCTGAACTTTGCTGAATTTGAACTTTAGGATTAGAGAAAATGCAAATGATCCCTAGTTTTGCACTCAAATAAAGTCATTTAGGATCATTATGCACCAATTTAGCTATTGCTATACTTTGGAACTACCCTTTTTTTTATAAAATAATCGAATTTTTGACCAAAAGAAGGGGAAAAAATTCAAATTAAATTCCACACAAGAGTATCAAATGAGCAGAAATGAATGAAATGAGATTTCAAGCCACATTTGAGTAGTCTATGACATTTAATTCATTCCTCAATTTGCAAAATCGGCTTTCATCTAATGGTTTAGTGAAAATGTCCGCTAGTTGATCTTCGGTTCGGACGTGGCTAATTTCAATGTCCCCCTTGCTCACATGATCTCTCAAGAAATGGTGGCGTATATCTATATGCTTGGTTCTTGAGTGTTGAACGGGGTTGTTAGATATTTTGATTGCACTATCATTATCACACAAGAGAGGCATTTTATCAAAATTAATTCTATAATCCAACAATGTTTGCCTCATCCAAAGTAATTGAGCACAACAACTACCCGCGGAAATATATTCGGCTTCGGCGGTTGAAAGGGCTACGGAGTTTTGTTTCTTAGATGACCAACATACTAGTGACCTTCCTAGCAATTGGCAACTACCCGAGGTGCTTTTTCTATCCACTTTGCAACCCGCATAATCGGAATCCGAATATCCAATTAACTCAAATTTTGCACCTTTGGGAAACCAAAGCCCTACATTTGAGGAATGCTTTAAATATCTTAGAATCCTCTTTACGGCAACTAAATGGCACTCTTTTGGAGAAGCTTGAAAACGAGCACACATGCAAACACTAAACATAATGTCGGGCCTAGATGCGGTAAGATAAAGCAAACTACCAATCATGGATCTATAAAGCTTTAAATCTACCGACTTACCTCCTTCGTTGAGTTGCCATGGGTGTTTTGATGGGTTTGGCTTCTTCCATTCCAAACCTCTTGAGTAGATCGTTCACATACTTCGTTTGGCTTATAAACGTCCCATCTTTAAGTTGTTTGATTTGAAGTCCAAGGAAATAGCTTAGCTCGCCAATCATTGACATCTCAAATTCCCTAGACATCATCTCACCAAATTCTTTGCAAAAATCTTGATTAGTAGAACCAAATATAATATCATCAACATAGATTTGACATACAAAGAAATCATCTCCAATAATTTTTGTGAATAGAGTTGTGTCTACTTTACCAATTTTAAAGCCTTTTGATACAAGAAAGTTACGAAGGCGCTCATACCAAGCTCTAGGGCTTGCTTTAAACCATATAGCGCATTTGATAATCTATACACATAATTAGGATATTTAGCATCTTCAAAACCCGGGGGTTGTTCTACAAATACTAATTCGGAAATTGTTCCATTTAGAAATGCGCTTTTGACATCCATTTGAAACAATTTAATATCAAAGCATGATGCAAAAGCAAGCAAGATTCTAATTGATTCAAGTCTAGCAACGGGTGCAAATGTCTCATCATAATCTAAGCCCTCGACTTGAGTGTAGCCTTGAGCTACTAACCTTGCTTTATTTCTTACCACAATTCCGTTCTCATTTTGTTTGTTCCGGAAGACCCATTTTGTGTCAATGACATTGTGCTCCTTGGGTCTCTCCACCAAAGTCCAAACATCATTTTGAGCGAAATTATTCAACTCTTCATGCATAGCATTTATCCAATCCGGGTCATCTAATGCTTCTTCTATACGCTTAGGTTCAAGTGAAGATACAAAAGAATAGTGTTCACAAAATGAAGCTATTCTAGAGCGAGTTTGAACACCCTTACTCACGTCACCCAATATTTGATCTATTGGATGATCCTTGGCTATTGCATTGTGAATCTTGATGTTGTTTTGGTCCTTTTGTTCATCTTCAATAACTTGAATATCATTTGTTGTAGAAGAGGAGGGTGGTTCCACTTGTCTTGATGAGCTTGGTGATGTTGGATCCTCTTTTGGCTTGATGTCTCCGATTTGCATGTTCTCCATTGCCTTGCGAAGACTTTCATCTCCTACATCATCCAAGTTCTCATGCTCTTCTTGAGAGCCGTTAGTTTCATCAAATTGAACATCACATGATTCTTCCACTAAACCCGAACTTTTATTAAAGACCCTATAGGCTTTACTATTTGAGGAATACCCTAAAAGGAAGCCTTCATCACATCAACTTTGAAATTTTGAGAGCCGAACACCTTTCCTTAGAATATAGCATTTGCAACCAAATACTCTAAAGTAAGAGATGTTCGGTCTCCTTCCAACAAGAAGCTCATAGGAAGTCCTTTTCAAGAGTCGATGTAAATAGAGGCGATTTATGGCATGACATGCGGTGTTAATAGCTTCCGCCCAAAACTTGTCGGAAGTATTATATTCATCAAGCATTGTTCTAGCCATTTCAATTAATGTTCGATTTTTCCTCTCTACAACTCCATTTTGCTCCGGAGTGTAGGTAGTGGAAAGCTCGTGCTTTATTCCAAGTTCATCACAAAAGTCTTTAACTTTTGTATTTTTGAACTCGGAACCATTGTCACTCCTAATTTTTTTATTTTAAAATCAAATTCATTTTGGGCCCTTTTTGAAAAACTTTTGAAAATCCCGGAGGTTTCACTTTTGTCATTTAGGAAGAAGACCCATGTATATCTAGAGTAATCATCCACAATGACTAAACAATAGCTATTTCTCCAATGCTCTTATAGGTTGTTGGCCCGAACAAATCCATGTGTAAGAGCTCTAATGGCCTAGAAGTCGACATGATACTTTTGGAAGGATGAGAATTAGCGACTTGTTTTCCAGCTTGACAAGCACTACAAAGTCGATTTTTCTCAAACTTCACATCCTTCAAGCCAACTACTAAGTCATGCTTAAAAGCTTTTGAGTTGAATCATTCCCACATGACCTAGCCTTCTATGCCACAACCAACCCAACGAAGTTTTTGCAATTAAACAAGTTTTTAAACAAGACTCATTTGAAGAAAAATCTACCAAATAGAGATTCCCAAATCTAAAGCCTTTGAAAACTAGTTCATTATTATTATCTTTTGAGATTACAACATTTTCTTTTGAGAATGAGCATGTTAAGCCTAGATCACATATTTGAGCAACGGATAGCAAATTGAAATTTAATGTTTCAACTAGAGATACATTAGAAATTGAAAGGTCGTTTGAGATAGCAATTGTACCCAATCCCAATACCTTTCCTTTGCTATTATCTCCAAATGTGATCTTGTCATTGCTTCCATTCTCAAAGGTGGTGAACATCTTCCGGTCTCCAGTCATGTGTTGGGTGCAACCGCTATCCAACACCCAATGCCTTCCACCGGTTTTGTAGTTCACCTACAAAAGAAAATCAAGTTCTTTTAGGACCCAAATTTGTTTGGGTCCTTGGAGGTTAGTGACCAAGGTCTTGGGTACCCAAATGGATTTCTTTTTAGCACCCAAAATCGAGGTGCCAATGAAATGAGCAGTTACATTTCCATTCTTAGACTTTTTGAGCATATAGCAAGAATCATATAAACCAATGGAATGCATGTTATTCTTAGAACAATCATTTTGAATATGTCCAACACACCGGTATTTTGTGCAATACTTACCATTTTCCTTTACAAACCTTGGAGGCTTGTATACCGGCTTCTTACCCTTTTGGGGAACATATCCAAGTCCCTCTTTGTTAAAGGAGCATCTTTGATCACTTAGCAACTTATCAAGAGTTATCTTTCCTTGTAAGCCCTCTCTAAACTTTTGTTTAATTTTAGCACTTGTTCCTTTAGATTTTTTGTTTTCATTAGCAATAACATCATCATGAACAAGTTTTAAAGCATTTCTAGAATCTACACTAGATGAACAAGGTATGTCAAGTAAATCATCACAACAAGTAGATATGCTAGACTTTGAAATTTCTATACTAGACATTTCATTCAAGATATTGCAAGTAACTCCAATGCTAGTACTAGATTTGTGATTTTCTTGGAGAAGCAAATCATGAGCTTCCTTTAGCTCCTCATAAGAGTCTTTTAGAGAGATGTGTTCTTTCTTTAAGTCCTTAAACTTTGATTTTTCTTTTCCAAGAAATTCATTCAATTCAACTAACATATCCATCAAGTCATCATATGAAGGCTCATCATCATCAAGCAATTTTACCTTTTCTCCTTTAGCCATAAGGCATGTAGGAGTGGAGAATAGTGATGAAGCCTCCTTGATGGCTATGCCCACAAGCCCCTTCTTCTTGGGAGATTCGTCCTCGCTTGAGTCGGAGTTCGAATACTTCTCTTCGGAGTTCCACTCACCAATATGAGCTTCATTTTTGCCATACTTGTGAAGTTTCTTGAAGAGCTTCTTCTTGCCGTTGTAGTTCTTCTTCTTTGATGACTTCTCCTTGTCATCCTTCTTTGTTGGACATTGAGAGGCAATGTGCCCCTTTTCATCACATTCATAGCAACGAATGTTGCTATACTTCTTGTTGGAGGATGATTGCCACCTTTTCCCTTTGTCATAGCTTCCTCCTCGGTTTGAGCGTCTTCTCATGAACTTGTTCATCCTTCTCACAAGAAGGGCAAGCTCCTCTTCGGAATCTTCTTCTTCATCTTCGGATGCATCACTTGCCACCGCCTTTGCCTTGAAGGCGGTGATTTTCTTCCCTTTAGAGGTAGATTGCTCCAAGATTTCCTCCTTGTTCTTCTTGTACAACTCATTTGTAATTAGATTACCCAAGAGTTGTGTTGGCGTCATTCTTGCCAATTCCGGTGAGTTGAGGAAGAGAGTTACCAACATCTCGTATTTCTCCGGCAGAGCCCTAAGCATCTTTCTCACAATATCAAGATCCGAGAGGTTAGTACCAAGGCCTTTGAGCTCATTCACAATGTTGTTGAGCCGTGTGTACATCTCATTGATGTCCTCATGGGGCAACATTATGAATGTCTCATATTTAATCCTAAGCCGATGCAATTTTGCCTCCTTAACCGTGGATGTCCCTTCGTGTATTTCCGAAAGGGTATTCCAAATAGCGTGAGCCGTCTCAAGATTGCTCACTCTATTGAATTCATCCGCGTTTAAGGCTCCAAAGAGAGCATTCATAGCTTGGGCGTCTAAATGAGCATTACGCCCGTCTTGGTCCGTTGGGTGATTCGGATCAAGAGCCATAACGTAACCTTCATTTACGACTTTCCAAATTTGAGGACTCATAGCCTTTAAATAAATAGACATCCTAATTTTCCAATAAGCATAATTTGAGCCATCAAAGAGAGGTGCCTTTCCTATTGCTATACCCTCACTAGCCATCCTTTTCTCTCTAGACGGTTAAGTCTAAATTTGATAGACCAAGCTCTGATACCACTTGTAAGATCGAGGAGGCCGACTAGAGGGGGGGTGAATAGGCGGTTTTAAAATTTTCTTCTAATTCTAATTAGCAATTTTAAACTTGATGGATATATTAGAGCAAGATATCACTAACACCACTAATCAACCTAGTAAGGCTCAAACAATCACTAGCACAAGTAATCGACGAAGAGCAATATCAAATAGTAGAGAACAACAATTGCTACTCTAACTAAGCAAGCAATCAAGTAATAGAATGAAGAGCGTTGCTTGAATGAAAATGATCACAAGAAAGCAAACCACAATTGACACGATTACTTTTTACCGTGGTGATCGGAGACTTGTCGGTCTCCCTAGTCCACGTTGAGGTAAGCCCGAACAAATCGGACCGGCTCCACGAATGAGCCTAATCACCTCGGTCACTAGCGGTAGCCCTTTCCCTCTCCGGGTAGGCGAGCTCCGAGCCTTCACAATCTTTCGGACCTTCTCACAACCTTCTTGAGAAGATCACCGGTTTTCCTTCCGCCCAACCGTCCAAGTGCAGGCAAGCACTAAGAGTAACAAATCTTGGGCTTTGCTTGAATGCAAACTAGTGTAATTGGATTTGCAAATGAAAACTCTAGCACTAAATGCTCAACCACCTCACTTTGATGTGCAAAGGGAGAATTGAGGTGAAATGAATGCTCTAGGGCTCAAGAAATGTGCAATGAGTCTCTAACCTTAGCCCTTGTGCAGTGGTGGGGGTATTTATAGCCTCCACCAACCAAATTAGCCGTTTGACACAATTTCCCGCAAAAATCGGGATGAGCGGTACTACCGCCCTGCTGGGGCCGGTACTACCGCTCCCAAATCTTGCGTCAGAACGACTCTGTCAGACGAGCACAGTGACCGTTGGATTTGGCAGTGCGGTACTACCGCCGTTGACATTTGCGGTACTACCGCTCTCCGGTAGTACCGCAAAGTCGGCGCGGTACTACCGCTCTGGCCGACATCCGAAAGGTCCAGAAACTGGCGCTCTCTGAAAAAAACGATCCGCCCTGAGGTCGGACATTCCGGAGGCCGGAAGTACCGCTAGATAGTGCGGTACTACCGCTTACTGCGGTAGTACCGACGTTAAAACGACCGGTACTTCCATTTCCGCACGACTTCAGTTCGGTGCTCTCTGGAAAAATTGATCCGCTCTGAGGTCGGATCTTCCGGAGGCCGAAAGTACCGCTAGATAATGCGGTACTACCGCTTACTGCGGTAGTACCGACGTTAAAACGACCGGTACTTCCGTTTCCGCACGACTTCAACTCGGTGCTCTCTGGAAAAAATGATCCGCTCTGAGGCCGGATCTTCCGCTTGCCGGTAGTACCGGCGTTTTACACGGCGGTACTACCGCTCATCCAGACAGAGCACAGAAAAGGTATTTAAAGCAATTTAAATGAGTGCATGCTTCTAAACATGATCCAATTGGCACAAGAAATCTGTATTCAAACTACTTGTCAAGATCCCTCTTTATGGTACGGTTATCTACCCTATAATCCGGTCTTCCACCATTCTCCTAAGACCGGTAAAATAAAAGGGTCCTATTTTAAACGTACCTTTGTCTTGAATCAGCTTGGGTCTTCTTTTATGTTCTTTAGTTTGCATTTTGTCACCATCACATGGATTTTACCTTCGCATGCTCATACAAAACATTAGTCCCATATTCATATAAGTTGATTAATTACCAAAACCATTTTTAGGGGCCTAGATGCTTTCATGCATGCAGCTGTAGTGTTTTCTGAAAGTATTACTACTACATACATTACTACTCAAAAGGTAATAACTAGTGCAATTCATCCAGAATTTCAAAAAAAATATTTATTCTTAAAATTAATCTCAGGTCAAAATACCGGATTAATTTCTTTGTCTGTTGCATTCGGTGTTGCATTAATTTCTTGCATGCATGCATGCATTATTCTTCTTCATCTGTTGCATTATTCTTCGCAATCTGCTTCTTGTCTGCTCTTCTGCAATCGTTCATTATTTACTAGCAGAAAATAATGTATCGTGGTGTGGAAATTGAAATATCACTGAGTACTAGTATAAGATATCAAAATTGAATCATATGAGTACATAGACCTTGCATATTACTGCCAACCTAGTATTGCTTGCATATTAATATTCTCAAATTATTTGTTCCAGCAATGTTGAAACTTCTTAGCAACCAGCTGTCTGTCTTGCCATGTTAGCCCAGTGTTACTACCTGCAGGCTATTGCATCAGTGTCTTGCACTCTTATTTTGTGTTTCTTGCTCTTCCATGCTTCGTCATTTATATATATCGTCAATCTGTAGTCACCTCACTAGTAACTGTCTTTAATACTGATCAGTTTCCAACTGTAGATGCTTTTTGAGAAGATGGGTGAACAACCACCACCAGAGATGCTACGTCGTGGAACACCTACCCAAGCACAGGTAATATCGTTTAATACCTACAATTATTGCCTTGTGTACAAACAAAATTCCCTACGAAATATTATTTTGCCTTGTTCTAGAGTTCAACTTCAAGTGGTACTTTCCACCTATCACCTTTGTCATACGAAGGACCATGTGTACTATACAACTAATCATTTTTGGTATGTCGATGTCAACAAGCGATGCAAATAGTGGCGAGTGGACTCATGTTGAATGTTCTAAACATGGCCATAACTCGAATCTCATTTATTTATAGTTGATGGTAAGGTGGCAAATGACTTCTCTACTAATTAATACACCCATACTTGTCGGTTGTTTACGAGGCTAAACTAATCTTGAGTATATGCCAACTGCATTAGCAAAAGCGATAGCATATATACCTACCTTCTTTGCACAATTTTGGTTGAATTAACAAGAACACTTAGATCTTCACATGCATTTCTGGGATGATTACGTATAGTCATGTGGATTTCTCTATCCAACTCTCCTTTTTTTTGTTGCTATGGTCTTTTATGTAGTTAATGAAAACTAGCTATCGTGCATATTGTGCGATGTGTATTTAATATAGGACTGTGATAATTCAAACAACATTACAAGCCATTACAGCTTCTTCAACATAAGTTGACATAATGTTTTCACTTTGCAGCAAGGGACTGGGACTGGGCTTGGGACTGGATCCTCTCATGTGGGCTCACAACCGGATGATGGTGCTGTCGATGGTAACGTTGATGGAAACGACAGGGACAACTGCAGTGGCGACATTGATGGCGACAACAACCATGCTACCATTTGACCAGCTGAACTTGAATGTAATGGAAATAGAGACTTTTGTATGTGGTACTTGATTTTAGATGTCTTTTGGATGGATGAACCAATATGGAGGTGAAGTTTATGAATTGGATGCTTGTGTGTATGAATTAATCTATGGATTGCTTATGAAAACTGAACTTTTTATATGTTTGTTCAATTATGTTTCTTGATTGATGCAAGGATGGTGTTGTGATTAATTTGATTATATGATGCACGGATGTGTAAGATTTAGATATCAATGCTTATCTTGTAAATGCTAATTCATTATGGCTGAAAAAATGTTATAACTACAATGCAAAATTTTCCGCTATATAAAATCAATTTTGCTCACGGTTCAAAACAGTCAGCTATATTTTCTTCACGGTACAATAAACAGTTAATGAAATACATTTCCCTGACGGTCCAACCGTCAGGAAAATTCTTTCCACGCGGGTCTGGAAAATGTATTTTTCCTCACGGGAATTGTACCGTCAGGTTTTTGTATTTTTCTCACGGGTCAGGATTTTGTATTGACGGTAACAAATCTTTGTCGGTAAAATGAATTTTCTCATGGGTAACATTGCGCCCGTGAGGAAAATGTATTTTTCTCACGGGTAACATTTCTCCCGTGAGGAAAATGTATTTTCCTCACGGAATTGTACCGTCGAGTTAAATAATTTACCTCACGGGTAAACCGTCGAGTTAAATATCACGACGGGTTCCGTCACCAAATTTAATTTTCCTTACCAGCCCTCGAGGATTTTCTGGCGGGAACCGTCAGGATATATAACCTGACGGTTTTCTGTATTTTCCTCACGGTTTTGAACCGTGAGGGATGATCCGTTTCCTAGTAGTGGCAACCACTAGTGTACAGATTGTGTTAAATTGATTGGGTGTTGATTGGTTACATGCGTGGGTTGAGCCATGTCTTCGATTCAGCAAGGGCATACTTGTCCATACAGAAGTATACAGGCAAATACGGGTTGTATTAGAGAAAAATGGCATGTAATCCTCCATAATGATATATTTTATGACAACTTAACTTGGAAATGGCATCTTTCGAAAAAGTAAATGAGTAGTATATTTCTATAACTACTTACTAAGGGGTGGCATATATCAAAATTTCCTTTTTTTTAAGGCAAAAAATATAGGTAGGTGTACAAGAAAGAATGAACCCAACTCCATACAGAACTAACCTCGAATGACTTGCACGTCTAGTGGTAAAGTCATCAATGCCTAGATCTTAATCCCCATTACTCCTCAACATCAAATTTCTAATCCGATCACAGTGCCAAGCTAAATTGCTAGAAAGTACACTTTCGAGGTTGACAAATCCATTTCCTAAGTCCTAATGGAGCACCAAACGACCTAACAAGTAAAGAAATCTCAATAACCGACGGAGCCTAGTCAAGGACAGCAAGCATTGAAGCACACACTTTTTTAGACTGCAACTCATGAATTTTAGCTCTAACGCGAGTGTTTGTGCGAATGAATTAAACGTCGATAAAGCAATAAACCGTTTGAAAAATGCTATCCCGATAAGCCCCCATTTCTGGGGTCGTTAGTTTTTTCCACAACTGCCCTGGACTATTTAGCAACGAGGTTCTATTACCAAGTGTACATCATACCAACATAAGGTTATTCCATAAAAACCAAACTTTATTACATGACTATGGCTTACCAGCTAAGTTTTACACAACGGGGTGTACGGCCCAAAGTTATAGTGCAATACAAAAGAAATACCACAGACATGTCTCAACAAGGATAAGTCCTAAAACCAGATATCATCTACTCCATAGGAATCCTCGAAGTCCTCCTCCAAAAGTTTCTCATTTTCTTCACAAGCTTCATCTGATGATATTTTAGCAAGCATGAGCATGACTGTACTCAACAAGTCCCATGAGGAATGTGATTTAAATATTTTCTAGGATTCTCAAGAGGTAGGGATATAATGGTTTTATTAATGTATTTGTGCATGCAACATTATTTGTAAGCATTTTTGGACATAAGATAACAAAGCATTAACTTCTTAAGAGAAATATGGTTTTATCAAGTTAGTTATCAAATTGAAACATTTTAAAGATACTTATGCCTTGCTATTGGAATCATACATTAAACGCAGCTTCATATACCAAAAGCAAGACATATTCGAATACTATTTATAATTTTGACTCTATAGAGGTGCCCAACTTTATTCACAAGATTTCTCAAACTCTCAAAGTTATACAATAGACACGCAATAGCAAGCATGCGACTAAGTTGAGAAAATGAAGCCTTTCGCTACTCTCCTCTTTTTATAGCCTCTATCTAGTTGGTTACAGATCTCACAGTGTCGAAATCCCTAAAGTGGAATTAGCGGCTCGATCTGATTGGACCAATCATTATTATGGAAAACTTCCTCTCCAAACCATCCCATTGCTTGCGGGTTGTTTCCTTCTTAGAACAGCATACCTTCTTATAGATATTCAATTGATTTGAGAAGCTACCTAACCAAGTCTGAAAAGTTAAAGCTTGTGATTAAATGATCACTATGTCCTTTACTTAGTATAAGATTCTAGCCCTTACTTTTCACCAACGAGGCAGCTATCCACAAACCAATAGTCAATACATTACGACACTACCACCAATTCAACCCAAGCCTCCTCCCTATGGTAAGGTCGTGAACTCCAACCATCTTGCGGCTTTCCACGATTCATTCTTAACCCTAGTTTGATTTTGTAATTCTATCGGCAAAACGTTGAGTCACTTAGTAGTGTAAAACATTTGAGTTCCTAACCTACACATGGTAAATTTTTGTAGTACTTCTTTTTTTTTCTCGAACACGCAGGAGAGCTGCGCATCATTATATTAAGAAGAAAAAAAAGGGGAAGAGCTTCTTTTTTTTGTAGTACTTCTATTATTAGTAAGGCTTGTCAAGGTAAATATGATCATCAAGTAAAACAAGGCTGTTCAGTGTTGGGATATAGCTAATTATCATGTCATCCTAAACAATTATTTTAAATAAAGAACAGCGTGTAAATAAAAGAATAATGAAAGTTATGATGATTAAATAATAAAGGTTCAATATGATAAAAACATGTGACTTGTCTTGCTGCTCAAAATACTCTACTGGCTCGTAGTTTTCAGTGTCTTGACTTAGTCTTTGGTCCATCGGTTTAGTGAAGTCAGAAGCTAGCACAAACAATTAAAACACATAGAACTGCACTTGAAATAAATCAAGCTAGAAAAACTAAAATAAATAAAATTCAAAAAAACTAAATAAAAATGGGTTAGGGTTTTATCAGAGTCTAGGTTGGTGAAACGGAGCTGGGAATAGTCAAAATGGGTATATGTATGTCTATTGGGTTTCGATGAATAGTAACTAGTTTGAACAGTATCGGGTTTACTATTCACTACAGATCAGGTTAAACAATACATGTCACAAACAGTAATGGATCGGGTCTGAAATAGTAGTGGGTCGAGTCTTGTACGAAAGTGGGTCAGATTGGTGAACAGTGTTCTACAGTGATGGGCTTGGCCCAGCTGATTTGAATTTTTGGGCCACCATTGTGCGGTCCACAGCCTACTGGCGTCATCGTCTTCAACCTCCCGACACTACAGTGTTGTCGAACAGAGTGATAGTAACGGTGGTGAAATGCGGTGTGAGCAATGGTTTTCGATGGCAACCGAGAGTACGGTAGGGTTCTAGAAGTAGATCGCTGGCGCTCCGTCCCGCCCGCCGAATGGGTGGCGGTGGCGCCTAGTCGGAATGAGCAGCGGCGCTCCGTCCCTACCCTTGAGCGGGTGGCGTGAAGGCGGCGCCTGGTCAGTAGGCATGCGCGCTCCGTCCCCTACCGAGCGGGTGGCGGCCGGTGGCGCCTGGTCGGAGTAGGCAGCGGCGCTCGTCCCTACCCTTGAGCGGGTGGCGGGCTGGCGCCTGGTCGGAGTGAAGCAGCGCGCTCCGTCCCTACCCTTGAACGGGTGGCGGCGAAGGCGGCGCCTGAGTCGCGATAGGCAGCGCTCCGTCCCCACCCTTGGAAGGGTGGTAGCGGCTGGCGCCTGGTCGAAGTAGGCAGCGCGTGCTCAGTCCCTACCCTTGAGCGGGTGGCGGCGAAGGCTGGCGCCTGGTCGAAGTAGGCGCGCTCCGTGCGCTACCCTTGAGCGGGTGGCGGCGAACTGGCGCCTGGTCGGAAGTGAGCGCGCTCGTCCCCACCCGCCGAGCGGGTGGCGGCGGCGGCGCCTGGTCGAAGTAGGCAGCGCGCTCCGTCCCCCCCGCCGAAGGGTGGCGGCGGCGGCGCCTGGTCGAAATGGGCGGCGCTCCGTCCCCTACCCTTGAGCGGGTGGCGTGAAGTGGCGCCTGGTCGAATGAGCGCGCGCTCGTCCCCACCCTTGAAGGGTGGCGGCGGCGGCGCCTGGTCGAAAATGAGCGCGCGCTCGTCCCCTACCCTTGAGCGGGTGGCGGCCGGCGGCGCCTGGTCGAAAATAGGCGCGCAGCGCTCCGTCGCTATCCTCGAGCGGGTGGCGGCGCGGTGGCGCCTGGTCGATGTAGGCGCGCGCTCGTCCCCACCCCCTTGAGCGGGTGGCGGCGGCTGGCGCCTGGTCGAAAATGAGCGCGCGGCGCTCAGTCCCCACCGCCGAGCGGGTGGCGTGAAGCGGCGCCTGCTCGAAGTAGGCAGCGCGCTCGCGTGCGCTACCCTTGAGCGGGTGGCGTGAAGGCGCTGTCGAAGTAGGCAGCGCGCTCGTCGCTACCCCCGAGCGGGTGGCGGCGGCGGCGCCTGGTCGAAATGAGCAGCAGCGCTCGTCAGCTATCCTCGAGCGGGTGGCGTAGCGGTGGCGCCTGGTCGATGTAGCGCGCTCCGTCCCCGCCCCTTGAGCGGGTGGCGGCGAAGGCTGGCGCCTGGTCGAAGTAAACGGCGCTCGTCCCCACCCTTGAGCGGGTGGCGTGGCGGCGCCTACTCGAAAAGAGCGCGCGCTCCGTCCGCTACCGCCGAGCGGGTGGCGGCGGTGGCGCCTGTCGAAATGGCAGCGCGCGCTCCGTCGCTACCGCCGAGCGGGTGGCGAAGGCGGCGCCTGGTCGAAGAAGCGCAGCGCTCCGTCGCTACCCTTCAAGCGGGCGTGAAGGCGGCGCCTAGTCGGATGAGCGCGGCGCTCGTCGCCTACCCTTGAGCGGGTGGCGTGGTGGCGCCCTGGTCGCGATAGGCGCGCGCTCGCGTCCCCACCCTTGAAGGGTGGCGTGGCGCGGCGCCTGGTCGAAGTAGGCAGCGCGCTCGTCCCCAACCCGAAGGGTGGCGGCGAAGCGGCGCTGGTCGAGAAATGAGCCGGCGCTCCGTCCGCTATCCTCCGAGCGGGTGGCGGTAGCGGTGGCGCCTGGTCGATGTAGCGCGCGCGCTCGGTCCCCACCCTTGAGCGGGTGGCGGCCGGCTGGCGCCTGTCGAAAGTGAGGCAGCGCGCTCCCCAGCCAGCCGAGCGGGTGGCGGCGGCTGGCGCCCTGTCGAAGTAAACGCAGCGCTCGTCGCTACCCTTCCGAGCGGGTGGCGGAAGTGGCGCCTGGTCGAGAATGACGCGCGCTCCGTCCGCTACCTTGAGCGGCGGCGGCGGTGGCGCCTGGTCGGATGAGCGCGGCGCTCAGTCCCTACCCTTGGGCGGGTGGCGGCGAAGGCGGCGCCCTGGTCGGAGTGGGCGGCGCTCTCAGTCCCTACCCTTGGAGCGGGTGGCGGTGGTGGCGCCTGGTCGCGATGAGCGGCGCTCGGTCCCCACCCTTGAAGGGTGGCGGCGGCGGCGCCCTGGTCGAAGTAGAGCCCAGCGCCGCTCAGTCCCTACCCGCCGAGCGGGTGGCGGCGGCTGGCGCTGGTCAGAATGGAAGCGCGCACTCGTCCCTACCCTTGAGCGGGTGGCGTGAAGGCGGCGCCTGGTCGAGTAGGCGCGTCGCGCTCGTCGCTATCGCCGAGCGGGTGGCGGCGCGGTGGCGCCTGGTCGGTAGAGCGCGCGCTCGCGTCCCCACCCTTTGAGCGGGTGGCGGTAGGCCGGCGCCTGGTCGAGTGGTGCGCGCGCGCTCCGTCGCTTACCCTTGAGCGGGTGGCGTGAGCACAGCGCCTGGTCGAAGTAGGCAGCGCGCTCGTCCCCACCCTTGAAGGGGTGGCGGCGGCCCCGGCGCCTGGTCGAAAGTAGGCAGCGCGCTCGTCCCCACCATTGAGCGGGTGGCGGCGGTGGCGCCTAGTCAGTAGGCAGCGCGCTCGTCCCCTACCCTTGAGCGGGTGGCGTGGCGGCGCGCCCTGGTCGAAAGTAGGCAGCGTCTTGCTCGTCGCTATCCTTGAGCGGGTGGCGGTGTTTGGCGCCTGGTCGAGATGTGCCAGCGCTCCGTCCCCAGCGCCGAGCGGGTGGCGGCGAAGTGGCGCCTGGTCGAGAAGCGGCGCTAGCGCTCGTCCCTACCCTTGAGCGGGTGGCGTGGCGGCGCCTGGTCAGTAGCCGCGCTCCGTCGCTACCCCGAGCGGGTGGCGGCGAACACGCCTAGTCGAAGTAGGCGCGCTCGTCCCCACCAGCCGAAGGGTGGCGGTGGTGGCGCCTGGTCGGTAGGCGCAGCGCGCTCAGTCCTACCATTCGAGCGGGTGGCGTGAAGGCGGCGCCCTGGTCGCGAATAGACGCGCTCCGTCCCCTACCCTTGAGCGGGTGGCGTGGCGGCGCCTGGTCGAACTAGACAGCGCTCCGTCCCTACCATTGAGCGGGGCGGCGATGTTGGCGCCTGGTCGAAAGTGCGCGCGCTCCGTCGCTATCCTTGAGCGGGTGGCGGCGCGGTGGCGCCTAGTCGAAATGACCGCGCGTGCTCTGTCCCCTACCCCCGAGCGGGTGGCGGCGGCGCGCCTGGTCGTGGGCGGCGGCGCTCGTCGCTATCCTTGAGCGGGTGGCGGCCGGTGGCGCCTGAGTCGATGTAGATGCGGCGCTCGTGTCCACCAGCCGAGCGGGTGGCGGCTGGCTGGCGCCTGGTCGAAATGAGCAGCGCGCTCCGTCCCCCACCGCCGAGCGGGTGGCGGCGAACTGGCGCCTGGTCGAGTAGGCGCGCGCTCGTCCCCACCCTTGAAGGGTGGCGGCGAAAGTGGCGCCTGGTCGAGTAGGCAGCGTGCTCTGTCCCCTACCCTTGAGCGGGTGGCGTGGGCGCCTGGTCGAATGAGCCAGCGCTCCGTCCCCTACCCTTGAGCGGGTGGCGGCGAACTGGCGCGCTAGTCGAAGTAGGCAGCGCTCGTCCCCACCAGCCGAATGGGTGGCGGCGAAGGTGGCGCCTGGTCGAAGTAGCCAGCCGCTCAGTCCCCTACCCTTCAAGCGGGTGGCGGCGAGGCGGCGCCTGGTCGAAAGAAGCGTCGTCGCGACTTGGGCTCTTTGATGCGGCCTTGCGCTATCTGAGTTCGTTGAATCACGCCGGTCCACTGGGTGCGGTGTTAGGTTCCGTGCGTGTCGTCACGACACGCCCGAGGCACGCGGCATCCTCTGCTGGCAGGCGGGGGGTGTGGGCGGTTGCGTGTCTGCGGCGCTCGCGTCTTCCCTAGGCAAGGGGACACGGGCGTGCGGCGAGTGGCGCTGCGGCGTCGCGCTTTATGGGCGCTTATGCGGCTGCGGTCGCGCCTCGTGCCGCGGACCTCCGCGACCTTTACTTTGCGATTACGAGGAAGCGTGCGGGGCGGGCCTTTACGCGGCTGCGGTTTTGTCTGCCGCGCGGATCGTTGCGGCAGCGATGGCGATGCAGGCGGCGGCTTTGAAATAGCCCCGTGTCGCGTCCCGCGCACCTTTGCGCCCTCTTTCTGTTTGCTCGGCCTTTTCCACCTTGGCGCTATCTTTGCGTATTAGTCTCGTCGTGAAGCGATGGCCTCCAGCGCGGCGTGGCGGCGGTTGGTAGCCACACGGTCGCGGTGATCCTCACCGTTGGAGAGTAAATCGCGCTCGAAGCGCGACCAGCGGTGACCAGGAAGCGGTGGCGGCGGAGAAAGCACGTTTTCCGTGAGCTAGGCCTCGCTCGTGGCCGAGAAGGCGATCCAAGGGCTCTTCGCGCGAAGGAAGCTGTCGGGCGCCACGGCGTCTGATGCGCCGGCGGCAGAGCGGAACCGCATCGAGAGATCGGAGGCGTCGTATTCGTTGCCTTTTCCGGCAGCGCTCTCCGGATCCCTGCGGCGGCGTGGTGAAGCGGCGTCTTGCGGACGCTGGCAGGAGTGGTAGCGGCTTACTCCCAAGTAGTCCATTTCGCGGTGTCTGGTGGGCCTTGCGCTCGGGCGTCTTGTGTGCGTCGCTGTTCGCCTATCTCCACGGCGGTGCGGCCGAGGCGGGGCGGGGCGTTGTCGAGCTTTGCGGCGTCTCTTTACTCTCGCTCGTCTTGCAAGCTCTTCCTGCGAACTCGACTTCGCGGGAAGTGGGAGTCCTCTGGATGAGGCGGTGGTTCTACCACCGTGTGGAGAGGCGGGGCGGCCTCGCGTGTCTGAACGCGCGATCGCGTTCAAGCCTTCGCCGTGACGAGCTTTCGATGATGAGGACAAGCGGAGGTCAAGCGGCTTGTAGGCATGGCTGCCGCTTCAATATGCGCGACCTTGCGAGTATGTGATGTATGGCGTGGCCCGCTTGCCCATGGCGGCATCTTGCCGGCGAGGCGTCGAGATGACAATGTTTGCCGTGGGTTTGCTTGCTACCCGGCGCCGCCGCGGTCCCGTAAGCCTCGATTGCGCTCCTTCCTTTGCTTGGCGAAATCGTTGTATCGATGTTGCTCTCCTTTGCTTCGAGGTTCCTTTGGAGGAGGCGGAGCGGCGCGTAGCGTGTTCACAGGTCGTACGCCGCCGAGAGCACAGCGGCCAGCGTCTGCTTGTCGCCAAGCGAGGAAGGGCGACTAAACCGCGTGTCGCGAGTCTGAGGCCTTGCGTGCCGGACCGTGTCGCTCCGGCCGATGGTGGAGTGAAGAAGAAGAAGGCCTCGTCTCGGAAGAGAGGCGCGGCGAGGCACTGCGCGCCTGCTGCTAGTGCTTGAAGGGCGCGGCGGGCGGCTGGTCGGTCTGCGAGTGCGCGGTCGGGCTTAGGTGGCGCGCGGCCGAGTGAGTGTCTTGGCGGCGTCGGACGGTGGGTTTCGCGAGGCGGCCGGAGAAGCCTCACCGCCGCGGGAGTCACCGGCGGTCCGTGCGGACCGAGAGATGCGAGGTGGAGGCCTCACGGCGGCGTGGTGCCGGAGAGCACCCTCACGCCGAGGCGCGCGTGGCGTCTTTATCCTTGCCCGGCAGCGTGAGGCGAGTGGCCCCGGCGGCGGCGCTACCATGGGACCTTCGCCTCCGGGCATAGCGGCCGCGAGGTCTTCCCGACCACGAGCTGCGAGGCGATGTGGTACTAGCTGCCGACCAAGCGTCTATGCGTGCGGCCGGAGCTCCACCGGACACCGCGGCGGTTTGCTCGTGCCCACGGGCATCGAAGCTTTGGGGACGCCCGGTATGCGGCCGGAGAGCCCTGCGGCATATGCACCTTCGGCCTCGAGCGGCGCCGTCCATCGCGCGAGGGCAGCCAGCCTCCCGAGCAGCGGAGCTTCCGTCGCGCTCGGAACCATCCTGCGACCACCAGAAGGTAAGGCGGCGAGAGCTTACTACGGTGTATGATTTTATGCCTTGGGTGGTCACGCTTCTTTTTGCAGCGTTGCTCATCACGGAGAGGAGCATCAGAAGCGGAACCGGGGCCTCTGAGCCCATGAACCTGCCCGGACTTCGTGCGCCTTGGGGAGGCGAGGCGTGGCGGGCGGGATTGTGGATGAGGCGGCGGGGCGTCGACCGCAAGTCTTTGCCAGGCCTCGGCGTGGGCGCCTCGAGGGCGCTTCGAGTGTATGCAGGATGAGGTAAGTACTCATGCGGCCGCGCTGAGTCTAGGCGAGTTTGCTAAGTCTGGTCCCTTGCGAACACTCGTCTTTGGGCGAGAGGCCACCGCAAGCGGCCTATGCTCGTAGCCACAGCGCTCGAGATGGGCTGCGCGCATGCGAAGGCTACTTGAAGCCTCGGCGCCGCTCTGCCAGGGCGCTCGCATCCGTCGGTTGGAAGCGGAATCGCGCCCGAGCGGCGGCGTGCGGGCTTATTCGTCGGTAGCGAGAATCAACGCGGCTTCTGCGTTCGATGAAAAGTTCGGGCGGGGACGGGCTCTGGGCGGTCGGCGCGCTAGAGAAGGAGAAAGCGAACTTGCCTTGGTTCTAGTGGAGCACAACCGGACCCGGCGGCGCCTCGGTGATTGCACGGGCGCCATCCAAGCTGACTGGAGAGCCATCTTCAAGGGTTGGTGGCGGAGGTGCGGGATGCTCCTTTGGCGGAGGAGCTATCTCGGGCGCTCCATTTGAATCGGGGATCATGCGTCGCGGCAGCGGCGGCGGCGTCGCCGGCACCCATTCGCGTACCGCCGGCTGCACGGTGTGCGCTCCTCCAGCTGCCAGTAATGCATGCGCATGTCGCCGGGTGAATGACCCTCAGTGGAGATGCCTAAGCGGGGCGGAGTGATGTCGGCGCGTCGCTCCTTCGCGCGTGCCCTTAGGCCCGCTGCGGCCGGATCACGGGGTCCGTCGGGGCGGAAGGCTGTCTGGTCGAGCTCGGAAGTCGCTCTGGGGACGAGGAGCCTCGGCCAATTACAGGCGGGGTCCTCGGCGATGATGGCGGCTGGGCCCTCGAAGCGCTGGAACGCGGTCGATCTGCGGCGTCTAGGTGCGGCGTGCATTGTCTTCCCTTGTTTTGTTAATAAAGCGCCACGGTTTACGCATGCATGCTGATTTTCCCTATATCGGCGACTTCCTTGCGGGGCGGCTTGAGCGGTCGACCTTTCAATCGACGGCGCCTTCAAGCGGCGGGCGCGAAGATTAGCTCGACTTTTGGCGAACGGCCTTCCTCGGCGAGTGCGCGCTTTGGCGCGTTGGGAGCGAACCCGCGGGTAGCGGCAGGCGGCGGGATGTTGGCGGACCTTTGTATATGTGACCCTTCCGTGCGAGGCCTCCGCGCTGTGCAAGTTGTGTCTTGTGTCTTGATCGCCGTTGGCGGCAATGCTCTGCGCCCGGAGTTCAAATAGAAACAGGCGATCTGCGAACCGAGCATGTGCGGAGGCGAACCTCAGCGGTTTGCCTTGCTTTATAGTCAGGAGACTCGCGGCGTGCGGTAGGCCTCGGCGCTCACGTCTTATTTAGGGTCCGTGAACTCGCGTGTGCGGAGCTGGGCTCGGCCTTCGTCTTCTTTATAGTGCGGAGACTTCGCGGCGTGCGGAGCTTCGGCTCGGCCTTCGTCTTATTTAAGTCAGTGGACTGTGCGTGCGAGCTAGGCTCGGCGCTCGTCTTCTTTATAGTCAGGAGACTCGCGGCGTGCGAGCTACGCTCGGCGCTCGTCTTATTTAGAGTCAGTGGACTATTGCGTGCGAGCTGGGCTCGGCGCTACGTCTTCTTTATAGTCAGGAGACTGGCGGCGTGCGGAGCTACGCTCGGCGCTTCGTCTTATTTAGAGTCAGTGGACTGTGCGTGCGGAGCTAGGCTCGGCGCTACGTCTTCTTTATAGTCAGGAGACTCGGCGGCGTGCGAGCTACGCTCGACACTCACGTCTTATTTAGAGTCCGTGGACTGTTGCGTGCGGAGCTAGGCTCGGCCTTCGTCTTCTTTATAGTCAGAAGACTTCGGCGGCGTGCGAGGCTACGCTCGGCGCTCACGTCTTATTTAGAGTCAGTGGACTGTGCGTGAGCTGGGCTCGGCCTCGTCTTCTTTATAGTCAGGAGACTCGCGTGCGTGAGCTACGCTCGGCGCTACGTCTTATTTAGAGTGCGTAGGTGTGAGCAATGGTTTCGATGGCAACCGAGAGTACGGTAGGGTTCTAGAAAGTGAGGGGTCCCACTTTGGCAGTAGTCGAAGCTTATTGTAGATGGCCCATATCTGGTCGCCTCGACGGTGATGATGGTCACAGGGCCCGGGATTTTCATGCACAAATAGGTGGTGGCGCCCGGAGAATGGCAGAGAGGGCAAGGGTAGATTGAACCTCTCTATAGTAGTGGCGCTCTAAGGTCGACCATGGCACAGGAAATATAGGAGGGCTAATTGGTGAGGGCAAGGGTAGATTGAACATCTCCTGGGCAATGGGAAGGCTATAGTAGTGATGGCTCAAGCTCTAAGGTTTTGTGGAGGGCTATCCATGGTGAGGGGCTCGACCAGACGGAGTAGATGGTCACCAGTGAGCTAAAGGGCTGGAGAGGTTAAGGCGAGGCTTCGGTCGTGTTCGTGGGGTTATAGTGAAGCTAAGAGCGAAGGCAATTGGGTAATAGTGAAGAACTTAATAGAAATTGAAAGTTGAGGCTTACCAAGGTTTTGCGGTGGTGACGGCGAGCTATTGGCCGGCAGGAGAAGGGAGAGGTAAGGGGGTTGTGTTGAGCGCCAATGTAGAAGAATGGGGGTGCTTGCTAGCTTTTATAGCCACGGTATGGCAGTTTGAGCAGTGGGGAGGCCGGCTCAGGCAGTGGCGCGTGGTTGGAGCAGATGGCGCTAGAGAGATTGGCTAAATTCGGTAGTGGCGACGGAGAGGTCGGCAAGCGGTGTGGCACCTCGACTGTAGTGTTTCCTCAATCGGTGAGTTGCGGAGGTCAAACCCTATTTTCTCTTAATAAGTTAATGCTTTGCCTTTCTAGACTAAAAACATTTGCAAATAAGCATGCATCTATAATCATAATAATAGAACCTTTATATCTTATTCTATTGACATTATGGCAAATAGTTAAGTAGATATTTATATGTGACTTATTGAGTACGGATGTACTTATACTTGCTAAATCATCAATAGAAGAAGTGTGGAAAGACACCGAGGAACTTTTTGAGGAGGTCTTCAATGACTCCTTAGAAGGAGACGGCAATTGATTTTAAGTCTTGTCTACGCTTGAGCATGTCTGTGATTCTTTTTGTAAGATCTTTTGTATTGTAATATAAATTTTGGGGTTAGATAACTTCAATGTTGTAAACTCGTCTGTTAAGTCATACTTTCTTGTAATAAAAGTTTAGCTTTTATACATAAAGTATGAGCAGATATTGGCCACAAATGGAGTCATTACATGGATCCGCACAATATTGGCCAGCTAGAAGCTTTGGCAAGGCACGCTATGCCCCCGTGAACGCGAACGGCACCATGTCAAAACCATTTGAGCTCGGGGATACGCTTAGCAGCCTGGGCGCCGCGAATCTATCGAAAGGCGTAAATTAAATTAGCTGCCACTCGGGCCCTTTTCGCTAAGCTCAAGGCGTAGCCACTGCCTCCTGTAGTCCTGTGTCTTCTCTTCCTCGTTGCACGAGAGGGTCCCTCCCCATCCACCCCCCGCTCGCCGTGTTCGAATCCAAGGGGAAACTTCCGCTAGAATCCAAGCGTCCGTACGACCCGTTCGATGAAGCAGTGGTAGCATCACGCCTAGTGGCGGAAAAAGAGAAGTTAAAAGGTGCTTGCGAGCTGGTTTGGATCAACGATCGCAGAGGGCGTCCGATTCGAATCTTTGCTGGTCCTCCCGTGCGATGCAATTCCTCGCGTGTGATCATTGTGCACGTTCGGGTTCCCGTGCCGTGCGGTAATCCCGATAAGTTGTCGGCCAACCTCTCATCGCGTTTGGTGACGATTAGCATGGATTCCACACACACAGTTACAGGCAGGCCCGGACAAGATTAGCGTACAGGTCGTGCTTTAAAATGGATTGAGGTGCATTTGGATGGGTGCAAAATATCGCTCAGTTGGTACCCTTTGTTGCGAGGAGCACGCAACAATTACACCACTCATACGCGTACGAATGTTTTCTTATGAAATGAGTTCTAGTGTTCTACGCGGTTAGTAGCAGCAGCTAGTACTGCTAAACGGACAAAACCCAATGGTACGTGCAACTGCAATTGAGGGGCACACATTTTTTTTTTTGAGATGGGAGTGTAATTTTAAGCGGAGCAGACGTTTGACATTGCGGCGCATAAATTTTCGGGCCGGATGATTGGAGTCGGCCGGCGTGATCCGGCGCCGGAACTCGATTCCCTTTGCCCGTACCTGCTGCTGCCGTCCACACGAAATCGACGGTGCCGACGCGCGGACGTTACGCCTCCCCCTCAACGGTCCCCGCCGTACCACCGCCTCGGACCCCCTCCCCTCTCGGCGCGTGCTAGCGACTGACAGGTACAGCGATCGGTGGCCCCATCAACCTTGTGTCGTACATATGTGTGCACGCAAGTTCAGGCCTGCCTAGACAATGACACGCGGGACTGCGGACTACGAGAGGCAACGTGTCATCTGTATGTGTACCGGGTCGGGGCTTGGTGCATGGGCGTCACCCGTCGCACGTGGACTCCACCGTTGCGGCCTCGAGCCACCGCCACCGATGCCGCTTTCACGTGCGCCTGCTCTGTCCCACATGCCGCCACGTGGGCTGGACCAGGAAACGTCGGGGCACAGGATCTCCCTTCTCAGGCCACGTGCGCCTGTTCGGCCTCGCATGTCTAGTTCTTTGGCTTCTTTTATGCTGTGTTTTTTAATATTATATTTATAAATTAATTATAGTAAATATTATATTAATTTTATCTATATTAACTAAAATTACACAAAATATTTTATTTTGTACTCTTTTTTATAAATAATTAGGATTCAAAATTTCAAACCATAATCTACAGCCTACGCACACACGCGCACGCATGGACGATTGCTACAACCTACAGTCTACAGTGCTGCTAGGTGTCGTGCTCATGCATCAGCAACAGAGACAGAGCTAGCCTGTTGCGGACAGATACGTACGTGCGAACAGTATGATCGCCACATTGATTAGTTGCGCTTATCGGTTAGAAGAAGATTCTTAATTAGCTGATCGATGCATTGCTGTGATTGGAGAACCAACAAAAGTGGTCAAGGGTTGCTGCCTTGCGTCGATCGATCTAAGCTAGCGACCTGCCGGCGATCGGTCGCTAGCTTCTGGTTTGCCAAAACAAGAAAACGCCACAGCCGCTAACACAGTGTAGCTAGTGCAATTATTATTGAACAAGACGTTGGAGCGAGCGAGATCGATCGAGGTTCATACCTTGGGATCAAGAAAAGCAACCTAGCTGCTGCTGGCCGCCGGCCGCCATCACAGAATGTAACGTGGAAGGTAAAAGAAAGCTATCTACTCGATCTAGTTGATGTTTCATTGTTCACTGGCACACTCGACGTCAATGAGTACTTGTCGAGGTGTTTACTGTGTGTCTAGTACAGTTGTCTACTGTCTGGTAAGTTTGCTTAGCTAGCTAATCAGTGATCATACGGCATGCCACAGAAAATGCTGAGGTGATAGTACTCCGCCACCTTTTTTATTTTTATGGTTTCTAAGTTACGATTTTGACCGTTACTTTTTATAACTTTATATTAAGATATACTAATAAAATTATAATACTATGATAGTATTTTTAACGACACATATAATGATATAACTTTCGTATAATCAATCTAGATAGTTTTGAGGCTATTAGCTACACGGATTCTAGCAAGTCAAGTAAAAAAGAACAGAGAAATGAGATAGTAGTAGGCTCCAATGCAAGATCTTGTACTCTAGTTAGATGTTAATATACTAAGAGTCTATTCTTTTGGGTTGCAACTTATAACTTTTAGCTGTAACTTATTAGTCTAATAAATAGTGATTACTGGAAAAATAAAAAAAGCTGAAAAACCAAAAAAAAGAAAGGGCCTAGCTGTCATAAATTGGGCTACTATATGGCTAGGTTTGGATGTGGACCTCCTCGAGATGTTCGTTTGTCTGGGTTCAGATTGAATTGCCCGTCTTGCAAGCATTCTCTAGGTGGCAGTGTAAAGCCTGGCAAAAAGGAGGCTCTTGGACTATTTTCAAAAGACAAAATTTCAGTTGCTGAGCGAAGGAATATTGTTCCTTTTAAGTAACCACTTTGCAGTTTGCACACACAACCTGAAGTTCTCCAGGGTAGTTCATTTCTGCTGGAAAACTCTGAACAAAAAAGCTGCACAATCGTTCCAAAATAAAATTCCAGCCCGGTCGCACCCGTCCCGGAAGCAGTCCCTGTTCTTCAACAAAAGTTCTGGTGCTGGTTACGATCCAGCTAGAGTGATCCGATCCAGACCAAAATCCGGCACAGATCTCTCCCAATCAGGCGATCACCGTCACTCTGTTCCCAAGTCTCTTGTTCTTGGAAGATGAGAGATGGCGACGGAGGGGAAAATTGCTTCTCAATTTGTCCATGACATGGACTGTGTTTGTGCGTGTGCTGCCGAGAAAAGATGGGTGTGGGCTCGCCATGTCCGGGTGCGTAGGGAGCACGAGGGTGGTGCCGCCATTCGGGCGTGTTCTGAATGGGCTCCTCCTAGGCCAGGCAAGGCGGCCCCACCTGGACAGTGACTGTACATGAACTAATTGGAACGGGTCCCTGACTCCCTGTTCCTGAGGCAAATGCCACAGCTCCTCAAAGTACTACTAGTAGCTGCTGGCCATGGCCATGAGACCTAGTGGTGCTACCAATGCAAGAGAGGAGGTGCCATATCTAAATCTCATCCAAAAATAATTGTAGGGCAGCAGTGCATGACTGGGGTATGTAGTTTGGGCCAAGAAATACATCAAGAAACAGCCCGGGCGACGTGACAGGGTACTACATCAGAGGGACCTGGAGCAGCTGCAGCTGCGTAGCCATTACACTCTCGATGACAAATTTGACGACCCTGATCGATCACCGTGCAAAAATATCGAGGTAATTCTCATACATTTTCTGATGGATCCTTATCTAAGCCATTGATTGCTGAGGGTGAATCACATCAATACTCGAGCACAAGAGTCTGCCGAGAAAGAGCTCGTCTCGTACCGGTGGTCAGTTGGCCATTGCCCGGCACCGGAAATGGAGTGTCGTTCTCCGGTGTGGTACAACGTTCTTGTCCGCCTTTCGTGTTTTAATTACATGTAGCATCGGGCGCCTAGCGAGGACGTGTTCTGTGAAGCGAATTAACTCGTCATTGTCTCGCGAACTTGGACGGTAGCGCCTAGTGTTTTGCTAGTGAAAGCTTGCGATCTATAGCTTGTCTGCGCGTCAGTCAAGTGCATTGGATCTGCATTCAAGCGGTGTCATTTTCTGGCTTTGATGCTCGCTCTGCCCGGAGGCCAATGCAGTTAATCTGATGGATGCACTTACTCTGTTCTTATCGCTTTCTGATCGTGATGATCCCAAAGCTGTGGGATTTTCCAATGCCGTAATGATAATATATAATTACGGGTCTTTAATGTGGTTGGGTACGCTGATCGATTGTACACACAGCTCGAAAATTTACATCCAATCAAAGATGGGTTTCTCCAGTATTCTTGATGCAAAGGCAGAAACATCAGACATCACAGGTGTTATGGTTGATATGGTAATGGTGTAGTGCGTATGCAGATATGCTTGGTGGCTTCTCGGAAGGAAGGCGCGCACAATGGCATAGTTGCATAGGTCCGAGTCCAACCAAACAAGGGGACGAGAAGTGCAGCGTATTAGCTGCGGTGGACGGATGAAAATAAATAGCAATGATTAAAAAAATGATGTTTAAAAGAAGAGGATGAGAGAGAGATGCATGTAAGAGATAGAAGTGAGAGAAGTATAATACATAATACACTGTAACCCCGTATCTTATCCTCGGAACAAGATGAAAAAATGAAATGAAAAGACCACTTCGAGAAACCAGATGTTTATATTATCTTTTAACTTCTTCAAGCAAATTAGAAGCAGAAGCGAATACAAATACCCCTAAATCAGGGCTATACGTTACACACCCATTGACAAAGAAATGGTCAGGCAATGCAAGCCGAAATACCCAAGCTGTTGCGGCTTCTTACACAGAAGAGTACCTGGTATGCATAGAACTCGACTAGAGTATGCTAATTAGTTTTTTCTTTTCTTTTCGAGTTGATATCCGCTGGTTTGGTTATATATTCATATGACATGAATCAAAGCTTCTTCAGACTTTAATCCTAAAACTTACAACTTCATCCGAAATTATTAACAAAGAGCTCCACTGCTTCAGTGTCTCTCCACTTCCACAACTGATATACAGCCATTTCTTGTATCAGCAAACTGCAAGACGCTCCAGAACTTCTCTTGGACCAATGCAATCAGTAGCCACAACCATCCAACAACACATTTATCTTCCATGAAACAATACCGCAGGTGCTTAGACCGTTACTCATCAGGGTAGGAAAAGAGCAAGAGGTCATAGAAGAGAAATAAAGCCGACTTGCAACTGTAAATCAAAGAAGCGGAGTGGCAGGGCAAGTAATTTAAGCACTAGTACACTCGACTCTGTTGATCATCAATTTACAACAGAGAGATGAGTTTTCCGAATCCTGACAATATGTACAAGTACCATAAGGTTAAATATGGTGTATCTTGTCAGGCTCTGATCATCATCAACTCAAATTTTACCAGGGACCTGTCAATGTTCTTCGTAGGCAGCGTTTCTTTTGCCCGTATGGATTATTGATCACTTCCAGGACCTGTTTGCAGCAAATCACATGGTAATCATTATCTAAACAAGACAATAACGAATTGCATGTACACTCATGTAGAAGAGGATTTGAAAAGGAAGAGGTAAACAAACTGCACACACAGTTGGTGGGTCATAAAAACGAACTCTACTAAACAAAACTCCATTGCCGCGGGGCTATATATGGTGGCAAGCGCCATGTGCCGAGATGCCATTTAACCTACTATTCACAACACAATTTTGCGATAAGTCAAGGCCCAGTAGCCAAACAACTCGGCCAACCTAGTAATTATGATGCAATAACGAGAAGTTTTTAGTACGAACTGAATACATGGCCCATGTACTGCTACCCGTGATCAACTAAAACTAATAGGTGTGTGATAACAGTTCCAATTCTTTGTTCCTGTAAGAAACTTATTTACATATACCAAATCTTCTAGCTGAAAGTTTTCAAGTTATAAGTGATATCCAAAAAATTGTTTTTAAGAGAACAAAAGCAAACGGATGATGAGAAGCATATGCTGTAAGCTATAATATTATTACAATGAGACAGTAAGATACCCTCCCTTGTTTAAAGCAGAAGACAGGTTTACAGGCACAAAAAAAATTAGAAATAAGGTCATAGTACTACAAAGATCATTTGTTATACCACTACGCCCAAAAAAAACCCTGCAAAACTTTCAAAAAAATCCACTTTTTTCTCACTAAGATAAGATGAAGAGAGATATCATTTGGCAAAATCACTGCATTCATGGAATGACACAATCCCAAAGTACATATGAAAGAGAGAAAAATACCATTTAGTGTGGACAGGGATTGCATTAACATTATGGATTTTCAAGAATAAATGTGATATTTTCAGTCAGTACAAGAATGAAAGATAACAGCGTTCAGCCAGTAACATTTCCAACACTGTTGCCTTATGACCACATGAATAGAAATTCCTTTTCAGGTTTCATTCATTGGGTTTTAAAAAATCTACAACTCTGTTTTAAGTAAGCTACTTTGCTTTGTATTTTGGTTACAAGCAAAATGTGTCTTTTACATGCTGTTTTATTTAAATCCCCACTCAGTAGGCCAACTTTATTCCTGACATCCCGTGTGGTGCTTCACCCACCTTCCCCAACTAGAGCTGCCTCCCCCATGACCATGATCATAATCTCGCAATAGCCACAGCAACCAGTATCATAATAAATACCTTGCTACCACCTCCGTAAACATGCTCACCCTGTTAGCTCTAGCATCACCATCCGCTGTGTCCTTAATACCTTCAAGAAAGACTGTTGTCGCCCAGGTTCACGAATGACAACAACATCACCAATTATACACCTCTAATGCAAAGATTGACAAGGGCACAAGGTCTCAAGTGCCTCCAGCGTAAAAGATTCTTGCTTGCATAGATGCACTTGCCTAAACGCAGTAATTTTGGAGTTCTAGTTGGGAAAGTAATAGTGCTAGTCTAGTTCTTGGATTAATAAAACAAAGTTTGATTCATTTAAGGTCATCCAGAATCTAAGACACTGTATAATTGGAGACTGAGGGCATCCCCCGGCAAGCCTTTAAGCCACCTTGTATTAAGAACTTATGTTTGATGTCAGGGGTGTGGGCCTTGGGCCTAAGGCCTAATCGGGTTAATTATTAGGAATTAGAGATTGGTTTCTATTTGAGTTAGAGATTAGTTCCTTGTGTTAGAGATAGAGTTAGAGATATGATATGAGTTTCCATATTATTAGAGATAGGACTGAAATTAGATTCGATCTGTTAGGGGGAGCCCATCTATATAAAAGGGCTACCGTATGCTATTGAGATCAAGCAGAGAAATATCAAGTCTCTCTCGTCTAAATCTCTAGTCTCTCCCCCTCTCGTTCTACGCCGATGCCATCCGGCCATCTCCTTGGTGGTGTTTACCCCGGTTCATGGCAACTTGGTATCAGAGCAGTCAATCCCTTCCCACGATTTCTGCTACCATGGTTCCTGCAGAGCGCATGGATGAACAAGTGCGCTACAATCGGATGGTAACCTTGTTGGACAATATGAGCAAGCAGATAGATGAATTCTTGGAGAATTTCAAGAAACAGAGGAAGGTGCAACGCGAGACGGCAGCGGCACCCAAGCCTTCAAAAACAGCCGACATCGCCCTCGCCCCCATCGACTTGCCAGCTGCAAACGACGAGGAGGATAAGGCCGACCTCACCCCTGTCGCTGAGATCGCTGGCCACGGCAAAGAAGACAACTCCTCTCTCGCCAAGATTGCCGACCACTTCGAGGAGATTGCGCCGGCGGTCAGACCGGGAGAAGAACGCCGGTCAGACCGGGCAGAGGACGCCGGTCAGACCGGGGAATTAGAGATTGGTAGCGGTCAGACATGCGGTCAGACCGGGAAGGGGGAAAACAAAGTTGAGCCGATGCCGCTGGATCCGCGGCCGTCGCGGTCGCCCGTCCGTCCGCAGCCGCCGGCTCTCTGCGTCGTCTTGCTCTTTCGTCGGCGCCGCCGGGCGTCTCGATCTCCGTGCGTTCATTGCTCGCGCGCGCCGCCGCCGCCGACGCCGTCGTCGTCCGAAGTCGTTCATTGCCGCACACGGCGCCGCCGGCCACATCTGCCGCGCGATGCCGCCAACACTTGGGCGCCTCGCGAATCGCCGCTGGCGTGGTAGCCCAGCCGAGCGCTGGCTCTAGCTCGATGAGCTTTCGCGCCGCTTTGCCTCTGCGCCGCCGGCCGTCTAAGCCAGCAGCTGGCCGGCGTCGGCCGGCGGCCTCCATCTGCGACCTCGCGCCACCGCTCGGGCCACCGCCCGCTCGCCCGAGCCACCGCCACTGGTTGCGATCGCCGGCCGTCTTGGCCGTCTTGCGACGCCGCCGCCGGCCGTATCCGCCAGAGACACCGCCGCCGCTCCTCGGCCGCCGGCCGCCCGCCGCCGCCGATCGCCGCCGCCGCGCTCGCCGGAGCTGCCGCCGCCAATCCGCACCATGCCGCCGTCGCCGCCGATTTGCTCCATGCGCGTCGCTCCTCCAATCGGCCCTCTCGACCGAATGCGTCCGAGGGACTCGGTCCATCTTTTAAACGCTGCCCTCAACCGGATGCGTCCGACGGGCTCGGCCGGATTAAGGCAAAAAAAAAAAAAAAAAAACTTTATTTTTGCAGGCATTATATACCGGAAGGCGCTACACTTCGTCTAGCCTTGTTCCGCTTCAATCTGGCTGGTCGTCTTCATCCGCTGTAGCACCCCGCTACCGTTCGTCTTCTACATCGGCGTCAAAGGTCTTCCATTGGCCGCCGTCTAGCAGCTCGAGGACGAGCTGCATGTCCGAGAGGTGTAGTGTCAGGGGTGTGGGCCTTGGGCCTAAGGCCTAGTCGGTCTATTATTAGAAGTTAGAGATTAGATTCTATTTGAGTTAGAGATTAGTTATGGTCTCTCAGTTTACTTATGTTAGAGATATAATTAGAGATATGATATTAGTTACTATATCTATTAGAGATATGATTGGGATTAGATTCTATCTGTTAGGGGGAGCCATCTATATAAGGGGGCTACTGCATGCTATTGTAATCAAGCAGAGAAATATCAAGTCTTCCTCGTCTAAATCTCTAGTCTCTCTCCCTCTCGTTCTACGCCGACGCCATCCGGCCATCTCCTTGGTGGTGTTTACCTCGGTTTATGACATTTGAACTGTAAAGTAAAGTATGAATCAGATGACATGGTTGGAGCTTTTCTTTAAGTAAAAATAAACTCAAGGATTTTACACCTATGAATCACTGCACTAGCGAATTAGAATACCCGTTCTCAACAGCCCTGTTGATACGGGCCTCACGACACTTCCTGGCCACTAGCAGAGCCAAAGCAAAATATTTGGCCGGTTTGGTGATTTTCTCGGAACCCCTCGAGAAAACCCAGTCAAGAATGTTTTCCTGCAGCCAGCTAGCTTCTACCAGTTTTCCCAACTGCAGATATGTCAGAATATAAAATTTGCATCAACTTCTACTTCACCCAAATCATCCCATTCTTCTGTATCTCCATTTATGATCATCAATTCTTCATCATGGTGATTGTTGTGACATAGGAAGACATGGGCAGGATTTGAGGAAATCATTGCTGGGCTGGTTTCTCTAAAATGGAAAAACAGTTCGAAGTAATCATATGAACTACCTCAAGTGGAAACTAAAAGTTCCTTGACAGACTTGGTTGACATATTTTTCTCAAGGAGAGAAATAGTCTATACTGGACCAAGAGGCATGCAGATGATCCAAACATCCGGATTAGTCATGATGCACAAACCAAACTTATTGAGCTTGTCTAGTGGTCTACCAGAATAAAATTGTACAACGTACTATGTTATACCATTAATTTATTGTACAACATCCCTATTAGTGCCAGCTTCACCATGCTGTATAAATCTTCACAAAACTTCACCCAATGTCTTGTAAGTCCACTTGTTGGACCACAAAGCTAGTTTCCAGTAATTTTTTTCAGATACATAAATTGCAACAGACCTGCACTATCAGTAGTATGTATATACTTTCCTTTGCATCCACACATTTGGCAGTTTCCATAAGTTTGACCAGCAGAAAATGATTTGTATAGGCAAAAATACATATATGTGTTTTAAGCATCGTTTCCACCATTCCTCTTGTTGCCAGGGCACTATAGTCATATTTGCCATTTACAATCCAAACTTGAAGAGCATCCAACAAAACTCAACTTTATAAATAGTTTTAAAAGGCTTTCAAGGTGAAAGCATGTTAAGTGAAATTATACCTCTATAATTACAAGTAGTTGTTACAAATTATGTTTGTGATATGAATTAACAAAAGAGGCCAATATAATTTACACCATATTTAAATAGTAAAACAAAGTAATCAGATCCATCAGCCATCTAGAAGAAACTGCTTTTGTCACCGTTTTCCAAATAAGTTATCTCTATGAAATTACACATAAAGATATCAAATATTCGTAACTAACTACAATCCAAGTGACCGATGCTTAAAAGTGCTCTTGCAACATGATTCAGTTCCTTTGTTTCTTTGATGAGAATGTTTTTATGCTGTAAATGCAGCAAGAAACATAAAACAAAAGACAATTTGCAAATATAAGGAAAAGAAATAAACAGAGCAAACTGAATGTAAAGAAGAAGAAATGATGAATTCCTCCATTCTCTGCTATGGTAAAAAAGAGAGAGTAAAACTGGTGTTCAAACTTCAATGTAGCAGCCAAACATTCAAATGTAATATGACAGGTAGTAAATAACATGCCAATCTCTCTAATGTAAATGTAAGAACTAATAGTAAGAGAACTCTATATTGCACTAGTTAAAGGCAGCAACACATCCTTTTTAATGTATATATCAGACAGATGAAAGAGAAGATCAAGAACAGAAGTTTGACCCAAAAAAATTACCTCGTTTTTCTGCATTTCCATCATCTCCTCCTGCATAATTAAGAAAACAAACAAGATTAGAAAGCTCCAAACAATATGTATAATCTTGATACTCTTGATTATACATTATTTCACGTATGGCGGCATTCGTCCCTAGCAAGCACACCAACGTCAGTAAAGGGGGAACAGTACTAGGCCTTTTGAAAAGGCAGCAACAAGGTGAATGTTGTATTGTGTTTGGTCGTTAGTACGGGCACAAAGACACGGCCTCGATGGGATGGCTATGGCTTCGCTACGGGACACGCTGCTTGCCACATAGGAATCGCCAGGGTAGGGCGGCTTTGCCTTGCAGGCTCCATCGGGGTAGGGCAGTTTTACCACGATAGCTTCGCCTACTTCAGAGGCATGGCCTCGACGATAAGGCTACAGCTTTGCCGCGGGACGCACCGCTTGCCTTGTAGGCTCCACCTTGGCAAGGCGGTCTTACCTTGATAGCTCCGCCTCCACACGACGGCTATGTCTTCACCGCGGGGGACGCCGCTTGCCTCGTAGGCTCCACCTCGGCAGGGCGGTCTTACTTCGACGGCTCCGCCTCCACGCACCGCCTGCTTCAGAGGCATGGCCTCGATGGGACAGCTACGTCTTTGCTACAGGACGCGACGCCTGCCTCGTAGGCATCACCTGGGCAAGGCGGCTTGCCTCGCAGGCTCCGCCTCGGCAGGGTGGTTTTACCTTGATGGCTCCGCCTCTACACGCCACCTGCTTTGGAGGCATGGCCTCAACGGGACGGCTACAGCTTCGCCGTAGGACGTACCGCCTGTCTCGTAGGCTCCACCTCGGCAAGACAGCTTTACCTCAACGACTCTGCCTCTACGTGTCACCTGTTTCGGAGGCATGGCCTTGGTAGGGAGGCTACGGCTTCCACAAGGAAAGAGGGATCCGTTTCAAACGGTCTTTCGGCATCCCAACTCCCGGAGGGCTGGGGTAATTGGTTGCGGCAACTCGCTCCTCAGGACCTCCAAGCTTGCTGTCGAGAGAGTACTGTTGTAGGTGTGTCCAACCCCTTGGGCCGTCAAGGTTTCCTAGTGGGCTCTAGAGCAAGCCCAATAGGATGGTGTTGTATGGACAAAGAAATTATATCAATATGTCCTCACCTCTTGTAATTATTAAAGGACAGGATGGACAATTCCCGTCCTCCCCATTCACATATATAAAGTCCCACTCTCACACAGACAAGTGGTGGTCTCTAGCTCTCTCAACTCCACATCCCCAAGGGAGGAAGGGCATGAAGTACCCACTGTTTGGTCTCGTTGCCACAACAAATAACTTTTCAAGTTATGTCCCGCTTCTTTCAGAATGTTTCAATTAGGCCTTATTTCATTCAATTTTGAAAACAAGTACTTCAGTCCCACTTCTTTCAAAATGACTTCAATACGTTCCACTAACTTCAATTTTAAAAATTGTTCCCATATCATTCAATGCTATTTTCAATTCAGTGAAGCATATAACTATTTCAGTATTTTTTTATTTTTTGTGCCATTTTCTATGCTTTGGATTTCATTAGTGTGGAAGCATAATACGTCAGCATTTTATTAGCAGTAGCACATAAATAATAGTAGTAGATTGGTGGGACTCAATTGAAATAATTATACAAGAAATTGGGTCCAATTTACAAAACTGAAATATGAACTACTGACATAAGCGGACCAAATGTGAATTTCCTAATATCCAATTTCAAAAGCCTGCAGAAAAACTCCCTGTAAATAGTTCCCTAAACATTTCATGCAAAATCAACATTGGTGAAATAACATTTCGATAAAATAACATTGGTGGAACAACTGTAGCATTTAACATCTAGGCTGATAAATGGATCTCACTATCTCATGATGATAAAAAAAAACACTCCTTTTATGCTGATAAAAACACTCTTTTTGTACCGATAAAACACTCTTTTTAAAAATAATTATTGGAATAATACAAATGACTACACATATTTCGATGTAGTTACACAAGGTACCTGTTTCTTCTGCAATTCCTTGTTTTGTTCCTTGAGTTTCTGAACTTCAGCTTCCAACTCCATTGTGTACGCCTAGAAATTACAAAAGGTATAACTAAGACAAGAAGTGGAGCAAATTTTCTGTGTCAAAGCTTCGCAAGAAACATGCAAGGCAAGATTTCCTTTACGAATGAATACCTTGTGAAATATCCATTGTTCTCGACATGGCAAGGGCAAGCCCGACATGCCGGTTTATCAGATTTGTAATATTATCTTTTACCACAGCAACTTGCAATCGCAAACAGCTGCATATGCAACACATGCAAGAATTCAGGACAAAGGTATGACCTGCTTCCGGGCACGGGATCTAGCTGCAGACTCCCTGTTCTTGATCATCCTCCTCTGCCGCCGCTCCACCACCTTCTCTACATTCCCACCGCTCCTCCTCCCCCTAATCACCCCCTCAAAGGGGTACGGCACCGGTGCCATCGGCGACGACAGGTCCCCGTTCCCCCTGCCCATAGAATCCAGCTGGCCCACCGCCGTATCCACTGGGCTCACAGTGACGGCACCATCCCCCATCCCCGCAACGGCGGGCATCGGCCCATTGCCCATGGCCGGATCCCCCATCACAACCGGCGCGAACCCCATCGCGCCCGCGCCGGCGGCGTCATTGGCGCCTCCAAAGTTCCCGAAGAAGATAGAGCTGTTGTTGGCCGCCTGAATCGGCCGCGGAGCCACGGGCGGCGCGGCCGCCGCGGCGGGGTTCTCCCGGACGACCCCGGCCCTGACCAGGAACTCCTCCAGCGTCATCTCCCCGAGCGTCGGCTGCCGCATGGGCTGCGGCACCTCCCCGCCGGCGCCGCCGCCGGCCGTCCCCGGCGGCGCCTCCCGCACGAAGTCCCGCCAGACCTCGTCCACCGTCTTGACGCTGAGCGTGCGAGGCAGGGTGAGCGACCCCTGCCGCTGCAGCTCCCCCTCCGGCACCGCCGACGCCATCGCCTGGCTCTCCTCCGCCGTCCAGATGCTCCGCAGCAGCTCGTCCATGTTCATGGACCCAAAGTCCTTGCCGAGCCCGCCCCCCATCCCCCCGAGCGTGCTCTGGAACTCGTCGAACGTCAGCGAGTAGATTGACCCCTGCCTCGCCAGAGGCGCCGCCCCCCTCCTCTCCGACCCGGCCCCGCCGTCCTTCAGATCCATCCCCAACGCCTCCTCCCCTCCCACTGCAGCAGAGAGCAGAGGAATTTTTGCGGGGCGCTATATAGGTTGCTCGGGGTGACGAAGATGGCAAAGCGATGGGCGCGTGCGCGGGGGCAATCGAAAGCGTTGGATGACCAAATCGGAAGGCAAGTGACTCAACTCACTCCTGTGCTACCTGCCGCTGCGTTGCGGCGGGTGGTGGAGTTAGCTTCGCTTTGCCTCTGCCTTGCCCGTGTCTCGCGTGACGTCTCGCCTGGCTGCGGGGCGGCGGGGGGCGGAGAGGGACAGTGCGGCGGGGACAGGTGTCCCCTCCCCCACCCCGGTGCAACAGTGGCCAGCTCTCCCGGATCCTCTGCACCGGGCGACCCAACAGCCGCGTAGAGATGCGCGTTGTTTCGACTCTGGGGGAGGACGAGGCGGCGCAGAGGATCCCGGATACGTGGCGGTGTACCGAGGCATGGACCGGGCGGGACCGCGACGCTCCGACCAATCAGAGCGCGATACGTGGGGGCCATCTACACCGTCAGGTACTGATTTTCTTTAACCGGCGGCGTCCGGACAGGAGCGGCAGCGCGCCACGAGGGCCTTCAATGCCGTTGTTTGACTTGCAAGCGGGGCCCTTTGGTACCGGTCGGGTGTGGGTCCCGGGGATCAGTGTTGGTTGTAGTCGTGGGTACGTGAGCGCAGGGTGTACGTCTTCTGGAAAGCGTCGTACCTACCGGATACGGTGGCTCACATGGGTGGCTTTTTTTTTAAGCTTCCCTTCCATGTGCTTCGTACTCCCCCACCTTTTTTTTTTTTTTGAAAAGACTCCCCCACCTTGGCATGGCATAAGCCAGCGGTTAAAGTAAAACGGAGCTTCGAAACCCCTCGCCGCGCCACTTTACACTAAGAAGTACATGGGAATTAATAGTAAAGAAATCAGATGTTAGCATGTGCGCCAGTTGAAGTTTCCGTGTGCTGTTGGCGTGAAGGGAAGGGCTCTCCACGGTACCATGGCACATGTATGCATGTAAAAGATGCCACGTATAAGATTCTATATGTCGGGAAGTGACAAATTGTTTTTTTTTAACAAAAATACAAAATTATTTTTAGGAACTCTGAGCGAGCAAAGTGCTCGATTCCAATAGAGCGCATAGCTAGCATAACTAGAAGTAAAAAAAATCCATCCGTGGTATCTCAAATCTTCAAATAGTATAGCCGTTATCCCTATTTAAAAAACTAGGTAAAATCCATCTCCCATCTCTCAATACTAATAAACAATAGAGGTATTTTATATTGTAGCTAACTTATTTTACAGTGTAATTATTCGTGATTTTTTTGGCGTAATTAAATTTAAAAAATATTAAAATTAGAAAAAACAACTTACCCCATCACGAACAATGCAAACGAATACGAAAAAAGAAAAGACAAAAAGATCCAAAAAGTCAAAAAAAAGATGAAATTAATTAATAGTAAACTAGAAACTAAAAGCCAAAAGCTGAAGCTGAAATGAGCGATGCCGCGCTTGTTTGACTATGGTTTTGACCTACCTAGAGTCCAGCTAGGATCCAAGCTGACGTCTATGTCAAAGAATAGGGGTGTGACCCACATGTCATAGATAGGGAGAGAACAAGAGAGATGGAGAGGTCTTCGCTTCCATCCTCTCGCCTGCAATGGAAACAGAGGAGGGCGACAGGTGTTCGGGTGGCAATCACCGGTAGTGAGGAAAAGGCAGTGGTGGACACCGCCGAACGGCCAAATGGAACCACCACGACGAGGGCTTCTACTAGTGGTGATCTCATCAGTATCCCATCCAAACTGATTTCTATGTCAATGTATAGGGGTAGGACCCACATGTCATAGATAGGGAGAGAGAACAAGAGAGATGGGGAGGTCTTCGCCTCCATCCTCTCGCCTATGATAGAAATAGAGGAGGGCGACGGGCGTTCGGATGGCAATCACTAGCAGCGAGGGAAGGCGGTGGTAGACTCCGCCGAATGGAAAAATGGAACCACTGCGACGAGGGCTTCTACTAGTGGTGATCTCATCAGTAGAGAGGCGAAGGCATGAGCGAACAACAACGAAATGCCTACTGCACATGGCAGTTGGGGCATGGAAGCAACAATGGTCACTAGCGGTGACTCGCCTTTCGTGAGGAAGACAGAGCTTGATGACGGCCTTGTTCTATTGGCATTTTTGAGAAATTGACAAGTTGGGAAGGAATAATGGATCATAAGGACCATGATTATAGTGTCAATGTGGGTAGAGACGGTCAAAATTGGTCGAGCAGCGACATACCAACCATGAAGAAGAAATGACTTCGCCGGCAGTGAACTTGGTGATGGTTGCAGAACATGAGGGGTCTGAGAGCATCTAGGGGACATGGGGAACCCATCCATGGTGGTATCTTGGCTTGGGATGGGCCGTAGCGACCTAACAACGTGAGCTGCAAAACTAGGGGGCATGACGCTCATCAGCGGGAAGCCGCCAATGTTGGGGACGAAGGACTCCTACTCCTACGGACTCATTGATTTGAGGTGGTGCTATTGATGTTGTTTTCGTGAATGGAGATGGTCCAAGATGGTAGGGTGGCAACAACAACGAGGACAAAACAGGGGAGGTGTAGGTGCTCATCGGCAGTAAAGAGCAACAACTAGAGCTCAGGCGAGCAGTTAGGGAGGATCTAGGAGGCATTTGATAAGCTAATGATGCAGTCAATGAGGAAGAGGCAATGGTTTAGAAGAATTTGATGTGGCAGTGGTATAAATGGAATTTGGGGTGGCACGAGTTCATCGTGGTGTTGGCCAGCATCGAAGAAGGAAATGTAGGTTGAGGTAAACTGAAATGGATAAGGAACGCATCTATTACATGGTGGATGCAAGAGAGAAGGAAGATATCCATATCATAGTGGATTTTGAATGGCAGTAGCACATAGAGCATAGCCTTAGTGTCGCTTGGCGTGCGAGCAAGCGGAGGGGATGGACCGACATGCAAGGGAAGCTGGTGGCAGCAGGACTGAAAGGTGTCTAAGGCCACCATGTGCATACTCACGCTCAAGCACACCGACATCCGTGTCGTCGATGCCCATGCTCAACTGTTAGGCCAGCTGAAAGAAGGTGAGGAACAGAAAGAAGACGAGAAAGAAATGGAGAGAAGATTACTACTGGGTCCTATAATTCTTTTTCATGAATCATCGAGCCATGTCAGCTCATTTGCCACCTAGGACACTACATCACTTAAAAGGGCTTGCAAAACTAGCTTGGACATGATTTGCTCTGGTTTTGAATCGAAGGATGTGTTCTACCTGGTTTTATAAATGAGGGACGAAAATTAGACAAACTGAAGAGTTGAAGGACCATAGATGAACTTTTTCCTAAACTAAAATGGGTGTGATTCAACACGTCTTTCTCTTCCTCACCTCCACCTTCCACTTCATTTGATGCTTTCACCCAATCTTGTTCACCGCTACCACAACACTTCTTCTTCCTCATCCGCTGTTGCAGCATGCTCCTGCCTCCACAATAGAACAACTAGTGCTACAGCTATACTTGCGTTCTTGTTAGCTACCTTCACCACTTATAGTTAATAAAACCCTCATTGCCATGTTGCTTCTTCCCTATATGTTTGCTTTTGCCCTAAAAATTAACTCACCTATCATCCTCATTGCCAACTGCCTTAGCCCCATCCACCACTTACCACCACATGCCATGTTGGATCAATGGATCTGAATATATTAATTCATATATTTTGCTAAAACTTGATACACTGAAATCAATACAATTCCTTTATACAATATGTTGGGTTTTTATGTATTTTTTGATGTAAAATTTACAGGTAAATTACTTCATGCTCATGGAGCCTAAGCACCCACACCATGAACCGTATGATACACGTGTATGATCGATATGAAATACATAATTTGGGTGTGAGATGTTTTATTCCCATGAAGTTTTTATGGTTTTGAACTTGATCTACTTTTGTAATTCATGCCATGAAAATACTTATTTACGATGAAATTAGCTCAAAATAGTTTCAACCAAGATGAATTTATTTTTTAGTTTGATATCTTAGATACACCTACGGGTATGAGAAGATACCAACACCACATGCCATGAATCTCGATGAACATCAATAGGGATTGATTTAGATGGCTAGGCTCCATGGTGCATGTCCAAGATTCATATTAAAAAACAACAACAAAAGCAAATATGCTATTTCGTAGATTATAATGGAGTCTTGATAATACATGCCTCTTCTTTCTTTCTTTTTTTTTCCTGCTACCAACCCCCTTATAAACTTACATTCCCGCTAAAGGCTTGTTTGAGTAGGTTTAATTTCCCTGCTCATCCCAAGGGTCAGATATAATCCAATACATTCAAACAAGATAATATAGATCATGCTTTAGTCTATCTTCTAGTGCACTAGATCTAGATTATACTATGAGTGTGTTTTATCATTGTTACAATATCTAAAACCGATGTAAGTCTGGATAATTGATTATGTGCCCCAAGTTAATGCGCCTTTGGTAAAATGCACTCCATTACATTGTAATGGAGCTTATGGCCTAAACTTCATACACCATTTTTCACTTTGCCCTTTTGAATTTTTGAGCATATTTTGTTGAATTGGGCTAAAACCGAAGAGGAAATGACCGTAATGCCCCTTAGGCACTACTATGTGGCTACGTTGGGCCCTGACATTGAACCCAACTGAGCCACTCTCTCCTTTCTTTGCCGACTCCAGTGATCGGGCAGGCGACACAATGCAATGGCCATGTCAAACATGCAACTCTTCTGTATAGGCTAGTGGTGATGTGGTTGCCTTGCTAGGCAGTGGCAAGAGCAGGTTGCCCCTCTTAGTGTGCCGTCAGTGCGATGTGAAGAAGCTGGTGCAGCTCACATCGAAGATGAAGAACAAACTAGGCAAGACCTTCGTGAAGTGCCCTAGGAATTAGGTGAACATAAGTTTGTAGTCCTTTGTTAGCTTTGTGTAGTCAAATCTATGTTAATACCACTGATAGCATGCATATTAGGGTTGATTTGGTTTTAGGGTTTTGTGCATGTGGAGAAATTTGGGCGATTATGGTGTAGTTCTCACTAATTTGAAACTTTATTGTGTTGTGTGGGGATCAAATGGTTGCAGTTATTTTTATGTGGCTGTATAAGTACCAAGATTACCTGATCGACATTAGAGTCCTTCATGTTGACAGCACTTGCCCTGAAGATGCTATTCCTGATCTCCTCGAAGAGACCTCTGAGCTAAAGGAAGCATATGGGACAATGAAAGGTAACTTGGAAGGGTTGAAAACTGGAATGCCTTTGTTGAAGTCATTCTGCTATGAGATGGAATCCAAATGAATAAGGTCTAAGATAAAATGCTTGAGTTGGCAGCCAAGATGAACAAGCTCATCAGATTAGAAGAGTTTCAAATGGTTGGCAATGCAGTGGTTATTGTTCTTATTGTCCTACTTGTGATGGTGATGCTAGTTAAATAGTGGCTTGTGTCCCAAAATAAAGTTAAGTAGTGGCCTGTGTCCCAAAATAACTTGTATTGGATGCTGGTTTAGTGAATGTAGTGCTTTGGATCATAACCTGTTTTGTACTCTATATTTAGAATCCTAAATGGGCAATGCTTACTTGATGTTGAGCAAACTGAGATAGTTCGTTGTATCATATGTTTAGAACAATGTGAGATTTGCACTGAACAGAACCTGACATGAGATATGATGTGAATACAATAATGTGAATTTGAACTGAACATAACCTGACATGGGATGCACCATCTAATATAGCATCATGTTCACCTCACAAATTGTAGGGTTCCAAATAGGTTCTCATAGACAGCTAGTACAGAAAGTAACATAGTGAGTTCACATCTCATAGATAGACAGTACAAACCACGTTAGAAAGTAGCAGCCAAGTGAGTTCACATCTCACACTAACCCAATACAAAGTCTGATAGTTTCAGGAACTGTCTTTGCAAAAGCACAAAAGATGCATATGAAATCTTCCCAACAATTAGGTCTTCTTCTTCCACCTTGGAGACATCTTCTTAGCAAGGCCTGACCTGGCTGGAGATGTGGTGGTAGTAGGCAAAGACTGGGATGCTCCATCATCATTTGCCCTTGCCAATTGTCTACTGAAACAAGCGCATTTAGTTGCAATGTACATATCAACTAGTAAAGAAATAACTTTTGTTTTTCTAACCTTCTTGTGATAGGGCCAGGACTACCATCAAGTTGGGTAAGCATGCTGATTGTAACCCTAGGTGGTGTACATGTGGGTGCACCTACAGTTGTGGATGTGCTTGGACTAGTCTTCCCTGATGTGTTTGTTGTATTCGTCCTTGCCTTTCTTTCCTGTGGCACAGCTACATTAGTTGGAGTAAGGCAGGGAAAAAGATGGAAGAATTGGTATTGTACCTTGTTTTTGTCCCAGAGAGGACAATTAGCTTGCCTATATCCTAGTTCACCACACCTCTTGCACTTGTTCTTACCTTTTATTTGAAGGGAACCCTTCTCAAGGCAATTCTTAGTTCTCAGTTTCTTAGATCTTCCAACAAATCTCTTGCCAAGTGGCCGTAGCAACTAAAATCCTGGATCTACCTTAGGCCATTGCCTTTTATCTGTCAGTGGCTCTATTACACCTTGGTATGCAATCTTGAATCTTTCTAATGAGTAATAGTCACGCACATAATCCTTCAAGTTAATATTCCTTTGAGTTGGTAGAAACTAGTGCATGTCTTACAAGGTTTCCCTGTGTGCTGCCACTCAAGACAAGTGCACTCATGTGTACATGTCTTCACTATATGCCTCAATTGGTCATTGTTTGTATCCCTCACCTCTGCACTCCAGTCAACAAATCTACCAACCTGCAGGTGACCTAAGCCTCTTATATTGCCATTCAACTAGTGCAGGACAGCTGGAAGTATCAAACCTTGTAATCTTGCTACAATCCTTCTCCTCTTGTCAAATAGCATCATAACCATATCCTTGAGCCTATCAGCTAGTTGAACATCAAATATATCCCTGATATCGTTGACATAGGCATTGACGTACTTTGCAAGATTGTTATTAATATAGTCACACTTGATCTATGTGTTGAACATGCACCTCCTCCATAGCATACTATGGCCTTTGAAGGTAGTCAGCCACATTAGTTCATGCTTCCATGGAAAATAGGTTTTCCTGAGTTATAAATTTATTTACCCTATTTTTCTACTTTTAAAGAGGTTTTCCTCTTTTCCTAAATTAAAAGTAATTCATGAGTAAAAATAAAGATAAATAAAGACTAATTTGGTTTCCTGTAAAAATTAATTTCAAATTTATTAATTTGAAGCATTTGGTTTTTATTTGGATTTTATTTGTAATCCTAGAAGGTAATATCAAAATTGCAATTCCATACCGAAATTTCAAATTCAAGTTCCAAAATTCAAATATTAGAGATTCAAATCTAAAAAAATGTATGTTCTATTTTTTCTAGGTTGAACCCATTTTCTTGGCCCATCTTTTGTTTCTTTACCCCCTTTCCTTTTTCCTTCCTTCCATTGTCTTCTTTCTCTCGCTTCCCTCAATACTATTTATCCATACTGTTTATCAGTGTTGTACATCTTCTAGCTCTGGCTAAACTGAATAGCCAAACTGAACAGAGTTGGCGCCTCTCACTTTCTCCCCAAGCCAATTCTTCAACCAAACCTTATCCTTGCATCGTGCCAAAATGAAAGTTGTTCCAAATCACGCGAGGAATCCATTTCTTCTTATTTCTTCACGATTCGTTCATCCGTTTGCCTTTTATCTCATCCGTTCCTAAACAGACTCAAAACTAAAGCTTATGAATTCGAGTCCATTTCTATCTCTTCCAATCCCTTATATACATCCCCGTGGCCTCTCAACCCTTTTCAACCCCTATCAAGTCTCCTCAAACCCTAGAACACCGTCGTCATCGAGAGCCGGTTAGTGTAGACATTGTTCATTGCCCCGACTCACGTTTCAAGCACTTCGATGAATTTCTTCAAATTGCTTTCATGCCACTTCATGTTCATGAGTATCTTGCACCCTCATGTAAAATTAATTTGATTTTCATGCGGCCATTTGATAGGAATCGAGTTTTCTTGAAACCGATCTACATCGTCCTCTGTCATTGATTCATCGCCTTTGGTGAGCCAAAACCCAATTCTTTGCTACTACATGATCACCATCATGTAATCTACATGTTCCATACCTTGGTTCCCTATTTGCATCACCGAGAAAGTCCCACACCAGAGAACCCATTTGTTCCCATGCATGTCACCATGGCAAGCCCAATCCGACCATCCTCCGGCCAAACTGATCGCACCATCATGTTCCTTGGATACGCCCATGCTCCCCTACGCACTCCATGCCAGGGTGCCATCGCCCGGAGCTGCCACCGACCAGCCATTCCCGGTGATCCCCCATTCCATTTTGCCCTTGCCTGACCTCCCTTGGCCCTCCCCACGTTGGCAAGTTGTGCCACCAGGGCCACTGCCCTTGTTGCGTATGTGCTGCTTTCTTTCAGTGAAGCTCTGTTGATTCTTCATTTGTTTGCTTCAAGCTAATGATAAGTGGGCCCCACCTGCCATACACAAAAATCAATTCAAAATTCTAGCAAAAAAAGATGACAAGGAATATTCCCTCATTTGTGAATTTCTAGCAATTTCCTTTTTGTTCGATCTTTCGATCACTCATTCTCCGTCCTCTGAACTCTGAATCGAGCGATTCAAGTTTCTAAATTCATCTAAATTCATAATATACCTTCCAATGCCTATTTTATAATTTTTGGAGTTTATTTGTATTTTATTTAAATTTAGCTTGTCTTTGCTATTTTCATGTGTAGACTTCAGTGTTTCCGAAGAGTGCGATTTGCCCGATGATTCCCTCCACCAATTCACGGGGTAAGACAAGTTACACACTTTGACCATGTTGATCCTAGTTTATAAATAAAATTATGTTGTTTCAAATTATTCTACATGCATATGTTTACTCAATATATTTTAAATCCAGTTTTAAGGCATAGTTAATACTTACTTGTTATGACCACTTTTGACATTGATCACCTAAATACCTTATCACCCTAGAATAAAACTCTGGTTAATATATTAGTATTGGTTAGAAAATTTTAGAGTAAAGTTTATACATGCTTAGAAATAATCCTAGGTTTGGGATAACTTTTTTCCGCATAAAATGGTGATTATTAAAATGTATTCTTGACTTTGGTGAGTCAAGAAGGTGTGTGATGTGTTTGACAAATAAAATTAAAAACATGGTTTGGATTTAGGCAGGTCCCAATCTTAGTTGGGCGTGGTGTAGTCTACGGGAAGTCGCACATGGCATAAGAGAAGCCCCAACTTAATAGAATCTATGTTATGGTGAAATCTTAGTGGGGCAAGACTAAGTTGAGGATTTTGCATTGTAAAGACTTTGTGATAATCACTTAGTTGCAAGCCTAGGAAATTGATTATTTCTTATGGATAAAGTTGTGCCACCTCTGCTGAATGTATAAACTATCCTAGATAGTTGTGCCCACGGTCATGGACAAGCTGAGTAAAATTTTTTGTGCATTAGACTTTGGTTTTCCAAAGGGATTTCAGAAAGATGATTTATGGGAAAAGTATCATTGAAACTATGGATTGGTGCCCGTGCTTAAAATGGTGACATGTTGGTGCCTACACTAGTGTTTATACATGATTAAAAGTTAAGTTCTATATTATGATTACGCTTTCAAAATTATTTATTGTATTGTCAAACTTGGCTTTACGCTCAAATAACATTATTATGCCATTACTTGTTAGCCTTGCATTAATATTATATTTTTATGTAACTTGCGGAGTTTATTTTTGTGCTCACCCTTACTTAAATACTGTTGCTCAGAGGAAGAATACTTTGACTTTGGTGAGGACCAAGATGAGTAGACCGCATCCCACAGTCATTTGCCTGTGGACAGATTAGATGAGCTTCTTCCGCTTCAGTTTTTACTTTCACTGCTTGTATTTAATTTTGCTTATGGGCTGTGGATGTAAACTTTGGCCATATGACCCATATTTAGTTAATTAATAAATGGCATTATAAATGATATACATCTCTAACTGATTTGGACTAATGCGATTTACATAAAGGATCCGAATGTGTTATTTCTGGGTTTGACATTCCAACACCTTGTTCATGTGGTGATCAAACACCTCAGTCTTGTATGCCATAGGTGCAGGCCACATATGCCTAGCAAAATCACCATGGAATTTCTTTGCAAAATTTAGCATGAGATGTCTGAAACACTCCCCCTGCTCAGCTTGTGGGAACACCTCCTTCAATGCATTTTCTAGCCCCTTGTAAGCATCTATGCACACTACCAAAATAGGATGATCACCTATTGCCTTCTTTAGTTCTATCATGAACCAGGTCCAATTGTCCTTCGTTTCAGCATCAATGAATCCAAAAGCTTTCCTAGTTATGTCCATATAGAGTTATCACTATAGCTAAATGCCTATTCTACTTGCCATTGAGGGCTGTTGAATCTATACTAAGGTATGGTCTACAACCATCCATAAAACCCTCAATGTAGAGCCTAAATGTAGTAAAGAATATGTGAAAGTGCATGTTACCTTTAATTCTTTTTGTGTCTATCTCTACAACACTTCCAGGACACCTCAGCTCAATCTTAGCCTTGAAGTTGTACAACAGCTGAAATATTTCTTCCCACTTAACATGAATTTCATCCACTGCTCTTTGTCTCCCCTTCCAAACTGTATCATATCCAGTTGTCACATTGTACTCATCCTGTAACTTTCCTTGTAGCTCCTTGACTCCCATGGTAGGAGTCCTCCTTAGGATAGTTATTGCCATGTTTGCCACCCAAGCCTAAGATACCTTACTATTTTTGATCCAATTGCTTGATAGACGTGTGAGGACCAACTAGCTTGTTTACCTGCAAAAAATAAATATAGTGGTAAGTACAAGAGAAAGAACACCTACTGCAAAATTAGTACATGTAGAAGTATTAGTACCCTGATAGTTGTATTATCTAGCAACCTACGAGCTACAATTTTCCAAGGGCATCCTTCATCTCTTCAAGAGCCCACAGACCTGGTAGGGTCAGATTTCTTTGTGGCCATGCCAAATTCTGCATGCATATTGTTTGATGGCCATTCTAAAGGCATCCATTGCAGGGAAAGTGTCACCAATCTCAATCTTTGAATTATCCTTGTCATAAAAATGTGATGCTCCTTGGGTATGTCACAATCCACTAAGATAGTTGCACCATATGTGTCATCATTAGGAGCAGTAACATCAGCAGCTGCAGCAGCACCAGTAGCATCATCAGCAGCTGCAACAGCGCCAACATCATCAGCAACAGTTGTAGCATCCTCATCCTCAGGCCCAGAAGAACATACATTTCCTCACTCATAGAAACATCCCTCTCTCCTCTTGATAATAGGCTTGAGCAATCTGAAGGGTTGACCAATCCACCAAACCTTCTGAAGACCATACACTTCCTCTACCCCTCCGCTTCTTCGACTATTGGTGTTTCATGTGGAATAGAGGGTCCACCTATGACAGTAGATGGCACTGGACTATTGACATTGGTAACATTGCACTGGCTCGATTGGTGACCATGAATATCCACAATTAATTTCAATAAAAAAACAAATCCATTTCACCTATCATCGGTCATTGAATGCTTGCATTAGCTCAAAGGAGTGGTTTATCTTTTCTACCGAACAAGTGTTTCTATTATTGCAGAAGAAATAGGCTTCTTGGCATGGCCCCCAAATTGTCCTCTGCCGTAACTCAACTGTTTCTGTAGCATATCAAATGTGCAGCAACCACTAACAACCCATTCTAGATTTTGATGATCAACTACACACTGGCTTCCATCATCACACCACGCAATGTAGAGCAAAACTCTAGCAACTACTATAAACGCCCTCTCTAGATCAACCATAATTGAGAATGCGAAAAATTGAGTTAGAGTCGTGCTACTCCATTCGTTTCTACCCACATTGAATACAAAACTAACCAATAAAACATACAATGGAGAGGAGTTTATGTATCCCTCAAGGTCCATCGCGTGCGCGGCTTTCAATCCCTCAAACACAATCCAGATCTACTAAATAACCTACTGCTCAATCGATCAAAAATTTTGAGACAAACTACAGAAGAAAGCTACAATGAAGAAGACGACAAGATTGGGAAAGGGGATATTACCTCCGGTGCCGATGATGATATGCGCCACGTCGCCTACAATATCGTCGGGGTTAAGAGAGGAAAGCAAGGGGAGACTGAGATGGAGACTGGCGCGGTTGGGTTGGCCATTGGGCCCGACCCAGCCACATAGCAATGGCAAGAAGGCAAACTGGTCATTTCCTATCTAAAATGCTTAAAAATTCAAAAAAAGGTAAAGTGACAAATAACACGTGAAGTTCAGGTCATAAGCTCCATTACAATGTAATAGAGCGCATTTTATCAAAGACATATTAACTTCAAGGAACATTATCATTATTCCATGTAAGTCATGGTCGCATAAGAACTAAAAAATAAGGCATCTTCAATTATTTTAGCGGTTGAGCTAGACTAGAAAATTGAGTCGAGTGGCAACATCTTTTTCAGGAACGCCAAGTCGAGTGACAACATGAATGAGGGAAATTTAACTTTTTGCCACTCTTAACATTGCCACCTACTCAAATGCCATCCTCTACATTGCAATTAATATTTTGCCCCTCTCCAGCCTACGTGGCGCCCATGTCAGCGTGAAACCCGCCACGCCGCGCGCGCGCCGCGCGCTTCCACTTCGCCGGCGCCGCGCCTCGCCTCGCCTCGCCGCCGCCGCCGCGCGCCTCGCCTCTCCGCTTCCTCGCTTTCGCCGCGCCTCGCCCGCCTCGCCGCCTCGCGCCCTCGCTCCGCTCGCTCGCGCCGCGCCTGCGCCCTCGCCTCCGTCCGCGGCCGAGACAGAGGAGCGAGACACCGGCGGCTCGGGCGGTGGGAGCCCGATTCTCGACGATGAAGCATCTACGGCATCCGGAGCTCACTGGGCGTCGGTCGAGGCCGAGATGGAGCGGGCGGGCGGCGGCGAGAGGAGCTTGGCGGCGAGGATGAAGACAGCGGCGGCTCGCTGGGAGGCGGCGGGTCCGGCGAGGCGGGGATGTGCTCGGGTGCCACAGAGATGCCCACGCGCGATGAATTGGCATGAGACGCAACGCTTCACCGGCGGGATCCGGCGCGGACTCGGGAAGATGAGGCGCGGCGAAGGCGAGGCGGCGCGCGCGGCGGAGGCGAGCGCGGCGGGCGGCGCGCGGCCGCGGGCGGAGGCGCGAGGCGCGGCGCGGCGCGGCGCGGCGTGGCGGGTTTCATACGACATGGGCGCCACGTGGGTGGAGAGTGGCAAAATATTAATTGCAATATAGAGGATGACATTTGAGTATGTGGTAATGTTAAGAGTGGCAAAAAGTTAAATTTCCCCATGAATGAAAGCTATCGATTGCTCCCCAAGTGAAATCCAACAGACACTATTTTCCTCCAACTAACAACGACGAATTATCCATTTCAGCCGTCGCTCCTCTCCTGTGGACCTGCGCTGCCCCCGGAGTCGGTCATCTCCAAATTCCAATGCTCCCCGCGTCTCTCTCACTCCTCTCCCCGACCTCACTTCCCGCCATGGCGATACGGCCGCCGCCGCACCCACCAAACCGCCGCACCCCCCGTTCCCCTCCGCCGCCGCCATTCCGCTCCGTGGCGCGGGCCGCCGCCTCGCTCTCCGCCGCCGCAGCGGCCGTCTCCCCACCGCCCCATCCCAAGAAGAAGGTCTGCTTTCCACTCACCAGTCATCACCTTCCTCTTTAACAATGTTAAGAACCTGAATTTCTGCGCTTTGCACTGCGAAGGTTCTCGTGCCCATAGCCATGGGCACGGAGGAGATGGAGGCGGTCATCCTGGCGGGTGTCCTCCGGTGCGCTGGCGCCGACGTGACGCTGGCCTCCGTGGAGGACGCCCTCGAGGTGGAGGCCTCGTGTGGCTCCCGCATCGTCGCCGACAAGCCCATTGCCGCCTGCACCGACCAGGTGTTCGACCTTGTGGTTCTCCCGGTAACTCACCTCTCTTTTCCTACTGACCCACAAATGGTACATTTAATTTGTGTGGAGCAGAAATACTTCTTACTGGATTTAGCAGTAGAAACTTTTAGGAGCATTCTAGTCTTTCTTTGGTATAGCATTCAAATATTTGTAAGCGCTATCCTTTGTACCCCCAATGTTTTAAAGTGTTTCATCATATTTGCTCCCTGTTCTTGCTGATGGCAATTGGTCAACCTCGTCGCTCTGTCACTTTCTTTAAGCTGTGGTGTTATATGTGTGTTACATACTGACGGTATCCAAAATCTCATCTTTGATTCTTGGGGTGATGTGTTCAGGGAGGAATGCCTGGTTCAGTGCGGTTGAGAGACAATGAGATCCTTCAGAGGATCACGGTTAGACAGGCTGAGGAGAAAAGATTATATGGTGCTATATGTGCTGCACCAGCTGTTGTTCTCATGCCGTGGGGCCTCCACAAGAGAAAAAAGGTGGCCATTTTGCTATAGGACTAAATAGTAGATCAAGGTTTGGCCTTTTTTAATTGACATTGCATCTTCTTCTTTTTTTTGGGTTGCAAGATCACCTGTCACCCGTCCTTCATAGGAGATCTCCCAACATTCCGAGCTGTTGAATCAAATGTTCAGGTTTCAGGAGAGCTCACAACTAGTCGTGGGCCAGGGACATCATTTCAGTTTGCTTTATCATTTGTCGAGCAATTGTTTGGGCCTCATGCAGCCGAAGACGTGGACAACACTTTGGTTCGTCAAAACAAAACTTGCATATCTTTGTTGTTTTATCCTGCCTTTTACCTTATTAGATTAATTCTCTTCTAAATTTAGTTTGTTCATGTTTGTTGAAATTTATTAATAGCGTAACCACTAACTCAAATTATTCTGTATTTTATTTCTTCTGATAATTGTACTTATCTTTCAGTTGGGAGCTGGCTATGCTGGGTAGTTTTATATTATGTTTTGCAGCTAAAATTTTTAAGGGACATTTCTATTTTTTGCACTGTAATGCATGCTGATCACTATGCAATTATTGTATATTCCCCACAGATGGCACAAATTGATGATGATCTTGAAAGAACTACAGAAATAAATGAAGTTGAGTGGTCTTTTGATCACAACCCTCATGTGAGTTCATGTTGAACTATGAGTTGTGCTATATTATGTTCGGGGGCATCCTTTACCTAGGATTATATATCAGAATGAACATGACATCATGCTTATATGATTGAAGTTTAATGAAGTGTAACAAGGCTTGGTTGAACAGTTGACGAGTAAAGCATTTTTCTTAAAAATATTGGATTGGATAGCACCAGAGTAAATTATTGCACTTAATTTGGTTTGTTATTTATGCTTATTTAAAGGTGCACACTTGATTAAATAAAACTCCATGTAGTTGCATATGCCCTATCATGCTATATAGTTGATCTATCTGTTCCCCCTCAGATGCTATCATTCTATGTGAAAAACACAACTCATATATCTATCTAATCCTTATTACTTCCAGCTATATGCATCCTTGGGGAAAATATTAGAAAAGGTGCAATGGAAGCCCAGATATATTGTGTTGGAGGTTTATTATAGTATGGCATTGATTGTCTGATGATTTGACTTCCGAAACAGGTTCTCATTCCGATTGCAAATGGGTCAGAAGAGATGGAGATCATAATGTTGGTAGATATTTTAAGACGGGCAAACATAAATGTGGTGTTGGCATCAGTTGAAAAAACTCAAAATATTGTTGGATCTCAGAGGATGAAGATTGTTGCTGACAAATGCATTCTGGGTGCTTCTGATTCAAAATATGATCTAATCATTCTTCCTGTAAGCTGTTTTGCATTCCACATTTTTATTTGGATGATTGTAAATGGCGTCACAAAACTTCATTGTTGTTCCTGTAAGATATTTAGCATTCATTGCAGTTTTGGTGTCCAGGGGAACCGGTGGCCCCATTAGTGATTTCAGCATGATGCAATGTTTCGAAAATCAAACAAAAAATCATGGATGTAGTGCATATAAAGTTACACAATCGTGCAAAATTGCAATTTCAAATTCATATCTGGTATCAAGAACCAAAAAAAACAAGCAGTCAATCATGAATGAGGGACAAAATTTCCAACCTCCGCATCATCATTCCGAAGTGCATTCCTAACATGTCATGCTCAACCTAAATTCACTGTTTCTTGTGTAAGAGTTGACCTGCATACCAAATTGTGATACAATAAGCTTGTAGAATATGACAGGATCTAGCTCAAGAAAAGTTTGAAAGAAGAATTAAAGTTATTGCTGCCCTTGTAATTGTAGCCAGGTGTTACATGTCATCGATAGCCTTGAGGGTATCACAATCAGTTGTACTAGTACATTAATCTTGGAGATTTTAGCGATTCCTTTTAATTTTAGTGAACAAAAATGTATCATGTTTGTAACCTTGGTCTTGGACTCTCAGTGCAACTTCATGCAAGTGTATTTGTATCTCAGCATGTGCGTCTTTTATAGGTATGCTTGTACGTTTCTATGATAAATGATGTGTGTTCTGCAATTATGAAGTCCTATTTTATCTTTTTTTTCTCAATTATGTTATTAAGGTGTAGCATTGAGAACTTCAATGACAATCTAGCTAGAATTTCAGCTGTTCAAGCGTGTGCATTTGCATGTTCCAGTGTCCTTTTGTTCACTTGTTCAGCTAATATGTTTGGCTTTTCTTTGTTCAGTAATTCATTTGTGATATGTTGTATCTCTTGAAATTGTTTAGGGAGGACCTGCCGGGCTGAGCGGCTGCACAAGTCCAGAATTCTTAAGAAGTTACTCAAGGAACAAAAGCAAGCAGGCAGGATGTATGGTGGGATCTGTTATGCTCCTGTGATCTTGCAGAGACAAAGTTTACTCCAGGTGATTGTTAGGACTAAAAACTTTTTGCACTCTATATTTCTTGGAAATGGAAGCAAATTGACATTGAAATTGTTTCTCAGGATAAAGCAGTGACAGCTCATCCTGCCATAGTCAATCAGCTCACTTGCCAAGTTATTGACCAATCAAAGGTTGTGATTGATGGAAATTTGATTACTGGGAAGGGGCTTGGGACAGTCATCGATTTTTCCCTGGCTATTATCAGAAAATTCTTTGGCCATGGAAGAGCCAAAGGTGTGGCAAATGGAATAGTTTTTGAGTACCCCAAGAACTGAAACACCTACAATTTCTGGTACTGTGATGTGCTGAAAGGAGAGAGAGATTTGGTTGCACTATGGGGTTCTTGCAGCAGCTATGTTTGAGACAAAAAGTGACTGCACTCTTCCTGAGACAGCAAAATATTCCTCTTTTGCTTCCCTGTTGAACAGCTGGACTGAAATAATCCACTATATACCTCTTTTGCTTCCTTGTTGGACAGCTGGACTGAAATAATCCACTATATGTGAGACTGGGATGGACCAGTGTTGCATTGGGAAGATTCAGTCATCTCTATATGATCTGTTGGCATATAAATGACACAGGTGGATCCAAACTGGTTACTGGTAAGTTCTGTTTGATGTTGATAGACATAAATCGTTTTGGTTTTGGCACAAATGATCTTTTCTTGGATTCTTATGACTATGAAGCACTTTGTTTTTGTGCACTGAAAGATAAATCTAACATAGTAACCTGTAAATTGACGACAAGTTTGGTGGCACGGTGTTTTTAAAACATTGCTGTTTTTTTTCCAAGTACTTAAGTTACATAGATAAAGCCATTTGTAGGATATGGGCTGATGTACTGTAAACTATCTTCTTTCTGTTCACTTGCTAGGATCTACAAGGTTGCACCTGATGAAGTGATCACCTTCGGTTTAATTGACATTTTGTATGCGTGCTCTCAGATCAGAAGTTATGACCTCCAGTGTACCTGAAGTATATGGTTGAGGGTGGTTTTCAAGATATTCGAAGCCCTTTGATGTTTGCTCTACGACTTGCGCAATTTCATCCGGGACGCTTATCTATGCCGGGCTCTCAAGAGTTCCAGTCTTACAAGCTGCAATAAGCAACTAAATAATCCAATGTCGATTCTACTTCGAACCTCTGTTCTAGCGAGCAGTGCGACTGCTAGTGTCTTCAGTGTTTCACATGGTTATGTAACTCAAGTAGCATCTGCGTTGCTTCAGCCAAGTGAGCCGCAAGGCGTGATACGACATGATATGTTGGCAACTGGAGGAAAATAATTTCTGTTTGTTCATATGCTGCGAATTATTGCTTCAGTCGTGGACTCGTAGTAGTGTTGCGGTTGGCGTTCCTGCCAAATGGAAACGACAATTCCATAAAAAAAGGGGATTATTTAGATATGGGACGTGCTAGCGTCCGAAAGCTGCTGCTTCTCACCGTCGGGTTTAACTTCGAAGGGTTGGTCCCAACCATATGATCTGACGCAAGAAAAATTGATGAGGCATAACAATTAAATAGTAAATCTATAACAAACCTCACTTTTATGCAACAAAATACAGAATAACATTGGAAAAATGTCAAGAAAAAATAAAAAGGATATCATCTACTCACGAAAAAAGTATACGACTTAGCTAAGTGCTAAAACAAGATAAAAAAATCCCAAACAAAAAATTTATGACTTTACAACATTATAACATTTGAAAATAATAGTTGCGACATTTTAGAATTGCTTGTGCAATAATGGAAATAAATGTTCGTAACAAATTGAGAACCATAATCTCTACTGTAACAAATAAAGATAAATATGCGCAACAAAATTACAAAACCCTTACAATAAATATGGTAGTGATAAAAACAATTTTTCATAAATTGAGGAGAGGAAGAACCTAATGATAGCATCAAAGAGCTAAGCATGAAGTAAGACAGTCCTAGTGCCTTGGTGCCTCGCAACATCTGGGAGATGGGGAGGAGTGGCTGGCCTAATCCCTCATCATTGGCAGTCTAGATCTAGTGAGGATGAGGCTGATTGGTCCTCTTCCGGTCTATATGACTAGAATGAGGCGGTGGCTTGCTGTAGTGGAAGGTTTTTGCTGCTCACGATGCGCATCCTGAGCTCTATCATCCTTAGTCCCTTTATATCCGACGAGTACCACCCCTCCAGATACATTAATTCTGTTAGTGCAAGAATTCAACATCACTAATGCAATAAAAAAACTTTGAAGTAACAAATCAAAATACAAACAGCAACAAATGCCTCTTGCGTAAAATTTGTAAAAAGATGTTACAACAAAATTAAATACTTTATGCAACAATTAGGGAAATGTATTGCAACAATATGGAGAAACATCTGCAACATGTGTACCAAGGAGGAGGGCGTGCATGTGACGGCAACAGCGGCTGACCCGATGCCTCATCTCCATGCTCCACCCCACACCACCGCTTCATCACTGGCCCTTCGATCGTCATCTGCCCCCCTCCTCAGGCCTCGGCCTCGCTATATCCGGGGAGCTCCACCCGCTCCTCAAAAGGGGAGTCCTCCACATGAGCTTCGATTGCGCAAACAAACTCCTCAAGCATGAGTTCGGTGGCTAAACTCCTCGTGCATGAGCAGTGCAAACAAACTTCGTGAGCTCAATCGTCTAGTAGTGTAAGGTGGAGAGAAACTAAGAGTGAGAGAGAGAGATAGGGATGTTTGAGAGAAAGGTAAGGGAGAGAGAACGCAGGAAAAGGAAGCAACCATGGGGAGGGACGTGTGGGAGGAGGAATAGTTGGTTGCGGGGATGTGAGGATAAGGCGCCCAAGCCACGTCTGCATTTGGAGTACTTGGACGTCAGGGTCTAAGCATTTAAAAAAAGCAAAATTTCAAATGTTTTGTTGTAATAATCAAAACAAATAGCTGTAACATCTTGAAATATCTATTGCAACAATGTGAATGATCTAATATAACAGCTGAAGACTAGCCTTTTCTTCTCCGTCAACTAAAAGCAGCAACACTTGCAAATGCTACGTGATAGAGGGGTAACACCAATTGAAGATAAACTTATCTAACATCGCTTGAGATGATTTGAACATCTCCAACGGAGGCCTTCCGTAGTGGAATTTTAAGACGTACTAAAAACATAAGAAGTCAGAGGTTGACCAAGACTGTCATGAGAGAGGCTAGTTAAAAGAGACTTGAGAGATGGGAATGTATTCAAAGAGTTGACTTTGGATAGGAGTGTATAGAAGTTAGCAATCAACGTACCCGAACTATGACATAAGAATAAAGTTTAGGGTGGTGTTTTATGCTCTCGGTTCAGATAGCAAGATGTAGGGTTTAAGGTTTTAACCTTGTAGGTTTTATTACAAGGCTCTCATTTCTTTGATCTTGAGAATGTTTCATTCCTAACTTACTCCAACTTATTTGGGATAAAAGGCTTTGTTTTTGTTGTTTGTTACTCAAATAGATAATTTTTATTCTGGAGAGAATTCATGTCTTCCAATTGGGTGATGGCACAATGGAATGGAAAAAGAAGAAATGGGAGGATTTCAAGGAAAGATTATCTAAGGTAGGTAGTTTCTTTTCTATATAGGTTAATGTGGAATGTTTTATCTGTTCCATCAGGGTTCTGTTTTACCTAATCTTTGGAGTGCCTTTCCTTTCATAGCGTCTCAGTTCTTGTGGCAGTGTTTGTTTTCTTGATAACGTGAAGCTAACAAATTTTCCCTCGCAAAAAAAAAGCTAACAAATTTTAATAGCATCCTTGTGGCAAACAAATTTCAATAGCATCCTTGTGAGAGTATTGGGCCCACGCTGCTCATTTTGATTTTCTTTTTCTTAACAATTGATTCATGCTAAGCATGAGTGGAGGTTGGGTTGGAAAAAGGCTGATTATTTTGGGTCTTCCTTTTAACATAGGTGTGGAAGGATGTTATTGAGCTAATCAATTGTGGATCCCTTGAATATCTGTTGCCCCGCCTGTTTTAACACTATTTGCGTATCTGTATTTTCAGCTTCTAAGTTTACAAGAGCCGTGGACTTTAATTATTGATGATGGATTGGCGGCTTTGCTTGTTGCTCCAACCACAGATTCGATGGAAAATGATAGCCAGCTAACCAGTAAGTTAGCCTAATCAATGAATCATATACAACATTATGCATCCTTAAAACCAAGAAGGGGGAATTCCCACACTTTAAATTTTAAAATACAATGATAGAGGTTGTTGTAAACTTTTCACCATGTAGTCTTTGATGCGAATCGCGGAGGATAGTTTGTTCAGTACCCATGAAGCATATGCTTATAATTCTGTGTATGCATAGCATAATAAAAGCTGGAGGAAGAATGTGCACAATTACTGCAATTCTGACTTGCTCAATGCATTGTTCTCTGTGAATTGCAGTTGAATATGAGTGGAGTTGGGAGCAAAATGAGGAGTTCGGCTTGGATGACATGGACACGTCCTCTGTAGACAAAGCTTACAACATGACCAGCACATAATGGTTTAATCTTGTTGTGCTCAATGTTGTAATATTATCTATCTAAACTTTGATAAACTCCCCGTGTGTTGTAATAACTATTACTTTGTTTCTCTGACAATAAACAATGGATGATATTGAGATGGTCAATAGTGTTTTGACTTTCCAACCTTCTCAGTTGGGGATTTAAGTTGGGAAGATATTAGTGCAAACAAACAATCATGTGCAAGCATGAAAACACTATAAACTTAAAATTCTGGGAACGAAATATGTTGTATATGTACTTCTCAATTTGCTCACCTATATATAATCTTTCAAGTTAAAAGTTAAATCTATATTAAGAGTAAAAAAATTAGAAATATTATGACAAATGCGAAGAATCTAGACCTTGTAGCTAATGATATATTTTGGTAATTAATAATAATCATATTGTGGGACTAATATTTTTCATAAGTTGGATGAATAGGTTATGTCACATGATGATTAAGACTTGAAATGGCTTTATGTGTTAATCGTCATCAAGTTAAACAAATGATATCATGTGTTGATGACTAAAGTCAAGAATCCGAAGTTGAAGTAAATATATATGTCATTAAGGCTCAAGAAGATGCTAAGATAAATGTATAACTAATATAGACTAAGAATGTGTTTTTTTAGTCATTCTATCGATCTTGGTGTTTGGTGAAAGACCGTATTGCTAGTATAGATTGTTGTATTATCAGGAGTGGTCTTGACTAGTAGTTTGAGTATGTCATGTGTGATAGCTCATTTGGTTTTCTCTAGCTTTTCGTAGCATGATGCTATCGTTTGCGAATGCATTTCATAAATAGTTACAACTCATGCATAATCCTTGCAACATATAACTTAAGTGTGTGAATATGTTTTACAAATGGTTCAATCCATGTCCCTGATCTTTGTAGCATGATTCTAATGTATACGAATGTGTTTTGTAACTTGTTTTAAATCATGCTTTGATTTTTGTTTGCATGGTATTATGATTTGCGAATGTGTTTTGGGAATTTATTGAAGTACATGCACTATCTCAGCTAAAAATGCAATACGTTATGACTAGTTCTATGAGAGCGGACAGACCGGCTGTACGGTATGACCAACCTGTGTGTGGCGGTATGATTGGGCTGTCTGACCGGGCGAGTGTTGGTGATTTGACCAGCCACAGTCTAACCAACACCAGAGAGATGTCGACCGGCCCTTTCAGTACTAATGGGCATTAGTTTCTGTTAGTAGTTTTCTAGAGAGACCTGTTTTCTAGGTTTTGGCCAAATGGTTTGACTGGTCTTCGTGGAGGTCTAACCAGCTTGAGCTATCGGACCGGGTCCCGTGTGAGCTGTCTGACTGGCAGCACCTCTAACGGCTAGTTTTCTAGTTGTTACAGAGGAGGTAGTAGTACCAGCCTCAGGCTAATTTCGCTGATTTCTTACTCCGACGATTAGTTTTTTGGTGTGAGGGTATAAATACCCTATTGTGGCCCGTTGGGGACAAGTTAATGCTGCCCATTTATTTACCCTTTAGCTAAGAGCAAGCTATCTCACTTCTTATGTGCATGTGTTTCACTTATTGAGCTTGGAGAGGAAGTGCATGTGTTTCACTTTGTGGTGGATGTCGTATCCACTTGAGATTTGGTATTTGATTCGTTCAAGTGAGTGTCTTTGACTTGTTACTTTTGGAGGTTACCAACTCCTAGACGGCGTGAAGGCGTTGTAGTCCGGTGATCTTAAAAAATCTTGTGAGAAGGTCCTGTGAGTTGTGAAGGTTAGAGCTCACCTATCTAGAATGAGAAAGAGCTACAACTAGTGGAACTGAAATGTTTGGCTTAATTTGTCAAGTATGCCCAAATTATTTGGGTTTACCTTAACATGGATTAGAGAAATCGGCAAGTTTTTGAACACCACGATAAACATCATACATCAATTGTGGTTTTCTTCGTTGTGTTCACTTATTTACTTGTAATTTATATCATAAAATTGCATTGATTTCTTGTCACCCTGAGAGACCATGTGGAGGTGACCACATGTTTGTGATGAGTAATTGACACATCCTTTAGAAAGATTGAGTTTGGTTTGTACTGTTCCTGCCAAGTCGTAAGCCTTTGTGAGTGGTCGGAAGCTCCTTCAACCACATTGGTCGTGGACGGAGGTCAGCAGACGAGTTTACGATCACATTGGTCATGGTCGGAAGTCAGCAGGAAAATTTATGACCACGTTGGCCGTGGTCGGAAGCCTACAGAAGGGTCTACGACCACATTGAGGGTCGGCTGGAAGATTTACGACCACGTTGTCGGTAGTCGGACACTTCCAATGACCGTGGTCGGAAGTCAGAAGCTTCGGCTGGCTGTGGTCAGAAGTCGGCGGTCAGGTCTTCGATCACGTTCGGAAGTCGACATACTTCGACCACATTGTTTGCAATCCGAAGTCGGCGGTCGGGTCTTCGATCACGTTCGAAGTCGGCAGACTTCAACCACGTTGATGGGAAACGTGGTCGGAAGGCGCTTCGACCATGGTGAAAAGCAATGAGAGTGGTCGGAAGGTGCTTCGACCACGTTGTACGTGGTCAAAATGGCCTTCGACCATGTTGTACGTGGTCGGAAAGGGCTTCGACCATGGTGAAAAGAAATGAGAGTGGTTGGAAGGTGCTTTGACCACGTTGAAAAGCGTTGAATGTGGTCGGAAGCGGTTGCGATTAGCTTGGAGAGGTCGTAGCTTGGGCTAGCGATGGTCGTAGCCTCTGGTAATTAGTCGTATGAACTTCTGGGGTGGTCGTAACGATCTGAGATGTGGTTGTAGGCTATGAGCGTTGTGAATCTTGTGAGTTCGATCGGTCGTAGGTGATGTACGACTAGCAGGGATGTGAGTACATTTATTCTAATGCAGATTTATCTTCTCAGTGTTTTGTGTGGTGCTATGTGATGGTTTGCTTGTCTGTGTGGTTGTAGGACTTCGGAGCTAAGTCATGGTGAGGCGTAGGAGGGCCGGAACTAGGCACAGGAGGTGTTGAGGTCCAGACGGTCAGGAGACGCCGAAGATGATTGAGGCTGGTGAGGTGGTTGTAAGCTAGGTGACGAGTAACCGGAGCTGCAGCAGCCAGAGGTGGACACGACGGGCAACAACGAGGTGGACCGGGACTAGGTTCAGGGAGGAGTCAAGGTCCAGATGGTCGGATGCCGGGTGCGGTCGTGTGCAACGACGAGGGGACCGGGGACTAGGCTAAGGAGGAGTCGAGGTCCAGTCGGTCGGAAGACAGACGCGGTCGTGCGATGACAGCAAGGCAACAGGAAGTTTCCGGGAAGGCGCGGGAGGGGCATTTTGGAGAAATGCTTAAAGCCTGCAAAGGAAACTGCTTTCTGTTAAAGCACTGGAGTCTGTTGGTGATAACGAGTAAAGCTGTGTAAAACTCGGTGTTAGTTGGGAGTTAATGGGTTCTTCCCTGGTATCTGAAGGCTATAAATAGAGAAGGTAGAGCACGAGTTCTTGGGGAGGTTGTTCCCGAGAAGCTTTGGTTTTATCTTTCTATTTTCTGTAAGTTGTTCTCTGGGTGGAGCATGTGTGCTTTTGTATCTCCTAGATGGAGTGGCCGTAGAAACCTCCATATATGAAATCATTCATCTATGTGCCTTTATTGAAGTCTTTCTTGTCTGTGATGTTTGGTTGTTTTGATTGCATTTTCTTGGTTCTTTCTTACCTTATCCTCTCTTCTGTCTGAGAGGTTGATTGGTCTCTGGTTGCTTCGGATTTGACTTGTTCTGAACTGGGAATCATTCTTAAAGCCATCTTGGCTAAGTCCAATTCCGAAAGCAAGGTCTGGTTGAAAGTCTTTTGAGTTCTTGGCCTGCTAGTCGTGCGCCTCTCTGATTCCTCTGTTTCATTTTCGACTACCCTATTCTTTTCGACCCCGGTGGAAAGGTTTCGACCACTCTGGATTTTCTCGGTCAAAGGATGTAGTCTTGCTGTGTTTAAAGTCTCTTGACCAATTGAACCGTGAATCAAAAGTTATTCGGAAATCGGTTCTTGTGGTCGAGCGCTTCCACTTCCTCTGTTTTGCTTATGACCACGCAGTAATTACTGTTCACTCTGTTTTCGGCCGAGTCTGTTCTTCCTCCGTTGTCGGTTTATTTTCTTCGGTTTTCAGTGAGCTTTCAACTTCTAACTTCATAGCTCTGTAGCTATTGGAGAAGAAGAATTGTGTGGATACTTTGGGAGGTTTGAAGGCACCATTCACCCTCTCTGTTTGCCTGTTCGGTCCTACACACCCTAAGATTGCAAACATTGATATAGACTTAGAGTGTTGGCACACTTAAGTGAAACTAGAGATTTTAGATTTTCATTGTGTATAACTGATTTGATTTACGTTTTCACATATAAACTTAGTTTTAGCAAAAGAGAATTTTAAAAGCATCTATTCACCCTTTTCTAGTTGGCCACCTCAACCTTACAAAATTATAAACCAAAAGAAAAGGATAAAGAAAAAAAAGATAACTATCACCCGCCGTGAGTATAACAATTAGTCCTTCGACAGGTAAAGTGTGTTGGGTTGATCTCGGCTAACTAACTCCGAGATTTCAAGGAGGCTTATCTCCAACTCGCGCCTTGATCGGAGGCGGTTACCAACTAATTGGTTTCGGTCCCGGTCATCTAGCGCAATATAAAAGTTTAGGGTTTTCGGTAGGGCTGGTATACGAGTTGTTCTAGCCCAAAAGGAACCCGCACAAACCCGATCTACTCACGTGCGCTACGGTGAATGAAGGCCAACGCCCTCCTCCGTCCACGGCGACTACCGCTACTCCGGCGACCTCCTCCGCTGCCGTCGGCCACCTCAGCATCACCGTCACCAGAGAGCAATCCCATGGTGTCATCCAGTTCGGGTATGCTTCCGCACTTATGGTTATATTTATGTTCATGATTTAAGTCTAGGGTTAAACCTAATGTTCATGATTAGACTTAGATTAGCATTCACATTTGGTATCAGAGCGACCTAGACTCGATCATGAACCCTATTAGTCTTAACCGAACATTGATTTTGGGATCGGATTTAGATTTTAATGTTTCGGTTTCAGAAATTAGAAGGAGGCGATTCAAGTTTTTAATAGAAACCCTAAGAAAATCCCTACCCCGAACCCTATATCCCCAATAAAACGAACAAGATCTTAGATCGGCGATGGGAAAAACCCAAAAAAGGGGGGGACTTACGGGCGCCGCCGCTCCCCGAGCGATGCCGCCGTCGCCGGCACACTGCTTCACCCCAGGGTCGCCGCTGACGCTGCATCTCCTCGTGGAGCTGTCGCCATTGCTTTCGGGCGCCGCGTGCCACCGCCGCCTCGTGGGCGCCGCACGCCACCGCCGTCGCGCATGCCCGCAATTTTCGGATGAATCGACACATATGGCCTAGGGTTAGGTTTTTCTTCAGTTTTATTCCCGGCTGGCGCACTCTCGGTCGTTAGTTTTCATCCGACGGCGCGGATGAGCCGCGGGCATGGAGCTGGGCCGCGCGCACTTTTGGGCCACAGGTGCATTTTCGGCGCGTGCGGGAATTATGGGCTGCGCCATGTTTTGGGCTGCCGTGCTCCCGCTCGTAAACTTGGGCCCGTGCGCGGATTTAATTGGTGTGTGCGCAAAATTTCAACCCCGCATGCTTTTGGTGGGCTTCCGTGCATGTGCACTAGGCCGGCCGCGCGTGGGCGATTTTGGGCCGCGCCTACGTGCGCGTTTTTGGGCCCCAAGCGCAGGTGAATTTTGTGGGCTGCGCGCGCACACGTTTTCTTTCGGGCTGCACAATTTATTTGTGGGCCGCGCGCATATATTGTTTTTGGGTCATTTCTTTTTAGGGCCGGCTAAAAAAATAGTGTTATTGTTATTGATATTATTATTATTATTTTCAGTGCATTTTCTTATGCTTTATGTATCTCTTTTATGCACTAATTTTTAATTATTTTCAGTAGCCCAAATTTAATGTATCTTTACCCTATTATTATGTATAATCTCGGATTAAAATTGAACCAACGGGATATTTTAATTTTGAGGTTTTTATGATTAATTTTGGCATTATGTATGCATATGGTTATATTCTGACCAACGTTGTCTATAATCATATGTCGCCATATAAAATTAAAGTTCTTTTTCATTTTTCTGCCCTACGGTGATATGAATTAGAACTGTAGTTTTGCATGTTATTAATCAGACCAACGTAGGGTTAATTACATGCAACATATATCTTTATGATAATTCTAATTTCTTCCCTGTATTTTGAAATTCAACACTTAATGCTTCAAACGTTGCCGCCACTATTGATAACATTGAGCAGCTCACGGGGAGCAATTTTCACACATGGAAAGAAAAATTCAAGTTGTCCTTGGGGTTTTGGACCTCGACTATGCTTTAAGGGTAGCCGTTCCCATTCCTCCCACCGAAGGTGAGGAGAATTTTGATGAGAAAAGGAAAGCTTACGAGGCTAATGCTGAAAAATGGGAGCGGTCTAACCGCTTATCATTAATGATCACGAAGACCTCTATTTCAGTCGGGATTAGGGGAGCAATTCCTGATTCCGAAAATGCTAAGGAGTACTTGGCTTCAATCGAGGACAAATTTAAAGGCTCCACTAAAGTTTATGTCAGTACTTTAATTCAGAGGCTCTTAACTAGCAAATATGATGAGTCCGGCAGTATAAGAGAGCATATCATGATGATGACTGATATGGCAGAAAAACTCAAGGGCATGGACATGGCAATATCTGATGGTTTCTTTGTCCATTTCATTATGACCTCTCTTCCTTCTGAGTATACAGCTTTTAAGATTAATTACAACACTCAGAAAGAGAAATGGAGCATGAGCGATTTGATCGCCATGTGTGTCCAGGAGGAAGAGAGAATAAGAACAGAAAAGAAGGATTTTGCTTTTCATGTGGGCGACTCTAACAAGAGGAAGTTGCAAGGGGACTTCAAATCCAAGAAGAAGCTGCAGTTCTCCCCTAACTCAGACAAGCCGGGGCCTAAAGTGCACAATGCACCTAAGCCTCCTGTTGCTCCCGCCGGAGCATCTAAAGGAGGGAATGCCACTTCTGCAAACAACCAGGGCATTTCCAGAAGGATTGTGCTGGTTTCCTAAAGTGGCTCGCCAAAAGGGGTAATGATACAATAACATTTATTGATGAAACTCTTTATGCTGATTTTTCGCTTAGTTCTTGGTGGATTGCCTCAAGTGCAACTGTGCACGTTACCAACTCTTTACAGGGATTCCTTACCACGAAAACACTAAGAAAGGGGGAGCGAAGTCTTAGAATCGTGGATGGAAAGGAAGCCGAAGTTGAATCAGTTGGATCTGTTTCATTAGCTTTAGATAGCGGCTTCATTCTTCGTCTTAATAATATAGTTTATGTTCCTTCCATCAGAAGGAATTTGATTTCAGTTTCTTTATTGGACGATCAAGGTTTTAAATGTATGTTTGGCGACAATAAATGTATTATTAAGTTTAATTCAAATAATGTTGGTCTTGCCTTTAGACAAGACAAGCTCTATATGCTTTCCCTTAATGAATCTCCTGTATCTTTGAATTTTTGTGATGCTAAGCGTAAGAATAATGATGAGACTTCTTCGAAACTGTGGCACTGTCGTTTAGGCCACATTTCGAGGGGGAGAATGGAGTGTCTCATTAAAGAACAAATTCTCCACCCATTAGATTTCTCTGACTCAGACCACTGCATTGATTGCATTAAAGGAAAATATGTAAAGCAAATAAAGAAGGGAGCTACTCGCAGCACATGACTCTTAGAATTAATTCATACTGATATTTGTGGTCCTTTCCCTGTGACATCAGTGGATGGTTTTCATACATTCATCACATTCACTGATGATTTTTCCCGTTATGGCTATATCTTTCCCATTAAAGACCGATCTGAATCACTTGATAAATTTAAGATATTTAAGGCTGAAGTTGAAAATCAGCACAACCTAAGAATTAAAGTGGTAAGATCGGATCGTGGGGGAGAATATTATGGAAGACATGCCTCTTATGGGCAAATTCCTGGCCCTTTTGCTAAGTTCCTTCAGGAAAATGATATCGTTGCCCAGTATTCTATGCCGGGCGAACCTCAGCAGAATGGTGTAGCTGAAAGACGCAACCGTACACTTATGGATATGGTACGGAGCATGCTTAGCCATTCTAGTTTACCAATTGGGTTGTGGATGGAAGCAATAAAGACATCCGCACATATTCTTAATCGGGTTCCCAGTAAATCAGTACCTAAAACACCTTATGAATTATGGACTGGGAGGAAACCGACTATGAAATATTTACGAGTGTGGGGTTGTCGTGCTGAAGCTGAGTTATTTAATCCACACATTAGAGAATTAGATCATAAGATAGTAAATTGCCATTTTATTGGGTACCCTGACAGATCTAAAGGGTATCGGTTTTATTGTCCTGATAGGATAACTAAGTTTGTAGAAACAAGGCATGCTGTGTTCTTAGAAAATAACAAGGACCTGGAGCCCAGAAAATAGATCTTGAGGAGAAGCGGGTTTATGTTCCTACACCGCTCATCCCAGAGATCTTTATTCCTATGCCTCAGGCGGTTGCACCTCCAGTAGAGAATACTGTTGTTGCACCCACTGTTGAGGTCTCTGAAATTCCAAATGTTACACCTAATGAAGAGCCTCAGCAGCCTCCTGAAATAACTAATGAACCTCTTAGAAGATCACAGCAGGAGAGAAGATCTGACATCTCAAATGATTATGTTGTCTATATGAATGAAGATATTAATGATATAGGGAAGGTAGATGATCCCACCTCTTATAAGGAGGCCATAATGAGTGAACATTCTTCTAAATGACTTGAAGCCATAGAGGATGAACTAAAGTCTATGAGCACTAATGATGTATGGGACTTAGTAGAAATTCCTGACGGAGTCAAAACAGTAGGCTGTAAATGGGTCTACAAAACTAAGCATGACTCTAAGGGAAATGTCGAAAGGTTCAAAACAAGGCTCGTAGCAAAGGGCTTCTCACAAAGAGAGGGGATTGACTATAATGACACCTTTTCTCCTGTCTCAACTAAGGATTCATTCAGAATTGTTATGGCACTTGTAGCTCATTATGATTTAGAGCTGCATCAGATGGATGTTAAGACGGTATTTCTTAATGGCGACTTGCAAAAGAATGTTTACATGGCTCAACCGACTTAAGAAATCCATTTATGGCTTAAAACAAACGTCGAGGCAGTGGTACCTCAAATTTGATAATATTCTAAGGAGTTTTGGTTTTAAAGAAAATGAAGTTGATAACTGCATATATGTTAAGTTCAAGGGGAGTAAATTCACCATCTTAGTACTTTATGTGGATGATATCTTGATGGCCAACAGTGATAAGGACATGCTGTTTGAGACCAAGAGATTTCTTTCATCTAATTTTGATATAAAGGATCTCAGTGATGCCTCTTATGTTCTTAGCATTGAAATTCACCGAGATAGGTCCAAAGGAACATTAGGTTTATCTCAGAAGACATACATTGACAGAGTACTGAAGAGATACAATATGCATAAGTGCTCTGGCTCGCCTACTCCTATTGTTAAAGGCGATAAGTTTGGGACATTTCAATGTCCGAGGAACCAATATGAGACTGATCAGATGAAGTCGGTTCCTTATGCTTCAGCTGTCGGAAGCATTATGTATGCTCAAGTATGTACACGCCCTGATTTAGCTTTTGTAACCGGGATGCTTGGCAGATATCAGTCAAATCCAGGACCGGACCACTGGAAGGCCGTTAAGAAAGCTTTGCGCTATATGCAAGCTACTAAGCATTTCATGCTCACATATAAATTTTCTGATAACCATGAAGTTATTGGTTATTCAGATTCAGATTTTGCGGGATGTGTTGATACTAAGAAATCCACGTCAGGTTATATCTTCACACTCGCTAGAGGAGCTATCTCGTGGAAAAGCTCCAAACAAACCCTTACGGCATCTTCAACGATACAAGCTGAGTTTGTGGCATGTTATGAGGCTACCAGGTAGGCTGTATGGCTTAAGAACTTTATCCCGGGACTTAGAGTGGTAGACAGCATTTCCAAACCACTTACTTTATACTGTGATAATGAACCCGCAGTCTTTTATACAAATAACAAGTCAAGTGGTGCTGTCAAACACATTAACATTAAGTATCATGTTGTGAAAGATAGAATCCAGGATCAAACCATAAGTATCAAGCATATTAGTACTAAGTTAATGCTTGAGGATCCACTTACTAAAGGCTTACCACCCAATATTTTTCGTGATCATGTTATCGGCATGGGTTTATTGGAAAGCCTCTGATTCTGGATAAAAGGATCTCAAAGCAAACCAACTCCCATTAAGTATAATGAATATCCATTTCGAGATACTATAGTACACTATAGGTACTGAGGTTGTATGACACTTCATTGGCCATGCAACACATTGCCTTGGTATGCTGTTTTATCGAGAATGGACTTATGATGTTAGCCTTACGATGAAAGAGGAGAATGTTGGGTTGATCTCGGCTAACTAACTCCGAGATTTCAGGGAGGCTTATCTCCACCTCGCGCCTTGATCGGAGGCGGTTACCAACTAATTGGTTTCGGTCCCGGTCACCTAGCGCAATATAAAAGTTTAGGGTTTTCGGCAGGGCTGGTATACGAGTTATTCTAGCCCAAAAGGAACCCGCACAAACCCGATCTACTCATGTGCGCTACAGTGAACGAAGGCCGACGCCCTCCTCCGTCCACGGCGACCACCGCTACTCCGGCGACCTCCTCCGCTGCCGTCGGCCACCTCAGCATCACCGTCACCAGAGAGCAATCCCATGGCGTCATCTAGTTCAGGTACGCTTTCACACTTATGGTTATATTTGTGTTCATGATTTAAGTCTAGGGTTAAACCTAATGTTCATGATTAGACTTAGATTAGCATTCACAAAGTGAGATATCGAGTTGTATTTTTCTGAGCAACAAACTCTAAGGAAAAAAACCGCCGATATTTATGAACAGCAACAGGAACATGCCTCATGTACAGAAACCAAACCAAAAACAACATGGCATGGTTCCCTTCTACACTACCCAGACGACGTTGGGGTTGAAGCGCAAGCGAACAGTGCGTTCTCCTAGTTACAAGAAGAATCCTTGCTCTGTCACTGGAATGCCATATGACTATATTATTGTCTCTATAACATCAATGCACCTGGAAGAGCAGAGGATGATTTTATTATTATATGTGGTGAGATAACAATAGATCACAATACACAAGGGTTGCATCATGTATGATCAACAGTTCCTCCTTTCCTTCTGCATCTACTTTCTTTTGTTTCCCTGGCAGAATCAACACAAAAAGAAATGCCAGGATATGGCCGTCGATGTAGACAGATCATCGCCTGGAAAATTTGAGAGGCCCCAGTTCCTACTATGGGGTTATCTATAGTTCTGTACTAACAAGCCTCTGATTTTCCCTCTAGTTTCCATCTTGAAAGTAATAATAGTGCCTGAAAATAGTGAAGTATTGATGTTAAGAGTTAAGCACACATGGATCGAAGGTACAAGATTATGGCCCTGTTCTTTTCAGCTTTTAAAAGCTGTTTTTCGATTTTCTACAGTAACTAGCTTTTAAACGAAATATCTTTTCAAGATAGGGTCTACTAGTTAATTATAGTACATAGTTTACTGACTTCATTTATATTGCCAAAAACTGCACGTGAGTTTCTGTTACTCTGTAATCTCTCGCACAAACAGTCCAAAAGCCACAAGTCGCAACAAAAAAAAGGCCCTATGTGATTCTATAATCAATGTGTACTAATCGACAGTGATATGTACTTTTAGTTGAATTATACTACTATCAACATATGGGTTTTGAGTTTTCCATTTATTTTCATATCATGTTTATCAATTTTGTCATATAAAGAGACCAGAATAAAACAATCATTATAAAACTGGCAAGGTTTACGCCAATTTTAAATTGCAATGGATATTTGTAAAAACAAACAAATGCAGTTGGATACTTAGATGTTCCTTATAATTTGATAGAACAATTGATGATTCAGAAACTGTCAGAAGTGGGCGAGGAAATAACACAATATTATCATATTAGTTGACAAATGCAGGTGATTAGCATTATCATGAACCAAACAACTGCAGAAGTAGACATGCTATTTATTAATAATGAAATCTGAACTCATCTTACTTGATTGTTTAACTAGATCACACTAGAAAGCATGGCAAGTGAAGCAGCCACTCAATGAGCTCATTTGGCCATTCTTGCTGAGGTGTGATGTCCTTTTGACAGCCCTGGAAATCTGCTGGTCATGATTTGCGGTTGTACTGCGTACCACCTGTGTTTTCCTATGAGCAGACCTGAGGGTGTTGAAAATCCTCTCCAGAGAGTATGATCTTTTGTTTTCAAGTTTCACCTGAACAATCACAAAGGAGTACGAATTGAATGGATATAAAACTTCCTAGCATTAAACAAGAACGAAGCATGCTAATCATAAATAGAAAACATAGGTTCACTAATGAGCAGTAGAATCAGATACACAGGGAAAAAAACAAAGTTAGATACATGCAGGAGAGGAAGAAAATGATACTAGAGAGCCAGAAGCAAAGAAACAAGCATACCACAAGCTTTTGTATTGCGGCCTCTGCTTTTGCTTTTTGCATATTTTCCCATGCAGTCATCTTTGCTTGCTCTCCCTCAATTCTTCAAACAGACAATATGTACAACCATCAGTGTTTGATAAAACATGGTAAATTTATTGCAGATTCATTAAACTACCCAAACCCTTATATTAGATGATTGACCTAGATAAGAATCAGTTCCAACTCCAAGTTATACAGAACAGATAACAGATCTGATTAGTAGCTAGCTAGCTGGACGAGTGCAACAAGTACGTATTTGTTGTTCTGGTGGATTAGGAGCTGCCACAATTGCTTCAGCAGGAGCTGCTGTCAGTATTGGAAACATCCTCAGTTCCTCAATGCATTCCCGTGTGACATAGTCTTAGGTTCGGGAGACAACCATTGTAGATTCCAGCCGAGAAGACCAAGAGAAGAGAAGGACAAAGAATGTTATATATCTCAGTAGCTAGATCACTTCCCGATGAACAAGTCAGAATTGCCTCAACAAAAATGGATGGAATTGGACAGAAAAAGCACCCCAAGAAACCTTTGAACATTTCAGAGAACATAGAGAGGAAGGAGAAAAATGTATATTTTGTATCGTTTCTTCAAAACCTCACGTTTAACTTCCCTTCACCAACCTCAGACAGTACTACGGGCTTAGACTCTCTAAGATATCCATCACTAAACTAAAGAAAGTAGCGAAAATCATAAGAGAAGCTTTGTGTTCAGAAGGTTGGGAAGGTATACTTCATCTCCCACTTCAAACTAGGATAATCCTAGATGTAATGGCAAATCCGAAACCAATATTGACAACAGCTAAGGTGTGCACTGTAGCACTAGAAACTATGTACTGACATTATCCCTGTACATCCTGCTCTCTTTAATCTCCCAACTTCAAAAGCACTTTTCTAAAGCCTTTTAAAGCAAATTCAGGCACCATTGCATTAGTTATGAGAGGACTTTCCATCATTCCTCTGTGCATCCGCAAGTTCTTTTAGGATAATGCAACTTAGTAATAGTTATGTCCTACTAATGTCAGACTAAACTATGAAAAGGACAAGTCTTAAGGCAAACTATTTAGGTGAGTAGCATAACAGAAGAGAACCAAAGTATACATTGCATAATTTTAGGAAGTAAACATCTAATTAGTTAGTCTTGCACAAAAACAAGTGCAAAAGAACAATGGTATGCCTGAAAAAGGGTCAGTCAAACAACAACTTCATCCGAAAGGACCAGTATAAATAGCAATTCCTTACTTCGAGATACACTTTGCAGTTTCTGTCGCTTCCCAGGCAGAAGATTTAGATTCCATTTTCTTTTTCTTCCACTCTATAATATTTGCCGAGTTCTTGTCACAGCCTCGCGTCACATGTTTCTTGGACCACCTGGTCAGAGCCACACGATCATCCATCTGCACATCCCTGATCTCTAGCTTAGAGAAACAGCTCTCCAGCTCTTTGAATTGTACTGATAGTGAACGGGAAAATGAAGGCCTCATGTTGGGAGAAGAGGACCTGCTTAGCTCAGGGCTAGTTTGAGTTGCCACGTCCTTCCTCAAAATTACAGGGGTACTGCTAGTGGCTGAGTCTTTTGTAATCTCAACCTGTTCGTCTGTGCAAGCAGCAAACATGAAAAAGTTTCAGAAAAAATAGTTGCTAGCTCCTCCTGAAATTTGAGCGTGAGCGTTCTTTGCATAAGGCGTAAGATTGAAACTAGCCACTGTGTTCTGATGAATAACACCCAGATCAGCTACCAACATTTCAATTGTCAAAAACTTTGTACAGTTCAATGAAATCTCTGCACCATTTACTTTGTTTTAGCAAACAGAAAGCACACTCAAGAAATGTTTATGCTCTACACTTATCAACACTACTCCGATACTAACTAATAAACTTATAATGTACGGCTAAATATGGGGATTAAGAAAATAAGGCATCAATAGTTCAATACCTTGAGTAGATTCTTGTGGTGTAGGCAATGACTGAGATGACTGAACTGCACTATCCAATTGCTGGGAAACTCTGGTAAACCACATGCCAGGTTGCCCACCATTCGCTCGACCAGACCTGCCTCCCCGGCCATTGCTGCTATCCACACCAGATGCTCCTCCTAGATCCATTCCATTGTAGCTACTGCCCCCACAAACATGCTCTGGTAGCAAGACTCCAGGCAGGAAAGGTGAGTTCACTGTGAGATTTCCAACTCTCCCACTGTCAAGCAATGAAGCCGGCGACAAAACAGATGAGTATGGTCCATCAAATCTGCCAGGAGGTCCAAGTGGTCCACTTTTGGACTTTGGGCGCCGAGGTTGTGGGATTGAGGTCCTCCCAAGTGCATCGCTGGGATTCAGGCTGAAGATCCACCTCTCTGCGTCTTCCCATTTTGAGGGCAATGCTCTCCCATTGCTATAAGGCAACGTCATGCTGCTGCCCGGATGCCTTCTGTGGCCGTTTGAAAGCAGGGGCACTCTTTCAGAACTCCACCCCTGCTGGTACCCAACAACTGTTGCGCCACGCCGACTGTAGTTTGGTGTCCCTGGGCTAGTTAACACGCCTGATCTACTGTGTGATGATAGACCCAATCCTTTGTTCATCACCCCCACACCACTGACCAAGAAACCCGGAGAATGCGTGGAGGATCTATCAACACCGGGGCAACCAAAATCAAGTGATGCTGGCCGCTGCTTCCTGTCCTTCCTACCATGTAAAAGAACAGCCCCCAATCGATACCGCTGCTCTTGGCATTCTATCAAACACGACACGATCATAACAAATTAACACTTATTTACCACCTAGACCATCACCAAGTTCAGGGATGTTACCTCCAGCAGAACGGCGGACTGGATTCTCGGTCGCTCGTTGGAGTTGTATCCACCCTTCTTCCTTCAACCCTTCCAATGCCCTGTCCTCCTCCCCATTTGGCCCTGTGGAAGCTGCAGAAGCTTCAGAAGACAGAAGTGCTTTAACTTTAAGGGTTGTAAAGGGCATCTTTTTTTCAGCTTCTAAAAACTGTTTTTCAATTTTTTTTACAGTAATTAGCTTTCGAGTGAAGTATCTTTTCAAATCGAGATCTACAAGTTGATTGTAGTATACATTGTAATGACTTTATTTATATCGATCAAAACTATGTGCGAGTTTCTATTTCTCCGTACTCTCTCTTGTGAACAGGCCAAATGCTATAAGCTGCAGCCAAAACCATAAGCCGAAGCCAAAAGAACAGGCCGAAAGTAGTGCCCAACCCGAGCATTCACAAGCAACAATAGTAAGAATACAAGCAATGAGCTGTGTGTGGCCAAATTGTGCTCACCATTGGAGGAGGAAGTGGGCAACCCATCAGGCTCCAGATCTGTCCTCGGTACACCACCCAATCGCATGAAGCTGGGCAAAGGCTGCACTAACAACTGTCATAGATAAAGCAAAACAACCTAGTCTGTGAAGTTGCAATTTGCAAACAAGCTATCAAAACTAATGCGAAAAGAATCCTAGAATGTCCATTTCATTGTCGAAAAGTACACTCTCCTAGTCCCCTTTTTGTGCTAGCATCCAAGGTTAAGGCCCCATTTTGTTTGTCTCCATTGGTTTAGTAGATTGGTTATAATCTATAGTTGTACAACTATAGTATCTGATTTGTTGCTGTCTCTGCTAGCATTGGCATCGAGAAAACAAACGTCACGGTCTCACAGACAGATGTATTTTGTAATCTAAATCTGGTCAGGTCCAACCATATAAAGAATTTGATAAAGTTTCGTTTAAAGATATATTCCGACCAGTATAATTAGTCGGTAATGCGAATTGATCGGATGTTATGATTGGGATCATCTTCGTGTTCGTGATGACTTTGCACCGACTTGTGCCATCGTGGTGTCCAAAGCTGTTTGTGCCGGCTGGAGTCAGACGTAACTACTCGATGTGCTTCCGACTACAACTATTCACTGTTATCATCTGAGACTCTGTTTCGCCTTCGAGCAAGGTATTGTCCCTGTCTTTAAGTAGATTATTGCTCTAGTTTCTAAATAGGTCTCTGTTTCTATTACTGACTAGGATTATGTTCTTTCTCTATCTGGGACTCTTGTTCCCAAGGTTATTTAACTGTAAGTCTCATCATAGATAGAGCGCATGCAGCTTAAGTTATCTACACATATAATACACTAAGAACGTTCTGTAACTTCTACTCCATATAGTGATTTTATCGATTGTGTATCCGTGTTTTTTTTCTACAAAGGTTTTTCATGTTAAATCTTTGTCTCGTGCTCCCAATTATTTCTCATTATTTCATATTTCGCTGTGCAGTTAACATAGACTACGTAGCTAGATCTGTGTGACACAGTCTCCAAACAAAAGCTAAAATTCATCACTTAGACCAGACTAATTACCTAAAATTTCACCTCCCCCATAACAAAAATGGCATCTTTTGCCGTCTGATAACATAAATTTTATCATATCCGCCACAGCAAGGAAAAGGGAAATGGAAACAAAAGATGCAACTCCATATCCGCAGCTCCGATAGGCCTCAAGAGTTTGCCATTTCCATCACATATACTACTTGTACAGGTTAACAAGCTACCACTCCATGAACAACACCAACAAACTCGGCAATGCAGGGATGAGGAATTACTAACCGAGTCACAGCGAGACGATCCACGGCTCGTCGAGCACCCGCATCCCTCCCCCTCCTCCCTCCCTCTCCTCATCATCACCCCCCCGCCGCCGCGGAACCCTAACTCCACCTCACCACCGACCCGCATCTCTGAAAATTTCTCCCTCTGCTGCTCCTTCACCGAGCGGAAGCAGCGGCGGCTGGTTAGAGACAACACAACACAGCGCAGCGACAAGTGCGCGTCCGCTCGAACGGCGCGGTATTAAAAATGGCGGGTGCGGGAGATGGCATGTTGTGGGGATCGTGGTGAGACGCGGACGAGAGGGAGGTGGCGGAAATGAATTGCGGTGGTTTGGTGGGAACTGTTCAGGCTTGGGTGCTGTAGTTTTTTTTAAAAAAAATTAGTCTCGTACACTCGTTTTTATAAAAAAATTAGTTTTGTCCCTAAGCTCGAAAGGTTTGTCATCTATGGCGCCTGTGGAGCTCAACAGGAATAGTTAGGCACGACAAAGTAGGCTAGAGCAATTGCGTGAGGGTTCTACGGCCTGTTGAGTTGCCACTGCTAGGTGGCCTGCTGAGCTAGGCAGGCTCAGTAGGTGCCTGCCAAGCGCTGGCAACTCGGCATATGGGCTCACACGTGGGAGAGCATGGGATATGCTTGGTTGGCTTGGCTTCGGAGGGAATCTCGTGTGGCCGACACGACTATGATTCCCGTTTTATTTGTCAAGAGATTCCGCCACCCTTCGCACCCACATGCACCCGTGTGAGAATGTCATCACGAATGCTTTCCTGTGCCCATAACATGGGAGGCCTCGCAGTCTACCTTTTCATCCGAAGCTGTGCTCGATTTCTTTCCTACCAAGCGAGAGAGCATCGAGGGAGAAGAAAGAAAAAGAGATTAATAGGCGAGTTCGTAATAGTTTTGCAAGGTGGTTTAGCTGTGATTTAGGAGCTTTCATAATTAAAAGGATTGTAGAGCGGGTGAAGACCTTCAAGAAAATATATGCTTTATTCGCATGCGAGCAGTGCACTTAATATGTTGTTAGCATTTCATTAGTGTAATGGTGGTTTGGTACTATGTTTAGTAACCATGTTTAGTTGACGAGTGTGTTTTATAATTAGCCATGTTTAAGACGTATTAGTGGTGAGAATGATTATTTATTGTAGATAGCTGAATAAATATAGGCTAAAAAATAGTTAAAATATGTATATAAATCTGTACGTATATGTTTATTACTCAGGTGTGATTATAGAAAATTTTAGAAAATGATAGTTTGGTATGGACTATTGTAGTATCTGTGTGTACATATGTATGAATGTACATGTGTACCTATATACATGCATTTAGGCGTAATGACCTTTTTTTGTAAATAGCTGAAGAAATACGTGCTGTTATTTTTAGTGTTCCTAATGTGTTCGTAATTTAGAAAACATGTATGTAAGTCTGCACGCATATACTTATTGCTCTTGTGCGACTAAAAAATTGTAGAAAATGATGCTAAGAGTGCAAAAGTGTGCATTGTTAGTTGTAGTATCTATGTGTACATATGTATGCATATACGTGTGTACCTATATGAATGCATATAAGCACATGGCAGTAGGCATAATTAGTAGCTCAGCTATGTATGCGTGCATGATTATTCTCAGTTATGGTAGGTTATGTTTAACATCGTTGGACACCGACATATTGTTTTCTGTATTGCAGGGAATGGCTGCTGGTTACGATCACGAGTGTGGTACGTTGCTGGACCCATTTTGGGATGGCAACATTGTTGTCGAGTATGGTCGAGCGGTGAGCTCGGGAGTTCGGGAGGATTGGCCTCTCAACAATCGATACGTTCTAGTTCTGCGGTGGCTGGGTTGCCACCCATAGCGAGGATGGTGCACATTAGGCGGTCATTCGCGTTTGACTCATCGCTTTTGTTGACACCTATTGACCGATGGAAGTTGGAGACCCATATATTTCACTTTCGGTGGGGGAGATGATCATCACCCTACAGAATATTGTGTACCTTACCACCTTGCCAGTGGTTCCACCCCAGATCAGCCGACTGGAAGGCACGTCTACTGCACTAGTTTGGTTATTCCATTGCAGACAAGATCCATGGAGAGCCACATTCGTGGCTACGGCGGTTGCCCTATAGGATATTGCATACCTTACAGACTTGCCACTATGGGTCATCCCATGGTTCCACTTCCCATATCAGCCGACTAGAAGGTACGTCTATTGCATCGGTTTGGTCATCCCATTCCAAACATGATCCATGAAGTGCCACATTTGTGGCAACGTGTTATCCTGGGGGCAATGAACCGTAGCATCGTCCGTCCGCAGCTTTGTCCACACATCCTAGCTAGTCAGCGTACCTCCCTAGTCTCGATCGCTCGCAGTTGGCGTAGCGCACTGCTAAGGTTTGAGGATATCATATTTTGTTGCAATTAGCGCAATACCTTTTTATGTAGTTTCTCATACATGTCATCTTCGTGCAGGGCATTCGCGCCAATGCTACTCTACTTCTATCCTTATCGCGGAGGCAGCCCAACACCAGACCTTCTTTGCCAGGGGGAGGGGGACAACAGAGCACAGTGTGTCTGTCCTCGTCGTGGAGACAACCAGACACACATGACACCTTAGGCAGCGACGTTGACTCACTTGTCCGAGACTTCGAGGTGTAGTACAGACAGAATAGTGTCCGGGTAATATGACTTTTTAATGTGCATCAAAGCACAGGTATTTAACTAGTTTGCATCTATATTCACCTAATTAATAAAAAATAAAATGAATATGTGGCGTTGCTGAGCTGATGCTGTCGAGGCTGGGAAGCTCGGCAGTGCCCTGGGTCCACCTGGCTGCCACGTTGTGCCCTCGCCTGTTGAACCTGTACTTATTGCCGTGCCTGCTCTCTCTTGTCAAGCTCGCCGAGTGCAGCAGATGACAGATGTTACCTGTCGCATCTTTTAAACTCAAGAACAGGTAAATTTTTATTAAAATGGATGTATAAAAACTAAATTTGAAAACAATTAGCAACGATGCCAAATCCACGGAAAGAGAACAGTTCGTGCGGTGGTGTCCACTGCCTCGTATGAGGAGCCAAACATGGGTTAATAACTGCGACGCTGAAACTTACGCGCTGGCTGGCTGTGCCTCCACTCCTAGTGGGCTACTCGGATCATTGCGCCGCCCGTACTTTTTACTGCCGCTGCTGCGGTGAAACCGTCAAGGCGTGAAGGTTCTGGGTACGAGGGTCGCCTCCGACCCAGATTTCACTGTGCTGCTGCTGTTGCTTTGGCACATAGTACGTTGGTGAGCTAAAAACTTGCTTTCGTACGTGACGACTTGACGGACGGGGCGGGCCCAGCAGTTCTGAGTTTGAGGTGGCAGCTAACCGCACCAGGGTGTACGGAATCGGAGCCCGGCCGGCCGGCCGGTGGCTCACCGCTCCTCAACCAGCCGTTGGCCGATTCTACGCACGGGCGGCGATATATGACGTACGTACGTCAAGCGACAAGTGGGGCAGGTCTTATTAGTTCGCCGCCATGGCAGGCAGTGACAAGTGCCAAGGTATCTCGGCCGAGTTAATATTGGGTGGTTTTTTTACTGATGTTTTATAATTAAAATATTTGAATACTGATTGTTTACAAGAGACAGTATGCAGATGAAAACAGTTATATGCGATTTTGGTTAGTACAACTAAACTCGGTATATTTTTTACTACAATTTTTCTATTGACACTGTCTTACAAAACACATCATTTAAAAGCTAGTTACCGATGATAGTACAAGCATAAGTCAACTTTAAGCCCAAAAGAACTCAGGCATTATTGTGATTTGCCCGAGCATGCTGTGAAGCAGCTGCCTACCTTCCTAAGGGCCTGTTTGGTTTATGACCAGAAGTTGCCTAGCCACAAGTTAGGCGTACGCTTTTAGGTAGTCCATCGACGAATTGGCATGCCACACTTTCTTAGCACCCGCCCCACACGCCATAGACTCGCTTGCCAAACTTTGCCACAAGTGTGGCTTCGATTTTGTTAGCCACACTTTCGTGGCAAAGAACATATTGCCTAAGCTTAGGCATGGTAAGGTTAGGCACCAACCAAACAGGCCCTAATTCCCCATCGAACGGCCACCCTAGCGCGGTTTGTAGCGCCTCTGGGTCGAGAAATTTTATTGTGTAACCGTGGTACAGGAGAGTTTGTGTAACGAACCAACGAGGCAATGACACGGTGCATGGAACAATGTAGCAAGCATTATATAACACCGTAGCAAACAATGTACAAACATGGAAACACAGCAAGAATTGCAAAAAAAAATTGATGCAGTGTTTTTCTGTGCTATAGTAATTGCTGCAGTGTTAAACATTGTTTGCTACAGTATTTAGTGCCGCGTGTCATCAACTCATTGGCTTGTTACACAAACCCACATGTATCCCCGTCACACAATAAAATTTCTCCTCTGGGTTAGGCAGTACATGTGGGTGTACGACGGCTTAGTAGTCAGGGGCGAATCCAAGGGGTAGACTTAGTAAGACTTGAGCCTGTAACATCCTGATTTTCAGAGCCTTTTTGAAGTTTTTAAAATAAAATTCACCATTTGAATTTTTCTGGAATTAATTAAAAGCTTAAATGAATTTTTATGAAATAAAAGGATTTAATATGACTAATCTGAACATGAACATTTGCCAAAGTTATTTTATTTGAGTTCCTTGTGTCTCAAGGAATTTATTGAAATTTTTCTGGATTTTTCTGGATTTATTTGCTATTTTCTAGAGCTCAAAAGGATTTAAATGAATTTAAGAAAAGGAAAACCCCGAAAATCCCACCGCCAGCTGGGCTGAAAGCCCACCAACGCCCAACTCGCCTCGGCTCACTTGACCCAATAGCGCCAGCGCCTGCCACGCGCTGCATCCGCGCCGCGCCGCCCGCCTTGGCCTCCCGATGATCGCCACGTGGCCGCCATCCGCCGCGCAGCGCCCGCGCCTCGCATCCCGGCCGCCACACTCGCGCCACCGGCAGTGGGCCTACTGCCGCGGCGCGTCATCCCGAGCGGACTCTTCTTCCCGCTCGAGCCGACTCGCGCCGCCGCCGCCGTCTCATCGCGGACTCCTCCGCCGCACCGTCCGGATGCCTCGCCGCGGGTATAAATACGGGCCGACCCTCGCTTCTCCCGTCGCCCCGAGCCGCCGCGCCGCTCTCCGCCGCTTGCCGACGCCCGTGCCTCGCCGCTCGAAGCGCCGCTGCTTGCCGCCGCCGGTGAGTTCGCCGCCGCCTCGCTCGCCGACCGACCGGCCGCCGCCCGCCGTCACCGATCTCCGCCGCCACGCCCGCGCCGCTAACGCGATCAGCGCAGGCAGCGCGCGCGCCGACGCTGGCCTCGCGCTGGCTGCGTCACCGTACGCCAGCGCCGCGCGCTTTTCGCCTCCCCGTGGACGCCGCCCACCGTGCACCGAGCCCTCGTCGGTGGGCCCGCTTGTCACCCGTACCCGTGGACCAAGCCGAAGCCGCCGCCAGCCAAGAAGCCACGCCGGCCCTAGGGCATGCGTGTCATCCTCGTCGCCGCCACGTGGTGCCACGTCGGCCTCACCGCTATGCGTCAAGAATGCGGCCAGCACTGCTTTCGTGCGCCGAGTCCACCGTGAGACCCAGCTTCCGTGCGGCGGGTCCACAAAGACCTGATGCACTTTTCTAATTATCCTGATTTTCAGAAAATCCAATTTTCCAAGAGCCCGTTCTCCTCGCCCTAGCTCCGATTGACCCGTTCTTTTTCTAAATTCATCTAAAATTGAGCTCTACCTTTTGGTTCAGGTTTGAAAGTTTTTGGAGTTAATTTGAATTTTATTTGAATTTATTTTCTCTTTTCGTCTCGTTTTCTCTCTCGTTAGATCGCGTGTTCGAGGGAGCGGAAGTTGGATTTGAAGACCAAGAGCCCTCATCTGAGCAAGGCCAAGGCAAGTCGTATTCTTTGATCATATTGAACCCAGTTTTCAAATCTATTATGTATTACTTTGTTTTAAATTACCATGCATCGCTATTTTATTATCAAACCCTTGTATTGGTAGTTAATGACCTAATTGATTATTCCTCCATGATAATTTGACTACCATGATTCCATTGACACCTTAGGATTGGGAATTATTTAGTGATAAAATAATAATTGTCACATGGGGTTATGTCTAATTGCTTAGCCATGCTTATTATTAGTATGTTGGGTCCGTCATCACATGTGAGTAATTAATTTTGACTTAATGATTTACTTGAATGTGGTGGTTAGCCACAGTTATAAAATTTGTATGTCATGACATGGGTAGTGTCATGGACATTGGTTATACAAACTTGGCTTTCACTCGCGAATGATCGTGCAGTAAAGGTGCAGGTTGCACATTGGGATGTGGATGCTTCACTGGGTAACATTTAAGGACTTAACTTTGTGCGCCATTGATCCGAGCTTTACTGTGCAAACCACATGTCTAGTATGGGATAGACTGCATAATAATTTGTGAAGTCTCCACTTTGGTTTTACTACCGATGTTGTGTGGCGCAAGAGGGGCAATTATCGACTAGGGTTACCCTACTCGACTGCGAATCCTTAGCGAGTGGGATCGGGTGGAGATGGATCATTGTAAAAGCCTTGTTGTGATTTCCTTGCCGAGGCTAATCACATCGTGTGGGTACAGCTTGTGCAACCTCTGCAGAGTGTAAAACTATTCGAATAGCCGTGTCCTCGGTCAGGACAATGCTCGTGATTTCACACGAGGGGTAGAGTCTTTATGAAAATTTGGTTGGTTTGAGATGGGAAGTGAATGGTTAGTTCTGCTTCAGCAAACAATGTACAAACATGGAAACACAGCAACTATATTGCAAAAAAATTGATACCAATGTACTTTTATGCCCATGTTGCTCGATTGAGGAATTCTTTGCGTAGTTAAGCGAAGGAGGTTTGCTTCACGGAGGTTTAGTGCCGCGTGTCATCAACTCATTAGCTTGTTACACAAACCCACATGTATCCCATAAGGTCGTACACAATAAAATTTCTCCTTTAGTTATCGTGAGTGGATGATATTTGTGGGTGTCTGACGGCTTAGTAGTCAGGGGCGAATCCAAGGGGTAGACTTAGTAAGACTTGAGCCTACCCTCCTCCGGTGACAAGAAACACCCGCTGAACACGGCACACCCCGTCGGCCGACGAGGCAATGAGCACAGCAGGGCGGGGAGATGGCGCCAAGCTACAAAGAAAAGAAAAAATGAAACATGCTTGGTCATCAGCCCACTGCCCTTAAGAGGCCCAACAAATCCATTCCACCAGCCCACCAAGACACCAACTCCAACTCACAAACCATACCAACCAAGTACCGGATTAGCAATTGGAACTTAGAAGCCACTAATTTCCAGAGAGAGGGTTGACGACGCACATCGTAGGGGCGACCGAGCGTCAGGCGAATAGAAGGGGGCGGGGGCCGGCCACAAGGAAGCCGGATATGGCGAGAGGGTCACCACCGGCCGAGGAGAGCGGTCGGGGTGGGGCCAAACCAGGGTGTGGGGGCGGTGAGGGAGCTCACCAGCCGGGTGGCCGAGGGGCCGGACCGGGGTGGGGCTTGGCGGGGCGGCGAGGGAGCCTGTCGGGGCTACAAGGGGACCGAGCCACTGCCGGCGAGTGTGGGTGGCACCGTTGGTAGGAGCACCCACGCCCTGCGCTGGACTGCTAGAGGCTGGAGAAGACGAAAGACCCATGACAGCGGCGCCAATTGCCAGCCAGCACTGTCGCATTGAGATGGGAGACAGAGAGCTGAGAGGGGAGAGAGTGAGAGTGAAAAGAGACCAAGAGACGAAGTGAGTTCCAAACTCCGAAGTGAGGGGGGAGGAGATTAAGAGTTGAGTCTGGTCGGTAGTCGACTGGTCGTCTGGTCAACTGATAAACTGAGAAGTGAGTAATATTCTTCGTTAGTCCTTTACTTCCTTCTCGATTTAGTATTTTAGAGTTTGGAGTTTAGATTTTTAGTATATATAGATAGTTTAGGCCTTATAATTTATTAATAGATTTATAGCTTTTATTGACAAAAATTAATAATTTATTTATCACTTCCAAGGCATGAAGTCGTGTAAAATGTATTTGCCTCGTGATTCAAATTTTTCTCGTGGTTCAAGTTAGCTTATTTGTGGTATATTTCACATAATCTAAATTTGCATCGTCATTCATAAATTTCTATTATATCGCTACTTTTTATATGTTTTATACATATGTGACTTATCACACACTCATGCAAGAATAATTGTATATTTTTGGGTATGCACTTTCTATTGTCGAAGTATCTACTTTGTATTTCTCTGTTTTCGTTCTTTGTTTCTAATTGTATAATTTCTACATAAATTTAAAATTTTATAAAAGTAAATAATTATATTAAATTAGTTTAGTTCTATAAACAATACAACCCTATCTTAATTTTATTTCTAACTTCGCGACTGACAACAGTAAGTGGAGCAGCTGCGCGCGAGCTGTTGTTGCGTGGCAAGGCCGCAAGCGAAGGCCACAGGGCCGCGCGGCGCCGGAGAACCCGTGCCGTCCTCCCACTCCCGCCACGGTTGGTTCACGCCCTCCGTGGTGGGTAGTCTTGGTAGCACAGGCGAGTCTCGTCGGGTCGTGTACGTTGCCATTTAATCTCGGCCGCAGTGCGGTACGTACCTCTGGTGGTGTGCCTGCCGATCGGGCCCTGTCAATTATGAGCTCCAGACATTACAATACCGCAAGATAGATCAGCGTCTCTTTGCATGCAGATCTTATCTTTCTCGCTGCCGACACATGACAAAGCCACCCTTTTATCTGTATCAAATACTGAATGTATCTGATACACTAAAAATATTATGATCGCAGAAAATTTGCTGATATTATACTGATATGATGAACAATGAACAAGGTGGACCAAGTACTCCTCGTCAGGCTATGGACCAAAGTGACGGCTTGGGGCCCGATGACTAAATGAGGGTGGCACAAAACATGCGCTTACGGAGCCATAAATCCATCATGTGCCAGTACGGGAGACGGCCAACGAAGCCCACAAATGCGAGCTTTACGACCTGTCAGGGCAAAGGACGCATGGTTATCGCTTATATTCAGCTTGCAGCATCTGGTTTCGTCTGTTCAGCTCGGTCTGCACGCCCAGCGCACTTCACTGTTGCACAGCACCAAGGCGCAGTGAAAAAGGGCAGTAATATCCAATTCAGAATTCACATTTTTTAAGGGATTTTCCCCCCGAATTCACACTCGGTTTGAGGTTTCGCCACAACATGAGCAGACTGTCTGAATAATAATGCAAAAGGCAAACAGTGTGGCTAGCTTGCGAAGCGCCTGGGCTCCATTCAGCAGAAAATGTTCATACAAATACGGTGCAGTATAAACTGCACATGCGAACAGTTCTGAGATGCTATTCTCATGTTCCATGGACAAATAGACATGCACTAGTACATGGCTACATGCAGCTCGAAGCTAATGGAAGCCTATCGACGATTAAATTATCGATATTATAAATTGTGGGTGAAAACTAAGTCTCTTAAAAGGATTTAAAAGGAGAATATAGACTATCTTTATTGTTATGAACTGATTAAAAGATGCTCTCGATGAGAGAATGACAAGGGAATACTACTAGCCCTAGGATTACAACTTCTTGCCTTTGTAATCTACTATCTAGCCAAGAGATCTTCTCTGATTCTCTAGAATCAGTCTATATATGGGTATATCACCTGCCTTGTTCTTTGTCCTTTCTCTCACTAGACTTTAAATAGCTCCAAAGAGGTGTCGGTTGTCCACATGAGCAGGCGTCTTGGCGATTCGTCCTGTCTGGTCAAGCTAACGGTTGTTGTCAGTGAGAGAAACCTAACAATAACTGCTCTTTGATTATTGTCAATGGAAGAGAATCATAGGGACAACGGCAAGACGGTTGTCGTCAGAGATTTAAGGCCGAGTCATCATGTTGTTAGGAGGATAAAGCACGTGTGTTATTCTTCCGCGTGGGAGAAGTTGCCTAGAGGTGAGCCTACGTATCAGTTCATAAGACCTTCGAGTGGTGACCAGTTGAGTGAATGAATAGTGGCCCTTCGACTAGGGGTACTCGGGTGAATGAATAGTGGCCCTCTGACTGGAATACTAGCTGGGAAATACTCTTTAGCAAGAGTAAAGAAGAAGTTTTTGTTTACTTAAGGTTAAAAACTAACTGAAAGGAAATTGAAGGTTTTTTTGCCCGTTAGTCACAAATCCCATAATTACTACCTTGGGTAGTTGGAAAAAATCCTATAAAAATCGGCATGATACCGATTGGTTTTACACTTTCCAGAGAATATTTTTTTTGTATTCTTCTCTGCCTTTCCGCCCTAGTGTTCTTCAACTTTGGCTTTGAATTTCTTCAATCTTCACTTAGATCTTAGCCATTCCGATTGAAAATGTCTGAATTGATTACCGAATAGCCAAAGTAGTCTGAGTTGGGATCGAAGAAGCTAAAGGCCTTGGAAGATGCGGGATTAATTCCCGATAAAGTTTTGATCCCCTAGAAGTCAATGTCAAAAACTCATCGTTTAATCCCTTGTATTAATATACTATTTTTCTCTTTCTATTGCCCCATTACTCTGTGGATGGACTACTGAGGCGTAGCATACTTTGATACCTGGACCCTTGTAGAATTCCTGAAAATTGCTGTTTAAGAACTAGGTACCATTATCTATGATTATACGACTAGGTACTCCAAATTGTGTAACCACATTTTTTGTTATGAATTTCTTAGCTTCTTTCATTATTATTTTGACAACTAGCTCAGCTTCAATTCGTTTTGTGAATATATCAATCATCACAAAAAATTCGAAACCCCTAGGTGCTTTTGGGAAAGGTCCCAAAATATCTAATCCCCAAGTTGCAAAAGGCTAAGAGAGAGAAAGAGAGGGATTGTTTGGAGAGCTTATGCAGGTTGATGTACTTGTCGTCTATGAAACTGACATTGTATGAAATTTGATACAAATTTCTTTGCATCATGAAGGACAGTTGGCCAACAGTACCCTTGTCGGAAGGCTTTACTGACCAATGTTATGTAGGAATAATGTGCTCAATAGACTCCCCCATGTATTTTGAATAGTAAATATAAACCATCCTTTTGAGATATATATCTCATCAATACCCCGTGAGTTTCTCGTTTATAGAGGGTACATTCGATCAGATTGTATGATTTCTCATTTGTTGAGGGTACATTCGATCAGAGTGTATGGCTTGGCATTTTGAGTTATTCGATCAGCCTCTATGTCATCTTTGGGAAGTTTGCCATCTGAAGATATTTGTAGATTGATGTCATCCAATCATTGTTGGGGTCCATTTTAGCGACCTCTATTGGAGCGTCTTGAGAATGCTCAACTACCAAGGGTTTATTGAGTTGCTCGAGAAATACTCCAGGAGGGACGAGTGATCTTGAGGAAGATATCCATGCCGACTGATCTGCTAGAAAGTTTTCCTTTCTAGGGATGTGTTGGACTTCGAAACCAAAGAAACATTTCTCTAGTTTTTGTACTTCCAAAACATAAGATGACATCATGGTACTTGAGCATAGATACTCCTTTTCTATTTGATTTGCTACAAGTTGAGAATCGCCTCACTAATAATATGCGAATCCTAGGTGCTTTAGCTGCTCGGGGCCTTGCTAGTAAACCTTCGTACTTTGCCACATTATTTGTAGTAGGAAATTTTTTCTGGATGATGTGTTTTATGTTTTCTCCAAAAGGAGATATCAGGACTACCCCAGCCCATAAGTATTTTATCGTCAAAGATCCATTGAAGTACATAGTCCACTGCTCGTGATCCTCGTACTCGAGCCCTTGGATAGGCTCAGGATTTATCCATTTGGTGATGAATTATGCTAACACCTGGAACTTAACAATTATTCATGAGATAAAATGGAGATCAAACTCCCTAAGTTCGATCACCTATTTTCCTATACGTTCTAATGATTCCCTGTTTTGGAGGATTGACCAAGAGGGTATACAGTTTTCACCATGATTTTATAAGCTTGGAAGTAATGCCCTAGTTTCCTTAGAGTTATAAGAAGGGCATACAATATTTTTTTTGTGTTTTTGGATATCATTCTTTTAGTCCATGTAAAACTTTGCTTATGTAGTATACTAGTCTTGGATATTATTACGTTCAACAACTAGTACTGCACTTACTGCTTGTGGCACAACAGTTAAGTATAAAAGTAAAGATTCTCCTGGTCTTGGAGAAACTAAGATCGAGGCTCTACTCAAGTATTTTTTAACTTCTTCAAAGGTATCATTAACTTCTTTAGTCCATTCGAAACTTTCATGTTTCTGAAGAAGTTTAAAGTAAGAAAATCATTTTTCTCCTAACTGTGCTATGAAATGACTTAACGTTGCCATACAACCTGGTTAATTTTTGAACCTCTTTCTTCATGGTCGGAGGGTGCATCTGTTCGATGGCTACAATTTTCTCTAGAATAGCATCAATCCCTCTAGTTGAGACTAGGAAGTTGAGAAGCTTCCCATAGAAAACTTCGAACACACATTTCTTCAGGTTTAACTTAAGGTTTTGTCTTCTTAAGTTAGCAAAAGTTTCTTTCAAGTTAGAGACATGGTTTCCGATGTTAACACTTTTTACCCTTAAGTCGTCAACATAGGTCTCTAAATTTTGACCAATTTGTGGACTAAAGGTTTTTTTTTTTGCGCTAACCTTTGAAAAGTGTCACCAACACTTTCAAGCCCAAACGATATTTTCACATAACAGAAAGTTCTGTATGGTGTGATGAAGGAAGTTTTTTCTTCATCTTCTTTGCTCATACTAATATGATGGTGCTTAGAATATGCATATAAGAAGCTTAATAACTCACTACCGGAGGTAGAATCAACAAGCTGATCGATGCGTGGAAAGGAAAAATCATCCTTCGGACAAGCTTTATTAAGACATGTACAGTCTACACATATTCGCCATTTCCCATTCCTTTTCCTAACCATTATAAGATTGGTGAGCCACTCAGTGTGGTCAACTTCACAAATGAGCCCAACCTTGAGAAGCTTGTCGATCTCTAACTTTAATGCCTCCTTCTGATTAGACGCAAAACACCACATTTTTTGTTTGGTCGGTTTTTTGTCAGGCCAGAGTGCTAGCCTATGCTTGATCCCTCCCAAGGGACACCGAGTATGTCAGATGCTTGCCAAGTAAATACATCCGAATTTGCTTAGAGAAAGGTGATAAGTGACTCTTCCTATTTAGGATCGAGTCCTGTCTTGACTTTGATGGTTCCCGAATGCCTATTTTGTCGAGAGGTACCTCCTTGACCTGGTTAGAGAGTTTTGGAGCCACCTTGGACCTTAAATGCTTTACCTGCATTAAAGGTGAATTAGCATTCTTGGTCGATAATTCATCGACTAGTTCAAGATGTCACAGGTGTAAGACACTTTTTGTCACCTCAAACTATTATGACTCCTTTTGGCCCTAGTATTTTGAGGTTTTGGCAACCATAGTGTGTGGCCACTAGAGACTTGGCTAAAGTTGATTGACCAAGGATCCCATTGTATGCAGTTTTGCAATCTACTACATCAAATAAGATTCTTTTCGCTCAAAAGTTACTAGAACTTCCAAACATAATAGGTAGGGACACTTGCCCTAGTGGTTTGGCCGAAGATCCCAAAACTATGCTATAGAAGGCACACATCACATATTTTTATTTTAGATTTGGGAACTTAGATTTCTTCGATAGCTCCCATAAATAAGATGCTAAGGGAAGTACCCCCATAAACTAAAACCCAATTAACCTTGCAGTTATTGCTAGTAGGTTCTACTACAACAGAGAACTTACTTAGTGGAGTCGAAGGGATGGGACAGTCTTCTCTACCAAAAGAGATAGTTGTTTCTGACCATCTGGAGGGCTTGATGGTGACTGGAGCATCAATGAGATTCACCTCTCATTCCATGGTCTTCAGTTGTCTTCTTGACTTGAAGGAGGATAATCCACCAAAGATTACATCAACTATGTGCTTTGGCTCTTGATACTCCATCTCTTCATCTCTGTCCTTGTCCTTTTTGGTACTTAGATCTCTGACCTCCTGGATTGAAGGGAGAGGACCTTTATTTGAGTAGTAATCCTCAAGCTTCTTATGCTAGGCACGACGATTATGGAGATCGTGCACTGCTGTATGGTGGAGTGGACACCATCTTTTGTCCTTCTTGGATTCGTCGGTAAAAGCTTTTCCTTTATTTCGACCAGAATAATCCATTTTACCTTTAAGGTATCTTTCTGGGATCTTAAGTACTTCCTTGGTATTAGGCTTGTTATTCTTTTATTATTCTACAACTTCTTGACCTTGTTTTCCTTCTTCTCCAGCCCTAGTTGAGGAATCCTCTTTATTCGATCAATGGCTTTGTTCCACTTGACCACTTTGCTAGCAGCGGTGTACTTATCAGCCATATCAAACGGCTCGATGATTATTTGTGGAGAATTCATAGCGATGTCCTCTATAAACCGTCTATTCTTTAGTCAAGTTTGAACATCTAGATAATAGAAGAATCGACCACTTCTGGGATAAAATTACAAACTTGACCGAACCTTTTGATGTAATGATGTAGGGTTTCATTGGGTTCTTTGTTGGGTTGATCATATGTACCCTAGAAGTTAGCGATTATTAGATCGTAGAGTTATTCCCAAGTGTAAATTATTTCTGGCGGTTGGTCAAGTAACCATGACCTGGCAGAACCCTCAAGAACAATTGCCATGTAGTTTGCCATCACATTGTTGTTGCCTCCCGCAGCCCTAATTGCAGTTGTGTAAATCTGTAAAAATTCCAATGAGTTTTGTTTTCCATTGAATTTCTCAAGATTAGCTGGTTGAAATCTTTTTGGCTAGTTTACTGCCTGAAGGCCTGCCGAAAAAGCTCGACAACCTGTGGTCAGGTCAAGGCGTCTTCTTTGAAAAGGGACCAGATTGTAATCTGTCAGAGATCTATTCCTACGATTGTTGTAATGGGAAGCTGGCACCCAAATCCGGTTGTGGACGCACGAGTGGTATCTGAGACTAAATATTTGGTTTAGATGATGTCACAGATCACCTGGACCGTGTCCCTGGTTTCATCCCTTATCATGAGGGGGAGGGGTTGCTTTATTATCGAAGAATTTTCTTCCCTCATGGTTTCCTTGTCAAAAACCTTTGAGTGGGTCTTATGCCTACTAATGGATTGTTGCCAATTCAACCTTGTTGGCTTCTGCCATGCAAGGAATACACAGATGAAGTCAAGGTTTGGCTCTGCAACTGCCTTTGTTGCCAACACATCTCCATGGGCCGCATGGTTTGCTGGAGGATCTCTGATACCTGACTTGCAACCTAGCATATCTTGGGGTTTCTACCAGAACAGAGCTCGAATTGTTAACAATACCATGGGCACATTGCAGATTTTGAATAGTTACCGAAGGTCTTGGAGCATTCCTATTGGCGGAAGGGATACGATAACTCAAGCTTCACCCCGAGTTCTCTGCTAGCTCCACGCGACTTAGCAAGTGCGGTGGGGTAGGAACAGGCTAATTAGGTGGCCGATGTCCACTAGTCCGTTATTTTTGACTCCTCGAGGTGATGTAAGAGAGTTTATATCATCCCAACCAATGGATCGTGAGGGAATCTATCATGGAGTCATGCACGACATCTGCAGCAGTATCACCGATTACGTTAACCTCATGCTTTCAGCAGGAATCTTCCAATGATTACCCATCAAAACTGAGAGAGAGCCTTCCATCGCTTTGGCAAGGAGCTTCCACGGTGGAGAATGATTTGAGACCATAGTTTTTGGGGGATTGTATGGTGGACTCAACCTAATTCGGTGAATTGCTGATCGAAAAGTGAGTGTTATTATCTTTGTCCGCTTTATCGAAATAATTTCATCGATACCATGACTAGGTGTTGGCCGGCTTCCATAATGCATAGGATCTGTTGACAAATAGCGATTGCCATGACTAAATTGACAATACTCTAACCCTCGAATCGTGGCATCGTTCTCTTATTGCCATATTTGCCAGTTGAATGCGCTGGACTTGCTATGGTGCATGGGTGTTGTGGGGGTGGCCAAATCCCCCGTAACTGGGCCTTACAACTGGCCTAATATGTAATAGGCCCGATAGTGTAGAGGAATATACTCATGTAAATATACCAATATACCATCGCATCCTTTATAAGTACTAAGGGGTAGAATGAGGATTTCCCATTCTACCCCACTCATGTATATAAACCCCTAAAAGGGGGCAGGAGGAGGGACATCATCTCACTCTTACCAACTCTCCCACATATCTGGTTCTCCTCTTCCTCTTCTACGAGTCCTTTTCTTTACTGTTTGGCTTGTAACCACAACAATGGACATTCTGACAAAGTTAGGACACATCGATGGCTAGGATGGTGTGTCTTCTTCCATCCTGTCGATCTCATCGTTTTCAAGGACTGGTGACCTTGGGACGAAGGATGATGATGAGGAAGCATCATGTTCCATGATGCAGACATATGCGTCCATGTCAAGGTTGGCGTAGTCTACTAGATCAAACCAATTCTCCTCATCCCAGATTCCTACCATGATCACATAGGTGATGTCGATAGGAATAGGGGAAGATGATGTTGATGAGAACCTTTAGGAACTTAGCACCTTTCCCCACAGACAGCGCCAACTATCGATGATCAAATTGTCGATCTTACGAATTGTGGAAAAAATGAAGTCTCTCAAAAGGATTTAGAAGGAGAATGAGGACTATCTTTATTGCCATGAACTAATTACAAGATGCTCTCGATGAGAGATTACAAAGGGAATGCTACTTGCCTTGGGATCGCTACTTCTCACCTCTGGAATCTACTATCTAGTTGAGAGATCTCTGATTCTCCAGATCTGTCTATGTCTTGATGTATCATCTGTCTTGTTCTTTGTCCCTTCTCTTGTCGGACTTTAAATAGTGCCAAAGAGGTATCAGTTGTCCACGTGAGTAGGCTCCTTGTCGATTTGTCCCATCTAGTCAAGGGAACAATTGCTATCAGCATGAGAAATCTGACTGCTCTTCGGTTATTGTTAGTGTGAGAGAATCTTGTGGACAACTGCAAAGTAGTTGTCATCAGAGATGTAAGGCCGAGTCATTGTGTGGTTAGGAGGACAAAGCATATGCTTTATTCTTCTGCACTAGAAAAGTTGCCTAGAGGCGGGTGTACATATCAATTCATAAGACATCCAAGTGGTGACTGGTCAGGTGAATGAATAGTGGTCCTCCGACTAGGGATACTTGGGTAATGTAGTCTTTGGTAGCTCATGATCACATTGGTCTGAGGGCTTAATTAAGTATTAAAAGCTGTATTTAATTGATTATTTAATCCTCATCAAAGCCAAAATACATGGACATGTTCATTTCAAAGAAACAAAATACTCATACATGTACATCAGTATATGCGCGTGGGCTCAGAGAACTTATTATGAGGGAGCAAAAGCCAACAAAAAAGTCCCAGTATGATTGTGCGAATGATTTGTATCTTGTTTTTAGAGGAATGGTCCATGCATGGCTTTCAATCATATGTGCTAGCTTTTGATTGTCTTGCCAATCACAGAATGATTTGTATCTTGTTTTGTGGGCCCAGAGCCTGCCTCCCCGAATGGTCCATGCATGGCGTTCGGCGTTCAATCATATCGGCTGCCTATCTCCCCGATCCAAACCCTAAGCCGCCGGGATCCATTCCTGGCGGCAGCTCCACCGATCTGATCTTGCCACGCGCGCTTCCGCTCGCCGGCCGACCTCGTCGCGGCAGCCGACGTCGAGGCCGAGATCCGCGGCGCTGCACGGAGCTCGAGGCCTCGGTATCCGATCTATCCATCCAGCTCGTGGATGCAACCACTGCTTACTCCTCTTCCCTCGGGTCCGCCGGCTCCGCCCTATGCGGCGTCCGCGGCGACCTCGCCGCCCTCAAAGTCTCCACCTCAGAGCCAGGTACCTTAAGCAAATGCCCATGAATTTCCCAAATTTATCAGAGACAAAATTGAGTTAAAGAACTTCATAAGTCGAATGTAAGTTGAGACCAACATCAGCTTGGTTAAGAAATGTGCAGTAATTCTGCAACCTGCAGGTCTTGAAACATCACATGCAGATCTGAATGCATGCTGCTGGGCTTCAAGGTGAAGCATCAAATCAAAATTCACTGAATTAATGGGCGGCTAAGTACCTTTGCAAGGACATACCACCCACTTTCTTCGTGATCCATCCTTGCCAAAAAAGACCAGTATTTTTATTATAGTATAAATTTTTCTGTCCTTGAAGAGATCATCAAATCAGTGTGAGACCTTGGTCAAGGAGAAGCGAAAGGCCCATTTTCAGATAAGAAGCTAAGCAATAACTGATGCTTATAGCACAAAAGAAGTGCAGGCCAGCTGACGTGAACTTGACGATAGTAATGGATAAATAGGTGAATGATATGAGGTGAAACCTTGTTGGATAATGTCATCAGCCTAATCATACAATGTGAGTTCTGTATAACATAGTTGGCATAGGAAGTTAAGTACGTCAGGATAATATCCTGACTAATATAAACAGTACAAATATACAAGCATCTAAGAAACCGAGGTATATAAATTTATTCATAGTTGGCATATGGCATAGGAAGCTAAGCATTATACAAATTTATTCATGTTGCGGTAGTGGAAGATACTTCTGAAGGAGGAGCAAGAGCTGGTGGACAAATTCACTGAAGACGTCAGGACCCAAATCGGGAAGCTGCGAGGAAGGAGTAGCTCATCATCATCAAGTTGATCTCTAACAGGACAATCCTATAAGTCTAGGCTGGTGCTACTTTGAGTTTTGGTTTACCCTTACAGGAATTCTAGTTGTCTTGCGTGTAGTTTGTTTCTGCCAGTTTTATTTTGTGCTTTGCTTGGTAAGCTAGGTTTCCCCTAGTTGTATCTCCCTCAAAACCTTGTACTCTTCCTGGCTTCCAATAAAAGTCAGGCCATGCCTTTGATCTAAAAAGAGAAACTGAGGTATATATGACAACAGAAACTTTAATAACGGTATGATGCTCTACTACTCTATGCCTCCAAACATGAACAACCACATGCCCACATATGCCTATATATGTCTTTAATAGGTCATGTTTGTTTACAGGAAAATGAAATTAAGAGCTACATACATGAGCGCCTAATCCTCTAGCTCATGCCTCATTGTTTGCGCAGAGACTACAAGCTGTTAGATGCAAGAACCAACAAGCATCATAAGCCAAGCAAGGTTGATATAATGCAGAATTTACAGATAAGTTCAAACATTGATAGTAACCAGTAAGCATCATAAACCAAGCAAGGTTGATATAGTGCAGAATTTTACACTAGTTCTACTCACTCCAAACTTAGGTAGCAAACATACGTTACATATGGCAATATCTTCATGCAAAATTTGCTGATGAACTAGGCAATGCCAATAAAATTTTCATACTAACAGGAGGCACAGAAGGATAACAGCAGGTTGGAATGGCGTGTTACTTGTCAGCAAACGAATCACGCTCGGTCTCGTCAAGTCTGCTTAGCGCCTTGTCCACGCGTCGCCTGAGGTCGTCTCTGCCCTTGCTCTCCCGACTCGCCTTCAGCTCGGTAGTTGAAGGCGGCGAGCGCGCGCTTCTCCTCGGCGCTGTACACCTGGTTCTCCTTGCGGAGGCGCACGGCGGTGATCCTCTAGTGCCTACTCCCGCTCATCACGTACCCAGCCTCCTCGAACCTCTGGATCTTCGGCGGACAGGCCCACCTCCCCCCGGACGCAGGGCGCCGCCGTACTTGACCTGCGCCTCGGCGCAGGGCAGCGGCATCGGCCGGCCCGACCAGCGGAGCCGCGTCGCCGTCCAACTCGGGCTGAAGATTCCGTGCCTCGCGCATCTCCTCTCCTTGAACTCGATAGCTTCCTTCGTCTCATCGCCGATCTTGCCATTGCCCGCCGCGGAGCAATCGGCTTTACCCGAGCCATCGGAAATTCGGAATCCGATCGCTTGCTTTTCTTCCTCTTTGAGACATCCTTCCCCTTCTTCCTCGTGGAGCTCCTCCAAGTTTTCTTAGAACTCGTGTGGCTTCTTAATCTCTTCCTGCTCTTTCTATCACCGGAATCCACGGAATCATAGGAGGTCTCCTAGTCAGACACCCTATCGGTCCCAGATCCCGTCAAGCCCTGACCCTCATCTTCGTGGCGTCGGCGGAGACGGTCTTGGAAGGGGCTAGGAGATCGGTGGCGGCGTAGGCCGAGGGGAGAAGCGGAGGCAGCGACCCTGCATCCGGCGATCGACGAGACGCCGGGCTCCGTCTCTGGGCTCGGCATGGCGGGGATTGGTTTGGGATCTCGGGGCGGCGGTCGGCGTTGCGGTTTGTATGGGCCATGGAACTGGAGGGAAGGGGAATAGCCGGGCCGGGGCGAGCCGAGTTTCTCGGAGTCGGTTTCGCTCGGGGATCGCAACGCTTTGCCGTGGATAGGCCGTGATTTTCTGGACTCCGGCCTGGTCAGGAGGCAGGTCTGGTAGTGCGCCGTACTGGGTACCTGGGTTCGGCCTATGATTTCTCTCTATTTTGTGCGATGAGCTGAGTTAGTATATCATATATGTCGATCGGTTTGTTTGTAAGACGGGCTGAAGCCTACGGGCCAGGACATTTGCATAAAGAATCCTACAAGTAAGACCATATGTATGTTTAGAACACAGAAATTATATAAAAATGGTTCAATTCCGATATGAAATAGGAAAAATATCCCGTGTAGAACCATGCACGGCTGCGGCTACGTACAAACATTAAGTTGTACACCAACGCTCACCCTTGATTTCTTCTACTCTTTCTAGTTCGCACCTCATGCAGGATCACTCAGCTACTTCATTTCTATACACGTGGATTGAACTTCTCTTCATCCCACATTTCAACACGCATATCATCCCAGAATCCATCACCGATTACTTTTCGCGCAGTCAATGCAAACGGTTAAAACCGCCCAAGTACACATGAAGAAACAGACGTAGTACAGGGCAGGGTCAAAAGTCAGGGCTCTACCGTCCTAATGGTCGGTATGCCGTTGGTCTGCTGCAGCAAGCAAGCAATCACGTTCCCATTAAATGTCCATCCCATCTAACACCAAGAGCCCGAGCACCGCACGACCCAGAGGCTTCCATCCAATCGCTGACTTGTGTCATGAACCCTCCGATGTCTGATCAGTCCGAGGGGCCAGCCGGCCGGCCAGGCAAGCCGCCGCCCAAGCCATCGCCCGTCCCATGTGGCCCTCGGCACGACGCCCCTGCCCGCCCTATAGAGCCTAGCATACCCTGCCGTGTCGTGGTTTTTATTTAAGCTTCTTCGAAAATCAAAATAAATAAAATAGTTTCTTTAGATTACTTCTCTGAACGGCTTTCTAAGCACAAAATATATACGCTGTTTACATCAACATTTTCATCGTTCACTATCATCTTAAAAAATATAGATAAAAATTATTAATCATGACTAAAAATCATTCGCCGCAGCCTAAGGTTCCGTTCAGCCTACCACTACCGCCTACTGGTCATCCATCTCGATCGCAATAGGAACGAGACCACAGTCTAGGCCCACGGAGATTGTGCGAGCCTCCACATCGTGATGCAGCGCGCGGCCGTTTCGGCACGCTGAGCCCATCTAGTGACACGCATGTCCGGTCAGACAGAACCCCGGGGGTGGACTACTGGACTCGTTCTTCTGACAAGAGAGATGTGAGATTCTGAATGATGTATGGATATGGTTAAGTGATAAAGAGAGAAAGGAAGCATTGGACCGTTCTGATCTTCCATGTATCTCTCTGGTCAGGTGACCCTGTGCGTGGAGATGGCGCGGGCACGTTCAGACGTGATGTTACGTTGCCGCTGTTGCTGATCGATCGTCGATGTGATCGGTTTGAGCTGTGCCTTGTATTCATCTTCTGCGTACATATCTTCCGGGGATTTGGCTGTACGTACACGTGTGCGATCCGGGGCTTTTCCATGCAAACGTCGATCTTTCGTCTAGTCACTGGCTTCCGGATGGTGAATGACTGGATCACGAAATGCATGTATCCTTTGTGATGAACAGGTCCTGTCAGACCTCTGTTCTTGTCTGGAGACCGGTAGGCTTGATGCTGGACAAGAAAGATTGCTCTCCCGATTCAGAGCTCTCGCTGAAGGCTCGTCGCGGCAAGCGTTGGCATTGCATCCACATCTTAGCGATCGGGGCTAAGACCGTCACATTCTAGCGAGTTGAGCTTTGTCACTAGAGATAAAGCATGCACTTTCAGCTTGTCTCTCCGGTCTTTGCCACACCTCTCAGCACGACACATATATCTGGTGGCCAAAAAAAAACTAATCAGTGGGGTTCCCCGCACAATATCATATGCACAACGGGTGGTGATCATTTGGGCTTTTTTTGTGGCTTATGACTGAAAAGCATTGTAACTGACTGAAAAATCACTGTAGCTGAAGAGGTTTATTTAGCATAATTAAATTTAAAAAAATTAAAAAAAATATGTTAGCCCATTACGTATAATACAAACAAATACGGGAAAAAAGAACAGGCAAAAAAGCTTAACAAAAAGCCAAAAGTTCAGAAAAAGACGAAATTTATAAATAGTAAAAAATAAACCGGAAGCTAAAAGCTGAAGCCAAAATGATCACCACCTAGTACCTGTTTATGTAACTACATATCTCAATATGAAACTACTCCTGTATAGAAACAAAAAAAACATAAGTATTGCTATACAACATTCGACTGTTTTTAATGACAAAAACAGTCAGATTGATCTGAGACGTTAGATCTCCATCCAACGGATCCACCCATACAAGCCCCCTCCAAAAAAATGACCCCCTCAAAAAAAATTGATCTAGAGCGTTGGATCTCCATCTAACGGTTCAAAATCTGACTGTTTTTGTTTTAAAAAAACAGTCGAATGTTGTATAGATACTCCCAAAAAACATTACGTTGTGTATAGCTTGTTTTTCTGCCTCGCGCTACAATTAAATATGCGCGCGATACAATCGATAGAGCCCCGTACGCACATGAGTGGATTCCCAGTACCTTTCCATCCCCTTCCTTGCATGGTTAAGGTTCATGCATCCTGCGCAACAAATTTCCTTTCTGACTGTACCACACAGGATCTCTAGCCTTTGTGGGGGCTGGAACTAAATCCATCGAGGAAAAGAACGTCAGGTAAAGAAGAGAAAAGAACAAGCAACAGTCAAGGGCTAGGACATGGAAAGAGGAGGCCCGGGAGATGAGAATGAGATCGATCATTCGATCAGGTTGGTTGGAGAGGGAGAGATTTAGGACGGCTGTTGCTCGCGTGATGGTGCTGCGACTCTCCCCGGTCTCTGGCGCCAGGAGGGATGCACCCGGGGCGCCCCTGAATCTGCCGAAATCCACGCGTATTCTTGGCGCCGTGGGGCCGGCACCCCCCGCCGCGCGACATGTGTCCGCGGCGGCCGATTCGATCGCCGTCGTGGGCGCCCCGGGCACGAGAACGAGCCTCCCGCTTTCTCACTTGATGGCAGAGTCGCTCAAATCCTATGCTAGCTTGTATGATCGATCGGTCGCAGATTCACTCTACTTCTTTTTCTTTCTTTCTTTCTTTTCACTAACTGGTCAGGTCAGTCAGTCTTCCTCTTTCTGAAGAAGGTATCCGCGGAGCTACGGCCGTTGTTGTTGCATGCCGACACGAGGCGTACGGACACTTGGAAAGATTTCTGTGGAATCGAGGAGGTCGGCCGGGGTCAGTGAAGTATAGACATAGAGTACTGCGTTTGAGGGATTGAACACGTCGGTTTCCAAAGGTCTATTCGTCGAAAGCGGTGGTGCGGTAGATGGCACATAGCAATTTCTCGGCACATGGCTGCGGGTGGAGCACATGTAGAAGATTTGGATCTGTTCAGCTTGGTTTCGTACCCCTGTCTTTTCGCTGCTACACTATCATCAGCACTGTTTTTTTTTCTGTCTTCATTCAGAACACCGCGGTGAAATCCTTAATCATGTCTACTTACATGAACATTCGTTCGTGATCTGGCCTCCGTTGACGTGCTAGTCGCATTTGAGAAGACTTGAGCTTCGCACGGACGTCAGATCTGAAATGAACTGTCCAGATAACACTCCGAATAGGGCACACCTGCAGTGTGTATAGGCCACGATGATCTTACCACTAGGTAGGTGTGTGTAATCTGGGACGGAACGGGGTGGGATACCGGCAGACAAACTGCTGAGGCATTAATAGCAGCCAGGACACGGGCACATGCAAAAAGCTTGCGCGGAAAACGGTTGCATACCGGAATTAGTTTACCGTTGGAAAGCGAGACCCCCCTCGCCCCACTTCGGGACGGCGCTCTCCCGCCCTCGCGGTGGCCGGCAGTGATGCTCGCGCGCGGCTGTGCGCACACAGCGCCGCCCCTGTGCGCCGACGTAGGGCCAGACGGCCGGCGGACGTGACGACCACGAGGCAAACCGGCGCGCGGTCTCGCCCGCCGAGGCGTCGCCAAGCTTCTCCATTCGAGGCGTACGCGAGGACGGCGCGTACGTACGTGCGAATAATGGAACGCGAATAGTCTTTTCGCTAGTTGCTGCGCAAATATGCCCTGTGCACAGAAAGTTGGATCGCTTCTGTACTCTGCCCTGCCCTCCGTCGTCCAACCATCGATCACCCATACGTTCGCTCAGAAGTAAACCCATCTGCTTTACGGCGCAGGTGTTTCTTCTCTCTCTTGTGAGAACTTCACGGCGTGGTTTTCTTAATCAAGGCATTACCATGACTGCACGATATGTAAGATGCACTTAATTATAGTCGTGCCGCGACATCGTAATGGCGGGCCGGGAAACGACTGATGTTGCAGCGAATGAAAATGCTAGCTAGATTCAGGCTGTGATGGTTTTGACTTCAGCTTTTAGCTTTCGGCTTAGGGCCTGTTCTTTTCAGCTGCGGTTTATGGTTTTTATCTGAAATTTTTGAATTTTGGCTGTTTACGGTATAGATTACGGAGAGACAGATATTCATTTGCGATTTTTGCTGGTACAGATATTGAGCTTTTAACGTGTAGATCGTTTAACTTGTAAACCCCCTCTTAAGAAAATACTCCGTTTGAAAGTTAGGTACTGTAGCAAAAGCTAAAAGCCGCCGGCTTGTGAGGTAAAGAACATGCCCTTATTTTTCACTATTCATAAATTTCGTCTTTTTCTGAACTTTTGGCTTTTTGTTAAGCTTTTTACCGGTTTTTTCCCCGTATTTGTTTGTATTATACGTAATAGGCTAACATATTTTTTAATTTTTAAAATTTAATTATGTTAAATAAGCCTCTGTCAGTTACGTGTTTTTCAGCCAGCTACAGTGCTTTTTAACCATAAACTACAAAAAAAAGCCCAAATAATCATCACCTCATAATAAGATAGGTGTGTGCGTACAATGTACAAGCTACACGCGTGCATGCGCTGCGAGTCCAATCACAGGCATGCGGTAATACTATCGCTAGCCAGCAGTAAAATAGTGAGGCATCTAGCTAGCTAGCTACGTCTTAATTTACACATAAGATAGTCGTACAAGTGCTGCCGACGCTCGCGTCCGTCGTCGTACGTGCATGCTCCAGGCCCAACGGCGAGTAATGATTGTTACATGGCCATGCATGTCGGACCGTAAGCAGGAGGGTGGTCGGCACGATCTACCACGGGCCGTTCAGGCCGGGGTAGGCTACGGCGGCGCCGGTGGGTGATGGGCGGTGGCCGTTAGCGGCGGCAGCGCGCTCCAGCGACTGCACCTGCGTCTTGAGGAACTTGACGTAGTGGATGGCCTCGTCCAGCATGGAAGCGGTATCCATCTTGGTGCCCCCCGGGACGAGCCGCTGCAGGATGCGGATGCGCTCGCTGATGCGCTCCCGCCGCATCCGCGCCGCGACGCTCTGCGGGTCGGTGGAGATGCGCACGTTGCGGCGCTTCGGCGGCCGCACTGTATCCGGGTCAATGTTCACCGGCTGCAGCGCCGCGATGTGGAAGATCATCTCCCGCATGGCCGCAGACCCCACGGCGGCACTGTCGCAGCCGTTGCCGCCGGCAGGAGGCTGCGTCGTGTACTCCGAGCGGTGGCTGCCGTTGTACGCGGCAGCAGGCAATTGTTGGGAGTACTGCTCGTGGTAGGCGGCGCCGTTGGTGCCTGACATGTGAGGCACCGAGGAGAAGTGATGAGGAGCTTGCATGCACGGCGAAGGGGGAGTCGAAGGCGCCACCATGGCGTGCTCGGGGAGTGCAGTGAGCTGCTCCAGCTGTAGCATTGTGTTCATCAGCTCGAGCTGTGTTTCCGGGTTAGAATTCAGCATGTCAAAGTCCATTCAAGGCTTGTGAGACTCTGGATGACAGCTTCTTCTTGAAACTTGAAAGACGTGTAGAAAGAGCAAGAGGGGTGAGGAAGCTAGCCGCTAGCTAGAGCGCAGGTGTAAAAAAGCCCGGACTCTAGAGGCTTATGCAAGGGTTGTGTTATCGAGTTGTTAGTCGAGAGGTGCAATTTATAGGGGATGGGCAGGGTGGCTTCTCTGAATTTGACTATGCAATGTTGTTTCCTTGCACCATCCATTCGGCTTTTCTATTTTCCTTTCTTTGGGGGCCCTTCTTGCTCTCTTCTGGCTTTAGAAAGTGGCATGTTCAGATAAACTTTCGCTTTCTTTTTATTTTCAGGAAATTGACGTCTCAAGATAATGTCTAAAAAACACGGTATCTATCTTGCTACATTTCAAGGATGCCGACTGCTTAGCTTAGTTATCTTCATGAAGGTTTTTTTTTCTCTTTGTAGAGTTTTAGCACCTTTAATTTGGACTAGACAACGGGTCAGGCAGCAACTGATCGCCGAAAAACGTAAGAAATCGGCGTCACCGGCCGTCCTCGTCTACCATCTCACCACAACGCTGCTTGGTTCCTGTTGGCTCACACCCTTGCTGGCCAAAAGAAGTTTAGATCCACCTGATCAGTATGTACTTTGCTTTAAATTTCTCTCAATTCTCTCAATTTGTTTTAAGAATATGGGCTAAATTTGTGAGTTAGAGTTTCAATGTCGAATTGTTGGGTTAAAATTTAGGGTTTCAATTTTTATTTTTGAATACTGGCCTAGCTCGTTGCAAATCTGAGGAAAAATTATAGTATTTAACCATACTGTCAAGTAAATAAGTCACTGGACGTATTTTTCCTAGTATAATCACTACTACAAAAAGGGTCATCACAGACGGTTCAAAACCGCCATCACAGATGGTTTCTGAACCATCTGAATTTATATGTATATAATAACATGTGGCTATCATAGACAGCTCTCGAACCATCTGTGATAAAATACAACATAGACGGTTTTAGTTTAGAACCATCTATGATAGTCTAATATCACAGACGGTTCTAGTTAAAAACCATATGTGATTGTGTTCTAGCGTCCTTATAAATCGGCCTCCTTCAGTTCATCAATATTCTCTAATTGCTCTACAAAACAGTGCAATCAGAGAATACAGATGAACCAAAGCAGGTCTATTTATGAGAATAAAATCATCGTGCAATAAACTTTGTCGCCATGTCTTCATCCTGCAATAAAACATAAATTTCAACAAGCGCCGAAACCCTAGCCATCCATCAATCATCACAAGAACTAAGGTATCAACAATTAATTTTCACGCACACAAGAATCAAGATTTACATGGCCTAAACCCTAGCCATCCAAAAATTTTGGATAGGGGATATTGTAAGACCGAAATGGCAACAGAGGGGGGTGAATGGTGCCTTCAAAAACTCCTCAAGTATCTCACCAACTTCTTCTCCAATAGCTACAGAAGCTATGAAGACAGAAGATGGATGCTCGCTTACTATGTAGTCGAACGACTCCCTGCTGTGACCGAAGCAGTTTCAGAGCAGTCAAGACTTCTAAGAGAAATGTCGATTGATAAAAGAAAGAACATAGTAACGACGGAAGATAGAGATAGCGCGCACAACCGGCAAGACTCAAAAGCAAATAACATTAAAGTCTTGAGACACATAGCCAAGTGACTCTAAACATGACTGTGCTCTAACAAGAAGGCATGGTCGATAAAGAACAGAGTAACTTGAGACGCACGACCATTTGCACAAGGACCCGATCGAAATCTCTGCTCTCGGGAAGAACCTGACCAAATGGTCTTGAGTATGGATCCCAGTTCAGAGCAGAAGAGAAAGCAATGTAACTCAAGCAAAGAACTTGCTCAGATCAAGAAAGCCGGAGCACAAATGAGAGCCATCATCTCATACATACTTGGGAAATGATAAAGCTGAGAAAGCACAAACAAACAATCAAACAAATCACAGAACTAAAACACAACATAGAGGAAGAGAGATGAATGATTGATAATGGAGGTTTCTACAGCCACTCCAACTAGGAGATACATGAGCACACTTACTCCATCTCGAGAACCCACACACTCACAAATAAACAAGGAAGAACAGAGCAACTCGGGGATCAGTATCTCACCGAGCACCCAGGCTCTACCCTCTCTATTTATAGCCTTCTGCTACCGGGGGAACCCGTAAACCCCCACCTAACACCGGGTTTTACTACTCGCTTTACCCACTCGAAAACAAGCTTCCAGTGCTTTACCCGTTAAACCCAACAACTCATGTGCATTGGCACAGACACAGCTTCCCTTTGCAGCTTTCCGCATTTCTCCAAAATGCCACTTCGCTGCCTTCCCGGAAGCTTCCTCCTGCCTTGCCGATCACGCTTGCAACCACCTCACAGACCTCGTCGTCTTTGGCATCTCCCGGCTGCTCACGACCTCAACACCCCCGTGCCTAGTCTCGACCATCCATGCCTCACCACGACTAGTCTCAAAGTCCTGCAAATCATCACAGACAAGCAAACATTCATAGCACCGCACAAAACATTGTGTACAACCATCTGCATAAAAAAAAACAATTCAAACCATACTCCACAAAGTCGTAACTGCAAAAGGACTGGTCGAAATGTCATGCTATCAAATGCACAAAGTCTACGACTGCAATACATGGTCATACAACCGATTCCCAGCTCAAATGATCCATCCTGGAGGTCATACGACCGGTTTACAAGGTGTCTATGACCATGTTCACAGCTTTCAGGAACAGCCGACAGCCTACGACCCCAGCCGACCACGTCCGAGTGCGATCCGACCACATTCGACCGCCTCTCATTGTGATCGAAGTCCGCTGACTCCCCACGTGGTCGTAGTCGAGATCTTCCGACTATCAACCGCAGCGGTCGAAGCCTCGACCTCCAACTTCCTCTCGCGCTAACGTGGTCGTAAGGCGCCGACTTCTCAACGAGGTCTACGCCCGAGCGCCGACTTCCGACCGCAGCGGTTGTAGCTTCGACTTACGACTTGGACCATGGCCAACGTGGTCGAAAACTTCCTCTAGGGACCTACGACCACGGCCAGAGTGGACGTAAGCGCCACAACGTGGTCGTAGAGCCTTCCGACCACGGCCAAAGAGGGTATAATATTGTTTTCCGACTTCCGACCGCTGACAGTGTGGTCGTAAACAGTTCGGCTGGCTACCGACCACAGCCAAATCGGTCGTAACCCCTTCCGACCTCACCAGAAATTCTCTGCCGTGGTCATAACACCTTCTTACTGCTGGCAACGTGGTCGTAAACTATCCAAACACCCGGGACAGCTAATGCCGACTTCGACCACGACCAAGGTGGTCGTAAAAAGAACCTGCAGACCACTCAAGAAGGCTACGACTTTGAGGGAAAAAAAGGCACAAATCAAACCCAATCTTTCTAAAACAAAAGTCAATTACTCATCATAAACATGTGGTCACTTCCACATGGTCTCTCAGATATATCACCAGCGATGAAGGAGAGGCGATGGCAGCGTCGTCGTTGTGTCATGATGGTGACACTGCACAAGACACTCTTAGAACACTTAGGACAAGAGTGTCTTGTGAAGTGAACCGTGGCGTCACAACAAGAGGCAGAGGAGCTCACGGCGGTAGTCAGCGATGTTGAGGGGACGGGGTGCTTCGGTTTGGGGGAGGAATTAGGAATAAGGAGTGTATGAACTAGGAGCAGCAGGAAATATTGGTTTTTAGAGTGAAATTGGGGGAAAGGAAATAGGGAAGTAATAAGGGGCGAGAGGTGGGAGGAGACCAGTGCCTGCTGTTCAATGCAGAGAGAATGGATAGGTGAGATCAAAATCCTGAGAGAGATGTCACGAATTGGTGATGTGGCATTATCACAGACAGTTCAGATTAAAAACCATTTGTGATGTACGCTGACATCACAGATGGTTTTTAATCCTAACCGTCTGTGATAATATCGTAGACGGTTCAAAACAAAAACCGTCTGTGATAAGTACATACATCACAAATGGTTTTTGTTCTGAACTGTCTGTGATATATCACAGACAGTTTAGAATAAAAACCGTTTGTGATAATTAGCTTATCATAGACAATTCTTTCTATCGCGGTGAACTTAGACGGTCCACTTTGTAAAATTGTCTATGGTAACTTTATCACTGATGGTTTGTGTTAAATCGTCTGTGATGAGGTGTCCAGGATGAACCTTTTTGTAGTAGTGAATATTCTTGAATTGTTGAACATATAAATATCTTATCGACTTTTTCAATTAATTGATGATGATTTCATGAATGATATACTTATTTGCTATGTAGAAAAACAAGAATTGATGAAAATTACCATTGATGTTTTGGTTCGTCGCTTTATAAATTTGAAGAATGTAAATGCTAAAAGGTAATGTATTAACTTACATTTATCATTCTACTATTTTTTTACTTGAAAAGTAAATTTGTTTTTTTTAACATGCCATTGAGGTCGGATGATGTATTTTACCAATGTCATCCAATTTTTGTATATAATTTTGCCCTTAATTCTTTCAATTTGCTGCAACTAACCAACATTATTATCAGGCTTCTTCATGTTGGTAAGCATTTTGATCCCCACTTCTTTATCACCATACATTGTCATTGATTATGTTGAATTACTGATACTAAAAATTGCCAGACATATTACTATTTAGTATAATATTATTTAAAAATCATATATACTTTTATATGTATGAAAAAGTAGTGAACCTCAGTCATTTTCATTCTAGTTCCACCCTTAGGTGGAGGAGATGTGCAGAGCGACGACCGGTAGGGCAGCGGCAGTGACAGAGGAGGGAGGTACTGGAGGTAAGGGAGATGGAAAAGGAGGAGGGGAGGGCAACAATAGGAGTAGGAGCTATATAGTTAAAATGGATTAGGGTCCATAGTACTTCTACTAAATAATTAGCTGGTATCACTACTACAAAAAGGGTCATCACAGATGGTTTTCTCAACCGTCTGAATTTATGGGTCAGTGATAATCAGAGGTTATCACAGACGGTTTGTGAGCCGTCTGTGATAAATACAATACAGATGGTTTGTAACTAGAACCGTCAGCTTGAAGTAAAAAACCATCTGTAATACTCTAACATCACAGATGGTTCTAGATACCAACTGTCTGTGATGGGCAAGTATCACATACGGTTGTAATATAGAACCGTATATGATAGTGACCTTCATATATAGTTTATACTACAAAACCGTTTATGATAGGTCATACTATACCTAATTTTTTTGTTTTTGGCTAGGCTCAAGAAATGTTAGCTAAGCCTTTTAAAAACAAGCAAATACAGTGGCAAACACAGCAGCACATTTTATTAGAATCCACCATTACAATATCACAAGATAATGAGCAGGTTACCCATCTAACACAGCAAGAACATGGCAAAAACACATCTTCTAATCCTATGAACCCAACTATTAAACATGGCAAGAACACATCTCCTAATCCTACGAACCCAACTCTTAAACATGGCAAGAACACATCTTCTAATCCTACGAAGCATGGCAAAAATATAGAAGAAGGAGCGATCCTAGCAGCGCGCGAGCTAGATGTCCTCGGTAGCTAGCTGTTTCTGTGGTGCCTTGCAGTGAAGGAGAGGCGGATGTAGCGTCACCTTTGTGTCACGATGGTGACACTGCACAAGACATTCTTACAACACTTACGATAAGAGTGTGTTGTGTAGTGGACTATGGTGTCACAATGGAGGCGCTAGCTTACGGTGGTAGTTAGCGTCGTCGAGGAACAAACTAGGAATGGATGAACTAGCTAGCTAGGAGCAGCCGATAGAACTCACGCATCTTGGAGTGAAAGGGAAGGGGGAGTAATTAATAAAGGGCGAGAGGTGGGAGGAACCGGTGCTTGCCATTCGATGCGGAGAGAATGGACGGGTGAGATCAAAATCCTGAGGGAGATACCACGGATTGGTGTCATGGCATTATCAAAGACGGTTTGTTTACAGACGGTTATTAATATGAATCGTCTATGATGTCTTGCATTATCACAGACAGTTTATACTAATAACCGTCTGTGATATTTTCACAGATAGTTATTAATACGAACCGTCTATAATATCTTACTTTATCATAGACATTTGTATAAATGACCGTCTGTGAAAATATCACAGATGATTTTTGATATAAACCATTTGTGATAGTTACAGCACATACGGTTCACAAGATCCGTCTGCGATGTAGCCGTTCAATAGCCTCTATTATAGTAGACTATTTCACACGTCAACAGCCGTGCAGTCATAGATTTGATCGGATCCATGTCGTTGTAATGCATACCACATAATTGGTTCTTCCATGCACCTAAATGCGAAATTGTGCGAAAATTTTAGTTTCATCATGCTACTAGATCTCACGCGATCGCTCGATGTTTCAATATCGACCTCGCCACACCTTCCATTGGTTCGTGGCAAGCAATTGTTGGTGCGCAATGTCATGACAAATGGATGCATGCTAATAATATCTTTATTTCTAAATCCAAGTTTTTTAATTAGTTAGCAAATTAATCTAATTTCAAGAAGAAGAACAGCAACACACAAGAAAAGTAGGTCATAGCTTGCTTAAAACTAGAGGGGCTCAGCAACCACAGTGTATTTTGGAATATAAGTAAATCCAGTAACTAAATTTTCTTATATGGAGAAAGGAAGTGATTTCGAGCACTGTGGAAAAAACTAGCCATGTTGTCGCCGGCATGCGCCATCAAGTCGTCCTTCCCGGCCTTAGGTACAGCTTTGGATCTATATCTATCGTTGTTGCTCAAACGTTGTGCAACAGCACATGTGACAAAAACTCGAGACCCCATTCACCGAGATCAATGGCCAAGATCAGTTGTCACCTTGCTGCTGCTACGTACCAAAATGCATCCACGAATGGAGTGAGTTTTTTTGGGTTATTAATGTTTTGCAGGCTAGCTTGCAAAATTACTTTTACTATATCCAGGATTGCTAGTACTACTTTGTTTCTTTGTCGTTGTAAGGCAGTACTTGAATCTATGCTTGTAAACTGGTTTTGTCAGCCTTTTCATTTTCTTTTTTTATTGCAAAACTTAGTCAGGGTATATACAAGACATAGTAGTCTTAAGTAGTGGTTTGAGGAGAGAGACAGTGTGTCATCTAAATATCTATGTTCTCGTGCTGCTGCTCTTCCCAATGCATGGTGGTTTGTTGGACCCACGATTACATTTGTATTTCAGCCTTTAAGATTTTGTATTTCGGTCATATAAATATATTTTATTGATTTTTTACTTTTGGAACCCTAGAAGCAAAAAAACTTGTTACAAACACCTCCACTAGCCCACATGTCCGGCATACATTTACACTGTCTTCTCCCCACCGATCACCCTCCTCTCTCTCCCCGACAAAACACTTCGCCATCCCTCCTCTCTCTCATCCATGCGTCACCACCGTGATTTTGTTGCTCCCAACCGAATATGGCTAGAAATGGCTGCCAACTGCACGCCTCTGCCTACACTGTTTGTCGTCGTCCGTCTTGGCCTGCGCTCCTCGTCGTCGTGCACCTTTGCATGTACTCCTTGTTATCTGTTCTTCTCCGCCTGAGCTCATTGTCATCATCAACCTCCGCCGAGAGGTTCCACTGATGTCCAAATCCAGCCAGATCCTATCGCATTCGGTCGCCACGGCTGTCCCCACTACTATAAAAGAGACTATACTAGACGGCTACATCACAGACGGTTCCTATAAACTGTCTGTGCTGCAACTATCACAGACGGTCAATCGTCTGTGATATTTTCACAGGCGGTTATTTATATGAATTGTTTGTGATAAAGCAAGACATCACAGACGGTTCGTATTAATAACCGTTTATGAAAATATCACAGACAATTGTTAGTATAAATCGTCTGTGATAATGCAAGACATCACAGATGATTTATATTAATAACCGTTTGTGATAATTCATAGATGTTTATTTATAAGAACCATCTGTGATATGTGCATTATCACAGACGGTTCGTACAATAAATCGTCTCTGGTAATGCCATGACACCAACCCGTGGTATCTCCCCCAGGATTCTGATCTCACCCATCCATTCTCTTCGCATCGAACGTTAGACATCGGTTCCTCCCACCTCTTGCCACTTATTAATTACTCCCCCTCTCCCTTTCACTTCAAGATGCATGAGTTCTACTGGCTGTGCTAAGATGCGTGAGTTCTACCGGCTACTCTTAGCTAGTTCATCTACTTCTAGCTTGTTCCTTGACGACGCCGACTATCGCCGTGAACTAGCGCCTCCATTGTGACACCACGGTCTACTGCACAAGACACTCTTGTCGTAAGTGTCGTAAGTGTCTTGTGTAGTGTCACTATCCTGATACAAAGGTGACGCTACCATCGCATCTCCTTCATTGCAAGGCGCCGCGGAAGCAAACTAGCTACCAAGACGGTGATCAAGTCGGCATCCTGCTGCTAGGATCTCTTCTTCTTCTATGTTTTTGCCATGGGTTCGTAGGATTAGGAGATATGTTCTTGCCATATTTAAGAGTTGGGTTTATAGGATTAGGAGATGTGTTCTTGCCATATTCTTGCTGTGTTAGATGAGTAACATGTTTTCATTATTTTGTGATGTTGTAATGGTGTATTCTAATAGAATGTGCTACTGTATTTTCTTGTTTTCAAAGGGCATAGCTAATATCTCTTGAGGCTAACCAAAAAAACAGAAAAATTTAGGTATAGTATGAACTATCATAGACGGTTTTATGGTATAAATTATCTATGAAGGACTATCATAGATGGTTCTATATTACAATCATCTGTGGTACTCACAGATAGACAATTGATAGGTAGAACTATCTGTGATGTTAGAGTATCACAGGCGGTTTTAGTTATAAATCGTCTATGTTGTATTTATCACAGACGGCTCATAAACTGTTTGTGATAACCTCCGATTATCACTAACCCATAAATTCAGATAGTTCAGGAAACCGTCTATGATGATAGTTCTGGATTATCTATGATGGCCTTTTTTTATAGTAGTGCCCGGTCATTTCCTTCGTCTCCTTAGGAATCACGATGGCTGTCATCTTCTTGGGCATGAGGTTGCTGTCCGTTGTTGTTGCAGAGGATGGCGTAATGGTCGGATCTCCCACGGCCAAGAGGTGCATTGCCTTTTCCCCTTCTCTTTCTTGCGTAGGACCACTCTCTCTCCCCCTAAAGCCACCACCTTTCCTCGCTCTCTCCTCCACAATGGCTTCGCTCTAACATGGCCCTGCGAGGCCATCGGTCACGATGGAGGCATTGTACATGCCCTTAGGGCCGGATTTAAGCCTGATAAGCACATGTGCAAATAGCTTTTTTCTAGGGGCGTCAAGCAAAATATGACTGATATTTTGTTTAAAAGTACTTAGATTTTAATCATTTGGATCAAGATCCAATGGAACCCATCCCCCATCGATTATATAAATTTCCTCACCTCACTCCACCCCTGAACTTACCCCATCTACCCCCTCCACCCTACTCACCGCCTTCTCCATCGCCTTGCCGGTGTCACCTTCGACTTTGGCGAGCCCCATTAGTATCCATCTCCTCTACCGTTCCCTTTCCAGCCACTTGCATCCCTTCCCCGACCCGCACCAATCCCCACCAGAAACATGGGAGGCCTTTGTGCAGATGAAGACAACGACCGAATTTGTACAACAAAGTGCGGCGCACAAGGATCTCCAGTCACAAAACACGCACCCTCACAGACTCGGCACTGCTGGGTACGCGGGTAAAATCCCGCAATGGAGGATGCAGGATGAGGTCGCAATCCGATCGGAGGCCTCTCCGCCATTTGCCAGGATCGCAAACGAGCGCGCTCGAAACTGATTAAGAGCGAGGTCATCAACCACATCTTGGTGTCTCTTTCAAAACCCCGCAGATGAGGAAGTGTCCTAACGCTCGTAAATGTGTTAAACAACATAGTTGTTAACACCTCTTGAAATTCATGGGTTAAAAATAACATGATTAATTGCCTCTTGCAGCAATCATTGACTACCGAATCTTCTCGTGGCTCCTTTGAAGAATATAGGAGATAGATTTACTATCACAGCCTTGGGAAATAAGGAGCACCTGTGTCGCACACGAGGCATGGGGTTTATATACCTTGGAGGCACAGATTTCCAGTTACTCCGACACATATAGAAGTAGGAAGAGATCCAAGGCGTCACGCAATAACAAATAAAACATGAGCTTCGTGCTCAACTTGAGGAACAACTATCGCCTCACTTCAAGAGCGACCGCCTCACTTCGAGGAGAGATAGATTCGTTGCGGGAAGAAGCGAGACAAGTCGCAACCAATCGCAACCCACTCCTAGTATGCGGTACCAGTCCCCTCAACGTCGCGATGGCGCGCGTCCACACCAATTTCTAAACATAGCGACGCCACTTACGTATTGATGACATTCGGTAATGTACCTCTTTAGAATGGTACATAGATCTCTCTGTGGACGCCTTAACTCATCTCTTGTATCGTTATGTAGGAGCCCATGCCTTGCAGCCTCAAAGTCGCTTGTTGGCTCTATTTCCGTTGACGCGCGCGCGCACGGTGTATCCATTGCTGCCGGGACGCCGGTGCACGGTGTACAAGTAGACACCGGTTTCATAAAGGTCCGTGGACATGATTAATGATATTTTAAGTTCGTCCCTCTTGAGAAGCCCCCAAACGAAGAGATTAAGACATTAGGGATGCCGCCCACACATTCATTCAAGTGGCCCAAGAGGGACATCGTCCTCGATATGTCCGTGCCACAATCTTCACATCCAATGGCCCAAGAGGGACGTCGCCTGGACTCGCACATCGGCTCGGTGGCTCCACCTCCACCTCCAAATCCAATGAAAGTCATTGTATCGGCTCCGCCGAGACGCCACCGAGAACATATCATAAGTAAGGCTCCAAGGCCTCCAAGGCTCATGCGAAGAAAAATAAGCCGCGTCCCGTGCCATGGACGTTTACTCTAGGAGTGTCGTTGGTGCCTGACTCACAATTACGCCAGCTTGGTATGATTTGCGGTAGATTGCATGCCTGGTACATGGAGAAGTCCAACATGAAGCCAAACCGGCAGAGTGCATTCACTCTGAAATATAACGAGACGCATTTCTTCCACGACTCGGGCTACATCGTCGTGACATTCGAAGATTTATTCTTACTATTCAATCTCGACGAACTCGACGCCTCACTTCTATGATGCTGGACACTGTAAGTGTACTGTACAATGAAGTTCTATATTCACGTTATACAGATAAATGTCATTACTCTTTCTTTATGTATAGATACATGATCCAACAAGTTCGGCAATCGCGACGACCGGTGGGTTTCCTTGACCTCAGTTGGTCTCCGAGCAATCTATCAACGCAGATGCATCCTTCGTGCAAGGTTACATAACGAGGGGATTGATTGCTCACACCGATAAGGAGTACGTCATGGTACCCTTCAACCAAGGGTAAGTGCTTCACTAGTTGCCACACATATGTTTCATTTGTACTTTACATGCAGCATGAACTTAGGATTAATCACTATGGCGACACACATGACTAGGCATCACTGGATTTTGATTGTGATTGTACCAAAGTGGAGCAAGGTAATATACCTTGATTCCCTCCTTAGGAGCAACCACGACTTCAGTCGTGTGCAAGAAGTACTTAACAGGTAAACTCATTTCCTCCATACATAACTCTATTGTAATATTTCTTTTGTTTGCCACGACCGAGGCTAAGTTTTTTGAATCACGTAGGGCGTTTGCCGAATATGTTGCCCAAGGAGGAACACACGACAAATCCAGTGACACGCTACGACACAACACGCGATTTCCGGTACCCGCTACAACACAACAATCCTATATCATACTTTGTTATAATGCCTCTAGAATTGACAATACCGATGTATGTAATTCTATTTTTGCAATGCCACCAAGACTACGAGGCAACGTATGTGGATTCTACGTTTGCCGCCATATGAAGGAAATCATGGGTACTAAGATCAATGATCCAGAGGTTTGTCAGGTCCTTCCAATAATTATTATTTTCTGATTATATTACACACACATGCTAATTAATGACTTAACATTACTTCTAGCGACAGCGGGTGAACTTCGACGGAAGTGCATATGATCTTGACAATCTCGTCGAAATTCGTGCAATCATCTCCCAATTCTTGCTAGCAGAGGTCATAAATAAGAGGGGAGAGTTCCACGCCGGCGATGGTGATAATTAGATGTTGAAACATTGGATTCAACTGTACAAATCAAACAATTCCTTCAATTGAATTCATTTGTCAGATTTTGTGTAACAATTTTCATTCTATATATGTGATATTGTGATATTGTTACATTCATCTGTGTATCGAATTTTATTGTAATTTACTATGAGTTGCAATTAACTTATATCTGTCATTTATATGTAATCTGCTTGCTTTCAGAGGGCATGGCTAGCATATCCTGAGGCTAGCCAAGAAACAGCAAATAAAATGGATGATGCATTTGGTATCACAGACGGCTCGTTGTTAAAAACCATCTGTGATACCATATCACAGACGGTTTCAAAGAGTGCCGTCTGTGGTGTGACTGATATCACAGACGGCCTTTACTACTAACCGTCTGTGATATACACAATATCACAGACGGTTAGTAATACAAACCGTCTGTGATATTGTGTATATCACAGACGGTTAGTAATCAAGACCGTCTGTAATGTTGTTATCACAGACGGCTCGGGAACCGTCTGTGATAACCACCAACTATCACTGACACCTAAACACTGACGGTTCAGGAACCGTCTGTAATAGGGCTGTCTGTAGCAGTGAGCGTGCTGCCCTCCCTCCGCCACACCATCCCCATCCCTAGTGACACTATGGCCCGCCGACAAGCCCTACCCGCCACTGCTTCCGCCTCCTGATGCAGCTGTCGGCACCAAGGGGTGACGCCGATGTTGGCCACCACCTCTTCTGCTGCCGCACATCCCTGTCCAATCTAACTCGACTCTAAACCTGAGCATTGTTCCACCCGCTGGCCATCACCCACCGCCCTCCTCCAACCAGCGGCGCCACTGCCACCTCGCTGCCCCACCGTTGTGCTGCCCACCACTGGTCTTCCACCGCCCCCAACCTTCCTCTAAATCCACGAGGCTCCAATGAACCCAACCCAAACTCTAACCCTAACTCGCCGGAGCAACCGTAGGAGCTCTCGCTGGAGCTAGAGGAGGTGGAGCACAAATCTCGAGGCAAAATCATACGGTGAGAAATTCGAGTGCTAAATCCTAAAAAACACTAGAGTACTAGTTAGCAATTCCTTTTTTTCTAATAAAATTGGGCCAGAAGTGAGCAACAAATTTCACACACCAGAGCTAGACATCGGCATTTCTCAATCTTACATCTCCAGTTCCTCAGTCCCATTGCTCCATTTGCAACTACTACTTACCTGCGGCAATTGTTGACGACCATAACAAATCCATTTCAGGCCTTCTAGCACATAAGCCAGACTAGCCCAATATAGTCACGAACAAAGGCTATCACTAGTTTCCTGAAGTTGTCTTTAGTGCTCGATTTTGGTAACTAGGATGTCAATCATCAACCCCAAAGTAGTAACACTTCAATCTAACCACCCCATGCATAAAAAAAGTTAGATATGCCTCCATATGTTGATAAATGAGTAGCAAGTTGTACTAACTACTAATGCAACACCGGCCGGGAGAATAATGAACGGATGGAGTATAGCTAGGCAGAGCCCAGAGGTACGGGCGAGGGTCCTGGAGCGGCGGAGCCGGTAGCGATTGTTGCCGCCTCCGGGTTGCCGTCAAAGGTCGGGACATGGTCAACGGCGGGGAGGACGCCGGTCAGTTGGTCGGTTGGCGTACGTTCGTCCTGTACGCGCACAAATGGCCCGGAGCACAACACGATCCGCGCGCCGGAGTACGAGCACGCTCCGTCCGCTTGCCTCCCCCATCGATCGGGTCGCCGCACTCCCGGCTTTGCCACCAAGTGGAGGACCGCCGGTTAGGCCGCTCTGATCTGATCAGCTTCGGTCGGGGACTGCCGCTGTGCTGCCAAATGTGAAATTTGGACGTTTCTAGCACTGTTGGTACCCAAAATTCCAAAAATAGCCGTGTTGAAAACAAAATTCCAAAAATAGCCCCCAAACGACCGCACGATTAACAGCAACGCGACACGTGTCCAGTGGTGCGGCCGGGGAGCGCACCACACCTGAGTGGTGCGGTCCCCGACCGCACCACACCCCCGCCGTCACGTCAAAGGCAGTGGTGCGGAGGGGCAGCGCACCACCCGGCCAAATGGTGCGGCACCCGACCGCACCACATGCCTGGCGTCCCGTCGCATCTCCAAAGCCCAGGATTCCCTCGTGTTGCTGGCTTTTTTCGCTGGAAGTAGCTCCCGTGCTGCGCTGGTATTGCATGTTCTTCTGCAGGATTGTAACACGTGTTTATACATGAGAACCGGCCCCTACTTCATTCTGTGCATGTGACTGTTATTTTCTCGCGATAAAAGGAAGAGGGTGGCATGGCTTTCGAAGGCTCCAGTGCATTTGCATTTGCTCTAGACAGAGAAGCGACGAGAGGAGCAAGAAAGGGCGCTCATCTCAAGGAAAGAAGAACACAAACACGGGATTTGGAGCAATTTTGGAAGGTATCCAAGTTCTCGCAATTGTGAAAGTTGTAGATCCTCTCGTGAGCTTCAAGAAAAGGTAAATATCATCTCCATGCGTTTAAGATGGTATTATAGTGATTAGCTCAGAATTAGCGTACACGATCTCAATATGTCTATATTTTATGTAATTATCGTGTTGTATTCTATATTTTATGTTAAGAAATGAAGTAATGTTGTTGTAATGTAAAATATTTGTAGTTATTTGTGGTCGTAGTATATTGCAATTTTTTATAAAATATTTGCAGTTGTAGAGAAATCTTGTAATTTATATTTTATGTGAATAGTTTTGTCTTGATGTTGTAAGTGTAATCTTGCTGTTTGTTAAGTGGATTATAACTACATTTAAATGGTGTCATTGTGAAGCACATAGCTAGTCGGAAAGGCCACTTGCGCATGTACTGTTTGTATTAACATGTACTCATTTTGTAACCAAAATCACTGAATAATATTAGATCTTGCTATGCATGTTCATAAAAAAAATCTATGTTAAAGTGTAACGCTGCATATATGAAGCATGGCACATTGTTGGGTAGTACTAGAAATGTAGAGGAAGTAGTATTAGAAATGTAGAGGATCTAACAGATTGGCAAAAAATGTAGTTATTTGATCGATGTAAGAAATCGTAAGTAAGAAATGATGAAAAATGAGTTGCTCGATTAGTGATTTAATTAGTAGAATAATAATACAAAATGTAATTTGATTTGCAGAAAATTTGAATTTAATGTGTTAGCGCTCTGCAAATAAAGTAAAAATACAATGAGAAGTTAAAAATAAATTAGACTATATGAAGTTGAAAAAATTGTAATATATGTAGCATGTAATTAAGATTTGTAGAATAGAAATTGGAAAAAGTGCATTACATTAGTAATTTGATTTATATAGAAATTTGTTAGCGCACTCCATAAATGGTACGCTTGTATGTGGTACGCAGAGGTTATGTGTGATGGTACAATTGTTGCTGTGATATATACTAAGAGGTTCATTTTGGGCTTATGTTAGGTACGCCATGGGTGACATCCAAGACTTGTTCGTGTTCTATGGAAGTGGTCTCGACGGGGCGGGCCGTGCGGGCGACCTGAATAATTGTGACGGGCTGTGATCCGCACGCAATCTGAACACCATGAGCCTGTTGGAGCTACGGAGATGCGTGCGTTCGGATTCGATCCGGACACCGCAAGGAACAAATTACGGATCGAGCGGTGTATGCCACGCTTGGAGGTGTTGCGGGGATACAATGTGGCAACTTATAAAGGTGACGGCGACGCTTCATGGGCGAACTACATGGAGGTCGTGTGCAACCTGACGCATTGATATATGGCAAGCCAATGGTGTATGTTCAATTCGTGGAGAGGACAGAATCATCCGCCATGGGTGGCTCTGGTGGTGCTGGCGGAGATGTAGAGCGTGCATTACTCTCCGGCGGTCATGAAGATGCTGGTGAAGGAGAAGGAGGCTATGAGTCAATGGGAGATGGGGACCTGCGGAGGCGCGCGGAGAATTTTCAGCCGAACGAAGGTGCCAAGAGGTGGTGGGCCGCGCGTGTTGACTGTCACGAGTACCTTGAGAACCAGGTGCAGGAAAGTGAGGAGGAGGACGATGTGGAAACAGAGAGTTCGGGAGAGGAGGAAGAAGGGAACCTACGGCGGGAGGTGTGGTAGGTGGTGTTGTAACCACGGAGGGTGCGTCGCGTGCCGTCCAGTTGGACGACATCGCAGCGGAATCCCTAGTTACGCCACGGGCGGAGGAGGCGAGTGGGGATTCAATGAAGGCGCTTCGTTGTAGGCGAGCTTCCGTAACAAGAGTGCTTTGCACGACAAGCTATTGCCACATACGCCGTCAACATCACCGGACATATCGGGTGCACAGTCCAACCCCGACACCTACATTGTGAAGTGTGTGGGCGGCTCCTGCCTGGCAAGGTCCGTGCGCAGCGGTTGAGGCGCTGCCACGGACTTCCTGGATAACGGTGCTGAACGATCACACTTGTGAGCTTGCGGCGCCGCTACCTTAGGCACCGCAACATGGCGTCGTCATATGTTGCAGAGGTGATAAGGCATCTTGTGGCTGCAAATGTATCCATTACTCCCAAGGTTCTCATGGCGGAGGTAGCGAACACGGTGGGGTTTCTTTGTGAGCTACAAGAAGGTGTGGCGGGGAAACGTAAGGTATCTGCGAGTATGTTCGGGACATATGAGGAGGCATATGATCGGTCCCGAGATTGTTGTGTCGGTTGCAGCGGCAAACCGAGCACGTTCATTAACAAGTACGGCGGGTTCATGAGGCGGAAGGGCCGAATTGTTTTGTGCTTGAAAGAGTGTTCGGGCCTTCCATCGTGGCAATAGAAGGCTTCAAGTGGTGCCGTCCAGTGCTAACGATGGGCGGCACATTCCTATCCGCAAATACAAGGGTACAATCGACCGCGGTTGCGTGAGCGCAAATGACGATTACTCGGTGGCATTTGCAATAGTAGAGAATGAAAGTACGGAAAGTCGGGCCGTGGTTCCTTGTCAATGTGAAGCGGCCGTTGTACAAGATCGGCCCGATGTGTGTGTTATCTCGCACCGCAATGCGAGCTTGTTGTCCGCAATGCAAGCGATGCGAGCAGGACACGACCTCCGTACGGTGGAATGACATGAAGAACCGGTGGTGCATGAGGCATCTTGCGGCAAACTTCCACGAAGGTTCCATAGCAAGGAACTAATGAAGATGTTTAAAAACTTTGTATGCGTAACTGAAGACGGTTCAATGCCCCGTGGAGCCGCCTTGATCAGAGACCAGCAGGCATGTCGCGTCTTGAGCGGGTGAAGGGGGCCGTGGAGGAGGCTCCACGAGACTTGGGAGTTCACACAATGGGTGCACCCAATGCATCGACACGGAGATGTGGTCTCTCTTGCATGACACCGGCGAGCAAGGTGCGGAATCATGACGACAAACATGTCCGAGGTGTACAATGGTGTTCTAAAGGCGTGAGATCCCTACCTATCACCGCAATCGTTGAAGAGACACGAACCGTTCAATAGGATACTTCGTCAATAGAGCCATGATGGCGGCGGCATATGGACGAAGGCAAAGAATTCTCCGAGGTAGCGGGCCTACATGGACAAGAAGATGGAGAAGGCTCGTTCGCATATTGCTCGAGACCATGGATGGCTTACGGAGGAAGTTTGAGGTTCGCCTCGCATGGCAGTACATGATGGGGCAGGCTAGAGGGGATCGTAAGCAGGTGTGCACGATTGCTGACAGAGCATCTTGCACATGCAACAAGCCGGAGCTTCTACACAAGCCATGCTCCCACGTGTACGCGGCATGCGCGTTATGGAACCAGGCGCCCACGCATTACATCTCAAGGTACTATGACATGAAGCACCTGTTTGAAACCTGGAGCACGGAGTTCCATTAAATGCAGGGTGGACATGCATTATAGGGAGCTCTGGCCAGGGCAGATCAAGTGGGTGCCGAACGATGCACTGAAGCACGTCGGCCGTGGGCGAAGACAGAGCCGTCGCATTCGTAACGACATGGATGATAGCCAGCGTGGGGATCGGGTTCGGCGCCCGAAGTGCAGACTATGCAAGACGGTTGGCCATTCATTTAGGCAGTGCCCAAACAGGCCGACATCAAGTAACGCTCCATAGTATGCAGCACATGGACTGTCATTGTGCACTGCTGGTTCCGTGTTTTGTAACTATAGCGGGCCTTTGTTGTGATGCGAGCACAGGATCGTGCATTCTGTAACCTATGTTGAATGTATCTGACCAAATTATTTCCGTGTACAATTTGTTTGAGTCATTTCTTGCAGATTATGTTATGTTGTGACTTATTCGATATTTCGTTATCATATGTCACATGTTCGATGCAAATTACGTTTGTTCATGTTTTGTTGTCAATTATTTCACGATGTATTATCAGTACGTACAAATTATGTATGTTGCATATTCTCATGACATCGCGTCTCGACTTGTTTTCAATCATTGGCGAGGAGATGGCGTACGAGCTGCTTGAGGCCCGTTGGGATGACCACCACCGATGCACCGCGTGGGCATCAATGCCTGATGGCCCTCCGTGTTTCGTCCTTAGGGGCCCCCGAGAGCACTGGCCTCTAGACGAGCGGTTCATCCCGCTGCTGCGAGACACCGGTCTTTTGCCCCTTGCTCGCATGCTGGATGTTGGACATTCGTTGCAGTTCGATGCGGCGTTGCTGTCCGCACTCGTGGATCGTTGGAGACCGGAGACTCACACCTTCCACTTCCGGTGGGGCGAGATGACTATTACACTTCAGGACGTGTCCATGCTGACAGGTCTACCCATCCGTGGTGCAGCAAGAGTGCCACCCCGTGGCGCGAATGGAAGGACGCCCTGGGTGCCCGATTCGGTCTCCCGATCCCAGACAACATGTCTGGTGTGCCACACTCGTGGCTACGAGAGTTCATGACCTGCCCTGAGGACGCTCATGAGGGGGTCGTGCGGACGCACCTCATGGCATACATCCTTTTTTTGTTTGGATGGGTCTTGTTTCCTACGACCACTGGAGTCTCCGTGCATCCGACGTACATACACCTTGCGGAGTCTTTGGCGGATGCCTTGCCGGCGAGTGCCGCGATCACACCTGGGATCTGCAGTCCTTAGTGCCACGTACCGAGGCTTGTGTGATGCCTGTCAGCGTACTGAGGCCAGCGAGCCGGTCTTGGCGGTGTGCTATGTGCTCCTACAGTACTGGTCTTGGGAGCACTTCACGGTTGGGAGGCCTAAGATCGAGAGGCCCGTGCACCCTACGACCTCCTCCGGAGTTATGCGGTCGGTGGTGGCGATGACCCCATAGATGGGCCGACTATGGGGACTCGTTGGACACATGGTCACCGCGGTGGGCTAAGGAGAGAGCGAGGCGTGTGTACCCAGATTTCCATGGCGATTTCGAGCAGCTTCACGACAAAGACATAGTCCGGTTCCCATGGGATCTTTGGGTTCATTCAGCTCACCGCCCCTCACGGGTTGTCATCTCGGTGCCACCAAGACCACATGTCTTGGTTGACGACTGTCACCTCGTCTTCGCGCGCCGTCGAACCGTACAACCCGCAGAAGTGCCGAGGCAGCCACCTCCACCAAAGACGTGCCACCCTCCCGGGCGGGCACTACCACCGAAGGCCCACCGGTAAGCCATTGCACGAATCGATGCGCAAGGTAGTAATGTGTTGATAATACTAATTGTACAATATGTGCACTAACTTGCGGGCAAACAAGAAGAGGGCACCATGGTGACGCATCGGATAGCCACACACCGCCGTGGGCGGACTGTGGCGTGACTCGGGAGCACAGAGGTTGTGCACGAGGCTTAGGCCACACGACAAAGCCACATACGGTGCGTACCTAGAGTGGTACATTCCACGCACCCGCAGCAAGATTACTAGGCTTGCCCCACCCCGTCCTTCAGAGGTCGCTCACGAAGATGCCATACAGCCGCCTGCACCGTCATCGAGCAAAGACGTATTGACGAGGCGATGCGTGCACTGCGATGCGTTGTACTCATTGTTTCTTTACGTACAGTGCGTTTTAACTCGTTTGTTGTTTATGTACAGTGCGAGCATATGCGTCGTGCTGAGCACGAGGCTTTTCAGATGATGCAGCGTGGGGAGGGCGGCAACCGGGTTCTTGCTTCGCGCGTAGCATCTTGATGACCTCGGGAATCGTTCAAGGCCTTGAGTCGTAGTCGCGACAGGATGATGTGGATGCACGACGCGTCCGCAGAGAGCCTTCAGCGCCGCCATCGTGACCACCTTCAGCACGTCCGTCGATGTACGGTGGTCGTCCCGTCGCGATCCGCGGTCGTCCGTCGCTGTCCGGCGGTCGTCCGTCGCTGTCCGGCGGTCGTCCGCCCTCGCCCGTGATCGTCGTCGCTGTCCAGCGGTCATCCCACCGTGCTCCTCGTCCTCACAGCATTTTGGACCAGCGATACGATATTTGCCATCAGTTCGTTCGTAACACACGTTTATTTGTAACACACGTTGCCATCCACTCGATTGCCATTTATTCGTAACACGTTTTCCCCGCAGCGATTGCGAAGGATAGCACGTTGCTACAGCCGCCGTCATCCCGAGAGGCGGCGGGCGAGCCTTCGATAGCGACCACCGAGTCACCCCATCGATAGCGACATATGCGCTGGCGGTCATCCACCCGCGCGACACACAAGGGCGATACGAGTGGTTCGAGCGAGCGTACCAAGGTTACACGTCGCAGGAGTACATGGGTGATTACGGAACGTCATCGTCATTCCAACAGCCGTATGCACCGGTATGTACGCATGTAGTAAACATAACACATGATATAAATAATGATTATAAACTTTTTTGTATTTTCCATTGCGGGCGAGACCCTCCTCCGATTGGCTGAGCTCTATTATAGGCCAGCAGTCGGAACTCCCCACAGAGATGTACCCACCACCGCCTCCGACGCAGACCTCGCACTACGACCTTCGAGATGCACCGCGCTCTCCTAGCAGGTTCACCTTCTCGGAGGATCAGATACGTCGTCCGAGGCGGCGACGGCGAGATGATAAATGAATTTTTGTAATTGTGCTGTTGTAATTTTTGTAAGGCATAAATATATATACAACTTAATTAGACTGGTGATTTCTTGAAGTGCTTGATGGTTTGATGTTCACAGATAGTTTCCTGTATAAAAAGGGTTGCTCTTAGTTCTTTGATTTACTAGGGCATACAACCAACAGAGAGATGACAACACGGGACAACCCACATAATACGAAGGCCTCAGGCAATGACAACACGAAACAACACATACATTGCACGTACATGAAATGTACCAAGTAGTACAACCACCAACACACCAACGAACACAACAACTAAAATACAACACAACCGTACTTAACACATTACCAACATACCTTGACGACAACATAGCATGAAACATTACCAACATACACGGGGGGAACCTCCAGCACTACAACTTTAGGATAACAATAATCACAAGAAACAAAATAGCACACAACATTAAATTTATCTTCCACTCTAGTGCAGCCGAAACGATGCGCATCCGACGGTCGCAACCCCCACGACAACTCTCTCATGGCGAACATTCGCGTCCTATTGCCCATTTCATCCTCCCACACCTGAATTTGCAACCACCAGAACCAGCAAGGAGTCGGCGTTGGAAGGTTGGCAGACTGGCGACATGACAAAAGAGGGCAGCTTTGAATTTGACAAAACGGGCAGCTTTCGCGGTGACATGACAAAAGAGTCCACCTTTCCGTAGTGACATGACAAAACATGCCACCTTTGCCCAAAGGGATGACAAAGCGGGCATCTTTGCTCACTATTGCATGTTTTGTGGCTTGTCATAACAACTCCACGAAGATAACAACCAATCCATCACATGCTTAACAACGTTGCACATTACATCGTTAAAGAAAGAGGCGCAGAACATGAAGGCGTCACGCAGGAAAGCAAGACACCCAACAATTTATGGAAAGTAGTACACCCAACACATACATGAACTAAAATACGACACAATCATAACCTCGTTACCTACATGCCGAACGAGCCTCGTGGCACCCACATGGAGAATTGCAGGCATGCACATATGCAGCTCGGGTTCGCGCAGCAACATGTGGGATCATAGGAGTTTCAATATTCACGACCTCCTCGTTGCCCCTCTCGCGTTGCATCTTCCAAGTCCCATATTCGAGCCCACAATGTATCCACATAACGATCAACATACCGCTCATGAGGAGGGTCGATCCAATGGAGAAGTCGTATAAGCAATACAAAAATGTAATATTAATAAATTGTACCGGAGCGTGAGCATCGTTTTCGCCACGCTGTTGAGCACGCCGACTTGGCATCAATCGGTATTGTGGACCTAACATATCCCTCCTTTCTAAGGGAATGTCGTTCCCACTGTTCGACCAACAATTGCTTTGGACCCCAACCGTACTTATACCAAACGAGACATCTTGCTGCATCTTTGCTCGAGAGAGATGACATCTTTGCTCGAGACATGACAACACGGGGCAGCTTTGTTCGGTGAGATGACAAAGATGCCGCTTTGCGCAGAGACAAGACATAACGTGCGGCTTTGGGCATAGACATGACATAACGGGCAGCTTTGCTCGGTGAGATGACAAAAGATGCACGCTGCGCAGAGACAAGACGTAACGTCACATAACGAGATGACAAAAGATGTCGCAGACATGACATAACGGGCAGCTTTCCTCGGTGAGATGACAAAGATGCACGCTGCGCGAGACAAGACATAACGTGCGGCTTTGGGCAATGAGATGACAAAAGATGCCGGCTTTGGGCGGGAGACATGACATAACGGGTAGCTTTGCTCGGTGAGATGACAAAAGATGCGGCTTTGCGCGAGACAAGACATAGACAAGAGGGCAGCTTTGCTCGGTGAGATGACAAAAGATGCCGACTTTGCGAGACAAGACATAGCTTTGCTCGGTGAGATGACAAAGATGCTAACGGGCAGCTTTGCTCGGTGAGATGACAAAGATGCCGCTTTGCTCGATGAGATGACTGCGGCTTTGCTCGGTGAGATGACAAAAGATGCGGCTTTGCGCTTCTTTTGGGGCGACAAAACATGCCACTTGCTTTGGGCAGTGGCAGTACTAAAGAGGGCATCTGTTCTCAGTGACATGACAACAGGAGGTCAGCTTTGCTCAGTGAGATGACAATTCAGGGCAGCTTTGCTCAGAGACACTCCAAAACGGGACCCTTTTTCAGTGATACCGCAGCACTCCCATCTTTACTCACTGCTACCACCACGCGGACCAGCTTTAGACGTACGAGTAGAGACAAAACATCCCCTATAAATTCGTATGCATTCCTTTTCCCAGCGAACATTGCCCATCCAAACCCCATACTACATCGCGCTTCCCTCACCCTCACCCAACCGGGATGGACAAAGGCAAGAAGAAGCAATGGGACAAGATGGTGAAGGATTGGGAGGAGACCCGTGACATAGCACGGTCACCGCGGCCGCGATGCCGCAGCGATGAGAAAATAAGGGCGTCTGAGCCCGGTAGAACAAGCCCATCGTGCTACGATGAAAGGTCCCCGGCGCCCGCGAGCAAAACCCCATCCCGACGTCCCCATCGGCGTTCGCCACAACTACCACTGAGGGGACACCTCCCCTTTGTTGGTGCGGGACGTGTGCAAGTTCTTCAAGTCTAAGCACAACATCGCCTAGGTATGCGCATCGGGTTGCGCAAACTACTCCAGTGACTACCCCAACCGCCGTTTGACACCGCAACCTATCGGCGGCCGGTAACAATACCTTTTCTCCTTTTCCCCTACCGCAAACTACTCCTTCACAAAGACGCACTAACAATATCTCCCATGTATTTACGCCTCGGAGCCTGTGTGGCTACCGCAAATGGATCGATCTTGAGATCCACCCCGAGGACCAATGGACCCTTGACTTCGAGGAGTGGAATGTCACAAAGGACAAGGAGTTCTTTGGAGGAGGAGCGCCGCAAGCACGAGCACACCTGCGTATACTGCCGAGACGCAAGCTCATCTTGAAGCGTGCACGCGTAGGAGCGGAGGCTCGCGAGATGGAGCGTGAGAGAAAGAGGGAAATGCGGCTAAGGCAAAAGAGGCCGAGAGGAGTTCAATGCCGAGCGGGCAAGGAAGGAAAGTGGCCCCGGTCCACAAAGAGGTCGTCTGAGCGGTTGGGTGGGTTAGTCGCATATCATGCTATATGTTATGCATGTAATAAAAATCTCGCGCATGTTACTCCCAATCGTATTATGAAGTTTAATATCTCGTATTTTCGCATTCCATGATGTAATAGACCTAGCAAGTTATTTCCCCTAAGGCATGAATGTTAGGACTAGTGGTGGAATTCTGAACATTACAAGTACAGAGTTCCACACATGCCACATGCCACTGGTCACATCACTTACCGCTTTATGTATCGAATCGTTCCTAAAAAATGTACCCAATTTTTTATGCAGTAGTTCTTTACTTTTGTCGCTGTAGTTATGCTCCTAGGTTTCCTAGTAGGAAAATACGGTTACATTTATTATATATAAAAAGTTAAAAGTCCATGACAGTTCTTTTACAATTGCTAAGAAAAAAGAAATCTATCTATTCCAAATTAAAACCGGATGACATGTCTTTTACAACTATTAAGAAAAATGCTAGAAATTATAAAAAAAGAAAAACATCCGGCTCTTAAATTAGTGGGCCTTGAATTTATAGGCTTAGATTAGATTCGATAGTTGTCTTGTAGATATATTAATTTAAAAAGATCGAAAAAATATTATATCCTTAATTTGGTAGGCCATAATTTTAAATGTTTAGATTCAATAGTTGGTTTAGAGATATATTAATACTTTTTTAAAAAATAGATAGCACTACATTTAATTTACTTTTTTAAAAAATAGATAGCACTACATTTAATTCAAAGGTTGAGAATGTAAATTTGCTCAATGGACCAACCTCTCAATCCTCTCTTCATGCATAAGGAGAGAGATCTCAAAACAAAATTGATAATTAAATATAAAATCAAATAACCCAAATTCATATTCAGATTGCAAATTATAAAATTTGAAATTTAGAATTACGTAAAGTTATCCTATACTACACCAAACGACGCAATTATGCGGGCCAATCGGCTAGTTGTTAAAAGAAAAGAAATATCTGCACCTAGCTAGTACCTTTTAGCCAAGCCAAAGCCTTCGTTGGTAGCTTTAAGGGGGGGGGGGTTTAATCTATTAGAGCTGATAGCTTTTGGATGAAATAAAAATAGTAATGATTGAAAAAATAGTTATTAGGATAAAATATGAAAAATGACTCTTGGAACATGCGGACAAGGAGGAGGCGATGAAGGCTGGTTGGTGACTTTTGGAAATGGTTTGAAGAAGTCATTTTTAGAAGTCGAGGTGTTTAAATTGACTTCTGCCTTCTCTAAATAAAAACCGAAAGCTGACCTTAGCTTTAGGCCTTTTTGATATTCTAAGTGGTTCAGGTTTTACATTTCCATGTAGAATTTGGCTCAAATAAAAAAAGCAAGTCAAAAATTGATTGGAAGCTACTAGTTTGATTGCAGTTCTAGAAAAAATCAAGCTTACTTTCTAACTCACTGTCGGGATCAGGTTCGGCTTACACATACTTCACTATTATGCCCCTGGGGGATTGCGCCCCGAGGAGCGCTACCACCTCAACAATTATGCGAAAAGACTCTATTTTTTAAATTGTGTATGAGTTCTCGATTTTTACAGAAAGACCCACCAACCAGCGCTTTTGAGAAAAGACCCTCTGCTTTCTCAAAATTATGTATGGGTCCTCGATGTTTCAAGAAGACCCTCTTTTATGTGATTAAGCCCTGCGCTTTTCTAAAATTAATTACCGTCCTTTGTTTTTTTAGAAAAACCCTTTACTTTTTTTAGGAAATACGTACATACTCTTATTTTTTCTAGAAAAACCCTATGAATTATCGACTCTTGCTTCGGTTCACGTGGTAGCTAATGCGGTATGATGCCACACTTCTGCAGCTAGTATATGTGATGGGTTGTGGTGCCTTGTTCGGCTCGGGAGGCACCGGAAATATAAACCAAAACAGAACCTGAACTTGCTCATTTTGCCTCAAGGCCTATTCTTTTTAGTTGTGGCTTGTGGCTTTTAGCTACGGCTTGTGACTTTTGGGCTATTCGTGTGAGAGATTACAGAGTGACTGAAACTCACGTGTGGTTTTTACCGATATAAATGAAGTCGGTATAGTATACATTATAATTAACTAGTAAATCTTATCTTAAAAAGACACTTATTTAAAAGTTAGTTACTATAAAAAAAATTAAAAACTGAAACTAAAAGCTGAAAAAGTACCTGCCCTCGTTATCCTGACCGCGCCCTACGCGTTCATGGGGTCCTTCGACTAAGTCGACAAATGTCTCTTTGACGGCAGAGCTAGTTCCAATAGCCACCTCACAAGTCAGTGCCACTACAAGAACTCTCTCCAGGACACGTGTTTCATCTGTATTAATTGGGCATGAGCCTTCCACACAAGCTTTCGCGTCTACTCCACCCGTTTGCAGGCACTAAAGAGGAAGCAGATTAAGGAAACGAACGCTAGTAAATCTGACACGTGGATTCCCTTCATGCATGTTGCTGTGCCTGTGCCATGTACACAATCCAGGGGCTGGGGTATGTATGCACCTCATGAACGTAACGGGATGTGTCAAATCCCAAGTGCTGTCACATAGCCACACTGATGGAGAGTCTTCCCAGCTAGGAGCACTGCACCTCTAGATTCTTACCGCGACCTGTTCTGCGAAGCGTCCATTCCAATTTCCGCGTGATGCCAAAAGGAGATTTTGTGTTGTGACGTGTTGGCTTTTACTGTATCTTCTGAATCTTTCCCATCGATTCTTAAAAAAAACAATTGGTCTGGTAAAGAAATTCTACAAATCCACACCGTCTCTCTGGTCCTCACATAAACCCCCCCGGGGGGGGGGCATCCTAGTAGTATCCAGAACATATTACTCATATTTTTCACTTTTCCAAGTTCGGAAATTTTAAATTTTGAATCTTACTTAAAAAATGAAATTTATATTAGTTCAATCCTTGATTTTGAGAATTATAACATTTAGGGTCTGTTTGGGAGAGCTCCACCATTGAAAATGTGGATCTGGAGCAGTAGTTCCACCATGGAGCAGCTCCACCGTGGATCTGGGATCCCACCGTGGAGTGTTTGCTTGTACAGCAGCTCCAGATCCACGAAATTGAAGTTTTGGTGGGAATGGCCACTTTTGGTGGGATATGGTGTGTAACCAGTGGCATTGGTGGGTAATTACCACCTAACTCCACGGTGGAGCACCACTTGAGGAGCTCCATGAAATCTATAGATCTGGCTCTCAGATCCAGAATTTTGGTGGATCCAGATTTCGCGGAGCTGGAGTGTTTGGGTAAAATTTCATGAAGTAGAGCTGTTTTTCGTGGATCTAAAGCTGGTGGAGCTCCCCAAACAGGCCCTTAAACTCTTGAATCACTCAATTACACAACGGATTTTTTTAGTCATTTTTTGACGTCCTGTGAAGTGCGAACTAGACCTGTGTAGTTGGGCTATGGACTCCTATTCTTTCGGTTTCCCTACTGGTTGGGTCGCCGTGACGTATGGACTCGCGGCCCACGTTAAATTTCAACAATTAATGGGCTCAGTGCAGAAGATGCCGACGAAAGACAAAGGAAACACCGCCAATGCATAACCAGCCCTTTTTATCAGCATCTGCCGTGTCCCATGGGGACGTCGTCTTGCACGGCGATGCTCCGGGGTACGCATGGCCGAGTAGCGTGGAGGCCGCCCGCCAACGACAATGGCAACGGCGCAACGCCGAGGTGAGGTCGTGGCGTACGGGACGATGGGCTAGGCAGGCAGCGGTGTGTGTGGACGGCAACGAGTAAGGGCAAGGGGGAAGCGCCGAAGCGAGCGACAGCCGGCAGCACAGTCACAGAACGCGTCGACGTACGTGCTCACGCGGCCGGGGCGGCGACGTGCCGCGGCAGCAAGCGGGTGTGTGACTTTCCCTCGTCTCTTCGCACGGCCGCTGGCCCTGACATGCCGCACTATCCTGGAGGCGATGACAGAGAGCTAATGATCTGATAGTGAGATTGTCTTTGATTGAGCCATTAACACCACCTACGTGGTACGTTTTCAGTTCCAGGCTTTATTTAGGGTGGGGTAAAGGCATCCTTAAAGAAATCCTTTTGATGGAGCCGAGGTGAGCACGAGCAGAGTGAAAAGAAGAGATGGATTTTAACAAAAGGAGAGAAAGCTAGCCCTTCCTGTGTTAGTGTGGTGTATACATCACTACATGCGCTGATAAACCGCACAGCCACAGGACACTGGGTTTCCAGTGACAACCATGTGATGGGCAACAGCTTTTGTGCCCCCAAGGATGCCACGATGCTGAGGCTCCTGGTTCGTAGTAAATCATCCCCCCGCGGCAATCCTTTGTTCTGCCTGGCATTCACCGGTTGTGTAATGCCAGTGTGGCAAAATGCAGGATGCAGCAGCATAATAGGAGGCAGGCAGGGGTATCAATATCATGCATGATCTATCAGAAGTGCCATTTATTAGGTGCTCATAGATCACTGAATCTCTGAAAGAACTCTTGGTCCATGAAGTGTCAGGAAGAATAGAGTGTGCAGCTAGTTCCAGTTTTTTGTCTGTACGTACTAATAAAGGTCACCTTCTTACTTTAACTTGGTTAAGCAAGAAGTCATACTTTGGCATAAAAGGTTTGATGCAAAGGCATTTCTGTAGTCAAATGGGAACATACTATCTATCAATGTCCAATTTGACATTCTTACCTTTTTTTTTACTACTATACCTTTTTACCGCGTGCATTTTGACGATGTTCTAGAATGAAGCCCTCTTGCATCGTGTAACAACCCTGCTATGATTTGTTTTCTACAGATGCATATTGCATGCAAACAGAACTTCATTGGATGAAAACTAATCTAAAGTTTCAGAGTGAATGCCATTAATTTGGAACAACGTAACTATAATCTATTTTTTGTTGACAACGAAATAGTATAAGCTGTTAGAGTTTCGTACACGAAGTCTACTCTCTAAAAGTTCAGTTAGAATGGACGTAATTCATCAAATAAAAGCCCATAGCATTTACTGACGGATAAAATGGATCCTTACATGTTCAGAACTCGTGAAGTTTCTCTTTGCTTTTGGAACAGGAAAGCAACTAGCTACTCCACCATGTAAAAAGACATTTTATTCAGCTGGTACATGCATTGCATTTTATGGTAGTAGCGTGATCAAGTCAATTATACATCGTCTTGTTTATTTTTCTTGTCATTCAGTGTCCGAGTAGAAGAAAGATGCCTCAACTTTCCAAGTCTATCTACCACACACAATTTATCGCTTTCTCAATCAATCAATCAATCGAAATAACGCACATAGATCCGTCGACAAGGCCTTTTTCCTGTTTATTCTTCGATGGAATTATACATATTGCCTCGAATTTTGTGTCAATTAATCCACCACATTTTGCCTGAATGACCCTGTTTTATTTTGGCTGGAAATTGCACACATGCTTCAAAAGAATGTTACCTGCACATTTAGCATCACATTCTCAGGGAGGGAAAAACAAAAGAAACTTTCTTGGACAGTGGAAGAAGAGAACAATGGGGGGAAGTATCTGGAGAAGTAGCCTTTGAAGAAGATATGGCTTGCATGCAGAGACTAGACGTCTGACACGTAGCCATGGCCGCCTCCTTGCATAGAGGGCAGTCGATGCATATGCATCTACAGTATCTCTAGATAAAAAAAAACTTTTGAGTAACAGTGGCTTTTGGTTGAATTCCTCCCGCGTACTTAACTTTTGCTCGATTCCAATACACCCCCGTATAATACTGTGCCGCCGAGCAGCCTTTTCCTTGTCCTGCAACGCACAGCCCGCACTGCACACACGACATCAGCACTGGATCTTAGCGTTTTGTTCGTACCTGTCTTCGCCTCTCCCCCTCTCCTGCTACGGCATTAAGGCATAAAAGACTCTTGGTCCTTTGCAGAAGTTTCTTGCAGTCTTCGTTTCACTTTCTCTCTCGGTTTTGGCTGAGCTTTTCTTTTCAAAACCTTGCTATGTCGACGCAGATCGATGATCAGTGCACGCTCTCTTTCTTCTGAGATGTAAACGATCGATTAGATGATGATTTCTGTAGGCCAGATTAGTTGCCCAGCCTCGTTAATTAATTGTTGAATGCTTACAATTTGCAGCTGGTATTCCAAGCATGCATTTGAGTAGCATGTGTCATAAGGTCTTGAGAAACAAAAGACACCCTCTTTCTGACTCAAGAGTTTATTCTGGAACAGAAGGAATTATTGCGTACTGTGAATTAACAGTCTCAGAATCGCAGTACGCATGATGCATTCCTCGCCACTTGCATTCAGCAGCTTCAGCATGAACAGCGACTCGCAGAGGAACGCAAAGTTCTAGATGTCGGTACGTTTATAAAACCATCGATCAGGCGTTAATACGTGGTGTGAGTGCAGCGCTTCATCAGTATATGCACGTTGTAGGCTTGTAGCCAAGGTCCCGGCCGGTCGGTCAAGCTGTAAAGCTGGACGAAGTAGAAGATATAATTTAAAGGGGAAAAAATAGAATTTGATTAGCGCCAATTGTTAGAAATAAACCTCGACACATAGTGTCCATGGGGTGTGTGTCAGTGTGCCGCGTCATGGTGGTGTCGCAAGTGTTGTGTCCGTGTCCGCACCATTGCAAGTGAGCTGCGATGCGAGGCTGTGTCCGGGGCGTGTTGCGTCGCGGTCGGGCACGTCGTAGTCGAGTCGGAGTCCAGTCGCTGTGCAGGGAGGCTGTCAGGGCTGTTTGAGTCATAGGTTGTTAGGAGTTCATGGTGTGCATGGAGCCGATCTGCACGGAGGAAGCCACAACGTCCGGGATGAGCGAACGGCTCTCGGGGCGTCGCTGAGCGCGTCGTGCGGATCATGGCGCAAATAACGGATGCTTGGAGCCCATGTACTCCCTAGTCTCACGTACTGAACTCTTGCATGCAGCTGCATGGGGCATTCAATGCTAGTCATCATGCATGTAGCAGAGGGTGTTTTTTATGCTTTAAATAAGAGAAGCAGAGTAATGAAAAGAGGTGAGCAGTTCTCACATCCCATCCGATGTGTGCTCTCTCTCTCTCTTGCCATTCGTGAGTGTTTTTTGAGTTCGTTGCGATCATCTCGCTTGCTGCATTCCAGTGGAGATTGCATGTGAACTGAGCCGAGTTCCAAGCTTGGTTCTCTCAATTGGTATCAGAGTCAGGCTGGTGAGCAAGCAGTGATGACGACGCCTCCGCCAAAGAAGGGCGGCGACGGCGACTCCGGCTCCCCTAGCAACAACTCGCCGCGAATCGTCGTGGTGGAGCGCGTCGTCTCCAACATCGGCGGCACGGCAGAGATTCCGAAGCTGTCGAAGACGAACTACCACGAGTGGGCGCTCGAGATGCAGGTCAACCTGGAGGGCATGGAGCTCTGGGATGCCGTGGAGGGAGGCAACGCCGAGCGTGGCAAGGATCGACGGGCGCTGGCCGTCATCCTGCGCGGGGTGCCGTCGGAGATGAAGTCTGGGCTCGCCGCGAAGAAGAGCGCGAAGGAGGCGTGGGAGGCGGTGAAGTCCATGAGGATGGGTGATGAGCGCGTGCAGGAGGCAAAGGCGCAGCTGCTCCTCAAGCAATCCGAGAACGTGGCATTCCTCGATGGTGAGTCCATTGATGATTTTGCCATGCGTCTCGGCTCTCTGGTCGCGGAGCTGCACGGGCTTGGAGAGGACATCGAGGAGGTGCGCGTCGTCAAGAAGATACTGCGAGTGGTGCTGGCGAAGTTCAACCAGGTCGCATGCTCGATTGAGATGCTGATGGACCTGAAAAAGATGTCGCTCGAGGAGCTCGTCGGGTGACTGCGCGTGGCGGAGGAATGCGCCGGCGTTGAGGTGGCTGCGGACGGCGTCGGACGCCTCCGCCACCGAGGAGCGATGGGAGGAGCGCCGCGCGCAAGGCGGCGAAGAGCACGCGCGGCGGCAGCGGTGAGAGACGTGGTGGCCGGAACGACGACCACAACGACGACGATGACGATCGCAGCAGCACGAGCTCGGGGAGCAAGCGTGGGGGGAGCCGCTACCGTGGGCGGTGCTTCGACTGCGGCGAGCGTGGCCACATGGCCAAGGACTGCCCCGGGAAGAAGAAGGAAAGGGCCCTCCTCGCCGACGTCGACGACGAGCCGACGCTCCTGTAGGTTGGGTGTACGGGGTGTCGTGGTTTAGGGGGTGATTGTTAGAAATAAACCTCGACACATAGTGTCCATGGGGTGTGTGTCAGTGTGCCGCGTCATGGTGGTGTCGCAAGTGTTGTGTCCGTGTCCGCACCATTGCAGGTGAGTTGCGATGCGAGGCTGTGTCCGGGGCGTGTTGCGTCGCGGTCGGGCAGGTCGTAGTCGAGTCGAGTCGATCGGCAGGCGGGAGGCGCCGTGGCTGTTTGAGTCATAGGTTGTTAGGAGTTCATGGTGTGCATGGAGCCGATCTGCACGGAGGAAGCCACAACGTCCGGGATGAGCGAACGGCTCTCGGGGCGTCGCTGAGCGCGTCGTGCGGATCATGGCGCAAATAACGGATGCTTGGAGCCCATGTACTCCCTAGTCTCACGTACTGAACTCTTGCATGCAGCTGCATGGGGCATTCAATGCTAGTCATCATGCATGTAGCAGAGGGTATTTTTTTTATGCTTTAAATAAGAGAAGCAGAGTAATGAAAAGAGGTGAGCAGTTCTCATGTCCCATCCGATGTGTGCTCTCTCTCTCTTGCCATTCGTGAGTGTTTTTTTGAGTTCGTTGCGATCATCTCGCTTGCTGCATTCCAGTGGAGATCGCATGTGAACTGAGCCGAGTTCCAAGCTTGGTTCTCTCACCAGTTGCTACCTCTGCACATATGATTCATACTTTCATAGTGTCTTGCGCAGATCGCAGAATTCAGAGCGAGACGGAGAGAGGTGAGGAGGAAGGGTTCATGGGCAATTGATCAAAGCTTCTAATCTCTCCCTCCTGAGCACCGAGGCATCCACAGGAAGACAAACGCACACATGCATATTCCCTCCCCTACACTGTACTACCCTCGCACGTTTCCCTAGGCAGGCACATGTCAACCCCTGCCAAAACTGTTGGAAGACTATATGGTGACAAAAGTGATGAGTAATTGATATTACTTATGTCTTGTTTTTATTGTTTGAGTTTGATTTTTAGAAATTGTATTTTCGTTTGTTGCTTTCTATGGTGGCAGTCTGACCGGTTTGTGACTGGCAGTCGGACCGCCGTTGGTGTAACTGGCTTATGGTCTGACCGGCCCTAGTGTGGTTTTCTGATCAATCGGCGGTCTGACCAGCCATTGCATGGTGGTTTGACCCGTGCGAGGAAGTACCAACCCTTTGTTAGCAGTAGCTATTTTCAGAGAAGATCTTTTGGAGTTTTTGGTTCGAAACCCCGTGTGGTACTATCGACATTGTAAGTGCAGCATGACTGGAGTGGAGCAGTTTGATCGGCCGTTGAATGGCGATATGATCAGAGAGTGCTTAGCAGTCTGACTAGCTTAGTGACTACGGTTAGACCACCCCTCTATCTTTGAGCTGAGTTGAGTTTGTTTTGGGATGTGAGCCATGACGGTGTCCATACAGTTGTTAGTTATGTGGTTTCCATGCAAGTGTGAGTCATGGTGTATCCATGCATGATTTGGTTTACTGATGAGAGTTAAGTGCATACCATTTGCTAGCTATGGCGTGTCATGTAAGTCCGGTTAGAGCATCATCTCAAGCTAAGAAGCATGAGAGAAAGACAAGGGTCGTGAAAAGGCGAGTGCATGTATGTGGTGTGCCAATTGGACTTGTGTGTTTTAAGTGATGACGATTCTTGGAGTAGACATACGATCCTGACGATAAGTAATTGGGCATCACAGACTATGGTATGATGTCGTGTGCCAAAGGACTCGAGCGTTTCAAGTGGTGACAGCCTCAGCGCATGCATACTATATTGGCGATGAGGTGTTGGCCATCACATCTTCGTGAAAACCGGTGGGTGACAATTGAGAAAATTATTCAATACCGGGTTGAGTAGTAGTTTGCAAAACTACGGCATTGGTCTAAGTTGTTTATGTTACATCTTTGTAGATGGAGTGTCTTATCGGGCTTGCGGAGCCTTGTGAAAGTCGCACATTGAAAAACGTGCAAGTGCATGAAATGTAAAATTAATTGTGTGTGAGTTAATGGATTTTCTATTTATAAGTAGTGTAATTCACTAAGAGTGACTGGTAGTTTAGAATTTGGTATAAAGTGGAAGCCTCCAATATATAAGCCTTGTGTGTGGAAGAGAGAATTGAGAACCTGAGAGAGATTAGGGTTAGGATTTTCTTATGTTGGAGTCTTTTTTGTGTATGTGCTCTAGGTTTAGAGCTCTGTCATTCTGAGAGAGTAGCTGTAAAACATTCATCTCCAAGTGGAATGAACATGCAAAGTTTGCCTGAGTGAGTTGTCCTATAGATTCTTCCTTGTGCTTTTGATTTGCTTAGCTTTCTTATTTAGATTTATCTCTTCGTGATCTTTTCTTGTTTCAAGTATGTATAAAAGGTAGAGATGTCTCTTGGAGATTAGATCCCATCTATCTAGGTGGCTTCTAGAGGAAGTTCTTAAGTTTGTGCAGTTTTCCTTAAGTGAGAGGTGATTTTGGGGTTTTGCTCCTGTAGGCTTTTTGGCTTGAGTTCGTGCTGTAATCTAACTTGCTATGACATATGAGAAGATATCCAAAGTCATCTATATCATCTAGGACTCATGAAGAAGAGTAGATCAAGGTTTTTGAAAGACCCCAAAAATTCAAACCAAATTTTTCCTGGATTTCTCCTGAATTTTTGAGTGATTTTTGGCAACTTTCCCTTTTCGGAAAGTCTCCTCGGAAGCCGCCTTCCCTTCTTGGCATTTCTGTTTTCCCCTTTTCCTTGGTGCCTTTCTCCTTTTCCACCTTCTCTTTTCCCTCGGCACCTTCCCCCTCTCCCCGCTCCCTTCCTTCGCCTGCGCTCGCGCCCGAGAGCACGCCCGTGCCCCCGGTTTCGCCCGCCGCGTCACCCCGACGCCAGCCGGTCGGAAACCAGCGGCGTTTCCCCTCGCCACGTGTCGCCGCCTCCCTCCCTTGGCCCACTTGGCAGTCACCACCCTCCTCCCTCCTCCGCACGAGAGCGCGCCCGGCCCGTGTCGTTGCTCACCTGCTCCCTCTCTCATCCCCTCGCCATTACTCGCGCGCAGAGGCCAGATGCAGCTTCTTCACTCCGAGGCGACGCCCCAACAGCTCCCCGTCACCTCCCTTGACTGCCGGTGCCACGCCTACCCCCTCTCCCTCGTTTTCATCCCCCTCCGCCGAGGCTTTAAGCCCCCTCTGCTCCCTCGCACTCCCGTGCTTTTCAAGCCACTCCACCACCCCCATTCACTTCCTACCACCTCTAAGCACCCCTGGAGTAGCCAATTGAAACCCCGTTGCCCCAAGCTCCGCCGCCGTCTTCCCTTGCGCCGGCGACCCCTGTGTGCCTCTCTTCCCCTTCTCTCTCATTTCTCGATTCCTTGCACCCAAAGCTTCCCTGCTGCTTCCTGACTTCAGTGGTGCCCTTCCCTGGCCAGGTGAACGTCTGTGGAGCTTCAGCGTCGTAGCTCGCCGTCGACCGTAGAAGCTCTCCCGTGGCCAGCCCGTTCGGAAGCTCCCCAACTAGAACCCCTTTGCCAAAGTGAGCCCCTAACCCCGCTGAGCGTGAAAACACCGCCAATTTGGCTTGATTACCTCCGGTGACCCCATTCGCCGCCAGGAAGCCAAATCTCCCCCTTTTGCCTCCTACCTTCTCCTTTGACCTCCTCGCCTCCCAAGTCCCTAAAATGGGTTCCCCTCGCCGAGATCTAACCACGGTATCCTCCCTGGCCGTTGAGGACCTCGCCATCGCCGGAGAGCGGAGACGCTTCTGTTTCTGCCTCTTTGTTGCGCGCACGCAGCGAGAGGTAGACGATGACCAACGTGGCCGCATCCTCGTCGTCCCCTCCCTCCGTTGCCATATAACCTCAGCCGCCGGATGGTTGTTTCCCTCCGCCGTCCAATTTCCTTAAACACCTCCCTTCGCATCCACCCGATTCAACTCCCTCCGCCACCGTCCGATCCACTCCACCTCACCGCATCCCGTCCGCTCGCTTCCACCGCATCACGGCCGCCCGCACTGGCCATGTGTCGACCATCCAGTGCGGGGAGGCGCGCGCGGGCCTTCAGCCGCGCGACCCGCTCAACCGCGCAGGTCGCACAGTGCCACGCCATGCTGCAGCAACCGGGCCGGCCCAGCACTGTTCACCGATTTTCCAGAGATTTATTAATTTTCAAAAATCCAAAAAATCCAAATAAATCTTAAAAAATCACAGAAAATCCCAAAAATTCCCAAATTTCACCACTTTGCTTATTTTGATGCCCTGAATCCATTTTTAGCCTCCATTTTTCCAAAATCATTCCAGAAAAATTCAAAATCTCCCATTTGAATATTTATACAATTTACTCCTTTTTCATAGATTATTTTTCCTCGCTTGATTAGGTTCAAGCCGGACTTATGTTATTTTTGTGTGTTTGCGCTAGTTTCGGAGATTTTGGAGGCTTCGGTGCAGGGCCAGGATCAGGGAGCTGCTTCTTATGATATCACCAAGATCGTCCAGATTCACGGCAAGTCGCAAAACCTTGATCATGTTGTATCCCATGTCATTTATTTATGTTATTATGCTACTTGCATTATTGTTAATTGTGAAATGATAGTTTACGTAAAATAAAATGTTTAGAATGACATGATATGTAGATAAAACCTACCACCGATAATTGCCCTGTTAACTTGTAGCCTTTCCCTTGTTAACCCTAGAATTACTCTAAATGTAATATGAATATCTGTAGGTTATTTACATTTCATGCAAAGTCTTTACACTACTAAGGTTGTGGCTGTGGGTCGGTAGAGTTGAAAATGGTCGGATGGGGGTGAAAGTGTTGTGGGACACCGCGAGACGGTCTTCGCCCATCGCTTGGCCCTAGGATGGAGGTTGTGGACCTCGTGAAAATATAAGGACTAGACCCTTACGCCAACCAAGTGACATAACTGGCCACTCAACCATAGGTGTTGACTTGTCAACCTTGGTTTAGTACCTGCTCAACCTAAGTGAAGCCCTGCATTGGTAGTCAGTGTGGATCACAGATCCAGACTAAGACAACGATAGGTCCCCACAACTCGGGCCTGGCATTCCGTGGTGGCCAACGGATACCCGAGGGTGTGCGGGTTCCTAACCTATCGGGTGGAGTGTATACCAAGGGTTGAGCAGCAAAAAGACCCGATCTCTTAACTCAGTCATGAGGGTTAAGGGTGCGTGTGGGTAAAGTTGGGCAACTCTGCAGAGTCAATCAAATGGTATTCGAATACGCGTGCTCCCGGTTAATAGAGCTGTTTCTATTGGGTGATTCCAGCTGCGAAGTTTAAGTAGATTTTACAAGTGTTTTAACTGGATTAGTTGGTTAATTATCTTTTCATAAAACCCCCCCTCAACTTTAAGGAGTAGTCATAGGCTTTTGGATTTCTAAAACTGTTTACAAATAAAATGTGCATCCACTCAAGTTAATAAACCAAGTATACTCTTTTCCTTTGTTGATCCTTGCAAAGTAGTTAAGATAGGATTTCCGTTGTGACTTGCTGAGCTGGTTAGCTCACGGCTTGTTAAACCCTTCAAAAGGTCAAGACGCTGGTGAAGGTTCCCCTGTTGAAGAAGCTCCAGAAGAGCCTTTCTACGATGAGGACCCTTGGTTTTAGGTTTCCGCCGCTCAAGTTTCCTAGAGGTTTTTGTGATGTAATATACTTTGAGCTTGCACACCCGCTGCAGCAAAATGGGTTGATAAACCATATGTTGTAATATAAGTTGGTCTTTTGTTGTAAGCATGTGTTGTGATGATATTCTCTTGCTCGACACTCCATAACTGTTCAAACTTGAATAGTTGCGGAATGCCGGGTCCTGGCACCCATAGAAACGGGGGGTGTTACAGTTTTTCTCATTTGCCTGGTTTTGGTGCAACTCTCCTTATTTTGGATAAAGGTCAAAACTTTGAAATCATTCTGTATGATTTATTATTGGAATAGGCTCTTGACATATTAGGGAGGGTTTATGGAAAGTTTGACTATATTTTGATCAATAGTTTGAGAGTTGGCTCTTTTTTTAGATTATGTGTAGTGTTGTCTGGACTGTTCTTAGTGAGCAGTCAGACTACAAGGAACCAAGCAGTCCGACTGCCCAGCGGTCAGACCGGCACGGTCTGTTCGACAGTGGTCAGACCGGTTTGGTCGTGAACTCAACTATGAGTTGTGATCTTTGGCTTTTGGCTTTGGTGAGCTTGTAAGTTTGTGTTTCCACTGCGTAGAGTCGTTGATACCTGATGGAAGATTTTAAAAGAGTCATTCACCTCCTCTGACTCGTCATACCCGATCCTACAATTGGTACCAGAGCCCGGTTAGCTCTTCTTCATAAATCCTAACCCGTCTTTTGAGCTATAGTGTCGGAGATGTATCACAAAAAGCCTTCTGTGTTTGATGGGGTTGACTATTCCTATTAGAACATAAGGATAGGGATGTATATCCAAGCTTAAGGCCTAGCCATTTGGAACAAAGTGAGGAGTCACTTTCTTGTGTCTGATAATGATGTGATCCTTGATGTTGTCTAGTCACATGTTGAGGTAAATGCTAAGTTACACAACTTTTTGATCCAAGGCTTAGAGAGAAATATGTTCAATTGGATGGGTCATCTTGTATCCGCACACAGGATCTAGATGACTCTATCTAATTAGCACGAGGGAACATCAAAAAAAATCAAGAAAGTGTGTGAGACCCAGTTCAAGAAGGACTACCATAAGCTGGAGATAGAACTTAGAGAGTCCATCGATTCCTTCTTTGGTAGATTCCATAAGATTATGTGTGGTTATAGACCGAGCTAGATAGTAGTTAGTGTGTCTGTGACTGGTTGTGTCCACTAAATCGAGTGTGATGGTTAGTGGAGCAAGTTATACGGGTAGTGGGGAGTGTGCGAGTCATGGAGATCGTGGCCGAAAGAGTTGGGTAGTTTTAGCCTGTACAATTGTAATCAAAGTCTATAAATAGATGAGAAAATGGAAAAGTAGGTGACGGATTGACACAGTGCAAACTCGTGTGTCTTGAGTTGGAGCAAAGGTGTTCATGTGTGTTTTCGTCGACCGTGTGTGTGTTGTTAGGTTCCATCCCTGGACCAACAATTGGTATCAGAGTAAGGTGTGAGGAGAAGCTGCCTTGCGAGGACTCGCTGGTCGGCGTGATGGCGTGTGCAACGACGCGTGTTGGGTGAAGGTGCGCAGCTGCTGGCCACAAGTTGGCTGCAACATCGAGCGCTCAAGAGCACGGCGGTGAAGGTTCGCGCGGCCATGGCGAGACCAGCGCGGTATGCCAGAATCGCACGTGACGTGCACACCAGTGACAGTGACATGATGTCGCATGGTGGTGGGTTATCAAGTGATGCTGCTACGAGCGGCGGCTTCGATGATGGGTGCACCAATGACAGACTCCATGCGAGGTGGAGGTTGCGGTTGACAATGGCAGTCTCCACTGGAGGTACGTGGGGGCTGGTGGCGGCAAGGTGAGGTGGTGCAGAGCCGCCTAGAATCGAGTAGGTATGAGACCAACAATGGCTCGATGAGTCGTGCGAGGCACCAACAGAGGAGATATCGATTGGCGGAGAGAAACCACATACAATGTTGTCTCACTCGTGTTGGAAGCCATGAGTAGTGGTGTGAGGCCGCTACAAAGTGGATATCAACGTTGGGAAGGTATCGTCCATTAGATGAAGTTGCTGCTGTGTGTAGCAAGGTGCAGCAGCTACGTGTGGCAAGAAGAAGGAGGTTATTGCATGCGGCAAGAAGATGCTACCACGTGCGGCAAGAAGAAGAGGCTGCTGCATGCGGCAAAGACGATGTGGGTCATCAACATCGTGAGTCGACGTATCAAGGATAAGACAACAAAATTACGGGATTGATTGTTGGAACTAATCTTATTGTTGTGCATATTCGGTGTGTTTGAGTACTATAGTCGTAATGTGTTGAGTACTGTGTTGTCGTAACGAGTACTCGTGTGTTGAGTACTACGTGGTCATAGTCGAGTAGTCATGTGTTGAGTACTGTGTGGTCGTGTCGAGTGCTCAGTGTGTTCGAGTACTCCGTGGTCGTAGTTGTAAGTCGAACTACGCAGTGGTCGTAGTCAACAGTCGAACTGCGTAGTGGCCGTAGTCATAAGTCGAACTACGTAGTGGCCGTAGTCGTGAGTCGATGCAGTTGGTACTCATAGGGGTACTATAACAGTCGATACTCGGAGGAGTACTGTATCAGTCTGTACTCGGGGAAGAGTACTGTTGCAAGTGGTCGTAGTTGTAGCTATAGTTGGTCGTGGCTACAGCAGTCGATGGTTGGTACTCATAAGCTATAGTGAACCGGTTGATGCTCGAAAGACCCATGTGGTCGGAGATACTAGTTGACAAGCTATGGTCAGTGAAGCGATCGAAGGCACCATGGTCGAAGGCATTGAGTAGCTGTGGTCGTGAGGCATGGTCGAGACACCGTGGTCAATAGGACATGGTCGAATGACTCGAAGCAGAACTCGAAGAGGTCTCAAAGGATTATGTGCGGTCATAGACCGAGCTAGATAGTAGTTAGTGTGCCTGTGACTGGTCGTGTCCACTAAATCGAGTGTGATGGTTAGTGGAGCAAGTTGTACGGGTAGTGGGAGTGTGCGAGTCATGGAGATCGTGGCCGGAAGAGTTGGGTAGTTTTAGCCAGTACGCTTGTAATCAAAGTCTATAAATAGATGAGAAAAGATGAGAAAATGGAAAAGTAGGTGACGGATTGACGCAGTGCAAACTCGTGTATCTTGAGTTGGAGCAGAGGTGTTCATATGTGTTTTTGACCACCGTATGTGCGCGTCAGATTTCGTCCCTAGGCCAACAGTGAACTCAGCTGTGAGTTTGTGACTTTTAGCTTTAGTGTACTTATGAGTTTATATTTCCGTTGTATAGATTCGTTGATACCTAGAAAAAGATTTAGAAAGAGTTATTCAATGTCTCTAACTAGTCATACCCGATCCTAGCTATTGTTAAACCCCTCCCCGTCTGCGTGTGGCTATTGTTGTTGTGTGCTCTCTACATGTTGTCACTGCTCCTTGCTGCGCCTCTGTAGACTAGCTCGACAAGCTAGCAGTTGGTCAGGACGCGCGTGAGCAAACGATGATGGAGTGGGAGAGCGACGTTCCGGCCGGCCAGAAGGCGTCGGTGCCCGCTCCGTTCCTGACCAAGACGTACCAGCTGGTGGACGACCCGGCGACGGATCACCGTGACGTCCTGCCTAGCTATTTCAAGCACAACGACTCCTCTTCCGTTCGGCAGCTCAACACCTATGTACGTATATGCGCGAGCGCCATTGGGCCTGCTTGTAATTTATGTCGGTGTTTGTGACTTCTTCGTGCTGAAAGATTGCAGTGCAATATTGTAACGCAGGGGTTTAGGAAGGTCGTGCCGGAGAGGTGGGAGTTCGCCAACGAGTTCTTCAGGAAAGGCGAGAAGCAGCTGCTGTGCGAAATCCACCGGCGGAAGTCGGCGGCGGCTGCGGGGCCACCGTTTCTGCTGCCTTTCTTTGGTTCGCACCGCTCCCCTCTCTTCCGTCCTGACGACGGCATGGTACCGCACGGCTTGGGCGCTTTGGCCCAGCAGCGGCATTGGCTTGAGGCGGCGGGGGGACCGGTGGCGACGTCGCGACTGCTAGCGCTGGGCCCGACGACAGCACCTGCGGAGAGCCGCCGTGCGGTGGCAACAGCGGAGGCGCTGATGGAGGAGAACGAGCGGCTGCGGCGCGGGAACGCGGCGCTGCTGCAGGAGCTGGCGCACATGCGCAAGCTCTACAGCGACATCATCTACTTCGTGCAGAACCACGTGGGCCCCGTGACGCCCAGCCCGGCCGCCGCAGCCGTCCTGCACGGCCTCGGCATGAGCAGCACGCAGGCGCCCTCGGCCGAGGCGCGCAACGCCTCCGGCCGGAGCGCCACGTCCAGCAGCTCGCTCACGGTGGCTGAAGACCAGCCCTCGCTGGCGCTGCTGCTGCGGACGGAGAAGATCGGCACTGAGGCGGCCGGCACCAGCCGCAGCAGAAGAACCAGGGCCGGGCCGACCAAGCTGTTCGGCGTGAACCTAAGCACCGACCAGACGTGCGGCGCGAGCCGCAAGAGATCACTGCAAGAGCAACCGCCCACATCGCCGGAATGGAAGCGGAGCATGGTGCTCTCATGCGACGACCTGAGATTAAGTGTTGTGGCCCCGCCGCCGCCGTGCGCGTTCTCGTCACCGGCTAGTATTTAGCGTAGTTTAGCTAGTTTGCGTGTGCGTGTAATGTGTGTTGTTTCCACGCACGTTCACGCCGCCGCCGTGCGCGTTCTCGTCACCTCCATTTTGTTCTGCTAATTTGATGTGAACCAATAAGCGGCTACGCTTTAGTTGCAGTTTTGGCCCATCGCGATCTACTGATTCGATCGAACCCCGATTCCTCGTTTAGCTAACGCTAACGTACAGAGGCAAGGCCTTCAGTAAACTAGTGCTGAAGTCGATTTTGCGGCAGACTAACATGCATTGATCTTTTTGGACGAGAAGAACGTAAATAAAGAAGTCTTTTCATCGCAAAAATGGTTTGTAAACGAAGGCCATTTTAGCTTTGTTCCATTGCGTGAGGCACGCTAGTACATGCCAACAACTATTCATGCAAGCTGACATCACGAGCAAAAGAACACTGTGATCGTATATTCGTATAGTGTTATTCGCAAGAAGCCGTAACAGTAACAGCCGCACTAATAGTACTAGTCTTGGAGCTCCTGTGCGCGAGAACGGCAGCGTCAACTCGTTGGACTCGGTGGCGTCGTGATCATGGAGATGTATGGTCATTCTTTTTTAAAAATAACATATACGTTATAGTTTATAATTTTCTCCAAACAAATAAATAAGATAATTTATTTGTCGTTATTTTAAAACGACTTATCAGTATAATTTTGTTAAAATAATTTATCAGCATTTAATTTACGCACTCATGCTAGGTATAAAAATCATCCGCACTAAATAAACCCATAGGAATGCTAGTGCAAGTGCACTTTTTTAGAGGGAGTCCGAGCGCTACCTGTGCAAGGGAATATCGCCAGCGCGCGGCCCACGCGCTCGTGCCCCCTGCCCTTCCGCGCGATGCGGCCCAGCACCGTGGCGGTACATATCCGCACCATCCGACCGCTCTCCCCACACGGCCACGTAGCTTGTCGCCGCGCGGTCACGCGCGGCCCATCTCCGCCGGACAGCACAGGCAGGGGCCGAACCGGCCTGCTTGCTCCGCCCGTCTGCGCCCGCGCACTCCGCGCGAGAAAAGTGACCTTCTTCTAGACGGTGGCACAGGCCCATCAGGGAAAAGGCTGGGGGTACCCAACAAACAAATTAAGGATACATTCTTTTGCGACTTTTGATTTTAACTTTTGATTTTTCTATAGTAACTAACTTTTAAAAATTGTCTTTTCAAGATAATGTCTACTAGTTAATTATAGTACATACTGTACCAACTTCATTTATATCGGCAAAAGCTACACGTGAATTTTAGTTATTCTGTAATATCTCACACGAACAGCCAAAAGTCACAAGTCGCAGCCAAAAGACATAAACCGCAGCCACAAAAGAACAAGCGCTAAGAAGACTAGTGTGTAGTGAAGTGTCACTGTTCCGTTCTGTATGAGATTCACGGTGCTATTAGTCTACGACCGCTCTTACCATCAGCGCTAATACGCCAACCAACACGTGACAATGGGATGCTTTGTCGCGGTTGTCTCCCCACCGAGTCACCCACTCCCTCGCAACCCCCCCTCCTCACCAGACGGCCCAACAAAAATTCGTTAAATTTCAACCGAGAAACCAAAAACTTTCGAAAAGATTTGAAAAAATCAAATTCAAGAATTTCAATTGAGATTCAAAACTTCCAATTGAGGTACAAAACCTTTCAAATTCGGGAACATCCAACAGAGTTCCAAAAAATTTCAATTCGGGAACTTTCAAATGAGTTGGAAAAAATTCAATTCGAGAACTTTCAACTGAGTTTGAAAAAAGTTCAATTTGGGAACTTTCAACTGAGATTCGAAAAAAGGTTCAATTTAGGAAGGAGAGCAGCTTCTTCTGGTGAGTTCCCAGCTGTCCACGTGTTGGTATGAGGCACTATCGTGGACACGTGTCGCAAATTGCAGTGTGTCCATGAGAAAACGTAGGTGCGGGTAACCGCAAAGTAGTGAAACTGGAGATTCGGATTAGATGGTTGGAACTACGACTGTACGAGGAGTTCGGTGCAAATACCGGAAAATACGGATATAAAGTTGATAAATGGATCCTAGAGACCAATCATGGCGATTCAAACTTGAATAATTAGAACAAGAATAATTCGAATCAATCACAAAATCATCGTTGAGGAAATAGATTGAACACTCTTCTATATAAAAAGAGAGTAATGCAAATAGATTGGAACTCTGGATGGTCTTTCTTTATTGCTTTATATTGCATCGTGTACATAATGAGGGGGTTTAGGTCCCTATTTATAGTCTAGTGGTGGGTGTCCACCATTAGATCGAACTCGGATAGAGTCCAGGTTTCCTAACACTCTCAACTTGGGCACTCACCCAACATGCTCATGCCTCATCAAAACTCCATAAAAACACAATGGGAAAATTTTGGAGAAAGAGTACATGATACATGTGATGTTTGCAATGCACGAATTGCCTCGTTAAAAACCTTGGTCGAGAAACTTCATGGAAAACTCGTCAAGGGAAAAAAGTACAATTCACCCAAATTCATTTGTTCTTTAGACTTTATTTTTGGATACTTAATCTTCATGATCAAGATTTATTAGCGGGCTTGTGAGAATTCTCCCCAATTCTATACTTCTCTAAGTCTCATCATTCCAATTCCACGTACGCACCTTTCAAAGCTAGATGCGGGAGTGACTTAGTGAATAAATGTGCAGATTTTCACATGACTTAGTATGCGATGATCTTAATCTTATCCATCTTTTGCAATTCATGTGCATAGAAGAACTTGGGGTTGATATGCTTTGTGAGATGACTCTTCACATAGCCCGTTTGCACTTGTGCAACATAAGCTGCATTATCTTCATAGATAATTGTGGGGTTTGCACAATGTTCATCCCACATGACTGCTGGATGTGGTGAATCATTCGGCGGAGCCAAGCGCACTCTCGTGAGGCTTCATTCAGTGCTATACTTTCTGAGTGGTTCGTCGAAGTAGCTACCAGGCTTTGCTTAGACGATTTTCATGAAATTGCAGTTCCACCACACAGGAATACATAACCTGTTTGTGACTTAGCGGTATCGGGTCCGACATACCCAAGCATCTGCATAGCCAATCAAGTTTAGATCTTGATTCTTTCTGTAAAACAATCCAAGGTCCTCGCTACCTTGGAGGTATCGGAAAATGTCCTTTATGCCCTGCCAATGCCTTTTGGTGGGCTCTGCACTGTACCTTGCTAATAGGTTCACGACAAATTCAATGCCCGGTCTAGTGCGGTTTGCTAAATACATGAGTGCTCCCACTGCACTCAAGTATGGGAAAATTCGGTCCCGGGCTTCCTCCCCTCTTCCCTTGGTCGGAAATGATCTTTATCTTCTCAGTAAAGACCTATCGATCATCGGTACTTTCGAGGAAAATGCCTTGTCAAAGCCAAACCTTTCGAGCACCTTCTAGGTGTAGGTCAATTGATGTACCAAGACTCCTTGAGGACATGCTCAAGTTGCAAGCCTAAGGAAAACTTGGTCTTGCCCAAATCTTTCATTTCAAATTCGACTCAAGTAGGAGCTTGCTTCTTTATGTCTTCTATTGTCCTATGATATTCAGATCATCTACATACAGAGATTATACAAAATCCATTCAGGATCACCGTATAAATACACAGGACAGTCTTCATTGTTCGTGTAGCCTTTCTTGCATAGAAAGTCGCTCAAGCGATTATACCACATTCTTCCAGATTGTTTGAGTCCATCGGTGACTTTCTGAGTTTCACACTGCATGATTTCTATTTGCTCTGTCTTGGTTTAGGAGAGGATTCCTTCAAGTACTTTCATATAAATCTCCAATCCTAAATTACCGTAAAGGTATCAGATACAACATCCATCAATTTCATTTCCAAGTTCAAGTTCACCGCCATTGAGATCAAGTATCTAAAGGTAATTCCACTCATGACTGGGAGTAGGTTTCTTCATAATCAACTCCTAGACGTTGAGTGAAACCTTGCTACAACCTTGCTTTGTATCTCACTACTTCATTTCTTTCATTTCTCTTTCTAACAAATACCCACTTGTGCCCAATAGGGTGTATGTGGGGAGGTGTGCGACATACGAGCCCAAACACCTCTCTTTTATTTAGAGATAGCACTTCGATTGCTATTGCCTTCTTCAATCTTCCCAATCTGATCTCTTCTTACATTCAGCGAGCGCTCGGGCTCGGGATCAAGATCGATGATGGTGGCAATTTTCTTTGCAAAGTAGATATCGATATTAGTTGTTGTCCTATTCAGGGACTCTCCCATGTGCACATAATTTATAGCTATTTCTTCATGAGTTGCTTCTTCTGGAGCGATTGCTTCTGCTAGAGCTTTACCTTGCACATCGCTTCTTTCAATTGCGGTGGCAAGTCCCTTTAGTTTTTCGGCTCCGATGTGTGCGCACACATCCATGCCGATGGGGATATTCAGATCCGGTATGCCCTTTTCTGAAGGTGTCATACTTGTGCGTCTCAACGGCTCCCCTTCTCGATTCGAGGACTTCAATGATCGGCTGTGATAAATCTCTCTTATCCTTTTTCACCAGGCGTCCCCGGTTACTAAGGATTCGAGGAACCGGAGTTCTCGTCCTCTTTTTTATTTTTCTGAGGCCTCTGGACGAGATTAGGGATACCTTTAACTTTTTTGGTATTTCAACCCTCTCGGTGCATTGCGTGCGAGCACATGCGACTTAGTCACTCTCTTCAAATCACTAAAGTGATCGAGCAGTGATTTGCTAATGCTTGCAAATCAATTGTCTTCTAGACTTCTATTGTTTCACTAGTGCGCGGGTTATCGTATATTCTCGAGCTTGATTCCCATGGTTTGCCACGTAATTTCGATATTATTCAACAAGGGTTGATTTCCTCCCCTAATGTTGGGAAATTTCTGGTTGTGACCTCTTTTTCGCGCTAGTTGCATAGGTGAATGGATGTTGTAGGCCAATGGTCTACAATTGATGAGATTCATTGCATGTAGGATGCGTGTCCCAACATGTGGTGGCAAATTACAATTCTTCAAAAGTTGGGCAATAAATTTAATTTTCTTGATTAAAGCCTCGCCAAACCATTCAGGTATGGACATGCGATGCAATGCTCAACTATAATTTCCATTGCCATGCAATAATCATCAAATTCCTTTGAAGTAAATTCTCGGCGTTGTCCATTCGATGGACTTGATGCGATGATTAGGAGAACACATTTCGATGTGGATGATCTGCGAGATCAATTTTGCAACGGCGTGGTTTCTTGTGGACAATAAACCCACATCGACCACTTTGATGAAGCGTCAATGAGCACCAAGAAATACTTAAATGGCCTTGAGGCGGGCTGAACAGGACCGCAAATGTCTCCTGGATGCGTTCGGGAATGCGAGACTTCATCCTTCACTTTCAGTGGAGGGTCTTGTTATTAGTTTCCGGTGGCACATGCGGGCACACAAAATCTTCATGATTCGGAAATTCTTCACATTAATATTATGCCCATGCGAGTTATTTATTATATTTCTCATCATCCTAAGACTTGGGTGGCCTAATCTATCATGCCGAAGAGAGCTTCTAAATATTGGTTTCAGGCGATAGGCGCAGTGCCTTGATATCGGAAGAGTTAAGAGCTTCTAAACATATCTTTATAGCCTGTAAATTCAGAGCGATTAGATCATTCCACCACTGCAGCGCTTTAATGTTGGTATAATATAGCCCAATGAAGGAAGTTTTCCTAATATTCTTTTGCATTCTCTTCAAGCTTCATAATGGCGGTATTTCTTACCATACTCTTCTTGATCTCAACGTGGAAACCATTTGCGCGGATATTCTTAAAACTTAGGAGAGTTCTAGTCGATTTTGGGTACAATAAGGCTTCTTCAATAACCAAAGTTGTGCCCATTATGGCTCTTCTGAACCAATTATATATCCATCGCTACGCGATTGTCGTAAGGTTGCGGTGCTCTTACAAATCGATTGAAAATACATAATCTCTCTTAAGATGGTATGCGTTGTGCATTGCTAGCTAAGCACACTTCCTTCATAGGCGCTACAAGCGTTCTAATATATGGTATTTTATTAATATGCATGAGAAGACAATCAACACATAGATAAAATACACCAATATCAGAACATATCATGCCATCATAAACTGAATAAATGAATGAATTCATCAAATATCATCCAACCATCACGAGAAAATAACAATTCTTAAGTACCATCCATGCAAATTCTAACATATTCTTCCACACAAAATAAGTGACAATTAAAGTCGAAATGCATTCAGTGCACTAGACTTCTTCTACTATTTTCTCGGGGTTGACATTCTCTTCAAGAGAAATCATGGCGTTAACTACTACTAGGTCGAGAGGGATTCTTCTTGTCGTGATGGTTTCAACTTCCATCGGTGCGGTGACTACTCAAATTCTCCCCTCGGCCGATGCAAAGTGGGCTTCATCGCCCTGACCATCCCGCTTTGGCTTGCTGGCCTTATTCTCTCGTGGAGCATCCGATTCGCCTTTACGGTTGCGGCCTTACCCTTCCTTCCCCTTCTCTCGTAAGAGCTTTTCGCACCTTGTAGCTCCGGCGTTGGCTTCACGACCAGCTGAGCTCCAGTGGTGAGTGGCGTAGTTCTTACGGAGAACTTTGTCTCGAGCCTCGCAACTTGCATCATATCATCAATTGGCGTATTCCTCATAACCATCTTGGCGATAGTTGCGTGCGGTTTGTGCTATATTGGGGTGGAAGGTTTTCTCAATTTTCTCGTATTGGGGTACAAATCACGTGCAAGCGTAATTGTATTCTCGGCCGTCTTAAAGTCGGCAAAACCTCGATCTGATCCTCTCGCGCTGCTTGAGGAAGAATGGTGTACTTTAGCCTCTCAAACCGCTTCGAGTGCGGTCCAGTGCCAAGCCAGCTCTTCTCCGTCATATACTCATTCTTGAGAGTGAGGCAGAGATGGTGCCTGAGAAAATGAAGTGCCTGATCATTCTCCTCAGGTTTGGGTTGAGCGTTATTCAGTCCGCCAATCCCAATAGCAGCGCGGAGCTTCCTGGCTCCAAGCACAATCTCGACATCGGATGCCTACGTCAGATAATTTTGGCCATGCTGGGCCAGCTCCTCGAAGTTCCAGTTCCTTATGCTAGTCATCTAAATGTGTATAAGTCTACTGCTGGTAGACATGCACGGAATAATTCACTACAGGTAAATAAATAGTACAAAGGGTTCTCGCAATGTTTCAGAATTTTTCTATGCATTTTCTATAATTTTACTGCTAATTTCAGTGATTAAAAGCAATTTTCAGCAATTACAATTAACCAAAACAGTAAATAAATACAGAAAATACTGAGAATAATAATGGCATAAATAAATAAGCTTCAAATGCTAAAAATAATTCAAAATTCGGATTCAGAGGCCCTTTTATGCTAAAATATGAAATTTCAAAGAAATTCGCAATTCGGGGTTTTACGCAAATTTTCAGTTCGAGAGAAAATTCGCGCAATTTTCTGATTCTGAGAGGGTTTTCTGCAAAATTCTGGACCCGCTCATAAATTTGAGGGCTTATTCGTAATTTTCAGAATTATCGAAGCCTATATGCAAAGTTTCGGGACTTGAAAGTAAAACCCGAGGGCTCATTGATAATTCTAACATTTGCGAGCCTTTTATGCAAAATACCCAGACCGCCCATCCCGTTTTTCTCGGCCCACTATTTGGCCTGCTCGGCCCACCCTTAGCCGGCCCATCCCGCTACCTTAACTCCCCCTAGGGTTTCCCCTTGCCCGATTTTTATGCGGCGGCGGCGCTGTGTGCCGCCAGGCGGCGAGCTAGCCGGCGGCGGCGGCGGGTGGCCCACCCGGCGGCTACGCGGTGCAAAGCGCGCATAGGCCAGCAGCTGCTGGCTGAGGCGGCGGCGCGAGATGTGGGGCGGCGGTGGGCTTGTCCCGTGCGGGCGAAGGCGAGCTTCGGCTTCACGGCTACGGGTGGAGCACGGGGGCGCTGCTACGGCACGGCGCGCGGTGGAAGACGGTGCAACGGGGTCGGTGGCGCCGTTCGAGCGCGGCGAGGCAGCGGCGCCCGTCTTTGGCGCGGGAAGCCGGGACCGGCGGCGCGGGCGGCGCGAGGAGGCTGGCGAGCGGCGCGAGTGCGAGCACGGCGGAGGTGAGGCGGCGGCGGCAGAGGCGGCCAAGCGGCGCCATGCGGCGCGCGCCAGGAGGCGCCCAGCCGGCGGTGACGCTGGTCGGCTGCCCAGCCGGCGCGACGCGCGCGGGCGCCGACGGTTGGCGGCGGCGGCGTTCGGCCGGCCGGCCGGCCAAATGCGACGCAACAAGGCGGCGAACGCGGTTGTGGCGCGCGCCAAGCCGCGAGCCGAGGTGTAGGAGCCAGCGGGAGACGACACGGCCGCCGTGGGCGGCGCACCGCGCGTGTAGGCGCGGTGGACCCGAGGCCGTTGGCGGTGGCGCTTTAGCGCGTCCTTTCATGCGACGGTGGTGGGCGGGAGATGGAGCCATCGGCATGGGGCGGCCGGCTTGAGTCGCCGCCAGACCTTTCCTTCCCCTTTTCGTGATGCCATGCAGGGCAAAACCAAAAGAAGTGCTGGGGGGAAATGCCCGTGGCCAGCGGCTTCAGGCCGATGATCCATGGTGATCTCATGCCAGCGATGGTGGGGCTTCAGGCCATTGCGCGATCTTTGTGTTGTGTTGTTTTTTTTCGTGTAGGGGCCAACCAAACAACAAAAGAACGGATGCATAATTTCTTGTACAGTAATCATGCAGGATCAAAACAAACCATGCAAAATTTCAATCTTAATTTACGATGCAATCGACTACTACCCCGTTACGCAATCCACCGATCGACATTGTGCCGGCGATTTCAGATCTGCTCGCGGTGGATTTAGGGCGGATTTGCATCGTTCTAATCTACAGTGCAATCAACATCTACCCTTTTTCACATTCTACCGACCGACATTGTGCCGGCGACTTCAAGTCTGCTCGCGGTAGATTAGGGCAGATTTGCACCGTAGAAATTCAATCTAGAACGCGAAAGAAAATACAGATTCAAAAGCGATCTAGAAAATCAATCTGTGCTTCGATGATTACCTCGTTCACCGGAGCGAAGTCGTGCTGATAACGTGTTGAGGAACCGACGCTGGAGACCTGTCCGAGCGATTCCTCTGCTTAGAACAAGAACGAATCAATCACAAAATCACAGAATAATAGATTGAACACAGAGAGGTAGAGAGAACTCCTAGTCTTTCTTTATTGCTTTAGATTGCATCAGGGTACATAATGAGGGGGGTCTAGGTCCCTATTTATAGTCTACGGTGGGGTGCCCAATTAGATCAGGACTCTGGATAGTGTCCAGGTTTCCTAACAGGAACTACGACTGTATGATCAGAGAAAATTAGTTCGGTGCAGATACGTATGAATCGGAAAATACCATTGGATATAAAGTTGATAAATGGATCCTAGAATTACGTGTCAGTAATACATGCGTCAATAATACATGGACGGTATTTTTAAACTTAAATAATTTTTTTGATAGTATAGAATAATTCGTCTCAGGTGATTATGTACTTGTGCATCGAGTAATTATCGTTGAGGAAACAGTCCCTGGTGAGCTCAGTCCGATCGATTTCTCTTCTATATAAAAAGACAGATCAATCACAGAGTAATGCAAATAATAGATTGGAAACACAGAGATATGGATGAACTCCTAATCTTTCTTTATTGCTTTCTCTTTCATGTGTACAAAATAGCTAATAACACTTTCTATTTATAACCTAGTGGTGAAGTGCCCACCATGGGCCAAACCTTCAAGCCCATGCCCAAATTTCTCAACTCCCCTTAGGCACTCATCCGATACGTTTATGCCTCATCAAAACTCCATAAAAACTCAGTGGAAAAAATTTGGAGAAAGAGTACATGATACATGTTATGCTGCGTTGCACGAATTGCCTCATCAAAAACCTTGGGTGAGAAACTTTATGAAAACTCGTTAAGGGAAAAAAATACAATGCACCCAATTACATTTAATCTTTAGGATTTATTTTTGGGTACTCGATCTTCGTGATCAAGTTTTAATAACGAGCTTGAGAAAAATCTCCCCTTGAATTCTACACTTCTCTAAGTCTCATCATTCTAATTCCTCGTATGCATCTTTTAAAATTAGATACTGGGAGTGACTTAGTGAATAAATGTGCAAGATTTTCATATGACTTAGTACGCAGTATCTTAATTTTATCCATCTTTTACAATTCATGAGCATAGAAGAATTTGGGGTTGATATGCTTTGTGAGATGACTCTCCATGTAGCCCGTCTGTACTTGTGCAACATAAGCTGCATTACCTTGATAGATAATTGTAAGATCTTGCATGATATTCATCCCACATGACTGTCGGATGTGGTGAATCATTCATCGGAGCAAGCACATTCTCGTACGACTTCGTACAGCGCTATGATTTTCAAGTGGTTCGTTGAAGTCACTACAAGACTTTGCTTAGACGATTTCCATGAAATTACAGTTCCACCGCACAGAATACATAGCCTGTTTGTGACCTTACAGTATGCGGGTCCGACAGGTACCCTGCATCTGCATAGCCAGTTATATTCAAGTCTTGGTTCTTTCTGTAGTATTACCTAAGGTATTTGCTTCCTTGGAGGTGTCGAAAGATGTCCTTTATTCCCTGCCAATGTCTTTTGGTAGGTTCTGCACTATGCCTTGCTAATAGGTTTATGACAAATGTAATGTCCGGTCTAATGCAGTTCGCTAAATACATAAGTGCTCCAACTGCACTTAAGTATAGGAAAATTCTGGTCCTAGGGCTTCCTCCCCCTCTTCCCTAGGTCGGTACGGATCCTTATCTTGCTGTAAAGATCTCCCGATCATGAGTACTTTCGATGGGTATGCCTTCTCAAAGTTGAACCTTTCTAACATCTTCTGGTGTAGGCTGACTGATGTACTAATATTCCTTCAGGGATAAGCTTGAGTTGCAGGCCTAAGCAATATTTGATTTTACCCAAATCTTTCATTTCAAATTCCGACTCCAGCTAAGAACTTGCTTGCTTTATGTCTTCTATTGTCCTAATGATATTCAGATCATCTACATATACTGAGATTATACAAAATCCATTGTAGGATCGTCGTATAAATACACAGGGACAATCTTCATTGTTCGTGTAGCCTTTTTTGCATAGAAAATCGCTTAAGCGATTATACCACATCTTGCCTGATTGCTTAAGTCCATACAGTGATTTCCTGAGTTTCACACTGTACAAATTTTTATTTGCTCTATCTTGGTTCAGGATAGGAATACCTTCAACTACTTTCATATAAATTTCCAAACCTAAATTTCCATAAAGATATGCAGATACCACATCCATCAATTTTATTTGTAAGTTCAGATTTACTGCCATTAAGATTAATTATCTAAAGGTGATTCCACTCATGACTGGGGAATAGTTTTCTTCATAATCAACTCCTAGACGTTGAGTAAAATATTGTACAACAAGCCTTGTTTTAGATCTTACAACTTCATTTCTTTCATTTCTCTTTCTAACAAATGCCTACTTACGCCCTATAGGGTGCACATGGGGAGGTGTGCGGCTTACAGGCCCAAACACCTCTTTTTTGTTCAGAGATAATACGTTAGTTTCTATTGCTTTTTTCAATCTTTCCAATTTGATCTTTTCTTACATTCAGCAAGCGATGCAGGTTTTGGATCAAAATCGATGATTGTGACAATTTTCTTTGCAAACTAGATATCAACATTGATTGTTGTTCTATTCATGGATTCTCCCGTGTGCACATAGTTTACAGCTATTTCATCATGAGTTGATTCTTCTTGTGCTTGTACTTGCTCACCGCTCCTTCCAGTTGAGGTGACAAGTCCTTTTAGTTTTTCAGCTCCGATGTATACGCACACATTTATGCTGATTTCTCCATTCATGGGAATGTTTAGATCCGGGATCCGGTATGCCATTTTCTGAAAATGTCATACTAGTGCAGTCTCAACTGGCTCCCCTTCTAGTTCTGGGGAACTTCAGTGATTTGCTATGTCTTGGCTATGTCAAGTCCTTCTTATCCTTTTTCACTGGGCGTCCCCAGTTACTTGGGGTTCGAGGGGGAATTCTCGTCGTTTTATTCTGAGGCCTGTGGATGAGATTAGGGATGCCTTTAACTTTTTTTGGTATTTCAACCCTCTCTGGTGCATTGCGTTTAGGCACATGCGACTTGGTCACGCTCTTTAAATCACTAAAGTAGTCAGACAGTTGGTTTGCTAATGCTTGCAAATTAATGATCTTCTGGATTTCTCTATTTGTTTTATTAGTGCACGGGTCATGTGCATGGATTCTCGTAGCTTGCAACGTAATTTTCCGATATTTTTCATCAAGGGGTTGATTTCCTTCCCGTAATGTTAGGAAACTATCATCATCAAATATGCAATCAGCGAAACGGGCAGTATACAAATCTCCTATCATGGATTCTAAATACTTGATTATAGATGTTGTCTCCTAACCAATGTATATCCCAGTCTTTCGGAGAGGACCCATTGCAATACGCTATGGAGAGGGATAGGCACATAAACCTTGTATCCAAACCTCCGGAAATGAGAAATTTTCGATGCTAACCCTTACGCTAGTTGCATAGGTGAATGGATGTTGTATGCCGATGGTCTAAAGTTGATGAGAGTTGCTGCATGCAGGACTGTGTGTCCCTAACATGTAGCTGGTAAATTACAATTATGCAAAAGCGGCCGGGCAATAAATTTAATTCTCTTGATTAATCCTCTGCTAGTCCATTCTGGGTGTGGACATGCGGTACAGAATGCTTAACTATAATTCCCATTGCCATGCAATAATCATCAAAAGCATTTGAAGTAAATTCTCCGGTGTTGTCCAATCTGATGGACTTTATGTGATGATTAGGAAAAATATTTCTAATGCGAATTATCTGCGAGATCAGTTTTGCGAAAGCATGGTTTCTCGTAGACAATAAATATACGTTCGACCATTTCGAGAAAGCATCGATAAGCATCATGGAATATTTAAATGGCCTTGATAGTGGCTGTATGGGACCGCAAATGTCTGATTGGATGCGCTCCAGGAATGCAGGGACTTCATCCTTCACTTTCAGAGTAGAATGTCTAGTAATTAATTTCCTGGTGGCACATGCCGGGCACACAAAATCTTCATGATTTAGGAAATTCTTTACATTAATATAATGTCCCTGTGAATTGTTAATTATATTTCTTATCATATTAAGACTTGGTTGGCCTAATCTGTCATGCCAAAGATAGAAGAGTTTAGAGCTTCTAAATATTGGTTTCAGGGCAGTATAGGCTGCAGGTGCCTTGATATCAGGGGTGGAACCACACCCTGGGAAGGGTAGGCTTTAGCCCGGGGTGTGGAAAAATATCTAGTGTATAGCCCAGGTAAATTCAGTCTAGCCCAGATAGCCTAGATCATTCCACCACTGAGCCTGGGGTGTAACTAAATCTTGGCTCCGCCACTACTTGATATTAGTGTAGTATAGCTCAATTTCTAATGAAGAAAGTTTTTCTAATACCTTTTTTCCATTTGCTTCAAGCTTCGTAATGAGCAGGTATTTCGTACCATACTCTTCTTCAGTCTCAACATGGAAACCATTAGCGCAAATATCCTTAAAACTTAGGAGAGTTCTAGTAGATTTTGGGTACAATAAGGCTTCTTGAATGACCAAAGTTGTGCCTATTGAGAGTATAATTGTGGCTCTTCCTGAACCTATTATACAAGCATCACTACCGGCGATTGTTGTAAGGTTGCCAGCATTCTTACTAATCGACTGAAAGAATTTTATCTCTCTTAAGATGATATTCGTTGTGCCGCTGTCGGAATAAATAAATAAATGAATTATTCCATTATAGACTAAATAAATAAATATTTCAATACCAAAATATATCATGCCATTATAGACTAAATAAATAAATGAATTATTCAATATTATCCAACCATCACGAGAAAATAAAATTGTTTGTGTACCATTCATGCAAAAATCCAACTTATTCCTTCCACACATAAAATAAATGACAATTAAAGTCTAAATGTATTCTGTGCATTAGATTGAGTCTGCTTAGAAGTCAGAGACTTTAGCTGCTATCTTCTCGGTGGTGATATGCTCTTCCAGAGAAATCATGGCGGCGACAGCTACAATGTCAAGAAGGGGTGTTGTTGCCGAAATGGAGTCAACCTCCATCAACGCAGGCAGCTGCTCAGAACTCTCCCCCTCAACAGAAGCAAACCATTTGCCATCCTTCTTCTTAGCGTAGAAGGCATCGGTGACGTATTGTGGCTCTTTACAGATCCATGACCAGTGCCCCCACTTTCCACACTTGTAGCAGGTTTGGTCTTGCTAACCGTAGGTCTTGCATCCCGCTTTGGCTTACTTGCCTTATTCTTACGTAGAGCATCTGACTTACCTTTCTGGGCTGCGGCCTTACCCTTCCTTCCCCTTTTCTTCATTATGGGCTTTCGCACATTGTAGCTTCCGGCATTGGCTTCACGACCAGTAGAGCTCCCTGATGGCTATGTGACATAGTTCTTACAGAGAACTTCATCCTAAGCCTCCGCAATCTGCATCATATCAATCAATTCAGCATACTCCTTATAGCCGTCTTGACGATAGTTGCATAAAGACTACACTTGCATTGGAGTGGAAGGTGGATAGGGTCTTCTCAATCTTTTGCTCATCTGTCATCTACTTGCAACAAAGTTGAAGATTGGTATAAATTTTGTGTAGAGTAGAATTGTACTCCCCGACCATTTTGAAATCAGCAAATCTGAGTCGGATCCATTCCTGTTCTGCCTGAGGAAGAATGGTGTACTTTAGCTTCTCGAACCGCTTCTTGAGTATAGTCCACAAAGCAATCGTGCTCTTCTCTACCATGTACTCATTCTTGAGAGTGAGACAGAGGTGGTGTCTGAGGAAGTGAAGTGCCTGATCATTTTCCTCGGAGGTGGGTTTGGCATCCTGTGGTGAACCAATCCCAATGGCAGTGCGGAGCTTCTTGGCTCCAAGTACTATCTCGACATCGGAAGCCCAAGTCAAGTAATTTGGCCATATTGGGCCAGCTCCTCGAACTCTTGGTTCGTGATGCCTGTCATCTATATGTGCATGAAAGGAATATATAAGTTTACTGCCGATAAACATGCATAGATTTACTGCAGGTAAATAAATTGGACAAAGATACAAAAGATTCTCGTAATGTTCCAGAATTTTATATGCATTTTCCATAAATTTTACTGTTAATTTTGATGATTAAAGGCAATTTAAATAATTACAATTAATCAAAATAGTAAATAGATACAGAAACAAAGAAAATAATAATGACAGCACTAAACATGCTTCAAATGCTAAAAATAATTCAAAAATTGAATTCCCGAGGCCTTTTATGCCAGAATATGAATTTTCAGTGAATTTTGCTATTTCCGAGGGCCTATATGCAAAATTTCAATTAAGAGAAATTTTTTGCATAATTTTCTGATTCTTTGAGAGCCTTTTTGCAAAATTTAGGATTCATCTGAAAGTTCTGAGGACCCTTCTGCAATTTCTAGAATCTGGGGGGCCTTTTTGCAAAATTATCGACGCCCCTTCGGGCTGAGCCTCCAGCCCATTTTTCTTCAGGTTTTAGCCCGACGGCCTAATCGGCCATCCGGCCCATCACCACCCACGGTGGCGGCGGTGGCGCGGCGATCGCGCGGCCCATGCGGGCGCGTAGTGGCGGCGGCAAAAGCGGTGGCGGGCATGCGGCGCAGGGGCCGCGGCGTCTTGGGCCGACGGTGGCTGGACTTGCGGGCGCTCAGGTGCAGGTGGCGTGCGGGCCGGCGGTGGTGGCACATGCGGGCGCTCGAGGGCCGGCGGTGGCGACGCATGCGGGCGCTCGAGGGCCGGTGGTGGAAGCGCATGCAGGCGTATTACCGCACTAGTCCCAGATCAAAGCTAGTGCACACAGTTAAACAGAATGGATAAACATCACCAACAGCGATTTATTACAATAATTGAGAGTACCGACCGAAAGGTCTCATTATTAAAATAGAGGTTTAAGACCTCGCACACATGAAGTAAAGCGAAAGCAAATGATAAACTCGATGAAGACCCATCAATACGCCACAGGCAATTAACTAGGGAAGCGCGACCTAGTACTCCGGGAATCCTTCATCAAATCCACAAGCGAAGTAGTCGTAGTCTCCCTCTTGAGCTTCGTGTTACTCTGGGTATTATTTTTGAGTGCAGCATGTGAGTACATAAAGTACTCCGCAAGTCTTGGGAAAAATGCAATAGATGCAAGGCTTGACAAAGGAAGGCCATATGGTTCTTTTGCACAAAGCAATATTTTAAATTCAATTACCAATAACTATTTTCAAAGGCATCTATTTATTAAAACAATGGTTTTAACAGAACTAACATTAACTCACTAGTGAAGGTTCCATCCACCAACACCAGTTTAATCAAGTTTAACTGAACAAGTTTAGTACTACGGGTTACATCCACCCTCTCTGGCTCCAACTGCCAGATACCCTTCCAAGAGTTCCCTCCACTCTCGGAATACAAAACTTCGATTTTAAAACCAAAACCAGAAATCTACCATGTGAATGCATTCCTTGCCCGCCTTGACCGTGGGCACGGCTATTCGAATAGTTTTACACTCTGTAGAGGTTGTACAACTTTACCCACAAGAGATAAATTATCCTAAAAGTCAACACGCTTCCTTTGGCATGAGACCGGATAAAATACCACAAAGCCTTTACCTTACTCTAATCTAGCTAGATACCACCACGAGGTTTCACCGCAGTAGGCTAACCGCCCGGCGAAGCCCCTCTTGCGCCATATGAGTCAAGATAAATCCACGTCCCTCACCGTGAATAACCAGTCCATCCCTGGCACCCACTTTCCACTGGTGGCACCTAAACTAGACTATCATAAGTTAGTCAGCTAGGTCGTACCCATATAGACTTGTGGTTGTACGGTTAATGCTCAGTCTGGACAAACACAAGCGTCGGTCCTTAATTGACTAGGGTGGAACATACACTTAACAAGATCTCGTGTTAATCGCACCAAACCAAACCAACCATCCACCTAATCTAAACCAACTTTCACATTGTTATTTTTATTTTGAAAGCACAGTGGCAACTACAATTACCACTAATTTCATAAACACAAGGTTTTCTCAATAAATCTTAACTTCCCATTTGCAAGAGTTTAAATATATTAAATAGCATGACTAAGCATTTCACTACCATTCTAATATTCACAAAGATTAATATTAATCTCATTATTGAGACAAAGGAAGTTCTAGGGTGACAAAGGTACATGGCAATCAATGTCAAATGAGGGCATAACAAAGTTGGAGTAGCTAATTCCTAAAGATTTGAACTAGTGGTTTTATGTAAATAGCAATGCACATAATTTAAAATATTTAAAACATTTCAAAAGCATAGGTTCAAGATGATCAAAGGAGACATGCCTTCTTGTGCACTGGTTGGTCCCTCTTGCTGTGGTTCGACAAAATCTTCGGCAACTTCGGGTTCTACGCGCGAAACGACAAAACAAATAAAATAAATTCAAATAAAATTCAAATGAACTCCAAAAACTGCAAAACCAGAACCAAAAGATAGAGCTCAATTTTATATGAATTTAGGAAGAAGAATCGGGTCGATCGGAGTTCGGACGAAGGAGAACGAGCGATCTAAAGTTTGCCGGGGCGAGAAAATGCTGGAAATTCACAGATGTTACTGTTCATCCGAGAACGGTACTTTTGGCGAGAAGGCTAGCGCTGGCGAGAGGAGGCATAGGAGATGAATCTAACTAGCAAAATGGGTTGCTAGGGACCTAAGGCACACATAGGAAGCGACGGCACGCCAAACGGAGTACGTGATGGCGACGCGGCGCTACAGCGACATGGGTAGAAGAGAGGAATAAAACCGAGCATAGGACATGGAGAAGTAGGGTGAGCACGGGGTAGAACGCGGCTTGGTGAAGCTAGGAAAATTATCGGCTCGGCCAGAAACCCATCGGAGACGGCGCAATCTACGTTTGAACGACGTCGGGAAGGGTAAAGGAAAAACTTAATATCTTGGTGCTCGGTGAACGAAATCTAAAACCACTTGAAGGGTAGCTACCTGGGATGGTTTAGCACAAAGTGACGCGAACGGATTGGTGGAAACATCACCGGGTAGATGGGGGACACGAGATGCCATTGACGGCCATGGCGATGTTCGGAGGCGAAAATTTGTGGAGGCTTTCTGGGAAAAAGGGAGTGAGCACGGCGTAGAACGCGGCGAGGCAAGTCTAAGAAAAATTACGACAAGGGCTAAAGCTTACCGGAGATGACGAATCGGCGTCGGAAGCGCTCTTGACCTAGATTGGGAAAACTCGATTCGGGAGATTGGCTGCACCAAAACCAAATTAACTTGGTAAGAAGGTAGATGGCACATGATGGCACAATGTGACGCGAAAGGATCACGGAAAAACTCACGAATAGCTCGAGGCGTGGCGAGCAAATTCGAGACCGAAGGGCCTCGATGCGGCGGCGTCCTGACCTTTGATGGGACTTGCCACGGCAGGATGGGTTTAGGGGCCAAGGGGTCCTATTTATAGGCTTGGAAGGGTAGAAACCGACTCCAATTCGCGGATTTCGGTTTAGAGTCCGTTTGAGAAAATTGGAGATAAAAGGCAAGCGGATGAGCGAAGCGGAAGGGGACCAGTTGGGATGGATTTCTTGCGATTTAACACAACTTTCCTTTTGGGAAGACATTGAGATAAGGTCCGGATTGGAAGTTATGAAGAGAGAAAATCGTGCTCAACATTGTACTGGAGAAGACAGTCTGTTCATTCTCTCTCCTCTTTTTTGGAAATTTCAAATTGAGCTCAAACAAACTCCGAAAAATCCCAGAAAATACAGAAAAATTCCTTGTGACACAAGGAACACAAATAAAATATTTTTAACAAATATTAATGTTTAATTTAATCATATTAAATCTTTTTAATTAATAAAAATTCCAGTTAAGCTTTAATTAATTCCAGAAAATCCAAATGGTGAATTTTATTTTAAAAGCTTCAAAAAGGCTCTGAAAATCAAGATGTTACACACGTGAGATGAGCTGGTCGACTTCTTTTTCAACGCTCGACCACAACAGCGAATCAGCCAAGCAGCAGCACCAAAGTTAAAAGTGGCGGGTCGATTTTTTGTAAGTGCTACAATAAACGTATTGTAGCTACAGTACCGTGTATAGCAAAAAATATTTTTATTGTTCTGTAGTGCTAATTGAAAGCGACAACATCCACGTGATTCTTTCGCTCTGCTACAATAGTCGGTATAGTAATTTGTTGAAGTAGTTGCTACAGTACCAAAAAAATATTTTTCCCTTTTGTTGTTTTTGTTTTTCTATTTTTGTGGATAGGGTGGAAGACACTAGATTTGAGAAAAAGGGTTCTGCTATGGAATACAATCATTCACCCCTCTAATTGCCATTAATGATCCTACAAGTGGTATCAGAGGGGTTTCAATGGCATCAGATCAAAATTGATTTTTAGGTAAGCCACTATTTTTCAATGGGTCAAATTATATCTATTGAAAAAATTCGTATGGAGGTTTTTCTACAAGCACAAGGTAATACTGTTTAGCAAAAAGTTAAAAATACATATGAAGTGCCTCCTGTTGTTACTACTGGAAATATTGCTAATATTGAAGCTATTGTTAAAGCTAGAAATATTTTGTTACAAGGCCTAAGTAGAAATGAGTTTATCAAAATTGCTCATATTAAATCTACTAATAAAATTTGAACTACTCTAACTGATTATCATTAAGGTTCTAAGTCTGTTGAAGATGTTCGTTAGAACCAATTTAAAAGGAGTATTCTAAATTTGAGATGAAATCTGGACAATTAGTATATGCACTTTTTGATTGCTTCAATAAAATTATTAGTGATTTGCAATCTATTGATGTCATATATTCTGATTCTGACAATACTCGTTAAATCTTAAATACTTTAGATATGTGTGTTTGAAATGTGTTAGTCACTACTATTAATCATTCTGTTAACATGGAAATACACACTTTGAATGATCTTTATTCCAAGATGAAAACACATGAGATTGATGTTTTGGTTAGGATAAATAAGTCTAATTCTTTAGGTTTAGTGACTAACCAAGCTGATAATTCTTCTAGTTCCTCTATTTTTTTGTCTACACTATGTTCTATTTCCAATAAATAGTTAGAGGAGATTCCAAAAGAGTAGCTTATATTTTTCTCCAACAGGGTAACCAAGGTAATTTACAACTTTACATCAAAATAGAGAGAAGGTCCAATCAGATGCTATGAATGTAGTGAGCCAAACCACATCAAGATGAATTACCCCAAACTGAGGAGCAAGGAGGTTAAGGATAACAAGACACAAACTCATCGCCCTCAATTCAAGATTGATCCAAGTAAGAAGCGTAATTATCGTAGGGTAGTCAACAAAATACTTTCAACACTTGATGAGATTGTTTTGAGTGATGTTAATTCTAGAAGTGACGATGAGGACAATGGCAAGAAAGCAAAGGAGGTAAAATTCACAGGGATGTGTTTTATGACAAACAGTAAGGAGCTGATAGTGATTCTGATGAGGTAAAATCTTCTTATATAGATTTATCTTATGTTGAACTTAGATTGACAGAGGAGCTCAAAAAGTATATAAAAATTAAAAATCATGATCTTATTGTTGAGAGATTAAATTTTAAAATCAATAGACTTAGAGCTTCTATTCCTGATGATGAATCTTCTAAATTTTATCAAGTTTTACATTCTAAGTAGGATCTTCATCTGCTCAGCATTGCATCTTCGTCTGCTCAATGTTCCATCTTCGTCTGCATGAGATGAGCCAGTCGGCTTGCTTTTCTAATGCTCGACCACAACAACAAATCGGCCAATAGTAGCGCCAAAGTTGAAAGCAACGGATAGATTTTTGTAATTGCTACAGTAAAAGTACTATAGCTACAATACCATGTACAGTAAAACTATTTTTTATTATGTTGCAGTGCTGACCGAAAGCGACAGCATCCGTGTGATTTTTTTCACTCTGCTACAATAGTTGCTATAGTAATTTGTTATAGTAGTAGCTACAATAACAAAAAAAAATTCCCTTTTGATTTTTTGTTTTTCCTATTTTTGTGGACAGGTTGGAAGACACTAGATTTGAGAAAAAAAGAGTTCCGTTGTGGAATACAATCATTCGCCCCCCCTCTGATTGCCATTGATGAACCTACAAAAAGTAAATCAAACAAGGGCATAGATAAATTCAAAAAACATGCAGTTTATGTTTGTCAAAATCTAAATTACCACTAGCAATACACATGGCATTTAATATTTCAATTCATTTTCTCATTCAAAATTTAGATCGGGAAGGAAGGAGGAGTTGGGACTAGGGAATATCTTTTTGTACAATTCTACATTTTACATCTTCAAATGAGCATTTAACTCACAGAAGCTCCCCTCAACTTCATTAAAGCCACCAATGGCCACATCAAACAAACTGAAACCCTTGCCATTCAGTCATATATTCTCTAGCCTTGCCATATATTGTCAGAAAGTTTAGTCAAGCAAAGTATTTTCCAAATAATAACACCATACATGAAGACCACCTAGAAGCAATTCAACCATAAGCTAGCAAGAACAATATAGCATGTCTTAGTCAAAAACATATGCAAAGCTCCATTGGCAGCCTTGCAACCATCTAGATTTTAAGTTGAAAAACCTAAATTTAACAAATGATCAAACTATACAGGCTATTTCTTACCATTTCAAGCTAAAAAAAACTATTGATCAGTATTGAAATCTTGAAATTAGCGGTTAGCACAACCAACTATACAAATAGATCCAACGAATGACCTTGATTAGTGCAGTAAACATGAATAAGACAGTTAAAATATGTTCACAACCATATTTCCCATAGTACAAAATCTATCAAATCATTAATAGACAGAGCCAAAGCACTATTAAAAGAGCAACAAATATCCTTAGAGTAGACATGTGCAATTTGACAAAAAAAACACCATTTTTCTTCTTTGCACACATGAAACTGGAAGGAGGAATGCTATACATCATTCAGGCAATGCTACAGATCATTTGAACAATACTACCTAACTTGTGGAAAGGTTAAGATACTCTAAAATCCACTAGAGAATGACCACAAATTCAAATAATAGTCATGTACATCAAGGGAAATTTGGAATAGCACAAAATCAGATCTAAAGTAGGAAGATATACGATACAGTTTCAAAATTTCATAACTCACACTATCCCACAGCTTTTTATTCTTCCAAGAGATCAGCCCCCCACAGTTATACATCACATAAGAAAACCAAGATATGCATTGGACCTTCAAAACTAAGAACATGGACTAGACCTTCAATATTTCAATTTATCTTCTCATTCAAAATTTAGATCGGAATGGCATTCAATATTTCAATTCATTTTCTCATTCATAATTCAGATAGGGAAGGGAGGAATATGACTAGGGAGTATCAAAGGGGTTGTACCCTGTGGCCTTGCCCGGTTGCCCCTGGAATAGAGGGATCAAGCCAGATAGCCAATAGCCACCAAGGGAGGAGGCGCAGGAGGTTGAAGAGAGGAGGCCAAGAACATGGACTGGAGAGACCAAGCCATCGAGGGAGGAGGCGCATGAGGTGGAGTTGGAGGGAGGTGGTGCCAGTGCTGGAGGAAGGTGGCCTGGAAGCTTGGAACGGACCTGGACTGGAGGGAGGAGGCACAAAGGCTGGAGGTCAGAGGAAGGAGGCGCTTGAGGCCGAAGGGCTAGAGGTAGCGCTGGAGGGAGGTTACTGGAAACCTGAGACCTGGACTAGAGGGGAGGAGGCGCAGCGTAGGAGGCCAGGTGGGGGTTGGGTTGACCGGGCAATGGGTGGGCATTTGGTGACCAGGGGGCGATGAACTTAGGCTATTAGGATGTGGGCTATGGCCTACCAGTTGGGAGCTAGCCAATTAGCATCGGGTTAGGCCACACAACTCAGGCTAGTCCACTGGTGTTTGAAATTTATTAGGCCTATATTGGAGTAGTGCCACTATTAAGTTTTCAAGTCTCGGGCTATAGCCTACCTAGCCTGAGGCCTAGATTCACCCCTGCCATCACCATGTATGTTTTTACCATCCGCTGCAATTACACCAGCTAAAGTCATATGGCTAAAGTAAACAAAAATAATAGTAACTTACAAATGATGTAGGGGAAAAACAAAGAAAAAGGTCTGCAGTAAATTTCTTGAACGAACATCTAGCACTTGTCTAGAGGTATGCGAGTTTTTTGTTTGAGGGTACTCAAATCTTGAGCCATTGGATCCAGATCCAAAGAATCTCATTCATCCCCTGAATCATATAGGGTGTGTTTGGTTGCCTGAATCGCCTTCGTCCTGGCTGGGTGGATCCGTATAATATGAGAAAGAGCCTGTTTGGTTGCCGTATGAGTGGATGCAGCCTGCATGAGCGGATGCAAAAATACGCCCTCATCCTGGATGGGTGGATACGCTCAAAATGAGCTTCACCGCCATCTGGATGGGTTGATGCAGTGTATCTTATGCGGTCCCACGTGTCGACCTCTCGGTTTGGTAGATCGCATCCGCTCATACAGCAACCAAACAACATCTCGTTTTTGCATCCGCTCATGCAACCTCACCAAACATCTTCTTTTTCTGAAATACGATTCCACTCAGCCTGCATCCACTCAGTCAGGATATACGATACAACCTCCATCCACGAACCAAACACACCCATATATTCCCCCTCTTCTCCCTGCCATCCCCAAACGCTGGCCATCGTCCACCCCTGTCTTCACCGTTGTGCTACCACCCACCACCTCACTACTGCTGGAGTAGCCTATCATGCGAGCCCCCACCGCCGCTCCCTCCCCCACTGCCATCCTTTCCCCGCTTTAGTGATCTCCTCTCTATTATGCCCTTCCTCCTCTCCGGTGAGCTTCCCCACACCACCTTCCTTCCTCGTCTTCGGTGGCTGGTACTACCGGATCCGCCACCACCTCCTAACCACTCGAGTGTATCTCCTTACCCAAACTTCACTGCCTAGCATCCTCCATTGATATGTTGCTTCAGCGGTGTCACCGCCTCCTTGCCACGCTGTTGCCTACGGCCAGTTCGCCCCTACCCTCCATCCTCCCTTTCTACCATCATGCCTTGTTTTGAAGTCTAAGTTGGATGAGATTAGGTCTACTCATTGTTCTATTATGAGCCAACTTATAGATGCTAAGGATGAATTAGTGACATTGAAATCTAGCACTGATTATGTTGATATAGGCATTGGTGCTTTGAATGCTATTGCTTTATCTCGTTCTAATTGTACTTTGCTTAAGCTTGAAAGTAGTACTAAGACATTGCTTCAATTTAATCCTGAATATTCATGTTCTCATTGTGAGTTTAGGGAGCAAAAATCACAAGAATTGACTAAAATGCTTCTTTATTCCAGAATTGAATCTTGTGAAAATTATCCCGTACTCACAACTAAAATTGATACACTTAACAATACACTTGAGGACAAATGTAAAAGTCATTATACATGGATGTATCTAAGAAAGTAATTAATTCTATTTATGGTGTATTTTGTGTTGAGATTGAAGCTAATTTATATAAGATACATGAGGCTTTTAGAGTCAAGTTCAAGAAGTAGTTGGGTAGGATTAGATACTCTTCTTATGTGTTTTTGTGAGGCCTTGAAGCTAGATGTAATCATCCATAAAGAGAGATATGCTAGGGCAACCAAGAATCTTGAGTGTATTTCATGTGCCAACCTAGACAAAGAGAATGACTACCTTAAGAAAACTTTGGAGATATTTTCTAGTGGCAAGAAAAACATAAACATGATCTTATACCAATCTAAGGTGAGTGTGAAACTTAGAGACCGAGGGTTTAATCATGTTGAGCATTCCAAGAATCACTCTCCTCAAATATTTAGAGCTTGGATAGTGGAAAGATAGAGATAAAACCACCTGAGCCAATCAAGACAAATTTTAAGTTAGTTGTATTTACCTGAAACCCTCTAACATTGTTGGTACTTCTGATTCATCAGGTAAGACCCTCAAATGGTCAAATAATAATGTATCTTTTGTAAGAAGAATGATCATGTAGCTGAATTTTGTTTTAGGAATGCCAAACTTGAGAGAAAAGAGTATATGAGAGCCTTGAAGGGCATGAGAGTGCCACTAGTCTAGAGTGAACCAAGAGCTTCCATGGTTCCTAGTGTCAAATCAAAGCCTAGGTTTGTAGATGGTTTTATTACTCTATTGCTAGTGCTCGGCAAAGCAGAGGCTTAGGTTACCATGAGGGTTAGTGTAGACCATGAGTGGCTACTAGACATGTAGAGCATAAATCTTTTACTAGTGGACCTAGGAGAGTGTCCAAGAGAGGTTTAGGTAGTGCTCGTGTGCATTCACATGCTTTGCATGTTAACTAATCACATGGTTCTTATATTGTTGTGTCTACACATTGTATGTCCCAGTACTATATTTTCAGTCTTTTATCTCTAACCCTAGTACCGAGGCACCGATAGCTCTTATCTCCTTGAGATAGACTTTTTAGGTGGTGAGGAGATCATGGATATCATGGATGCTATTTTTTGGAATTTTCTCACTTAGACTTCTAGTGATATCTATCACCTTTAAGACTACACCGAGCTCTTGTTTCATTGTCATCTACAAGTGATTTCAACTTTGGATTTACAAGTGGTGATTTCTATAAGTTGTATCAAGTGGTCACTTGGACAAGTGGTCTCTTTTCTTGAGCTCTTTTCAGATGCTTGATTCCCATTGTCATTATTTCATATCATTTGGATTTTTAGTTGATGTTCTAGGTTTGGATAGGTTATTCTCTCTCCTTTAGGTCTTCTAGAGTTTTTTTATCTTGTCTAGATTGAGCTAACTTTTTTAGTCACTAGTATCTAGTAGTGAGGGTATCTAGTGGCGTTGATTCACTCCTTAGCTTGTGTTTCTCTTGGCCTAATGATCTTTGTGGAGTAGAAAGTTGTTTCATGGACTAGGTGTCTCGTGCTTGTTGTTTGAGCTTTAGTGACCCTAGTTTCTCTTCCAATTGGTTGTAGTCTTTTTTTACATTCTATTTCTCCAATGGTTTGTTTCTTTCATGCAAGTGAGTCTATAATTGATATCTTTCTAGCTTGCTTTAGGTTCTCTTCCCTTAGAACTCATGTTGAGAAAGGTACAATAGTGCTCTTATGTTGAATTTGAGATTTATCTCACTTGCACTCTTTTGACCTTGTGTTTCTCTCATTTTACTTCTTGTGTGGGTTTTGAGGTTATTTGTCTTTCTCGCTTAGTTTGAGGGGGAATTTGAATCTTTATTGTATTTATTGTAAGATATTACATGTCTTAATTTCTACAACTAAATTTAGCTAAATATCTTTGGAGCTCTATTTATTACTCATGTTTGATATGTTATCATGAAATTGCTCCTTGCCATGTTTGTGATATGTCAGCTTGATTTATCATGACTTTTCATGTATAACTCAACTTTTATCATGCTAGCAAATTGAAATTACTTGTGGAACTGCAAAACTTTAATTAAAGCATGTCAATGATTGATCTCATGATTAGTTTTGTTTTAGCGATCCTTTTATTACGCTTGCCATGTCAAATATGCTCTATTAAATCTTGAATCTAAATTAAGTTTTAGATTGAGCTATGCTAGTTCTTTATTGAAGCATGAGTTTACTTCTCCTAGGCTTTTACATCTCAGGTCGGGTATTACTTATAGACTAAGAAGTAGCTCATTGTTCTTGAACTAAAAACTAAAATAAAAATGATATATTTTATATGCAAAAAACTGATTTCACCTATTCTTTCTCATAAGACTGCTTGCTAGTGCACAAGTCATAAATTCAAGGAAAGTTTTGGATGACCATAACCACTCTCTTAGGAGGCGTTCATATTGGTTTTTGTTGATGTCTTTTGACTTTGGTTGATGAATAGTAATGCTTGTAAAGAAGTTTATAGAGAGATGCTCATGTGCGATTTTGGCCAATATAAATAAAATCATTACAGTGTCTACTATAATTGATTAGTAGATGCCGCCTTGAAAAGACACTCCGTTTGAAAGTTAGGTACTGTAGAAAAGACATTTCTGCAGAAAAGCGGCTTTTAGAAACCAAATTGAATGGGGCCTTAAGCTTATCACTTGGGATGATCGACAAAGCCTTGAGCTTTAGCACATAGCTAAGTAAATGTGATTAAAATAAAAATTATGAAATAGTTGAAGCTTAGGAGGCTGTTATGGATGGTCATAGTCCAGAACTGGCTTTGCTAAAATAAGACCAAAACGTGTTTTCAAAAATGGTAAATAGGCTATTTATGCCCAATTCCAAGTGTTTGAACAAAATAATTCAGTATTAAACTTGTAGCACTCTAAATGATTCAATTATAGCTTCTTAGTTCCATTTAGTATATTAATATTGCTTGGCTCATATTTGGATACTTTTGGCTAAACTAGAATTTTGATCATCTTAACATGTACTCAAATGCATTTAATTCATAAATCTTGTGATAGTTTGGCCATATTTTCCTATATTTGAATTGTCATGATCTAAATAACTTCTACTCATCATATGCCTTGTGACAATTCTTGTTTTGAATCAACATGGATAATCTTCATAGCTCCTTGGTAACTTTAATGAATAAAATTATAGTCATTTCATTTACATCATGCTCTCTCTCTTATACTTTGTTTGATCTATCTATTTTATCAAAAAGGGGAGAATTTGTCTCTTGCATCATTTGAATAATTTCAATAGAGAAAAAAAATTAAATCTTGATGAATTCATTATCAAAGGGGGAGAAATATGCCCAAAGATGCTCATTTCAAGTTATTTAAGCATAAAATAGTAAATTTGAGCATTTGCATGTAAGGGGGAGAAATTTGCATGAAAAGGGGGAGCTAAAAGTGTTTTTTTAAGAATTTGAGCTTTCTTGAGTTTTTCTTTTCTTATTGATCTCTTCTCACCATAACCAAGGTTAAATAGAATAACTATTCTTTCATATGGACCTAGAGTGATATTTTCCACTTCTTCGTGAAGTTGAAGCTTTTTGTTGAACTTAATTTATCTAGTTGCTTTACTTTATTTCTTATTCATTTGGTCATTTTCAGTCTTGTTTGTATCTTATTGACCAAGTAAAGCTCTCTTTCCCAAATTGTTCTTGCTTTTCAAGAATCAAGTTGATAGTGCTCTTATTTATATATTTGAGGTATTGCCAATGTGTTCATCAAGGGGGAGATTGAAGAACCATGTTGAGAATATGCTTGCTTCATATGTGTTAAACAATTGACAATTGTATCAAATTAATATTTGAGCTTGCAAAAGTTTGCAAGTTTTCATTATTGATGTCATTTTTCAGGTGGTGGTACTGGCCTGGGGTTGGCGGTAGTACTAGCCTAGTGCTGACGATATTACTAGCATTGTGGCTGCAATACTCCCGTAAGTGCAGTGCGACCAGATATAGTTGGTAGTAGCTACTTTCTAGTAAGGATCGTTTTGGACGTGTTCAGGTCTGATAGTACTAGATGGGATCTGCGGTACTACCGAAGAGAGCGGTATGACCAAAATTAGAATGACGATACTACCAGGGTGGTAGTACCGAGTTGGTGTGAGCGGTCATACCAGCTCACCTATTACTAGAGTTTGACTGGAGCGGTCTGATCAGCCTACTAATAGTGGTCAGATCGACTCTGTCTGAGATTATCCCAGGGGTTTGGATAATTGTGGGAATTAGTCTTGGGTTGAGTTGTGGAGTATAAGTCATTGCATTCATGGTACATGAAACATGTTGAACTAACATGGGCAAGTTGTGAATAACTTGTGCCTAGAAACAGTTTATTGGTCTTTGATGTGTAGGATGCTTGAGACAACCATGGTCGACGTTGTGGATAGGGACTAGGCTCGGGGATGAGCTAAGTTATGGTTAAGGAAACCAAACAGGATGATTGGGCTCAAGCGGAGCACAGGAGAAGACAAAGGATGTCAAAGGGAAGATTCGAGCAATGGTTCATCGAATGGTACGGTCGGTACAAATGAGGTGTAATCGAGGGAACTAACATGGAGAGACTTGCCGATACATGAGCCATTGGTGGACCTACACATTACAAGCATGGGGATTGCTTACAAAGGAATAGGTGACCATGGACTTGGCTTAGAGAAGATGTGAGGTCCACTGTCAAAGTGAAGGTGTTATGGCAGGGAAGCCAAAATACTGGAAGAGGCAATAGGACCAAAATCACACCACTTGAAGGACATTTGGAGAGCAATTTAGGTCAAAGAGGCACTAAGGAAGCCAAGTGGATGGAAACTTGCTCTTTAGATGGCGTGGGCTTATGCGCTTTGAAAAGTATGCATAAATCACACATTTGGAGTAAAACCCCATGTGTGTGTGGAGTTAACAGATTTCCTCGGTTGTGCTAATTATAATATCCATAGGGTTAGATATGGGCTAGTCACCCCATCTATTTATAGTAGGTGTGGTTGGTGGTAGGTAATGAAGGTTAGAGAGAAAAGTAACCAACACATCTTCTAGGGTTTTGGGTGAGTTCTCTTGGAAGAGAGAGTTTTACCCTCCATGGTGGAGAGGCTGTAAAACATTCATCTACAAGTTTCAATAAATCAATCATCTTCAACATCCATAGTGTGTTCTTGATCTTGTTGTTTTTGCACTTATTTTGATTGTTGTTTTTGCTCTCTCTCTCTCTCTCTCTCTTCTCTCTTGACCTTGCTGGTTTTAAGAACTTGTAAGTGATGGAGATGTCTCATGAGGATCATATGCCATCCATCTAAGGACTAGTTGTAGCAATATCTTAGAGTTTGCCCGATTTGACTTGATTTAAAACACTTCTTGTGAAATTATGATTCTAGGGTTTTGGCATTGAATCTTTAAGTGCTATAGCTTGTTGTAACATGTGGAAATCTATCTAGGGCTATCTTGTCCATCCTTAACCCACGAACAAATTGTATGCCAAGTTTGTAAGTTTTTATCCGGTTTTGATGCAATCTTGCTTGTTTCAAAGTAAGGTTGGAACTTTAGCTAAGACCATGCATTTCTTGGATGGACTAGATTCCTTATATCCTTGACAAGGTGTGTGCAAAGTTTCAAGTCATTTGGACTTGTATTTTGGAGATTGCACTTTAGTTTTCTGTTCTTCAACAGAGGTGCGATCATACCACCCTTAGCCCACGGCACTATTAGCCATCAGTTATACCAGTCTTCATCAGCAGCCAGACTGCTCGGCTACAATACTTGAGGCCTTTTGCCTGTGGTAGTATCGGCCCTAAAGTTTGAACTCGGTTTTGCTTCCGCTCTTATATGAGTTCTTTGTTGGTGGTCTAAACTAATCTTTCCAGCTTCCAATAGTTACTGGAGTGAAAGTTTTAAAATATGATCTGGGGAGGTTGAAATTGAAGGCATCATTCACCCCCTTTGATTGCTATTTTGGGTCCTATACAGAGACATCATGGGATGCATAAATCACAACACAAATGGAATGGATGGAAAATTCGTGTACTCCCAAGATGAAGAAATACTCGAATACCCTTAGCAATTTCCAAAACAAAAACCATCCCCTCACCAAATATTGCTTTGCATGTCGGGATGCAACACAATTTTTTTTAAAAAAATAGGGGTATTGACACAAGCGTGCATGACCTGAAAATATTGCAATGTATCACTACGAACAATGTGACCAGTTAGTGGTGTTTAGTTTAGCGATGGCTTTTGGCTTTTTCACTATAGCTGCTGGTGGCTTATTTGCCGTAATTAAACTTAAACAATTTAAAAATGAAAAAAATTAGCCCATCATGAACAATGCGAAGGAATAGGGAAAAAGAAAAGGCAAAAAACCAAAAAAAAACCAAAAGTCAGAAAAAGACGAAATTAAGGAATAGTGAATTAAAAATCAGAAGCCAGAAGTTGAAGCTGAAACGAGCGGGGCCAGATCTTAAGGCTATCATCAACACAGATTAATTGTATGATTTTTCATAAGTATCACGGATCGATGTTCAAAGTGGTAATCTACTTTTAAACTAAAGCCCTAACTTTCCTCTAAGGGATAGAAAAATTCCTACCATTATTTTGGCTTTTTCTTGACCGAACAACTTTTCACAGTAGCTAAAAAACTACTCATAAGAAGAAAAAAAATGAAATGTGAACTTGAATACTGTTTCCAATAAACATAGAACTAGTCCATACTACTAGTCAGCAGCCCAGCTCTGCAAAAGATTTAGCACTAGCCATTGTCTCTCAATAGCAGTTAAAATTAAAGCAGGTGGATGCAACTACACTCGACCTAGCTAGATGCTCAACCGACTACAATGAGGTTGCAACTTGCAAATGGGCAAATTGTGATCCCTCTTCAGACTTTGTCTGATCACAGTACCGTCAGCTCGGCCACATCTGAACTACTGTAAAATTGGCAAACCAATGTTAAAACACTAGAGCCATTTTATTCCATCGTATTTTTACGATCAAACAAACCCTCGGATTAAGAAACGATCAAACAATTCCAGCTAAGTAATTTGTGCTCATAGCATGCGTGCACGTTGCATCAATCTATCCACCTTGGACAATCTTCGGAGCTTTGCTACCATGTTCGCTTACGGGTCTCTTCTTTTTAGTTTTTAAAAATTAATTTTTAGTTTTCTATAGTAATTAGCTTTCAAACGGAACGTCTTTTGAAGGCGTGGTCTACAAGTTGATTATAGTACATACTGTAACGACTTCATTTATATTTGTCAAAGCTGCATATGAGTTTCTGTTACTTCGTACTCTCTCTTACAAATAGTTCAAAAGTCATAAGTCACAATCAAAAACCATAAATCAAAGTCAAAATGAACAGACAGCGTCCATCTTTTTGTCTTTATCTTTTTTCTTGGTCTATGTGTATCAATTGTTATGTTTATAAAACATAGCTAATAAAAATAAAATTAGTAGAAACAACTATCAATACCAACCGTAATGACTTAGGCACCGTTCAAACGAGTTGTGCCTTTTGCTTTTTGGCTGAAATGATACTACAATAGCTGTTAGTTTTTTGAGATATTCAATTAAAAGAAAATAAATAAAAAAATATTGTTATATCTCTATGGATAATACAAAGGAACAAAAAAAGAAGAAGGAAAAACTATATTAAAAACCAACGTGTTCTAAATGGTTTTTATCTTTTGAGGTCATATTTGAAACGGGGCTTAGTTAGTACACAAATCTTTGGTTGGCGCATTGCAATTTGACAAGTATAGTTCGCACGAAACACACGATAGAAAGTTAACCGTAGGTCTTCAAGACACAGCTGTGAAAAAGTTTGACCTCAGTTTGTGAAAGTACATAGAAAATGGCATTCGGTCACCAAGGAGAAAGCTGAGTTTGTGGTCTATTTTTTCTAGCGTGCCAAGTGCTCAAGCCATACACCGAGTGCCTCTTTCTCTATTTTGAAGTTAACTTGAGCATGCCTCATTTGACATTAGGAAATGGCGTACGTGGCGACACCAGTCAAAAAGAAAGAAATGAAAGAAGAATACTGGTGTGAAATTGAAGGTAGAAAGAAAAGAAAGTCCAAGAAAAAGAACGTCGAATTAACTAAGAATTAAATTTCTAAATAGCATTGCCAAATAGGACCATGCTTAACTAAGAATCGATGTAAAATCATGGAAGACTAGATTCAGTAATTTTACATCTGTACAAACGTTCACCAAACGTACGGTTCTAACGAGGTTTGCCGATTGCTACCATGCCTGTGTGAATATGATCCATTCATTACAGTCTTTAATAGTTTGTCACTGTCGCTAACTGATTTTTTTAAGGTAATCTCTAATTGATTTGAGATCACTTTGTAATGGAACGTGTGATGTAAAGTGTCAGCTTAGATGTACGAGAACAAACAATCTTGAAAAAGAATACAAACAGGACGCCATTTTAGCCGTTTTCTCGATCGGACAAAACAAATTGGTCAGACCTAACATTAGTTCATAAAGTACGCGCTTCATTAACAAACATATAAACACCCAAAAATTAAGAATCAAAGATGGACGCCATAAACAACAATTTTTTGACCCGGTAACTGATGCTGGCTCTCTCCTACTTATCAATTCAATTGCACATCCGCAAATAGCGACCGATCCTCTCTCTTTCCTCATGAGAAGATGATCCGCTTATGCGTTCCTCACCATTTCGTGGCAAGACGCCGGGTACGTACAAAGTAATCTTGTGCAGAAGCGGCCACCGTGCATGCCATGGGCGGCTAGCTGCCGGCTGCATGTGGTCAACCAAAAATGAGTTGTCAGCTTGTCAGTCTTCCATGCGTGCACACGCTTGCACATGTTACAGCGACGACCATATGCGTTATAGGGTCTATTCTTTTTTGCTACAGCTTATAACTTTTGGCTTTGGTTTTTGGCTGCAGTGCCGTTTGTACGACAGATTATAGAGTAACAGAAACTCACGTGCGATTTTTACCGATATAAATAAAGTCAGTAACTAGTTACTGTAAAAAAACCAAAAATCAGCTTTTAAAAGCTGAAAAGAACAGAGCCATGTTGGCTCGTTTTTGCCGGGGTAAACACTGCAACGCCGCCCTCTTAAGCGAGCAATTGCTTGCGCGCAATGAAAACACGGTCGATATAGCAAGAAGCAGAAGAGAAGCTGCAGCGGTGTGCGTGTCTGAACAAGGAAACCTCGTGGGAGGACAGGATCAGTTCAGGGAGCGGACACGCGCGGTGACCGGAGCACAGCCGCAAGATGGCATGGCCGGGGACGGGGGATCCTCTCTTTTTCTCCATCGACCGCGTCCGAGTCGAACAAGAACAACATTTCAATTTGATAAGTGTCCTGATCCTCTGTTTCCCCATCGACCGCGTCCGAGCCGAACAACATTTCAATTTGATAAGTGTCCTGATTCCAAAATAAAAAAAGAAACTTGTCATTAGAGCAAGTACAATAGAAGAGGTGACTGCTACCTCTAGAACTAGCCAAATAAGCAAAAAAAGTACATATGGCTCATGTGGAGGTAGCTAATACAATAAGTTGAGTAGATGTTACCTCTACTAAAGCACTCAAATATTTAATATTTCGCTAGAGACGACCCTAACCCTTATTGTACTTGCTCTAAGAACTAGCATTGCCTCCAAATCCTCGTATGATGTGCTAGAGGTCACCTCTTGCATGAGGGGCAGCTTGTCTCTCTCTCCTTTTGTCTCTCTCTCCTTTTGTCTCTCTCTTTCACATAGGATTGTGTTGACGTGGATTTCGCTAGAGGCGACCTAGTCAGCATCATTGTACTTGCTCTTACCATGTGCTCCGTTTACAATGCAAGAATTTCATATAAACTTCGTAAAAATTTTAAACGGAACATTTAATTTCCATAAAAATTAGAAAAATGTTCGCATCCCAAATGGGGCCTGCTCTAGCTGCCCTATGGATTGAACAGCTTGAAAGAAGAGGGACGTATTGTACATTTGTACCTGCGCATCCCTGCCAAACACGTTGCATACTATGTATATGTACTTCATTTCCGTACTACGAAAAGAGACGCAACCCAATTTACTTCTGCTGCGTACGTTGGCACGTACTTGTACGTAGCAGGTTTGAAGCGTTCCAACCAGACACCCCTCTGCCCCCTGTATATATACCCCCACCAACCTGTCCCCGTTCTTCCCATCTTAGCTCAACGACCAGAGGCACAAACACACATACGATACGACCGCGCAACACCGAGCAACACAACATGCGTTCAACTCGCCACCTCCACCTCGCCGTCTCGGCCCTCCTCCTCGCCGCCGGCCTCCTGCTCTCGGCCGTCCCGGCGGCCAGAGCCCAGGAAGAAACCGGTAAGCTCGCTCGCTCGCTCAAAACTAATTAATGCATGTTACGATTCCACCATGCATGCACGTCCATCGTTTTGACTGAAAGGTTCTTTGGTTGGTTTGTTGCAGAGCATGAGGAGGAGTTCAGCTACGTGCCCGGTGCGGAGAACGGGCCGGAGCACTGGGGCGAGATCAAGAAGGAGTGGGCGGAATGCGGCAGGGGCCAGATGCAGTCGCCCATCGATCTCTCCGACCAGCGCGTCTCGCTGATGCGCCACCTCGGCTACCTCAACCACTCCTACCGCCCCGCCGAGGCCTCCATCGTCAACCGCGGCCACGACATCATGGTAGGATAGGATCCTTCGACCGCTAGTAACTTATTCTAGCAAGGAGCATTTTTTTTTACATTAGCCTATCTCTCTGATCCCTCTCTTGATTACTAGGAGTTGGGAGAATTGATCGATAGTGAAACATTCCTAATCAATGACTGACTGATTGATTAACCGTGTGCAGATTAGGTTCGAGGGCGACGCCGGGAGCCTTTCAATCAACGGCACGGCGTACTACCTCAAGCAGCTCCACTGGCACTCGCCCACCGAGCACAGTGTTAACGGCCGAAGGTGAGGGTTAACCAGCGATTAATATTCACGGCCTCTCTTAATGGCCCCGTGCGCTTAGCGTTGACATGGACACACCTTAAATGCTAATGAGCAAGTCGTAGAGGCACTACTACTCGTACTAATCGCTCCGAGATGAGTGCGTGCAGGTACGACATGGAGCTGCACTTGGTCCACGAGAGCGCCGAGAACAAGGCTGCGGTGATCGGCGTCCTCTACCAGATTGGCAGCCACGACGCTTTCCTGCACAAGGTTTGTCCGTTTGACCGTTTCTTTAATCAAGCTAAGCTAAGCGACATGCCATGGCATGGCATGCACCTTGCTTTGCTTACTTGCTATAATCCCTTGCAAGTTGCAGTGTCCCTTCCAGCTGCTACTCATTTTAGTTGGTTAATTAACGATTTGATGCATCATGCACGCGTGGTTCTTGCAGCTGGAGCCGTTCATCAAGAGGATATCAGACAAGAAGGACAGGGAGGAGAAGGTCGGCGTGTTGGATCCCAGGGGCGCGAGGGGCAGGGCTAGCGTGTACTACCGCTACATGGGCTCCCTCACCACGCCGCCATGCAAGGAGGGGGTCATCTGGACGATCGTCAAGACGGTGCGTAGGGCGCCTCGCCTGACATTTCACCTCATCTCAAGAATCTTTTCGTTTTGGTTCTTGTTTTACTTGTGGTGATTAGAATTTTGATCACGACGCGCCCAACTGTGTAAAGATGTTGTTTTATTCTTCGGGGGAGGTGTACCTTGTGGGTGTTAATTGGGTTGGCGAGGGAATTTTTTGCTGAGATTTTTAAGTGGTTTTGCAGGTTCGCACCGTGTCGAGGTACCAGCTGGAGCTCCTCAGGGAGGCCGTCCATGACGTAAGTTTTTTCGCCATTTTCTCCCGTTTCTCCACCCGTTTTCAACAAAGCAAGTCTGCGATCTCGACGTGCCAATTCCATTCCGCGGTTCAACTCATGTCGTTCAACCACGAACGCGACCGCCCCCTAGAGTCTTCAGGCTTGTGTTCTTGTCTGACGAGTAGACCGGGGTAGGACTGTCGAGATAGATCTGCAGAGTTGCAGACATCTGGAAGGCACTTGGAAACTAAGCACATGGTTAAATTCTAAAGCAATATGAAAGCAGCTTTCGGGTTGATTTCAACTTGGGCTCATTCCCTCCTTGTTGCTCTGCAGGGCATGGAGAACAACGCGAGACCCCTTCAGGAGGTGAACAACAGAGACGTCGGCATTTTCCGGCCTATTCCTCATAAACATTATTAGGGTCGATTTCCCGCTTAGCAGATGTGCAGGGAGAGGGACAGTTTAGAATAAAGTTACACCGAGTATTAGATTCATACTCTAGCCTGAATGATAGCATACTGTACATGCATATATGGTTTTTGTAATTCTTTCCATTTCTATGTCTTTATACGATAAATAAAACACTACTAGTTCATGTCCACGCTGATGTGATTATTTTTTAGTACTCCATCCGTTCCTTTTTAATTGTCATTTTTGATTTTTCAGGATCTTCAAGATACTATTTATAACTTTACACTAAGATATACTAATAAAATCATAATATTACAAAAAAAATATTTTTAACGATAAAACTAATGATATAATTTTTTGTATAGCCAATCTAGATAGTTTCAAATCTAGTAGTAGTCAAACTTTATAGAGTTTGATAGCAAGGATTTTAGAAAGTCAAGTAAAAAAGAACTGAGGGAGTACTTATAGGATCGTCGATGGCAATCAGAGAGAAGTGAATGATGTAATCCCCCACAAAAGCTTTTTCTGAAATTCACTATTTCCTGATTTTTCGAACTGTCTACAAAGACCAGAAAACAAACCAAAACAAAAAAAAAGACAAGGGAAAAATAATAATTTGCTACTGTAGTAAGTAATTCACAAATCGAAAGAAAACATGAGATAATAGTACTATGCATGCATCAATCTAACTAGCACTCCTCTAAACCTAATTAATTTCTCATCTAATCTTCTCTCAAATCACCAAAAGCTACGGCCAGAGAAAGTAATGAATGCCGACCAAGACAGAATAATTATAGTATCATGTGAAGAGTATTCACCATGCAATCATCTATCAGCAGCATAAAAACAAATCTAACCTCATGGCCGACACCAACTATTAACTTCTCTCTCCTAGCGATTTGGTTTTTCTATCGCTTGGACTAGATGAAACACAAGATCGAGGCTTGTTGTATGACTGCATGCGTCACCTGACTTCTGACATATTGCACTAACAAGACGCTGACTCCAACCACATCTCTATTTATAGTCTGGGATCCAAAACCTAGATTTATCCTAAGCCTATGAGTTCTAATCCAATTCCAACAAATAAGGGACCTGAAACCATTCTTAATACGGGTTTTCTAAAATTCTAACTTTTCAACTCATCACGTGCCGAAACCTACAAGACCATACCTCCCCTAGCTTCTCCACGCATCATCCACCTTTGATCTCCACGTGCACCAACATGAGCCCGACCACCTCGTGACATCCTCGACCGCCTGGACCTCAGATTACCCCCTTCTAGTCCCGGTCTTTCTTGTCACCGACCATAACCGTCTCCACACCCAACCTGCACATACAAACATCAAAGAACGTTTTTCCGGAACAAGTTCTCTCCAACTTGACCAACATTAATCCACAAACACGCAACACACCACAAGTAATATCACAACCAATGTTGTCAATTATTTATCATCTATATTGTCAATTATTCATTACCAAAATATCCTACATCTAGCCACATGGTCTAACAATCTTCTCCTTGATGAATCATTGACAACACATCAAGATAGCATGAAGAATTAGCTCCAAACAGATACAAATAAAGAACTGAAGCTAAAAAAGCATTTTAAGCCACACATTCAAATCTCTTCGAAGACTCTTCCCATCAACACAAGAGAAACAATTTCTAGCAAATTTCTCCAATTTCTCTCTATTCTCTTCAATTTCTCCCCCTTGGCAATGTAATCATCAAAAAACTTCAAAAAAAGAATTATTCTAAGAAGAAGCACTGAGAATAAAAATCTAGAAGCTTTGTAGATTATCCAAGTCACTGCATATTATTTTAATAAAGTAACCAAACCATGTTTTTTAGTACAGCAATCTAGATCATATAAAGTCATATATCATATAGCAATATCAAAACAAATTTTTTTAATATGATTAAGCAATTTATATCAATGACAGGCATCTCAATAATGACCAAACTAATTATAGAGAGCACAATGAGATATTACAACAAAAAGTCAAAGCCTAAAAATGAAGTAAACTTTTAATCTAGACGAGCTAGCAGTCTCATATAGCAACCTATTGTTCCACATTCAATTCTTACGCATATGGCATGCTTGTAACATACTTCTTTTCATGATAGCTTATTTCTTTTAAATGATGGCATGCTTGAAGCATACTTATTTTTATTTTGTGCACTTTTTGTGCCCCTTTTTTTGTTTACCATGTCATGCTTGAAGTATATATCTTTTTAATTGTCTCTTCCACATTTTTATAACATGCCAAATTGAATGATCATAAAAAAGATTGCAATATGAAACATGTGAACCTCATAGCCAAGATTTAAAATAAGACTTGCAATCAAGCTAATTCTTTTCGATGAACATCGCAAAGTACTATTTATAATCAATCTAGTCGAAATATTTCACCATGTCATATTTAGTTTAAGTGCAACAAATTAATTATAACCAGTCATGATCAACCTACACAGCATATGAGTAAATATGATAAAGAGAGTTTACAACTCATTTGATTTCAATTGATTGGACTTGATGAATTATTTCACAAATATAATAAACAAAGCTTCTGAAATTTTTAAATAACAAGCTCCCCCTCAGAATAATCTCATAAGATGTAACACGACTAACTCACCTCATAATGAGCAAAACATGAAGAATCAAGCGGTCTTGAAAGAATATCAGCAACCTGAGAATCCAACTCAATAGGGCGCAAGACTACATTACCTTTTCCACATGGTCTCTCAAAAAGTGGAATCTCTTAGAAACCATCAAAGGAGTGAAGAACCATCAAGTGTTCCAACCAAGTAATGTCGTAAAAGATCAAAACCCACTCAAGCTTATGTTCTCCATCCTCATCAGTTGTTCTTACATCATAGAAAATATCGGTCTCACAGCATTGTGGTTAGTGGAATAAGATTTAAGAATTCAGTACTGTGACACACGACGTGGAGAAACAACAACAATTCTAGAACCAAAATCATGAGCATGTGGGTGATCAAAATGCCAAAAAAAATATGACTTATTTGAATTATATCCTAAACCAGCATGTGAAGCAGATTTAAAATCATCATAAAAATTCTATAAAAACTTAGCTTTCATATTAGTTCTTGGAACAAAAGAGATTGCACATTTTTGTCTTAAAGCATTCAATCTTTCCTTCTTCTCTTTCTTAGCATGCCTAAAGCAAAATTCATGTAAGTGTCAATCTCTTCCACAATATGTGCAATAGAATTTAACATAACCAGAATTCTTATGAGATGATGAGCTAGCACCTACATTATTATTTGATGAACTTTGCACAAAGCCAGCAGATTTAAACACAATTTGTTTTGCTTCAGATTTTACTTCAATTTTTTCAGATTCAAGAAGTTTAACAGCCTTAGGAGGATTATTTTTTGCATGCTTAATAAAATTAAATCTTAGACCATGATTGTTCACACTTATTTTTTACTTGTCTAGGATCGTATTCAAATTTTTCATGCCAAAAGAAAATCTTTCTATAGTGTCCTTAAGATATTTGTTTTCTTTAGCGAATAAGGAACAAGATGTGTACTGAATAGATTCTTTCACTAAATTCTTGGAAGCACTAGATTGAGCCAGTCTTTCTTTTTTAGCAAAATCATTCAATTTTCTAATTAAAGCATCAATTTCAATATTTAACTTAGGATAATTTGAGCAAGACATGTTTCCATGATAAAGCATTTGTTGAATAGATTACTGTTATGCATAAAGTCTTGCTTCTAGCAATTGACACTTAGAACAGGCTTTAGAAGAATTAAACTTGAGCTTTTCAATTTCATCATTATCAAATTTTAATTTTTCATGACAAAAGTCATGTATCAATTTTAACTCATCAAATTTATCAGTTACATCCCTAAGGTGAACCAGGTTTGATGCATTAATAGATCTAGCAGCCTCCAACTCAGAATGTAAAACTTGGCAAGACTCACATGATTCATCATCAAGAATTAAAACTCTAAGTCTATTAATTTCAGAATTTAGGCTTTCAACAACACAATTATTTTCTTTCAATTTTTATTTTGTCTTTTTTAATTCAATAACAACTTTAATCAAATCATCTTCAAGCTCATCATATGATGGTCTTACCTCATCAGGATCATTGTCATCGTTATCATTGTTGTTGCCTGTTATGAAGCACATACCCGTGAAGTCATCGTTGTTCTTCTTCTTACCTTTAGCATCATCATCATCGTGGTCATCGTTGTCGCAACTCTCATATTCCACATCACTCAAATCAAGACGTTCAATAGCCGATATGATCTTTTTAGCAAATTTGCGACGAAAATTACCACTTTTAGTGTTGTTGTTCTTGAATGGCTAGAGATGATAGTTCTACTTCCTTGATCACTTTCCCCTTTAGTTTGGGACAATCCATCTTAATGTGGCCTGGCTCACCACACTCATAGCACCTGATCGGACCTGACATGCCACCCCGCTTCCTCATCCTCACATTGTTGAGTGCCTTGTATGCCCGTGAGGAGATCAACACCAAGTCCTCTTTGGGAAGCTGCTCGAACTATTCCTCTAAAAAGAAAATAAGGCAGACAAAGAAACACAAGACAAAATACTCGACAAAGCAGCCTACACGGTGTTAGTCACAAGTGCTAAAGATGAAGATTTATCAATCTTAGATGGTAAAGCTTCCATCTCATAAGTTTTCAATTTAGAATAAAGATTATCCATAATTACAGTATCTAGATCAACAGTTTGATTAATAGTTGTAACAACCATCAACCACTCAGAACCTAAAGATCTCAAAATTTTAGTAACATTATCTTTATCAGCATGAATAACATTAACACTGCGCAAATTACTCAATATTTTCTCAAAACGAGCAAAGAGATCATCAATAGATTCAACAGGCTTCATAGCAAAATCAGAATATTCTTTTGATAAAGATTTTTATACACTTTCTTAATTTTAGTGGTTCCTTCATGATAATCACAAAGAGTTTTTCAAATTAAGTGGGCAAAATTAATATGAGCTACATGATCAAACTCTTTGCGAGAAATCTCTTGAAATAACAAATTACGAGTTTGAGCATTTAAATCAACATATGCTTTATTTAAATTAGTAACAAGAACCTCATATGGTGTAGAAACTTTTTTCAAACGTCACTACCTTGAGCCTCAATATAAACTTGTATACGACATTTTCAAAAAAGCAAAATCAGTATCATCTAGCATAGGGGGACAGTTCATATACCTCTCTGATGCCATAGCAACCGGCTCTGATACCACTTATAGGATCATCGATGGCAATCAGAGGGGGGTGAATGGTTGCAGTCTCTCGCAAAAGCTTTTTCTGAAATTCATTATTTCCTGATTTTTTTTTATATGTCTTGATATGTCCACAAAGACCAGAAAACAAACCAAAACAAAAAAAACACAAGGGAAAAATAATAATTTGCCACTATAGCTATTTACAAATCAAAAGAAAACATGAGACAATAGTACTATGCATGCATCAATCTAACTAGCATTCCCCTAAGCCTAATTAGTTTCTCATCTAATCTCCTCTCAAATCACCAAAAGCCACGGCCAGGGAAAGTAATGAATGCCGACCAAGACAGAATAAGTATAGTATCACATGAAGAGTATTCACCATGCAATCATCTATTAGCAGCACAAAAACAAATCTAAATTCATGGTCGACACCAACTATTAACTTCTCTCTCCTGGCGAATTGGTTTTTCTATCGATTGGACTTAGATGAAACGCTGGACCGAGGCTTGTTGTATAACTGCATGCGTCACCTGACTTCTGACGTTTTACACCAACAAGACGCTGACCGAGGGAGCAAAAATGCCACGCACTGCTAGCGGCTGAGACGAACGCCCGTTCCTATATGCACACGAATCGAGGAAGACGATGGGCCTAATTGTCCCATGCCTCAATGGGCGAAGAAAACTGAGACGCAGACGAGATCAGAATGACGCTAAGGAAAACGCACCGCCAGACTTGTTTTTTTAGAATAGATATAAAGTTTGTTTCTGAATTATAGTGGCTACAAAATGCCCTTCTAGCATACAAAGTGCCCGCCAGACTTGTTTTTTTAAATAGATATAAAGTGTATTTCTGAATTATAGTGGCTACAAAGTGCCCTTCTAGCACCCTAAACCCTAGCATACAATTAGTATCTCCAAAAGCCACAGGGTTAGCCTCCAACCCCATCTCTATTTATAGTCTAGGGCCTAAAACCTGGGTTTATCCTAAGCCCACGAGTTCTAATATAATTCCAACAAATAAGGGACCTGAAACCCTTCCTAACATGGATTTTCTAAAATTCTAACTTTTCAACTCATCGCGTGCCGAAGCCTACAGGATCACACCTCCCGTAGCTTCTCCACGCATCATCCACCTTTGATCTCCACATGCTCCAGCGTGAGCTCGACCACCTCGTGACATCCTCGACCACCTGGACCTCATATTTCCCCCTCCTAGTCCTGATCTTTCTCATCACCGACTATGACCATCTTCACATTCAACCTGCACATGCAAAGACCAAAGAACATTTTTCCCGCACAAGTTCTTTCTAATTTGACCAACATTAATCCACACAGACACAACATACCACAAGTAATATCACAACCAATGTTATCAATTATTCATCATCTATATTATCAATTATTCATTAGTAAAATATCCTAAACCTAACCACATGGTCTAATAGTACTTGACAACTCAAGCATGACCATCCAACTGGCACTGCCTCCTTAAGAATAAACAAATGGTGAGGATTTGATTATTGTTGAGTACTAAGAACTCAAATAAGACCATCCGGCTGGCGTTGTCTTCTTAACAATCAAGAAATGGTTCTCTCCATTAATCTATCGCAACCCTAGTTAGAGCTCAAGAAAAGGGTTATGTTTGATTATTCCTAATTGTCCTCTGTCCCCATATCTTTTGCTATTAAGTTTCGTTCGGGTCAGGTCAAGTACACTAATACAACCAGATGCTCAACAAATCAAGGACAGGGATGAATAGGACAACCGCACCAGTTGCTGTCCCTGATATGATAAGTTGATAACGATTTGAGATCTTTCGTGAAAAACTACAAAAGGGCATCTAATGCAGTGCTAGTCCTTTTCAGATCAGCAGTTGCCTTTGGTCTTTGGATGAACATCAAAGGAACACATGGTCCCGAACTTTTTCATAACAGTTGAAAAGTAGTGCATCTGAAAGCAGCAAGTGTGAATAACCATTTTGGAGAAAGCATGAGTTACTGCAAATTCTTGCGGTTGGTGAGGGGTTGAAAATTTAGGATGCTTAAAGATCTGCCTAAGTTAATCAGTGACGCTCAATGACATTACGCGTACGGCATCAAACACTACACCATGACCCAATAGTACCGTCAGACCACTATCGGTAATAATCGATAAATCACCAATAAACTGTCTGTTGGTAAAGGTAAGCGACAGACTATTGGCAATACTATGTTGAGGGACAGACGGTCTGTCGGTAATTCTACGGATATATAGCGACTACGCATAACCAGAGATTTGTGTAATTTTTTTGGTTTTACTTGGGCATACTTAGACAAGTAGCAGTTCGCTAGGAATGTACATCTAGAAAGAAAGCACACCTTTGATTACCATGAGCGTAAATAGATAGCATACTTTTCAACCCAGCCTGCATTAACAATGATGCATGATAAGTCTTTTTGTGTTGTGTTGTAGCTAGCTACAGATTTGTAGTTGTAGCTAGTTGGATGTATGCTAATTAGCTCTAGTGTTGTGTTGTGGGCTCTAGCATCAATTTCTAGTATAGTAGATTGTAGGCGTCAAGGTCTATGCTGTTATTTTTGTCCATAGATAGCAGATGAACATGCAAATAGTGGGCTAATAATGAAAAAAACATGCAAATATTTCCTAAGAATATTGAATCTGGTAGATTTATTAAAGCGGTCTATTAAAATGAAGGCCCATCAAACCCAGCATTTTGACATCCAACATTCTTTAATCGTGTGTTCTGCAAGTTATCTTGAAATTTAAGCGATTATAATCTGACAATTATCTTCATACCTTTGTGTGTTATTTGTTCCAGATGGCAATTGATGCTGTACTTACCATGGCGGTTTCCTTTTACTTCATGGAGACATGTAGACTTAGTTAAATAGATGTTGGTGTGGAGTGTTGTTCCTCTTGTTATATTAGCATGAAATGAAATGTACATTAGAAATGTTGAGTCAACTTGTACCAAATGAAATGTACACTTGAAATGCACTTATGTAAGCAATGTGGGTCCATCAATATTGTTGAGTAATAATTGATTAGAATTTACAATATATATTGTATCTAAGTGCACTTTTTTAATCTAAACAATGTTTGGCATCAGAGTGTCTGTCGGTAAAAATGGTGCTTGACGTCACACTGTCTGTCGGCAATAATACTATCTGTTGGCAAAGGGCTATTTATCAGAAAAATCAGTCTGTTGACAAATCTTTTGTATTGTGGTCAGATTATCTGTCGGCATAGGCCTTTACCAGCAGGACTTTAGCCACTGCTGCTGTCTGTCGGTTATACTTTTTCTGACAGATAATTTGTCGCTGTAATGGCCTTTGCTGACAGATTCTCTGACATTAATATTGGGTCATGGGGTAGTGAAATTTTTGTTGCAACTCCAGCCAAAGCTGAAGTGCTACCCCCATAGCACCTCACCCTTCTAAATCTAATACTACTCCAACCTTCAGAAGAAAAAAATGTGAAAGTCACATTTTTTTATTGAATGTGAGTACGGCGTCAAATTACTCGTCTACACAGGCATTCAGAAGTCTTTATGAATTGAAAAGTAAAAAAAGTTCAGTGGAACCGGTTGGATCATCGGAATGGCATGTGAAAATGAGCGTTAAATGGGGAAAGGCAATGTAAAATCGGCAACTTCTCTCTGCATTTTCGTTTCCTTCTGTGATAGACCGTGTTGCGTTCGACCATTACTAGGCTTCGGCCCTGCTCAAATGTGGCTTCTGGCTTTTTTTTTTTACTGTATTGACTAAAAATACACAACAGCTGTTGTTAACTTTTTCTAAGTAATTAAATCTAAAAAATAAAAATATATTATTTTTATGAATGATACAAAAAAATAAGAGAAAAAAAGCAAAAAGCCTTAAAAAGCTAAAAGATCAAAAAAAAGAAATTAATAAAAAGTAAGAAGTTGAAACTATTTAGAGTGAGATATTTTGCTATATTGTACTGGTAATACTGTCCTGTAGAGACAGGGGATGAGAGAGTGTCAGAGTGATGGCATCAGGATTGATTTCAGGAACGCGCGAGTCCAAGGTAAAACAGTCGAGGAGACCGAACTGAACATCGGAGATGCGTAAGGATTGAGGTGGTCAGGAACGCACAAGTCCAAGTAAAACTGTCGAGGAGATCGAACTGAACATCGGAACAGCGGGTTAGAAACGTTGGCATGGTCTGAAATGCCGGTGTTGTAGGCTGCATGACATTCCTAGTATGCAATTGATGTTTTGCCCAAAGCAAAAGCCTGTCCATATATTAGGTATGCTCTTTTAAACTGTAACTTTAGTTTTTTATTTATAATTTTTGAATTCGAGGTGTTCACAAGAGACAGTATATATGGAGAAATAATCGTATGTGGTTTTAATCGTTATAGCTAAATTTAGTATAGTGTCTACTATAACATATCTCTAGACTCTATCATAAAAAGATTTATCATTTAAAAATTAGTTATAGGTTATTAACTAAAGCTGAAGTTAAAAAAGAAAGAGACGCCGAGTGATCGCTGATGGTGCCAATTCTGTGGAATTTTCCAAAGCCCGCTGAGAAAGTAACAGGCGCCGAGTTTCAACCGGCTATATGTAAGCCCTGTCCTTTCCTAGGCGCATCCCTCCGGTCTCCACGAGGACTGCTTTTTATTCAACTCATCGATTAAAGATCTTGACTTCCCTTAAAACCCATCTGAAATACAGGAATCTTGCAAAAATTTCAAAAAAAATCAATTTTTTGCAAATTAAGAAAAAAATCTACGTTCCAAATAGACCCTAAAAGAATAATGCGGAAGCTGATATGGGGAAAGGATAAAGCTTGTCTAACCTGGAAGTTACTGGTGGGATATCAACCAACACTGATATTGCTCTACACATTTCTCAAAGAATACCGGGGTTCAGCTTTGAGTGGTTCATCTCTCTTCCAAAAGAACCACCCAACACTTTGCATATCATCCCCTTATTTTCCTGCAGCTTCCTGGCAAACTAAGCAATCCTTATGCAAATGGACATAACTTGCTCCTTGGAACTCCAAATTGGGCATCCTTTATTGCTTTAAGAACTACAGTATGAAAGTTTTGGATTTTCCCCACCATACACAACAGATTGGCGCAGATTTTGCTTCAAAGTTAACGGATAGGAAATTGCATAAAGAAAAGCCAATAGACATGCATGAAAACCCTAACGCTACTAGTTTGGAGTTCACTACTAAGCTGTGGCTGTTTTAGTTGTAGCGAAAGGGATACAGGATACAATTTAAGGCCCCATATAAAACGCAGAAATTTTCAATTCCTGCAAGAATTGAACCTGTATTCTTTAGCCCTTGAGCTGGCTTCCTTACTGGGGACTTGAATGGGCTGGAGGGTTAAAGCATGAGCTTGTTCTGAACCAAGCCCAACAAATTAAATATGCCGTCTTGAGTGTCTCACGCACACGGACACAAGAGCCCATCATTCCAACAAAACACATTTAGTACGGTTTGGACGCACCCATGCATGTCGGCCCACGAACCACTCGCCTAAACACAGGCTGTGCCAAGGGGGAAAAAACGGGTACCAAACTTGCCACGATTGGCGCGGTGTAAACCGGGGGCTGTAATGAAATGGAAACGAGGAAGATCTCAACAAAAGGGCTGAAAAGAGTCGAAGGGGAAACTGGTGGAGCTGGTGGAATCGGCAAAGCTGATGGAGTTGGTAGAGGAGAAGAAAGCGAAACAATAGGGGTGGAGAGCTGAGGATCAGGGAAAGTCAGAAAAAGAGATCGAGTTGAAGGACCATATGAGAATATTTATAATTTTGTTATAGTGAACCATTGTCATTTTTAAAAAGTGAAAATATGAAATTTGTAGAATTTTCTGGATATGTTATAGAAATAGATGATTTTGGGAAAGTCATAAAATGATTTGGTAACCTACGTCTTGGTTATAGGTTGCATAAAACATGTTATTGCTAATGTGGGTTAAGTTATGAAAAACTTGTACCCGAAAATGATTTATTTGTCTTTGAATGTGCAGGGTCACTTAGAGTCAATCATGATCAACAGCGAGAATTGAGGCTACGCTCATAGAGGAGCTAAGGCCTAGAACGATCAAGGATGCCAAATGAAATGGTGAGATCAAGAATGGCACGAGAAAGGTGAGAAATATTGAAGGGAAGTTTAAACGGCGAATTTGCATCATGTGGCTCGTCGGACCAAGCGAGGCGTGGTCCAGTAGAACTGGAGCAGGAAAGACTTGTTAACACGTGGCAAGCATGGCAATTGCTTGCAATGGAAGAAGATGACCAAGTCAAGGAAGAGTACTTTGGTAGTTTGACCAAAATACCAAAAACAGCTTTGGAAGACAATTGCAGCGCGTCAGTAGCGCTCTGGATGGCAGTTTAGGCTACAGAGAAACTGGTATGATCAAGACAGATCAAAACTTAGGACTTAGCGGATTCAAGCTTATCGTGTTGAAAAACGTGCATAAATATAGTGAGTTAAAACCTGTGTGTGGCGGGTTATCGGGTTCTTCCATTGTAATAAGTGGATAACATCCACTAAGAATTAGATGTGGCTGGCCAGTCCATCTATTTAACGGGTTAGGATGAAGACTTGTGGTTAACCATCCAACCATCCTTTCTTGAGACCAAATGTTCATGAGTTATAGGATTAGGGTTTGAGAGAAGTTGAGTGCTTGCAGTGTTCTCTCTTGTTTTCCAAGAGGAGTGGCTATAAAAACTTTATTCTTAAGTAGCAATACATCAATCTTTGTTCATCTCTATAAATCTCTTTTGTGTTAATTGATTTGCTCTTGATTTGGTTGATTTTTCTTTTTCTTTCTCCCCTTCTTAATCTTATTGTGCAAAGAATGTGCAAGATATGGAGATAATATCTGAAAATCAATCTTCACTTATCTAGTTGGCCATCATTCACCCACAAGCAAGTCATATTCACTATTTGTGTTTTTTAACCCATTTTTACTGCAATATGCCTTCAAACGAAAAAAGGTTAGAATTTTGGCAATAATTTTCTTGATCGTTGATTGGAACAGTACATGACATCCTAGAGAAGATATATGCTAAATTTCAAGTGATTTGGAATTTTGATTTAAGAGTTAGCTCATTTTTAGGTTTTGACCCGGTTTTGGTGCAACAAAGCTTCATGAACTAAAAGATCCCAATTCTTTCAGTTTTTTTGGTTAGGATAGGTTCTTAAGGTCAGGAACTAGATTTGATTCAAGTTTTAAGTCTTTTGAATCGACGAATCAACAGTCCCATGGTTTGTCAGATTTGAAATAGATCTGTTTTTTCACTATTATGGGCAAAAATCACAATAGCTCCAAGAATTTCTGTATTTTTGGCTTCTTGATCTTTATAGCTTCTCATAGCTATTGCAATAAAGATTAAGGGAATACTTAGGGGGAATTTGAAGGCACCATTTACCCCCTCTGTTGCGATACTGGTTCTACAAGTGGTATCAGAGCTTGGTTAGATCTTCTTATATATCTTAACCGGTCTTAGGAGCCATAGCGTTAAACAAGTATTCTAACAAGCCACCCATATTTGATGGTGTCGATTTTTCATATTGGAAGGCTCGAATGCATGCTTACATCAAAGCTCAAGGGCACGCAATTTGGTTCAAAGTCAAGAATCCTTATGCGGCACTGATCAATGACGATGTGATCTCTCCCGATGCGGAGGCAAATAGCAAGGTACGCAACTTCTTGATTCAAGACCTTAGTCGATTTGAATTTGAACATGTTGCTCACTTGCTGTCTGCTCATGAGATCTGAAAGACCCTCACTGATTACCATGACGGTTGTACCGCGATCAAGGAAGTGACAGAACCAACTCAAGAAAGAGCACTCAAAGATTGAGTAAAGGCCCGGTGAATCTTTGAATGAGTTATAGGCAAGATTTTCAAAGATCATCCATGATTTGTGTGTTGTTGACCTTGTGTTTTCTGAGTCTGTGAATGCTCACTAGCTCTTGGGTGCTCTTGATGTAAGAGTTTAGGGGATGAAGATAATTTCCATCAATGACAACATTGTCATAAGTGAGCTTATCATGGATAAACTCTATTCAAGGTTAAAAATGTATGAGATTGATTTCATCTCATGTCTCCCCAAAACAGAGTCAATGACATTAGTGATTGACCTTCTTAGAGTAGCTCTTCTGATTCTTTGGATTTTGGCTCATCTGGATTTTTCTCCAAGAAATAAGGAAGACATGCGTGAAGCTAGGAGACGTCTATTATAATATTAACTGCCACTCCTTAGATAGATATAAATTATGGGCTTGCGTTCCTCCAAGAAATTTTCCTTTTTTGCACCACTTGTAAATTCATTGTCCATGGTAATAAAGTCTTTGGGTGTGTTATTGTTCTCTTTATTATTTTCATAAGTTCGATAGAAGGCCTGAGTCTTGTGCATCAAAAACTCTAAAGTCGCTAGCTGTTGAGGCAGATCCGCAAGTGCATAGCCCACTCTCGAAGGTTCGCCTCGTTTAACTAGACCTTGGGGAGTGGCATGGAAACGGAGGAGCTAGTGGCAACTATCAATTCGGTACAAGGCTTGGCTTAGCTTGTTGTTGAAGAGCAAACAAAGCATGGGCAAGCAGCACAACAGAGCAGAGCATGGGCATAGTTCGGGAGCACGGACACAGCTAGGAGCAGTGTGGTCGGAGCTGAGGAAGACCAGGGCGGCGCAGATTGAGCTCAAAGGTGGCAGGATCCGGTAGTCTTGAGTTCGGAGGCGGTAGCCTAAGAAGCAGAGCAGGGGCGGTGGGATCCGATGTAGGGCAACGGGATCCGACGGGCTCGAGCTCAAGATGGCACAGCAAGGGCGACGACCAGAGCAGATTTGACGATGATAGTCCTCTAGGTGAGCTGGAGCAATAGTCTAGAGAGGATGACAGTGGCAACTCGAGTAGGGAGGGAGAGAGAAAGGATATGAGGGAGGCGGCACAGTGCTCAGGCAGCGACAACAGCCTGAGAACAGTGGCTAGGGTTAAGGTCGATGGGGGAGAGCGTTATGTGCTCTAATATCATGTTGTAATGCACACTTGATTCTATTCCATAGACAAGTGACTAAGATATAATCACGTAAAAGATATGACAAATAACAATGACAGGGAAGGAGGGAGAGTCCTCGTGCTTCTCGCTCGCCGTTCCCTCTCCACGGCGGTTTACACTCCCTTGGTGCCCACCAATGGCATGCCACATCCCCGTTTTATCCCCCATTCCACTACCCCCTCCTCCACAATAGTGGCCTGATATAGACCCCCCCTCTTTTCGGCTTATGGTTTATGACTTTTCTCAAACAAACAAATAGGACATCTTCTTCGTCGCCGTTTCGAAGTAACTTATTGATATTCGATTCATTCACATAAACGCTCACTCTAGGATAAAAATTATAAACCGTAACCATAATCCACAGTCGAAAAGAAGGCAACCACAGCTTCTTGTTCAAGAGAACAATATGAAATGGACAGTTCAGAGAAGCGACGTACCAGCGAAAGCCGCATGCCACGCGCGATGATTGGCTAGCTTTGCTCCCAGTGCTTATTCCCTTTGACGTGTCGCACCCCCAGGCTTGCTGTTATTTCCTTTGACATGTCACCGTGATGGAACATCAAAATGGAGATCTACCTTAGATTAGCATACCATGTAAGATATCTAGTAGGATGTCAAAGTACAAAACTTTCCGAATAGATTAACCAAAGTACTCATCAAGCCCAATCTGCTATAGCTTATGTGCGAGCAATCATTGTATGTACTGTTAATAAAGTTTGTTGGAATGGGGGGAAAGGTGATAAGTTGGGACGCCTGGAGTTGTCCTTTTCATACAGCGTATGGCGCTTGAATTAGACAACCAGCAACATCTCAGTGCGGCCATTTTTTTCAGGAAGCAAAACTGCAGAACAGAAGCTTGCCGTGCTCACAAGCTACAATGGCAGGCCAGGTTGAGCTTGGGGGAAATGCAGAAAAATCCATTCCATATTTCCATTCCTGAAATGAAAGGAAGAGAAGTCTTATTTAGTAGCATTTACCTGTGAGAGAAAAAAAGGTCACAGTCTCGACAACACAAGAAATTTTGGCATTCAATGTATCCAGACAATTTGACTGCCTGTCTAACAAGCTGAAGTTTTAAAAGTTTTAAGAAATACAGATCAGCTTGATCGGGACATTAGCTTCATTACAAGAACCTTTTCAGCAGGTCTTATCCACAATGAAAACAGAACCTAGATCAACTCCAGTGTGCCTGTACTTCAGGTAACAATCAAACTATTTAATTCTGCAAGAAATTTCAGAGGTGCGATCTTGAATTCTGATGCTGGGCATTTCACAGTTCAAACCATTATCTGCATTTTGTTACCCAATTTACCATGTTAGCGTAAATACAAAAGGAACCTCGACAAGAACAAGCAGCCAAATGAGCAAACGAAATTGTTGAGAATTCAGACCTATCACTATCAGGATACAGCCGAAACAGGTGGCTTCTCACGCAATACAATAGGATGATTGGTTTCAGTATCATAATAGTATTATTATTCAGCCCTGCATTTGTGTCCCTGACGCAAAGAAATTGATAGCGGTGGCTGGACCCAGCGTACAGCAAAGCATTTGCTACCTTAACATTTGCAGAATTCATTATTCATGCCCCTAGTGCAAGAACTTAGAGCAGCATGTGGACCCAAATATATAAATTGCACCGAGATATTGAAAATGGTGAAAAGGATGCAGGGGATGGATCACTAGATCAGAGAGGCAGTAAGATATAGCAGCAAGGGGTCCTACATAGCAACTTCAAGTTGCTACAAGTTGCAACGCCAGAAGAAATTCACTCACTCACCCATGTGTATCCTCCAAGTACAATTGCAAATGGTGAATCACATCACATGGCACCACCGGCTGAAACCAGCAAGATTTCAATTTGGAGCATTGATACGAGGAAGAAAGTGCAGGTAAATGTACAATGCACATACACACCTTAGAGGCGCAGGAGAAGTAGGGACTTGCTACAAGAAAAGCCATTGAAAGATCATCACCCCCTCCATTCATACACATGGAACTATCTACAATTTTACAGCCTGCGTGGAGGAAGAGGACCACCAGTTGCCACCGAAACCTAGCACCATGCCTCTTCGCAAAAACAAGCAGCAGCTCAGCCCTTTGGTGGCTGCCGTTCATACTGACCTCTCTGACACGGAGCAAGCGGTTGTGCTGTCCCGGTCGCGAACCTCAGCAATTTGTTATTGCCCTTCTTCACTACTCTAATGTACAATAACAAAGGGAGGGTCCCCATTGTTGAACAAATTTCACACATCGGTATCACAGAATTTGCCGTCTATTCTATTCTGCACTGCCTTAATCGCAGCGACCCGAGCAGCTGTGGCTGCCCTGTTCGCAGCCATGACTACTCTGTTCACCTGCTCATCTACTCTTGGGAGGTGAAAGGCGCTATCTGCAGCCCTTTGAGCAGCCTAATTGAACAATGCAGCAATTAGAATTCCTGAAGCAAATAAGCATATCAATGTGTACAAGTGAATCGGTGTATTACCAGCACGGCACGATGAACAGCCAGATCGACCAGAGGCAAGGTGAGAGTCCCAGAATCCCACTCCCCAGACCGCTTATCGCCATTCCGAAACGTATACATCCCAAATCCCTGCTTCTTTCCTTCGTGCCAAGAGCCCTCGTAACAATGGCCATTGGCGAAGCTGTACACACCGAAACCGTGGATCTTGTCTGCGAAGTACTCCCCCGCGTATCGATCACCATTCCTGCAACGGATTTTATTAAGATCTAGAATTAGCAATCTAACAATTTGCATTTTTGCAAGAATGCAATGGCGTGTTGTTGGGCACCCAAAGATGGGATTTTGCAATGTAATGGTGTTTACCTGAAATGGTAGCAGCCGATGCCGTGCTTGACGCCGCCCTTGAACTCACCGGCGTAGGAGCTGCCGTCGGAGCATGTCTGCGCGCCGAGGCCGTGGCTCTGGCCTCCGGCCCACTCGCCGGCGTAGCAGTCGCCGCTGTAGAAGCGGTAGACGCCGTGTCCGTGGCGGAGGCCCTGCCTGTACTGCCCGCGGTAGCGGCTGCCGCGCGCCCAGCTTTCGACGCCGTAGCCGTCGTACTTGCCGTCCACCCAGTCGCCCTCGTACTTACCCTTCCCGAAGAAGTTGTAGACGCCGCTGCCGCTACAGCGCCCCCTGTGGAACTCCCCCTCGTAGCAGTCGCCGTTGCTGTAGAACTCCACGCCCTCCCGCACCACGCGCCCGTCCGCTTTCGCCTTCCCCTTCCTCTGCTGCTCGTCGTCGCCCTCGCCGATGAACCACTGGACGGAGGCGGGGAGCGCCGGCGAGCTCCGCCGGATGCGGCGGAGGCGCGCGACGGCGGCCGCGGAGGCGAGAGCGCCCCCCGCGGCGGCGGCCAGGAGGACGAGGTGGTGCCCGTCCTGCCGCAGGAGGAGTACGGCGAGCGCGAGGAGCGGGAGGGCGACGACGAGGAGCAGCACGGACTGGGCTGGGCTGGGCCGGCCGCGGTGGTGCAGGTGGGCCCGGCGGAGCAGGGCCCTGGGCTTGGCCTGCGCCTTCTTGTCGTCGGGCTCCGGGTCGTCGAGCGCCGCCGCCTGGAAGGACGCGCTGCGCACGGTCGGCGACCGGAGCAGCGACGACGGCGTCCGCGTCAGCTTACCCGCCCCACCGCCGCCGTGGGCTCCGTGCCCGTCCATTCCCCGCCGTCTCGCCTCGCCTCGTCAGCTTCCCTCTTGCCCTCGCACGCTTTGCTTCTTGTCAAATTTCCACTGGTTCGTCAGATCGAAGCAGACGGAGTGGTTGAGAAGTGGAGGAGGAAGGAGAGGAGAAGGGAGGGGGATAGAGAGGCGTCTCTTATAAGTTATAACCAGCGGGCGGCTGTGATCAGCTTCCTTCGCGGGCTCTCCTCGCTGGCGACACAAACGGGCGCGGCGAGTCACCGGGCTGTTGCCTGTTGGAACACGGATAAAGACATAAATTAAAACTTGCACCATACAAATCAAAAAATTATATAAGTAAGAAATTATAAAATGTTACCACTAAATACGTAAGGCGGTGGAAATAGAGTTAAAGTGGCTAATTCAGTGAAGAGCGTATCGATGCAGTGCAAGTAGTCGATCACTCTCTAGCCAACCATCGCATCGCGATCGTCCCGATCAGTGCTGCAGTTGCAGCTGCACCTCTACCGAGATCCACACATCCTGGAATGGAACACCATACATCGGCATGCTTATATACTAATCCTTTTGACTCATAATACCAGATTAAACTTATGGCGAGAAGCGTGCCATCGTATGATAACTCGATTCTTTACTCGAAGCTATAGTAGATTACTCAGTTGTGATTAATTTCTCAACCACATTCGGCATGGCCATGAACTTCCTTAATCCAACCACGGCGAGGGGCCCAAAGATATCTTTCCATTATATAGGAGGGGCAAATTTCATCTTGCTCGCTCATATTCCTCTGTATATTTTAGAGTAAACCCGAAAGCCACCTTTATGACCACCTTATTAAGTAGTGTTTGGCAACTACTAGATAAACTATTACACATGTAGGAAACAATGATGATCTCAGGTCTAAGAATCATATATACACTACGTATGAAATCAACTGATGGCACTTAAGAATATAATAATTCCCACAGTGTCTCATGGTGGGACAATCCAACACCATGTTCTCTAATATGCGGCCACATTATTGATTTGATATTTTACATCCATGATCCGTGAAATATATTCATCAATCAATACATGTATTGAGTTGTAAATCATAATTGTCCTACATAATGACATAAGATCAAGAATAATTTAGAATAATATCAAAATATGAATAAAGAGTTCCACGAACAACTCATATACTTGTTGATTAATATGAAAGACGTTTATTCAAGGGACAAAATGATATTTTTTTTCTGAAGATCATAAATATAGAAGTGATACAATTATTACCATGTTGCCTCTAGGGCATATCACTGACAATCTCCCACTTGCACTAGAGCCAATCATGCAATTATCTAATACACATAGCTCTTTTGTGTGTGTCATATTTTGGCTACGAAAGAGGCTTTGTCAACGGATCAACAATATTTAAATTCTCATGTACTTTGCATATCTTATCATCACCTCTATCAACAATCTTATGAATGAGGTGAAAATGTCGAAGTATGTGCTTGAATTTTTGATACGATCTAGGCTTCTTGACTTGCGCAATAGCTCCACTATTATCACGACAAAGATCAATTAGACTAGAAGCACTAAAGACAACATCCGGCTCAAAGATGAACTTTTTTTATCCAAACAGCCTCCTTTGCAGCTTCAGAAGTCGTAATATACTCAGCTTCTGTTGTAGAATCAGCAACCGTCTCTTGTTTGGAATTTTTCCAGCTCACTATTCCTCCATTTAGAAAAAAACACAAACCTAAACTGCGATCAAAAATCATCTTTATAGGTTTGGAAGCTTGCAACAGTGTAATCATTTATGACTAGCTCTTCCTCACCTCCATAAATAAAGAGCGCTTTCCTAGTCTTTCTCAAGTATTTCAGTATTTCTTTACAGCTATCCAGTAATCTTCACCTAGATCTGATTGATATCTGCTCATAACACTTAGAGCATATGACACATCTGGACATGTGCAAAGCATGGCATACATAATAGACTCAATGGTAGAAGCATATGGAATCATATTCATTCAGTCTCACTCATCTGGTATCAAAGGATACTGAGTCTTGCTAAGACCAATACCATGTGACATAGGCAACAAACCCTACTTGGAATTATGTATGTTGAATTGCTTCAACACTTTGTCAATGTACATATCTTGGCTTAATCTAATTAGCCTTTTAGTTTTATCTCTATAGATCTTTATACCTAAAATATATACTGGCTCTTATAAGTCTTTCGTAGATAAACTATTTTTAATGAAGACTTGACAGATTCAAGTATAGAAATATCATTTCCAAGCAATAATATGTCATCACATATAGGACTAGAAAAATAAGTGCGCTCCCACTAGCCTTTTGGTAAACAAAAGCCTCTTTCTCATTCTTGATGAAGCCAAACCCTTTGACTACCATATCAAAATGAATGTTCTAACTCCGAAAAGCTTGCTTTAGTCCATAGATAGATATCTGAAGCTTGTATATCTTTCTAGCATTTTTGGAATCGATAAAACCCTCAGGTTGTGTCATGTACACATTCTCACTTAGGTTTCTATTTAGAAAATCTGTTTTACATCCATCTCCCTTATCTCATAATCGTAATATGTAGCAATAACTAGAATAACCTGGACAGACTTAAGCATAGCGACAGGCCAAAAGGTTTCACCATAATCAACATCTTGAATTTGTTTGAAACCCTTCTCCACCAATCGTGTCTTATGAATATAAACATTTCTATCCATGTCTATCTTTTTTTTAAAACCCACTTATACTTAATGGTTTTTACACCATCTAGATGATAACCAAGTTCCAAACTTGATTATCATATATGGATTAAATTTTGGATCTCATGCTCCAAGCCATTTCTCAAAGTCCAAGTCCATCATTGTTTCCTTATAAATCTTAGGCTTATCATTGTCTAACAATAAAATGTCATGTCGATACCTTATCGGCAATTGACATGGTTTTTCAAACCTACGTGGGGCTTATGCCTCTTCCACAGGTTCTACAACATCTTGTACAAGCTGTAAAGGTTCAGTAGGAGTTAAAACATTTTCTGATGGCTCTTTAATTTCTTCGAGTCTTAGTGTGCTCCCACTAACTCCTTTCGAGAGAAACTCTTGCTCTAAAAAGATATCATGCTTTGTTCTCATCCCTTTTATAAAAGTAATATCCTTTAGTTTCCTTAGAATACCCCACAAAGAAGTATTCATCAGATTTAGATGTAACCTTGTCAGACGTCAAACATTTTACATATACTTCATATCCCCGTATTTTAAGAAAAGACAACCCAAGACGCTTCCTAGTCTATATCTCATATGATGTTTTCTCTACGGTTTTGATGGAACCCTATTTAATGTGAACACAACTATTTTTAGAGTATACATCCAAAAAAACAATGGCAAATCAGATTGGCTCATCATGGACCGAACCATATCTAGACACCCCATTTCATTGAGGCGTTCCCTCTATGGAATAATTTCACATTACTTTGTATGATCACTAAACTCATAGCTTAAAGATTCACCTCCATGATCTGATCGTAGGGCTTTAATTGTTTTACCAAATTAATTTTGTACTTCATTCTGAAATTCCTTGAACTTTTCAAAAGATTCAGAGTCTATCCTCATTAGGTAGATATAACCATATCTACTAAAGCCATGAGTAAAAATTATGTAGTACTAAAACTACCTCTGGCCGCAGAGTTCATTGGTCCACATACATCCAAATGTACTAAAGCCAATAAGTCATTCGCCCTCTCATCTAGACTAGTAAAAGGTGCCTTAGTTGTTTTGCTAAGTAAATAGTACTCACATGTTTCAAATGATTCAAAATTATATGGATTTAGAAGACCATCTTTATAGAGCTTTACCATGCGCTTCTCATTTATGTGACCCAAACAGTAATGCCAAATATAAGTGGAATTCAAATCATTAGGGCGAAACCTCTTAGCATTAATATTATACACAGGTACATCCTCAAGATTTAAAACATATATTCCATTCATCAATAGAGCATGGCTGTCAAGTATATCGTTCAAATAAATTGAACAATGATTGTTCTTTATTCTAAACTCATAATCTTCTGCTCCCAAACATGAAACAAAAATAATGTTTTTGCTTAAGATAGGAACATAATAGCAATTATTCAATTCCAAAACTAATCCTAAGGTTTAATATAATGGTAAAGTACCAATAGCCAACACAGCAATCTTGTTCCATTGCCTACGAGAAGATCAACCTCACCTCTTCCTAAACTCCTACTCCTTATCAACCCCTAAATCAAATTGCAAATATGATACCCAAGAACCAATATGAGAAGTAGCAATATTTATTTCTATAATATTTATACTTGAAGTAGTAGTCTTATTTCACTTCTTCATTTCCAGTTCTACCCCGGCCTCAACACTATGTCCCTAAGCCAAAAACTATTTTGATAGCCGAATCAAGTTAAACAAATATTATACATGAAGTATCCAACACTTACCCTATCTTACTGAGATAATTAATGGCACCCTACTTTAGTAGACCTACTAGGTAATAATCAAAATTTTGATAGGTGCAACTATAGGAAGGGTATCAAATTTCACTTAATTTTTCTAGAGGGATACTATTCTATCATGGTAAAAGCACCCAAGATAATAACATGAATAATAGTATAATATAAACATAAAAATATCCACATTTAAATAATATTAAACTATGAGATAGTATGACCCTTAGCATGGCAATCTCTATCACCACGCTTCTTGTCCATCGAGCCATCTATGCTTGAGGTCACCACATTTATCTACTTAGTTATTACACCTAACACCTAACAATGAATTACATATGAAAGTATCAAGCATCACAAAGTTGACACGTAGGCCATTATACAATAATATGTAGCCATGGCTATAAGCCAACATGATGCGCAGGCCATGAAAAACTCATACATGCATCACATACACAATAGACCATACTATTTACACAACCCTGCAAAAATGAGTTGCGTGTAGAATCCAATTCTATCACGCAGTATGAACACATAACACCTATAATACATGATACAATTACCTAGCTGATTATCAGATTAATCACATTAACCCAATTCTGGGCCAATTTGATCGGCTTGATTTTAAATAGATCAATCACATTGATCGGCGTGGGAGGTTTCCAGAAAGAATAGCAAATCGGTGCTATCAATTCATACCTCCTTCGAACCCATCTACTACCACCAGAACCAGTTGATTTTATCATCCAGTGCCTAAACCAATCAAATAACATGAATCGATCTAAGCTGTCATGTTAGACCAGCAATATATCCAATCTACTACCACCACATATTAACTATATGCGATCAGTCCATATCAAATACTACACATGATGACTCTGATACCAATGTTGGGATACGGGTAGTCTACACTAGCTTAAATTAAAAATTCTACCTGTAAACTAGGAAGCCGTGCAAGTAAGAGATCATAAATCGTTACCACTAGACGAGCAGTGTAGCAAAAGTAGAGTTGATGCGGTCGGTTCAACGGAGAGCGCGTCGGTATAGTGGAAGTAGTCAATCATCCTTTAGCCAACCGGCTCCTCATGATCATCCCGATCAGCATTGTAGTCACAGCAGCTGGCTCTACCAAGGTCCACAGTCCAGAGATAGAATGTCGTACGTCGACGTGCTAGCACTAATGTGCATGATAGAGGTTATGAGAGGTGGCGGCTAGGGTTTCAATGGGAGTGTTTCAAGATCCCTTTCTCAGCCTCCACACCTCTCTTTATATAGCCTCCAATCGGATCCTTATCCGATACGATCATATATCATATCCAACTTGAAAATCATTAGGCTAGATCGTCATCCAATACGAGTAGAGATCGTATCCTACTCGGAGACTATCATCCGGACCCTTATTATTCCAACCCGTTAAGTGTATGACCCTGTATGCTCATGTATATTTGGCCATGTGCCAAAAACACATTTCCAGTCCATAAGTTGGTAGCGGTTCCTAGCATAACATAATGACTCACAGACATACATAAAGATCAAATAGATGAACCTATATAATTGTAAGGGAAAATGATAAGGCAATACAAATCATAAGGGAACGACTTAAGATTGCCCAAAACAGACAAAAGAGTTATGCAGATAATCGTAGGAGAGATCTCAAATTTAGCCCTGGTGACCTGGTATATCTAAAGGTCTCACCGATGAAGGGGATTCGTCGGTTTGGACTAAAAAGGAAATTGAGTCCTAGATATGTTGGTCCTTTTAAGGTTCTCGAACAAAAGGGCACATCCGCATATCAGCTAGAACTACCAAATCATCTCTCAAGAATCCACAATGTGTTTCATGTATCTCAACTTAGAAAATGCCTCAAAGAACCATCCGAACAACTATCAGATCCCATCATTCAATTACAAGATGATCTCACCTATGAGGAGCAACCCCTCAAGATACTGGAGACTGAAGAGCGGAGATTAAGAAATCGTACCATTCGTTTTTGCAAAGTACAGTGGAAAAATCATTCTACTCATGAAGCGACTTGGGAAAGGGAAGACGAACTCCGAGAGCGCTATCCTCACCTCTTCAAGTAAGTGATTTCGGGGGCAAAATCTATTCTAAGGGGAGGATGTGAGAACCCTCAAAATTAAGTAACCAACAACGCATGATTAAGAATGCAATCAATATTAAATAACCATATTCACAGAAATAATAAAAATAAAATTTCATTCACAGGCACAAGACAAATTATGATATATATATATATATATATATATATATATATATATATATATATATATATATATATATATATATATATATATATATATATATATATATATATATATCAACAATCTCAACAATCTATTACGTATGGGATTCAATTATACAACAAAGTTCATAAATGAACTCTTATACACAAATTGCAGTCTCAAATACAAGGATAAAAATTACCACTCGATATTACAACTTGGAATCCATCGCATACAACAAAAAGCGTACATACATCAGACTACATATTATCACAGCCCCCAAATACCTGCACAAAATTGTTAGCTAAAATGCAGTTGCCAAACTGAGATGAAATAGAAAACAATTGCCGTCAGAATTGGGTTATTGTTCTTGCTTTTGGGCAAGCGCGCATAGAGATACCAGGATTTGTCCGGGGACAAACCGGCACCGTCTCGCGTTAGTAGTGATCATCATCCGGCAAATTAAAAACTTACCTTCTTACCTGTGAAGCCATAGCAGAAATTACTCCTCCATGATGCCTGAGCAAGCCACCAGCCATGCATGACTAACAGAGGACACGAGTCCACCATGCATGCATAGCCAGCAGGGAGAGTAAGCCACGTCTCACCTCACTGCCACAGGGCAGCAAGAGACCAAGTCTTTGCCATACCACAAAAGAGAGTGCCGTAGTAAAGAAAGCACTGCCAGAACCGCACCCACAGCATTTCACCACCCATAACACCAGTAAGCTTTCAATACTGCCCAAGCCACTGCACAGCCGCTGCCCAAAAGAGAGGAGACAAACAGCGGCAGTGCAACAGCAGCACAAGACACCAATATCCCCAATCAACCCCATACGGCCACTTTACTGCCCAAGAATTGCACACCCCGATTTAAGCCATAGCACCAGACGGAGGCCAAGGAACCAACACAACCTGAAGGACAACACCAAGTACACCAGCCAGGAGATACTCCCAGGGGCTAGCCACCTCACCAAGCACAAGGGCAGGACAGCCAAGGAAGCACAACCACCTCATCCCCTTAAGCCAACGACACAAGTAAGGTAAGGCTTTGAAGAGCCCTTGTTTCCCCATGTAAGTAAGTCACACTAGCTAGCCTTTAGAACTAAAGCTTGGAAATTAGACCATCCACTACACTAGATTAGCAAATTAGGGTGGCCATCCAGTAAGCCCTCGAGACCAGGGATTGGCATTTCATGTGCACATCCCAGTCCCAAGCAACCCACGGTTGCTCACCCCAAACCCACAGCACAGAGGCTTTAGTGGCCATCCATGAGCCCCTGGGCATCGACAATGGCTTCCCGGGCGCAATGTCCATGCCCAGCCCCTGCATGGTTGCTCACTGAAAACCCCCATTTCTACTAGTAATCATCCTAGCATGCATGTTCTACACTAATCACCAATAGGGCATAAGAGTAGGGGATAGGAGTAGAGGAGAAGAACCTGGTAAAGGGAGTAGTGCATGGCGTCGGTGGTCCGTAGCCACCGTGGCTCATGAGGCCGGCGAATAGCAGACGGGGCACGGGCCAACAAAGGCCAAAATAGCGCTGTGCGCCGGCAGCTTGCCGCTGCCGTGGTGCACCGCCGGAGGGGAGGAAGATGGCAACGCCCAGGCGACGGTGAAGCCCGGTTTTCGCCGAGGCGCATGCCCACTGTGGTAGATCCGGAGGCGGCGGCTCAAAGTGTAGCGCCGACCGTCCGAGAACCCGCATGCATCTCCGGTTCACCGCAAATACTCCACCAAGACCAAAATAGAAAAAGGGGGAAACACCATATCCAAGCCCTAAAAGCTTACCAAGCCAGATCCATGGAACCACCGCCCCCAAATCAACCAAGGGGGCCGGCCGATTCTAGATCGACGGCGAGGAAGCGAGCATCAGTGGCAAGGCCGGAACACCGGCGGTGCCGGAAGGAGAGGGAAGCCGAGGGGGAGGCGAGGCGCGCTAGGGGCGGCGCAGGTAGGGCCCGCGGCCGACAGCGCCATGGTCGGCGGGGCTGTTGCGGGCGGAGGCATCGCAGGAGAGAGGGGAGAGAGAGAGCAGCCGAGAGAGAGGAGAGGAGTGGGGAGCCAGGGCGTCGGCCGAGTCCTTAGACCCCCCACGCCGATTGGGCTGCTCAGTCCGGCTCAGGCCGAAAGGCCAAGTGGGCCGGTTTTCCTTTTAAAATAGACCTGAAATTCCATAGGAGTTCGCAAAATACATAAAAAGATAAATTAAACAGCAAAATAAAATACATGTATGTTCATATCAATTTAATATATATAAGGAAATCGTCAACAAAAATTCTCTGTAAGTAATATTCGAAGAATATAAAGCCTAGAGATTTAAAGAACCAAACTCTTAAGTATAAATTCAACCAGGGTTATTGCTTCATTTGAAAATCCGTATTTCTATTTTAAAATAATGCAGGAAGGGATTTGGTTCCAGAAAAAGAGACTACCCAGACAATCACTGAGATAGCTACTTCTCGGTCAGGCAAGTAAAGCGGGCTGCCAAGCCTGCGGTGGTTCATGAAAAATGTTTTGTTTTTTTTTGTTATTCTCTAAATGTGCATGAAAATTAGTTTCTAAAATAAAGACACATGGTCAGAATATTGGACAACATGATAAGTAACCAGAAGTAAATAAGTCCACTGGAGGAGCAGTGGGCGGTAGAGGAATTATTAGTGGATGGTAAAGGGTGCTCTGGATTGAGAGTTCAGAGGCAGGTGAGGCCCTTTACATATGGTTATCATACAAGGACTATGAAACAACCTTCATTTTGAAATAAACCGTAAAACAGTATCAACCATACTCCCGTGCTAACGGGCGGAACAAGTTACTCTCTTTTATTGCTATTATCTCCATGATGGGTAAGTAATAACTTAGAAAGGGGACTCGGGCCGGTAAGAAAACCCGGGAGTCCAAGTCGCTTATATTAGCGTATGTGGAGTGTCGAGTATTCAGAACCGCTCGACCAACGGCTTTATAGCCGGATGGAGGTATAGTGATAAGAGTCGAGAAAACATTATGTATTCTGAATTTGGGGTCGCATCAAAGGAAATGCGAAAGTCCAGTGTCCATGAGAATTCAGAATAATTATGGGTAAAGTGATACAAGTCTGCGCAGTACTAAAAATCATGAATTCATGCCAGTCTCTTGGATAAGAGTCTACGGGGAGAAACACTGATTTTTCTCTTGTTCCAAAATGAATGATAGATATTTCATAAGTTAAAACATTGCCAACCTTTTAAAACTTATATTGTGCCCTTTGAAAAAATTATATCAGGTAAGATACAGGTAGAAACCGAAAAAGCTTGCATCATTATTTATAAACTTACTGAGTACTCTGTACTCACTCTTGCTATTAAATCTCCCCCTTTCAGAACAATTCTCAGCAGGGGAATTTTTGGGTTTCGAAGAGGGCGGGCTTGAGTATGAGGACACCTCAGGATATGAGGTTGCAGAGGATGACGAGATGGAGGCCGTATCTGACGGCTGGGAGGAATAGACAGTCCTTAGATTGTCATAACAGGACCGAAGGGTATTACAGAATAAGTAACCATGTATCTCCCACTAATGTAGTATTTAGTTATGTATTGGACCAGAATTATGGCAACGTATGGAACAATTAGGTGGCTCAACTTTAAGTCACCTACGGGTTGTAATAAATGTTGTGTTGTCAGTCTCTAATTATTGTTCTGCTGCTATTACTCTGGTTGGTTTGTTACTTGTTAAACGCGGTGTTCTACCATAATGACAAGTAATAATCTGTTGACTAGTGTTATTACCCCATGGTAATGACGCGGGTCGCCACAATAATGCTTATATATTGATCTCTTTGCCTCATGATACCAGATCGAACTCAATGCGAGAAACGTGCCATCTTATGATAACTTGATCCTTCACTTGAACTATAGTGGATTACTCAGTTGTGATTGACTCCTCAACTACGTTTGGCATGGTCACGCACTTCCTTAATGCAACCATATCGAGGGGCCCAGAGATATCTCTCCATTATATAGGAGGGGCAAATTTCATCTTGATCGCTCATATTCCTTCGCATGTTTCATAGTAAATCTGAAAGCTACCTTCATGATCACTCAGTTATGGAGTAGTGTTTGGCAACCCTAGGTAAACTATTACACATGTAGGAAAAAGTGACGATCTCAAGTCTAAGAATTTTACATACACTATATAAAAGACTAATTACCATGCACCTTAACTCGCCCAACGCTCCCCACTCCCTTTCCCAGCTAGAAAAGCCCGATTGATTCCCCAATTTCCCCTCATCCACCTCCCACTCCATGCTCTAGCTCCCGGAGCTCAAAATCACCACTGCTGGAAGTTCCTTCGGCCACCGTCGTCGCCAACTCCCCTCAGAGAACCACCCTCGGCATTGCCCCTTTCCTTAAGTTTCTCTTACCCTTCTAATGCTCCCAGCAAGCCTAATTGGCTTCTTCTCCTCTGCAACTCACTGACGACAGGTTCTTCTCCAACTCCAGCCACCTCTCCTCGTCGGTGACTTCGATCTCCGCCGTCCGATTCCTTCCAGTCGGAGCATCCTTGCCACCCCATGAAGCCGTCTGCGATGTCGATTAGAAGCTTCACCTCCTCATCTTCTCCAACGCCGATCACCTACTTCCGCCATTCGAGCTCTCTGTCGACAACTCAGCCCCGCCCTTCTCGAGCTCCCCTTTCTTTCTCGGTGAGCTCCCAATCAGTCCTAGATGCTCCCTTCCTTTTTAATTTAGCTCTAATTGGGCAAATCGCCGCCGCCTAGCTCACCGTCGGCACCCCTCTGGTCCATGTCAGTCACCTTTGTTAAGCCTTGCATCTATAATTATCTGCATTCTGTGTGTTGGCTTGTGGAGCACAGTTGTGTATGCTCACCCTCGCTCTCAACACTCCTCTTCAGAGTTCGTGAATCAAGACTGTAACATCCCAAAATTTGGCTTTTTGAAAAATTTAAATTCAAAATATTTATTTTAAAGTAATTGGACTTTACTTGGCTTTTATTTGATTTTCTGGAATTTAAAACCTATTTTTAGAATTTAAAAAGTAATTTAGAATATGAAAATTTAATATCAATAGTAGTTGGAAATAATTTTATTAAGTCCAGAATAACTCCAGGAGCTTCTGTGAATTTTTCTGGAATTTTTGGAGGTATTTTCATATTTTTCTGAGGCCTAAAGAATTACCTAGCATTTTCTGAAAATATAAAATCAAAATCAAAAATAAAAATTCCTCCCTTCCCCTCCGGCCGACGCGTGGACGGCCCAGAACCATCCACGTCACCGCTCGGCCTGATCCAGGCCGCACCCTTCTCTCTCTCGCTGCCTCGCGGGCCAGGCCCGTCAGCCTCCCCGCCTAACCCTCCTCCTCGCCCGACGCGTGGACGGCCCGGATGAGCCGCGTCCCCGCGCCCGGCCCATCTAGCGGTCCCCGCTTCCCCTTCTCTCGCCTGCGGGGCCGGTGTCGGCCACCGCCGCACCCGCCCTCTTCTCTCGCCTGCGGGTTCCGCTTGTCGGATCCATCGTCTCCGCCGCGGAGACGCCTTCCTTTCTTCCTCCCCTCTTTCCTTCTTTGCGCCGGCGACCGAATCCGCGCCGTACCCGGCCATTCCTTACCCGGCTCTCCTCGGTTTTGGAACCCCGAGCTCCCCGCGCGACCGAATCCCGAACGCCCGCGCCTCCCTTCCTTCGGCGCCTCCTCTTTCTCGTTTCTCCCCCTTCCCTTCCTTTTCCGCCACCTGCAACGGCGAGAAATTGCCGCACCCCTGCTCCCCCTCCGCCCCTATAAATACCCCCATCGGTCTCCTCTCTCCCCGCACCACCTCCCAGCGCTCTCCATCTCCCTTCCCGAGCACCTAAGCGCCCCGCAGACGAGCTCCCCTTCTTCTGAGCTCCGCCGCACTCCGGCGAGCTTTCCTCGTCGCCTCGAGCCTCCCCGAAGCTCGCCGCCGCTACCCCGAGCACCCCCGTGCCCGTGCGAGTCTCCTCGACCCCTCGGCCACCCCTCCCCGCCGCCGTCGCGCCGTCGCACCGGAGGACTCGAGCCAGCTCCGCCACCCCCTCATCGCCAGCCTTCTCCGCTCGTCGCCGCACCTCGTCGACCCCTCCAACCGGACCCCCTCCGCACCGGGACTTCATTTCACGCGCCACCCGAACCCCTCCGGCCTCCCCTCGCCGCCGGCAACCTCGCCTCCGACCATCTCCGCCCGGCCCCCTCGCAGGTATCCCTCAAGAGGGTTACCTACCCATTATGGGTAGGCAACGCCTCCCCGGTCACTTGGCTATCACCGCTCGCTCTCCCTTCCCCCGACTCCCTCGGCGCGCGTTCGAGCCCTCGGCTCCGCACGCTGAGGTTGAGTTTTCTCAATTTATTCGCACTGACAAGTGGGCCCCACCCATCAGCGGTGGCTGTCCTTGCGGGCCACTGTCGACTGGGCCCCACCCCTCTGCGCTGGTCACTGACAAGTGGGCCCGGAGTCCAGTGGGTCCCACGTGTCGAGGTCGAACCGATGGGCTCATCGTCCGATGGGTCCCACATGTCAGAGGCCAATTCCTGTGGACTCACTGACCTGTGGACCCCACCTGTCATACTCTCGGATTAAAAATAAAGATTAAAAATTTAATATTCCAGTGGGCCCCACCTGTCAGAAATTTGGGAATTTCTAGATTTATTCAATCTGAGATTTTCAAATGAGCTTAACTTTCTCATTTTAGCTCCAAATTCAGCCATTCAAATTTCTAAATTCTTCTAAAATCAAGATCTATCCAACTATGGCCTCTATTTGAATTTTTGAGTTTATTTTAATTTTTTATTTGTATTTATTTGCTTGTTGCTCTGTCTTTTCGTGCGTAGAATCCAACGTTGTCGAAGACCTCTCCACCCAACAGCAAGAAGACCCAGAAACCCTGCAAGAAGGCAAGTCTCCTTTGATCATCTTGAACCTATGATTTTGAAATGTTTTACTTATTTTAAATTATGTGCATTGCTATTTATATACAAGATTAGTTCAAATCTTAAGGTAATAGTTAATCCAACCTTGTTATGCCCTCACTTGAAGTTGATTGCCATGTACCTTTGCAACCCTAGAAATTCCTTTGACTCAGTAATGAGAGTAATATATTTAATTGTTGATATTAGAATGGTAGAACAATACTTAGCCATGCTATTGAATACCTCATAAATCTTGCAAATGGGAAATTATGAATTATTGTAATACACTTGTTTTTATAAACTTAGTGGTAATTGGAGTTGCCACTGTTCTTTTAAAATAAAATGAAATGTGGAAATGGGTTTAGATTAGGGTGGATGGTTGGTTTGGATTGGTGCAGGAAGCACGAGATCTTGTAAAGTGTATGTTCCACCCTAGTCAATTAAGGACCGACGCTTGTGTTTGTCCAGACTGAGTATTAACCATACAACCACAAGTCTATATGGGTACGACCTAGCTGACTAACTTATGATAGTCTAGTTTAGGTGCCACCAGTGGAAAGTGGGTGCCAGGGATGAACTGGTTATTCACGGTGAGGGACAGGATTTCTTCAGTACTCATATGGCGCAAGAGGGGCTTCTGGTTCAGCGGTTAGCCTACTGCGGTGAAACCTCGTGGTGGTATCTAGGTAGATTAGAGTAAGGTAAAGACTTTGTGATATTTTATCTGGGTCTCATGCCAAAGGAAGCGTGTTGACTTTTAGGATAATTTATCTCTTGTGGGTAAAGTTGTACAACCTCTGCAGAGTGTAAAACTATTCGAATAGCCGTGCCCACGGTCAAGGGCGGGCAAGGAATGCATTCACATGGTATATTTCTGGTTTTGGTTTTTAAAATCAAAGTTTTTGTATTCCGAGAGTGGTGGGAACTCTCGGAAGGGTATCCTGGCAGTTGGAGCCAGAGAGGGTGGATGTAACCCGCAATATTAACTTGATCAGTTGGAAATGATTAATCTAGTGTTGGTAGATGGAACCTTCACTAGAGAATAATTGTAGTTCTGTTAAATCATTTACTTTATTAAATTGATGCCTTCAAAAATAATTAGTAGTAATTGAATTTAAAATATTGCTTTGTGCAAAAGAACCATATAGCCTTCCTTTGTCAAGCCTTGCATCTATTGCATTTTTCCCAAGACTTGCGGAGTACTTTATGTACTCACATGCTGCACTCCAAAAACAATACTCAGAGGAAGTCGAAGCTCAAGAAGGTGACTACGACTACTGCTTCGCTTATGGCTGTGATGGATTTTTCCCTGAGGATTAGATCGCGTTTCCCCAGTCAATTGCCTGTGGCGTATTGATGGGTTGTCATCGAGTTTATCTTTTGCTTCCGCTTTGTTTTATGTGTGCGAGGTCAGTGAAACCTCAGTTGTAATAATGAGACCCTTCGGTTAGTACTATTAAGTATTGTAATAAATCGTTGATGGTGATGTTTTCCATTCTGTTTAACTGTGTGCACTAGCTTTGATCTGGGACTAGTGCAGTAATACACAGAGGGTCCGGATTTGGTTATCCGGGGGCCCGACAAAGACCAATATGCCTACTACCAAGACCAAGGTGACAAGTGCGGTGAAGATAGTGGCAATTAGAATAGGATCTAGTGTTCCAACATCTCCTTACAGTTTAACCGATCAAGCTAACTGATGGGTGAGTTTAATATTAACCAGACCTCTGGATAATATTAACCGCACCTAGATTGTCACGGTCACTTGCCTGTGAAGAGATGAGCCCCACCTTTTGCTTCCGCTATCGCTTTCGTATTTCCGTACTGAACTTATATGGCATGGCGGCCCCTTTTGTAAAATTTATCCCAATGTGAAATATGTGAACTTTGGTATTGTAATATTAATGAATGGTATGGTCTATATCGTATATGAGATGAATCAGCAATATATCTGTAAGCACTATCTATTGGTTCAGAGAATAGTACAGTGATTTAACATAGATTTCCAAGTTTATTAAATCTAGGTCCGATAGCATGGACTGTGGGTCTGTGGCCAATTGCGTAGCTTGGCATTTTTAGGAATTAGGATGATTTGTAAGTAGCACACAGAGAGCATCTCCAGCCAGGGTAGATCCATCGCTGGTTTTGGCTTAAGGTATGGCCGACGGTCATGTTGCACCAATGTGGTTTACTGCTCAACGTAACACAATAAATTTGAATCCTCCTTCCGAGGTGTTAGCCTGCTGAAACGATAGAGAGAAAATAGTAGATCGACTTAGGGCCTATTCCTTTCAGTTTCTAAAAACTATTTTTGATTTTTCTACAATAATTAACTTTTAAATAAAGTATTTTTTAAGATAAGGTCTACTAGTTAATTGCAGTACATACTGTACTGATTTCGTTTATATCGGCAAAAACCACACGTAAATTTCTGTTACTCTGTAATCTTTCACATAACTAGTCTAAAGATCATAAGTCGTAACAAAAAATTATAAGTTTTAGCTTAAAAAACAGAACCTTAGTTGCATTCCCCTCGTTTAGGCTAGGCCACAGCCCACAGCGACAATAGGACGAAATTCAGAGAGCCCTTTTCCATGTGCCATGTTCTCCTCCCAGTCGCCCTCTACTAGTGACGTGATTGACAAACCAAGAGAATCTGCAAAGCATATCGTTTTTCAGTTGCAAGTTGCTACCATCTCGCCGTTTCACCTTCTGCCAGGGGCCCAGATCTACCCAAGGCTGAGGTGTGGACTGAGACAAGTCACGACAACAATCATCGCCCCATGGAACAACGTTGAAAGAAGTACGTATGTATAGGCAATCATATTATTTTTATTGAATTTTTGGTATATATAACACTATTTAAATCTGTATTTACAGAAGTATTAGTATGCGTGTGAGAATGATAAAAATTGCTGCACAGGTTCAAATTGTGTCATATGTGCCAAAAATTCATTTTTATTCCAACTTCGTATACGGGTATTGGTAGAATGGCTGTTTGGCGAAACGAGTAACGTGGCATTGGCAGCTGCCTTTCCCCTATCGAGAGCTGGAATCAGTTTGATTTTAACGTTCAAGAGGATAATTTTTCCATGTTTAGGAGATGCAGATTCGTCGAGCATAAGAGCAAGGCTAAGGGCCTGTTTGGCAGAGCTCCACCAACTCCAGATTCACCAAAAACAGCTCCACTCCACGAATTTTTACCCAAACACTCCAGCTCCACGAAATCTGGATCCACCAAAATACTGGATCTAGCTCCAGATTCATGAAATCCATGGAGCACCTCAAGGGGTGCTCCACGAAAACTTGTTTCGTATGTACTCGTGAAGTTAGGTGGTAATTACCCACCAATGCCACTGGATATACATCCATCCGAACCGTTTTTTCTTTTCTATTCGTCCCACCCGAGTGACCGAGCGCAGCGCCTCTCTGCTCCGCCTCTCGCTCGCCTCGCGCCTCCTCGCGCCTCGCTCGAGCGACCGAGCGACTAAGCGCTCCTCTCTCGCGCCGCCACCGCTCGGCGCCCGCGCGCCGCCTCGCGCGCGCCCTCGCGCGCCTCCTAGCGCCGCCTCGCGACTCTCCTTGCCACCTCCGCGCTCTCGCTAGCCACGCTCTCCTCGCGCCGGCGAGCCACCTCGCCACCGCCACTCGACGATGGCCGGATCCGTAGATCCGGCCCCTCTACCTCCTCCACCTCCTTCTTCCTCCATGGCCGCCTCCGCCTCGGCCTGGCGCGCCTCTGGGCCGGGCGCAGCTGGCTGGGCGCGCCGCCTGCCGCGGCAGCTGGCCGGGATGCGCCGCCAGGCCAGCGTACTGGCCGCGCGCGCCGCATATAGGCTGGGGCTCGCCGCCAGTCGTCGACGCAGCCACTGGGGCGCGTCGCCAGCCCGCCGCAGGGTCGGGTCCGCCGACGCAGCACTGGGGTCCGACATGGGTCTCTGCATCGTAGCGAGGACACGTGCTCGTCGACCAACAAGAGGGCAAGGGATGATGAGGTATGAATGTGCAATGTGCAATGTGCTCCGTCGACTCTATTACATACTTACAATTTGTTGCTTGGCATGCATATATGAAGGAATCAGTAACATACAATTGATTCTCTCAATTCTTTGGTGTAAGATTAACTATGCATAGTAATTAATTGACATTTGTATATACATATTGGTGGTGGGTGTTGTCTAAATGTGATGAAAGGAGATGGCAATGCCATCGCCATTGTTCTCATTGAAATGAAGGAGTGGGTGCAATGTTCATTTAGTTTATATGCAATACGGTAGGTTAATATGCAATGAGGAGCACACGTAGGGTTTTCTATATGCAATATGGTATTGAATAAAATGAGTTCAGTTTATTGCAATGGATGAAAGCACTGAGTTTGGGATGTTCTGGACTTGTAATTTTCAGAAAATGATGTTAGTACAAATGGACTTGTATCATGATGCAGTATGAAGATAATGGGACAAATAGGTTTTTTAATCCTTGTATCATGATGTCAGTATGCAGATAATCATTCAATTAAGACAATTCATGTTGGTTCAGTTAATCCTTGTTGGTTGCATTACCTCTATGATGTGATGGGAACAAATCAATTAATCCTTGTTGGTTGCATTACCTCTATGATATATGACGGCTTATGGGTCAAGTTTTTCCGCTGTTCAAGTGAGCTAATACATCAAACATCAATGCGTTGCCCCTATTTTCTTCCATGGAATTGACTCAAGCTGTTATATTCTGAGTTTGTCCCGTTGGAAGATTCATTCAAGCTTTGCTGATCCATCCTGCAGGTAGAAAGAAAGCCAAAAATGCAAAGCCGCCAACGAAGGAGAAAGTTGATGCCATGGTAGAATGACTGGCAACAGTGAAATAGCGAGTCCTTGTGATATGAGCCTTTCTACGTTTGTTGAGTGCACTAGCAAGGGTAGCAAAGCCCATGACCTCAGCAATACTGACTGGAGCGTGGAATACCTTGCTGCTCTGCGCCTTAATGTTCGAGAGAAACTAGTTACTAGCTTTGCAGTGAATGTATCGAATTCAGAACTTTTTTAGTGGTTGAATGCACTGTTTCCTTTATGTTCCTGGGATCATTTATCAAAGCTCTTGGTCGAGATTTGGCTGTGTCATTTTGTGTATGCTGCGTTGCCTTGCTGCTATGATCGAACTTATTGAGTCACGTAGACACTACTGGAAATGTGTTGTCTACTTGTACGTTGTCATGGACATGGGTTACTTAATTATCTATCTTGTGCGTCAATGTTGAATGCTCATGAATATTTGTGTTGAGATATTGTATTTGTGTTCACAAAAAAAATACGCCATTTTTTGTGAATAAATATGAACAAAACATGTGTGCTATATGAAAAAAGATATATACCATACAACCTCAAGGGCAAAACAGGTTATTCCACCAAAAACTCGGTTTCGTGGATCCGAGTCTGTGTGGAAGCCAAACAGTTTGTCCACTCCATGGTGGGATCCCAGATTCACGGTGGAGCCGCTCCACGGTGGATCCGTGGATCTGAGCCGGTGGAGCTCGCCAAACAAGCCCTAATAATACAAATGCAAAGCGGGCCGTAAGGTTTCTTCACCTTCTCCTAGCCCACCTATATAGTAGTTAGCTCTTCATCATTAATACATGGCCCACATGTCTCTCTCACAAAGTTTCTTGGTTTTTGTGTCTAAGCCGTCTGTAAGCTTGCAGCCCGCTTATCCTCTCTCTACTCCCTTCTCTCCTACACGTCAGCATTTAGCCAGCTTACAGCCGATTATTATACTTGCGCTAAGCATAGGACGGCTTGTGAGGGAATGAAATAGGAGGTACGCAGCAGCTATCGCGTGGGATAAAGAGCTGATGTTTGTCTGAGCTACCACACTTTTATCACACCCAACTGTGACAAACTATATTTCTTACAGCTAAAAAACATCTTCACAAGTTATGCAAATGGCGGCAAGAAAAATGAGTGCAGAATGTGCGGCTAAGAAAATGTGGCACATTCCAAATGCAGCAACAAAGCAAACACATGCTATGAAAAATTAAACTCGCGTAAATCGAGTGTTACAATGAACCAAGCAAGCGAAGCCCTGTATATCACCCCGAGCGCACAGTGAAAACAGATGAAGTACTGAACACTCAGTCTCATACTAACTCTTGCGAATTTCGAAAAATGGTAAATAAAAAGTTAGCAGGTGTATGAAAGGACACGTTCTATAGCCGTACAAAATTTTGAGAGCAAAGACAATAAATACTAATTTCCACTGGTTTTCAATACTCAACCCATTTTCACAGTACAAGCCGAATTTGCCTGCCCGGTTCGAACAGACGTAGTCCAACAAAGATGGTGCCCTTCTAGCCCCAGCCAAAATCAGGCCACATGGTTTCCGCGTCGGCCCATTTCACAACCAATTTTAGATCTGCTCTTTAACAGTTTTTAAAAGCACCTTTTAATTTTTGTTATAATACCTAATTTTTAAACGAAGTATTTTCTCAAATTAAGATCTATAAATTAATTATATTACACGTTAAAAGTCCAACATCTATATCAACCAAAATAGCAAGCGAGTATTTTTCTTTCTGTAATCTCTGTCGTAAACAGCTAAAATTTAAAATTTCAGCTAAAAATTATAAACCGCAGCCATATATCCACCTCGTCTCGGCTCGGCAAAAAAAAAAAGTGGCTCTCCCTCCGTGGTAACACCACGGTACACGGCACCACCATATCTCGACCGAGCTGCGGCGCGAGCGAAAAAAGAACGACCCACGCACGAACGCACCCCGCGCCGCCGAGCACCAGCTCGAAAAAAGTGAACCGAGAACTCCCACCCATTTCCAGCTTCATTCAAACGCCACGCCGCCCCCAAAAAGGCCACGAAAAAGTAAAAACCCTCCGATTCCGTCCGAGCGGTCGCCGAAATTTCGAAAACCGAAAGCTGCCGCTAACCCCCTTCCCCCTCCTCCAACGCACGCCGCGCGGCCGGCGCCTCACCCGATTCCGATTTCCCTCCCGTCCCATCCCATCTCCATCTCCCCCCCTTTTAAATTTCGAATCCCTTTCACGAATCCCACGCATGCACAGTCCGCGCACCAACCCTCCTCTCCATCCGGGAATCCCCGATTGCCCATCTCGTTCGCGTGGCCCGTCCCGTCCGCGCATTTCGCCGAGTGCATGGAGTGCGACGGCAGCATGGACGCGCTCCCGGACGGCGTCGTGCAGCACATCCTGTCGCAGCTCAGCAGCGCGCGCGACGTCGTGGCCTGCGCCGGCGTCTCCCGCTGCTGGCGCGGCTGCGTGCCCTTCCTCCCGGCGCTCTACTTCCCGCGCAGCGCCTTCGAGGCCGCGGGGGCCGCCGACGACGCCATCGGCCGGATGGTCGAGGCCGCCGCCCGGCTGGAGGAGCTGGTCATATACTGCCCCTTCTCCGCAGCCCGGCTGCCTTGCTGGCTCGCGATGCGGAGTGCCACGCTGCGCGTGCTAGAGCTCCGGGTGGACTCCGCGGCCGACAAGGTGGCGTCGCCTGGCGGGGGATCCGGGCACCTGGACTGCATCGGGGTCGTCGCGAACCTCCAGGAGCTGAGGCTGTGGGGGCTGACGATGACGCGCGCGCCGGCGTGGGGGCAGCTGGAGCGGCTCCGCGTGCTGGAGATCGTCGGCGCGGCGCTGCGGGACGTCGCGGTGAGCGGCGCCGTCGCCGCGTGCCCCAACCTCACCGACCTCGCGCTGCTCGGGTGCGAGTGCTCCGGCGCGGTGGCCATCGGGCTCGCCCTTCTCGAGCGGTGCCGCCTTGACTTCGTCGGCTCTGGCAACTGCTCGCTCGTGCTCGCCGCGCCCCGCGTCGAGTCCCTTGAGGTCCAGGGCTTCAGCTGGATCTCGCTGCAAGGCGGCAACCATCTCAAACACCTCATAATTGCCAAGAACACCGGTACGTTTCGGAAGCCCCTATCCGTGGCGAGTTTTTTTGCTATTATGGTACCCTCTAAGTTGGGCTTCGCTGAAACGGTAGTTATACCGTGAGCTTCTCCCAAATAGTACCCTTGTTGTTAACACCTCTCCAAAATAGTATTCTCACGGATTTGAACTAATTTTTATTTGATTTTTGAATTTTAACTCCTTCATATGACTAAACTGCCCCTGCTCATTTGCTTGTTGTTTACGCGGGCATCCGGCCACGCGATTTCATGACAAAAACTGTCATCTTACACCACTGCCTTGCATCTCTATCATCATCGCTAATCAGCGAATAACGAACGGCCTTAGAACAAATTAATGTACCGGGACACTACTGTACTTCAGCACCATATGTTCTGAACTGCTGCTGCTGGCTGGCTGACTGCTGCTATGTATGCTCAACCGAAAAGCGTCCTAAGAACGGTGTCTCCTAGCCCGGGAACCGGAGACAGGAAGTGCCCGGTTCCAGGGAGCTCGTGGTAGTTCACCCAGCTGAGCCGGCTGGCGAGGTATCTCTGCAACACCACCGGCACCATCCCGTCCTCGTCGCCCTGCCAGATATGGACGGGGCACGGCTGCTTCGGCAGGCTCATCGGATCAAACTCCCACTTGCCGATCATGACCATCATGTCGCAGTAGTACGACTCGTGAATGCCTTGCTGCGTCGCCAAGTCCCTCTTCTGTAAACGTTAGGCAAAAGATGTTCAGACTTCTTGAATTTCATGAACCAGAAGACAGGAGTCACAGTTGTGCATGCATCGTAGCAATATGGTAATGCTGGAACGGAGGCTGACCCGCTGGAACGTGCCGTCGGCCTTCATGTTGCTGCGGATCTCGGCGTCGCGCTTGTTGGGGAGCGGGGTGGTGCCGGCCACGACGGTGGAGGTGGGCAGCTAGCTCTGCTCCATCCACCAGTGGAGGATGCCGGGCGCGTGGTGCGACACGCGCAGCGCCCACTGGTCGCCCACCTCCTGCCTGTTGTACACCTCGGCGGTCAGATCGGCGGGGAACCCCGGCCACCAGTAGTTCACCACCGGCGCCAGCCGCTCCAGCAATCCTGTCCAGAGTGAATCCCATTTGTCAAAACACTTCTCGACAGCCAACTGGGGGAGTACAAATGAGCAGGGGCAGTCCGGTCAATTGGGGGAGTACAAATTCGAAAATCAAATTATTTGAGTTAAAATCCCTGAGAATACTATTTGAGAGAAGTCTTAAGTACAAGAGTACTATTTTAGAGAAGCCCACGACGTAGATACCGTTTCGTCGAAGCCCAACTTAGAGGGTACCATAATAGCAAAAAACTCATCCGTGGCCATGTAAGATTTGGTTCTTTCACATGGCCTAATGTTATTATTCGTGGAATGTTTCAGGGAGTGTGTATAATGTAGAGACGGGGAAGCTCCCGGAGTTGGAGCAGCTCTCGCTGCGCGGCGTACAGTGGAGCTGGGGAGCCATCAGCTCGGTGCTGCAGTGCGCGAGCGAGGTGAAGCACCTGGTGATGAAGGTTGAGTTCTGTGGTGATATCGATACCCTCCAGCCGTTTCCCGAGGTGGACCTCGTTGATTTCTTCAACAGCCACCTGAAGCTTCGCAAGTTTGAGATCCATGGCGCCATGTTTGCTGCGCTGTGCCAGAAGAACAGCCTGAAAAATGTGCGTCATATCAAGCTGCTTGTCAATTGTAACATTTCACTTGAGATTGGTATGTGGCATGTCTAATTTTTCTCTGTCAATGCAGTTGGACTCGAGGTTCTCGATACCTTGCTTGGAGGAGGTCCTGATCACGGTCCGCTCACCGTTGAATGCTGAGCAGAAGCTGAACACCCTTGAGTCCCTCGTCAGGTATAGTGCCAGGCTGCAGAGGATGGTCATTAGGATCTCGCAGATGAAGAATTGCCATGAGGCTGCAGATGAATTCTTTGAAGAGATTTGCAAGTTCACGTATATGAATAACAGCAGAGTGTGGATAGAATAGAAGAGGCGGCTCTGCATAGCTCCATTCTTGAAGCGAAGTTGATTTTTGCGTTCGCTTTGACTCTTGTGAGTTGCGACTCAACCAATGAAACTATCACTGGATGCTGTTTATTTAACTCAATTTCACTTGAGAAGTTATGCTGTGTTGTTTGTTATTGTTCATCTGGCCTGGAATGTATCGGTCAGTTCAGCACGCTTAGAGATCAATTTTGTTCTGTTTTGTACTAGTCTAAGTTTATGCTTGGAAACTGCACTGTTCTTTATTTCCTGAAATATAACTATATAAGAAACTGTTTTGGTTTATTGCTGTACCTGTAACTATGCTTTGCCTTTGAGATCTGTTTGTAAACATTTGATTCGTTGAGTTAGCAGAGCTTAGACCGATATGCCTAGAATATGGATGATTTTAACGGGATATGCCTAGAAACACTTGAGTGTTTCCTAGACACCACCTAATTTTTGTAGTCACTGGACTGAATGCATGTTGATAACTATCAGAAAATTCCATACCAAATGGAGTGATCTTAGGCTTAGCAATCTTTTTGTAGTATTTCAATTGATAACATTTCTGTTATGATTAGTAGTCCGTATTCACTAGTGGACTTGCCTGGTTGATACAATTGCAATCCAATGATAATGACTCAAATCTATTGATACTGTGTTCACAGTAGAGTTTTGTTATCCATAATATGGCAAATGAATGAAAATACTTAATATGCAAAGCAGCAAAACATTATTGGGGAGTATCCCACAGTTCAAACTAGCATCTTCCAGTTACAAGAGCGCAAAGGACAGTGGGCATGAGTGTATACCAAGTCAGGCACACTCATCGAACTGACCTGCATTTCTTGCAATCCTACTAAATGATGGTATCCTTTCCTTGGAATATGCATCAAAGAATGCTATCTTTCGGATTTTTGAAATGCAAACTATAAACTAGGTAGTGTAGTTGACACATCAAAGGAAATGGAATGCTTGTCAAACAAAATGGGTATACACAGAAGCTAACCTATTTGGAAGGGAGCTTTGCAAACAGTAGGAACCTGAGAGTAAAATGATCATGTAACTTATTTTGTCTGCACCTCTTGAAATCCACATGCTATAGTTAAGGACTAGGCCAAAAATGTCACAGTTCTGATAACAGAAGTCAGAACTGCTTCACACAAAGAAAGCAAAATTTCACCTCCTCTCAGGCCAGTGCTTGTAGCTCTTGTCAGACGACAACGCCAGAAGTATCATCTAGATGACTTTCTTGTAGCGGAAGAACTGTTTGAGATGCCACAATTGCACAATTGTGACTATAATACAGACCGCGAGGGACATTAGGCTCAACCATGTGGTCTTAAAATTCGTCCACTCACTTACATCTGTCATGTCTGCTTCTCTGCATTAAGAACCAAAAACCAAATTGTCAATGAGACCATCATCAACGTATAAAAAGAGTAAGTGCACTTGGATCTGAGGTAGATCAAGTTTTCATGGATTTTGCTTGAACAGCTGTCTCTAGTTTAACTAGCTCGAGTGCAACTCCCTGTTCAAGGAAAACGAATAAAAATCCATCAAATTAAAGAATGTGAAATCTGACAGGAAAAATGTTTGAATTGCTTGCCAAGTCAGGTGTGCTCACCTCAAGCTTTTCTTTCTTAGCAAGAGAGTCCCAATCCTTTGCCGCAATTCCAATTTTCCAGTCAAGATTTTCCAACCAGCTATGGTGGGTGGTTTTTGGTTGAAATGATACTGTAGTAGCTATTAGTTTTTTCTAAATCATTTAACTAAAAAATAAAAAGAAAGACAAAAAAAATAAAACATCGTTATATCTCCACAGACAATGCAAAAGAAAAAAACACGTTAAAAAACCAACACATTTTAAATGACTTTTAAATTCTGAAAGCTAGAAACTAAAAACTGCTTGGAATGAACTAATCACAATTCCCTTCTCCAAGGTATCCAGTTATCCACCATAAAGCACGCTAGGTGAATTCGGCTTCCGCTGTGGTAAATGCAAACTGTCCCTGTGTTACTTTATCCCCATGGTGTAGGACGTCTCCGTAAGGTATCACCTGCAAGAGCAATTCAGGAAGAAATTACGATGGTAATGAACGAGCACTGCATTCAGTGAGACACACCAGTAAACGCATTCTTTGATCCAATCACCCTTACGATGTTTATGTGTCCTGTTTAAGAAAAGAAATCGCAAATGTGGAATTCCATAGCCTAGTTATGGCTTTCTCGGCGAGTTCTTTGATTAAACAATGCAATTTGCGTTGTGGGTCATGGGAGCTGTGCAGAGGCCGGTCTAGATCTAAAATTTAGATAGGACTAATGGGATAAAGCTAATATAAGATAAATAAACGAAACATAAATTGAATTATCTTTTATAATTCAAAATCATAAATAATTAGAAGATAAATATAATAAAAATACAAAATGCAATGAAGATTATACCTTGGAAATAAGTAGTGTGCCTCAAAAGCCCATAAATATATATAAATAACTATGTGTGCATCAAAATTAACAAACTTAGTGACAAAATCAGAAATTGCGATTGTGAATAGTTATAAAGATTGAAAAAGGATGCAACATACCACTAAAGCGCTATGATTGAGTAGTATAAGTACGAGGTAATAGCATTATACGAGATTTCATGCTTTGAAAGTATTTTCTAATTCTACCATCATCAAAGCTTCTAAATATCATCATTAGTATGAGGAGTACTACTTGTATTGCTTGAAAAATATTTATGCAATGTTTGTTTCTCCATTTCTCGCAACTCTACGAATCGGTAAATGACAATAGATGAAACTAAAATACCAAATCAATCACAATTACGCAAATTTAAAACTAGTTTTGTGTTTTCTTTTAAATATCTCGCTGGCCACTACCTCTTTTGTCTTCACTTGACTCCTTCAGCAATCGACAGTCCAATCCTTGCCCTTCCTCAGTTCCTCTCTTAATCCCTCCCGGCCTCCCCTTAGTACTAATATGCCAGTATTACTACTCTCCTTGTAGTCTCCCAGTGTCCCTCTTATATCTCTCTCCGTCTCAGTCCTCTGCCCCTCCCCTTAGCCATGTGAGGCAGTGAGCCTCTGCCCTCTACCAGTCTACTTCCCTCCCTCCCTCAGGCCTCAGTCTCTCTCCTGATCTCCTCTTAGTCCTCTGTGCCGATAGCTGCCCGAGAGCAGGCTCCTCCTTCTCCTGATCTCTTTTTCCTTTGCACTCTCCAGATCTAGCCTGGGTACCTAGACGACGGCCCCCAACCCCTCCCCCCGCCGCATGAGCCCCTCAGGCTCCGTCCACTAGCCACCACCCTCGTGATGGCATGAGCCCTACTAGCACCTTGCACGCCACCCGTTGCCCATCCACGGCCCACTAGCGACCGACCGTCGCATAATTGCCCACAACCCATGCGATCCACCTTGGCCCCTCCCTGCTTGTGTCGCCTACCCACCAGTAGCCTCCAAGACGCTTGCTGCCCGCCTACCAGTCGCCAAGCACAGGAGCTAGAATGGAATCAATCACTGAATCGGGAAGAATGGAATGGGAATTGCTGTTGAATTGGTTGGGCTTGGTGGAAAGATATGTGGGCTTCAGTAATTTGGTGGTCTTTGTTAGTGTGGTTGGATGGTTGGCCCATCATGGAAAGAGCTAATTTAAGTCCAACTCTCTTTATGTTCTTCTACCTCTAGTCATCTCTCTCATAGTCTCACTCTCTGAACTCTTTCTCATCGACGACCAATGAGCATCCATGGACCATAGCGCCCCATGGATGGCTAGGGGCTACTAGGGGTGCCTACTCTCCAACTGAAGATAGGGTATGCGCTAGCCCCTTGCCCTTGGTAGGTGTGCCACTAGAGCTATGTGAACAAATCAAAAGAGATTGTGCACCGTAGCGCGGCAAAAAACTTATGCAGCCATGTTTCTCAATTCCTACTTGCATCAAGGTTCCAATCACATTACCTTGGTGGAGACCATGGGGCGGGTGGAGTGCTCCTTGAAGAGGACGGAGTAGTCACCACCGCCAATGGTGTTCGACTGAATCTCCTTCGATAAGCACTTGGCCGCCGTCATTGACATCTCCAGCCACACCGCCTTGACACCTCCAGCTAATTGTTGGAAATTAGCTCATGAGTTGAGTCCCATTCCCTTTAAATTCCAAAGTATACATGGTTTAGTACTACATTGCCTAACCAAGTGGAGGGAAGACAATTTATAAAGTGGAGCCTTTGTCACTCAAAATATATGACACATGGCATGAGGATGGTATAAGGAGGATGTCGGCTAAACACACATGCGCACGCACGCATTCGTGTATTTGCGTATTTTTCGTGTGGAAAATCGTGTAACTTGCGACGAACGACCGCATCGTGTCTTAGTATGTCTCCTGGAACTTTAAATCCACATTTTATTTTGCTGAATCATGTCATCATCTCTCTCCTTTTAACTTGTCATGAGACTGCTTAATTATCATTATTTGGTTTGAATATCAACTGTTACCAATGAATAATTTAGCAATTATCAATGGATTATTTCAATTTAATGGTGTCAGTTACTGCAGAGTAATTCGCGTGTCTGTAAAAGACCTAGAGACATCCAGGCTTGACAGACTGAACTCCTCCATTTCTTTCTCTTATTGTCTTCTTCCTCTCTAGTGAATTTGTACTGAGTGTTCAGCAACTGAATCTCATCGGCCTTTCTTCACGGCATGCACAAGAAGGTGGGAGAGCAGCTATCTCTGAACCATTATCACAGAGAGTACCAACATGGTGTGGTAATAAGGTTTCTGTGCAACGCAACACAATGACCGCTTCTACTCTTCTTCATCTACGTTTTGCACTGCATCGAACGTGCGCTACTTCCTGTTCTTCATCAAGCCCAATAGTAAGTCGTTCGCACAATCAATCGACTTTATTATAAAAATTTTCTTCTGTATTTTTAAGTAATGATTAGCTTGCTGTTAGATTCATTTATTGCATTGCTAGTCTTTTACTGTATCTATATTCTAGTAAAATTTAAAATTAAAATATTACCCACATTTCTAACACTAAAAACCATGGTGTCACAGCCGCGCCCACGCTAGGGGTGGCAATTTTCCCTACAGGGGCGGGACCCTGCGGGAATTTCCCCATCGGGGGCGGGGGTGTTCTCCCCCACAGGGGAACGGGGGCGGGGCGGGAACAGGGGTTGTCCTCCCCGCGCGGCTCCATGGGGACCCAGTAAAAATTAAAATATTTTTAAATAATATATTATTAGTTTTAAAATATATGAGATTGTATTATTTTCTTGTATATTAGACTAAAACTTGAATCTATATGTTAGAATATATATTTTGAAACTATATTTTATTAAAAAATGCCTAAATAATTACAAATTAATAAACAAAGTTATATTACTATTTTTACAATATTTTAACATATTTTTTAATCCCTACGAGGACCGGGTGCGGGAGGCTGTGTCCCCTGGGAAGGCTAGCAGGGTTGTGGCCGGGGTGGGCTGGTGGGGATGGGGGCCTCCCCAAGACCCCTGGCACCATTGCCACCCCTAGTCCGCGCCCCCTCGCCCCATTGCCACCAAGGCACCAACACCTAATGAGGTTGCCGGGAAATGGTGATCTTTATATTGGCCATGCATGGCGTAGTCGTCTATGTTATGAAACCTAGAAGGTTATGGTGTGAGTAAATACCAGAACTATCCTTAGAGGGTTTATACTATAAATAGAGAGGTCTATGTAACATAAGAATATATCTGAAATCAATAAAAACTACGTTATGGTGTTCTATTTCAACAGTCTCTTGGTGATTGATCTATTGTGTTCTTGGTAATTGATTGCGTGGATTGCATTGCAGTTCATCTATTCCTAAATGATTTCTTAACACATTATCAACACGAATGCTCTTTCATCGAGGTATATTGTTCTTGTTGAAAATTAGATAAATTTTGTTTTTCCATGATTACTAATCATAGATTTGATCTATACTTGATGCATGTACACATACGTTCAACAAATCCGCATTATGGCATTGATCATCAATGTGGAATCAATTCCTCTCGATCCATTTGGTGATGACACCGCCATGCATGGTCGAGAGCCCTTTGCTCCCTCGTTGAGAGTACCAAGAAAACCACTAGACTAATGCACAATTTCCACAAGTAATATGTAAGTTCATCATGTCTCTAGATAGCAATTCATTAGAATCAATCTATTACTTTATGACTAGAAAGCCTTGCCTGCCATGCCATGATCTAGATTGGTTTAATTGCTTTATGCACAATATACAATGATTACTGCATGTGATTCTGTTCGATCCGCGCATCATGCGTGGTCATGGCGATCGCAGCACACACATCATGGCCCTAATGGCCGATATTAGGTGCACGAACTGGCCGATGCGCAGTCCCCATCGGCCACCGCCAGTTTCGGCCTCCATGTTGCTGCAAGAAGCCACCAGCCCTCATGCTGGCCTTATTGTACATCGCACATATGCCTCCACCGCGCTGAACACGGTTGATGCCGCCGAGGCTGGGGCCCTTGCTGCCATCAACCTGTTGCCATGCGCACCGATGCAGCAATTGACGCACATACCACTACCACCGCTTGGCCTCCCGGCCGTCCGCCTACGCTTGAAGCCGTTGGCCATTGTCGTTCCCGGCAGTCCGCCCATGCCCAAAGCCGTCGGTTGTCGTCGTTCGATCTCCCAACCATCCGCCTCCGGCCGAGGCCACCAGCCGCCGCATTCCGCCCGGTTGCCGGAAGCTGCCTCCACGCCTACGCCCGAGGCCACCTCCATGAGTCCACTCCTGAAGTCACCACCGCCGAACTGTACCGCCATGTCAGGCTGCTCACCATGCCCAGCCACCGTCAAACCAGGCCGCTCACCACGCTCAGCCTCCTGCCGCACCAGGTTGCTCGTCGCTCAGAGGCCACGCTTGCCGCCACCTCTTGCGGTTCAGCCACCGAAAACGGCAAATGGTAGCTAGGGATCTCCAATGGGCCAGCAGGCCACATGGGCCAAGTGGGCTATTTTCAGCCCAAGAAGAAGAAAAAGGCGATCGGTGGTGAATTTGCAATTAAGCCCTATAGTTTTGCGGAAATTCAAGAAATCAACTGAAAATAGGAAAATGATTATAATGTTGACCTTGAAGTTGGTCAAAATTACAAATAAGACAGCAGGCTAAATTTTGCAAGGAAATTAATTTTTAGATTACATGAGTGTCTTTATAATCTTGTTAGCATTTTGGTATTATTATGTGTTTATTTTCTTCATTATATTATTTTTGCTTATTAGTAATTCTGAAAAATGCTTTTTAATTAGCAGGACATTCTAGAAAATCATAAGAACATGATTTTTAGGTATATGAGCTTCCATAAATTTTGTGAGACCTTAGACTTAGTACACCTTAGAAGCATTATATTATTTTTATGGTTTATTTCCTGGCATTGTGTGTTGGAGATTTATTTAATGGGTTAGTAATTCTAAAAATGGCTTAAATGCCTTAATAATTATAAGAAAATCCCAAAAATTGCTAGGGAAAATCTAGAAAATGATAAATTATCTATTGAATAGATAAAAGTAAATCTTTATTATTTGCACTCATTTCATGCACTCAAAATTACTTACCAGCAGTAAGCATATAGGAAGTTGCATGAATATTGTAGGACTTTGGGCATCGCTAAGTGGATATTCGCTCGCCCTGAATGGATGTAATTGTATCACCTAGGCTTATTTTATTATCATATAGTCATGCCACTGTCAAGACTGATGCTGACATAGCTGTACCTTTGCCGCTGAATGGTAAAAACTTTGTAGTTTATAAGCTATTGTCTCTACTCTACCATGAAGAATGACTATATAATTTAGATTGATCCGTTGGGCCTAAGGGCCTTTTTTGAAAGGATGGCCAAACCTGTAAAATATTACTAGTGTCCTTGTGGGCACTTTGCAAGGATCACTTCTGTTCCTAGGACTAGAGGTTCGTACGCGAGTATTACTTTGCCTTGCACTATATTGTCTCTGGACTAACTTTAGATAACCCGTTACTAATAAATAGGTGCATTCATAAGCAATAATATGCCTACGGTGAACAATATGGAGACCAATAACATTCTCCTAGTTATCCCTTAGCTTTATTTAAATGTCATTTTTCTATATGAATAGCATCAATAGTATAGATACAACTCCTATCGAGCTTGATCTTGCTCATGAAGAGCACATTATTTTCCCATATGCCATAAATATATTAGGTCTAAGTTGTTCTTTTAAAGCCTTACCCTTGCTGAACGGTTGCTTAATAGAACACATTGCCAGTAGCATATCTTACTTGCAGTAAAATAATTAATCATGCATGGAATAAAATTTGTAAATATTATGCTTGACATTCGAAAGGAATGATATGTCTCAATGCATTAATGCCTAGATGGTAATAGAAAAATTGTCATTCTTGAAGACACAAGAAATCTAGTAAAATGTTAAATCTCAGAAGAATCACCTTGACTAGAAAACAATATAAACCTCAAAGACTTGAAGTCTATATATAACCCATCTTCCATATTACAAAGTATATGTTGGTTTCACGCCAATACAATTTTACTCTTGAAGTAATATAATAGCAATTTATTGCTAAAACTCTGAGTTAATTCAAAGCAAATGCTAGAAGCTGGCGCTCTCACTTAGAATTTTATGGTTGGCGTGAAAAGGGGGGAGGAATTTGGGCATATGAGAAATATTGGAACCTTCGAGGCATGAGAGTCATGACAGACATAGTGGCATATCCTAGGTCAAATCCAGAAGCAAATAAGCTTGAATCTATAAATAATCTTAGGGGGTGGCAATTTCCCCCGTGGGGGCGGGGCCCCGCTGGGAATTTCCCATTAAGGGCAGGGTGAGGGCTATCTCCCCTGTAGAGGAACGAGGGTGGGCCTTGCTAGGCTAGCGGTGCGGAGCTCATCCTCTCCCACGGGGCCCCACGGGGACTCGGTAAAAATAAAAAAAATATTTTCAAATAATAGCTTATAGTTATTTAATATGAGAGATTGTATTCTTTTCTTGATATTGTATTCTTTTCTTATATATTGGACTAAAACTTGAATCTATATATTAAAATATATAAATATATATATTGGATCTATATTTTGAAAAAAGTATGTCCAAATAATTATAAATTAATAAATAAAATCAAATTATTATTATTTTAAAATAGTTTACACTATTTTTAATCCCCACAGGGATCCATGTGGGGGTCGAGTCCCCACGGGGACCGGGGGCGGGGGGGCCTCCCCCGGGACCCCTCGACCCCATTGCCACACCTAAATAATCTAGTTTGTTTGAGAGATATTTGAAACCACTATCCATACTGTTGGCAAACAAAAATTATTACAACTTTTGAAGGGTAATTAATTTGTCCCCAGTAATATGTTAGTCGTCAACATGCGACCACATACATGGAAATTACACGGTAGCATGAAACTACCATGCATATGCCACTAGAAACTATAGACATTTGCCTGAAAAAATATAACTCTCAAAATGCTAGATGGCCTATTGGATTTTAATGATCCTGAATGATCTAAATCTGTCATACGTATTAGCATCATAAATTATAACATGCATATAAATTACCTCCCAATTAATCATATATATTCCTAGTGAATAATTGTTCCATCTGGAGCATATAAATTACCTCACAATTAATCATATATATATTCCTAGTGAATAATTGTTCCATCTGGAGGTTAAACTAAAGTTATACTATAGCAGAATATATTATATTCCATGCAGATTAATTGATGGTCATGTTTTATGTGGCAGTGCTATATTTATGCTTTTGAGAGCATCCTGTAGATGTATATTATGCTATCAAAACATAATACTCTTGACCAACTCAAAACATGTTGCATTAACACAAAACTTAAAGTTTGAGTGATCCAAAATTTAAATCGGAAGTATGAGTGATTGGATCATAATATTGGGCAATATATAAGAAGCTATAATATTTCTGCTGTCATAGATTAATAACCCACCAGATATTTGGGATAATCTACTAGTAGTAGAGATGTGCAGTTTTCATGCCACTACATTTCTAGCTCACTGTGTTAAATAAAAAACCCCCAATCAAGGATTAGTGCGCATTAGAAGAATCAATCATTTCTCATATAATATCACCACCGTAGTATACACCATTTTGGGCCACCAACAGTACTTGGGACCATATTGGATCTGAAATTCCATCTATCATGTGTCCATACGAAGGGGATTTTGAAGTATGCTATTAAGCAAGATCAAATCTCAGTATTAGGGGAGAGAAATGCCCAAAATCTTTGACTGCCATGATATTTTCCTGAAGATAGATCTTTAGTATGAGATCCACGCACTAATCGAGCTAAATTTAAGTTTAGTTAATACTTTTGTACGCTAGAAGCGGGGAGACTGCCAGATTCCTTTACAAGGAGGAGTTATATAGTATTTACTTGAAGTAAATGTGTCGCTAAGTTTGGAATACCCCGGGTTAAATAGTATATCCATCTTTGTGAAGTTGACTTATTGATCAGTGATCTAAATTCTACGGGGACGCCTGTGGATCTAAGGTCTAGTGACACTAGTCAAAATAATCATTAAACACTCCTTAAATACTCTAGAAGAGAACTCACTTTGAAGATGAGATACCTTATGAAGATGTTTATCATGAAGATGAAAACCCCAGTAATTAGACGTGCATATATTGCAATACTAGGGAACACGGAATGACTAATAAGCTTTCATTTGGGAAATGACAAAGATTTGGTTAACACTAAAAGACACTCAGATATGAGGATATTTGGAGAAAAGTTTTTGACAAGTAGTTTCCCTCTAAAAATTGCTAAAGTTTCTCGTGTGAGAAAATAAATCTAGAACCAAAGTCCATGGCCAAGTACTTGAAGCGTTCATATCGGGTAAAAATGAAAGGAAGCAATTGAGGTCGAACCATAATCATAAATGAAAGTCTTAGAACCTGTTAGTTCAGACTTGATGAGGCATTATGAAATGATGAGGTGGTGAAAGCGATGGTTCAAAGATCCTTGTAGAGATCGATATTCTCCTGTTATGAATGAAATAATATTCCGTTATATAATAACTCTGTTAGATGATATGAATAAGACATGCAATTATCAGATTCTGAAAATCCTAGATGGGATCCCTGAAGGGACTCAAAGCTCGATCATTGAAGGACTTGGTGTTTCAACAAAAAAAAATTGCAACATGTATATATGCATATAAAACTCATACATGATAAATTCTTACTCGAAGAAAGAGTGTCTCCTAGAAGAAAAAATATCTCCTAGAAGACAGAACATCTCCCTTAAGAGAAATTAAATTACCAGTTGATTAAAAATACACCAATGATTATGCAATCCGTAGAAGTGGGTAAGGACTCATTCAAGACCCGAGGGGATGGAATAAAGAAACTAAAAACCAGAAGTGCGCCACATAAGTACATATGAAGTGCATCTTCTACCAGAAGCTGATGGAGTGGCAATATCCTTTATTACCATGAAGGTAGCATATATATTGGTGTTAATGGCAAATTTTTTAATCCCCTAAGTGCCAAAATTAAAACTGGTTATATTGATTCTGTTGTGGCATGATCATGCGTTTAGTTTTGCATAATAAACTTTTGGTTGTATAGTACTACTCAGAGATGGTTATTAAATATTAAGACCCTAAAAGGTTTTGATAAGTCATATCCTGAAAAATGTGGCGTTGCAATTGATCACCCCCATATCCTTATTAGGATAAATTTTGCTTGTGTTGCAGATATAGATAAGTGGTATTTTAGAAAGTTAAGTATATTGCTCCCAAATTATTTTATCATTTTGTTATCTAGATGGATAGTGAGACAGATGTTTAGAAGACTATACATTGTGCTAATCTGGTAGATATACTCACAATATACTAGCATGTTTTTATTTCTTAAAATGTATTAAAAGCTTTGGAATAATAAGATTTCACTGAAAGTGGTCTTCTGGGGGAGCATATGCTGAAGCTTTATAGTTATACACAAGATTTAGAAAATCTCGACTTTAGTCTAACCTAGAAGGTATTGACTGCATGATCACTACCTTGAAGATCTTTACCATCTATCGGTATAAGTCCAATCGATGGACATGATAAAGGTCCTGAAGATTATAATAAATCTTGAAGATAGTTTATAAATCTTGAAGATAAGTGTTGTACTCTTTTTCCCTTAGTAGGTTTTTCCCGTTGGATTTCTTATTTGAATGTTTTTAATGAGGCAACAAATACAATAAAATTTAACGTGTGCTGTGTACTCTTTTCTCCATTCCTTTTTTTCCACTGGGTTTTTGAAAGGGGATTTTAACAAGGCATATGCATATCGTGGTATGAAGCCTCACAAGAATGTGCTTGGATCAAGCAAATGATTAGCCACATCAAGAAGTAATATGGCATAAACACCATTGATAATCCCACTATTATCTATGAAGATAATATAACTTGTGTGGCACAGATGCAAATGCGCTATTTACAAAATCTCTCCCCGCCTCTAGCTTCCAGAAGTGTGTTCAAGGCATAGGGATGATGGGACTTAGAGAATTACAAGATTCAGGGGGAGTAAATCCCTGAACTATAGCCCTTATGTAAGACCAGAAGACTTACGTGATCCTGAAAATTTAATGTTGCACTCTTTTTTTCCTTCGCGAGTTTTCCTTAAAATTTTCTCACGTGAAGGTTTTTAATGAGGTAATAAGTGCGACATGCGATGTGCTCTTTTCTCCATCCCTTTTTTCCTACTGGGTTTTTAGGAGGAGTTTTTAATGAGACATGTGCATGCTATGATATTCGCCCAACAGGGTATTACAAAACCTAGAAGGTTATGATGTGGACAAATATCAGAACTACCCTTAGGGGTTTAGACTATAAATAGAGATGCCTATGTAACATGAGAATAGATCTGAAATCAATAAAACTATATTCTAGTGTTTTCTCTTAACCGTGTGTCTTAGTGATTGATCTATAATATTTTTAGTGATTGATTTAGTAAATTGCATAGCTATGCCTATGAAGTCACATGTTTTTCAGTTGTGTTTGGTTGGTGGAATGGGGAGGAATAGGATGGGATGATTCCAGTTTTTTGGATTGGGATGGAACAGGATGGTTCCGTCCATGTGTTTGGTTCATAGTATGGGATGGTTCTATTTTTTGTTTGGTTAGTGGGATGGAGAAGAATGGAACCGTTCCGTCTCTTGTTTGGTTGGTGGGATGAGGAGCTTCGGCCGGCCTCAGTCGCGCCCACCCAGCCTCCTGCCGCGCCGCCGCCGGCCTCAGCGCCACGGCCGCGCCGATCTCTGCGTCGCCTCCGCGCCCGACCTCCCGCGCGCGACCTCTGCGCGCGCTGCCGCCGCCCGACCTCCCGCGCCGACCTCTGCGCGCGCCGCCGTCGCCCGACCTCCGCGCCCAACCTCCCGCGCGCGACCGACCTCTGCCCAACCTCCGCGCCGCTCGACCTCCGCGATGCCGCCGCGCCCGACCCTCCGCGACGACGTCGCCGGCCGCCCGACCTCCGCGCTGACCTCCGCGGCGCCGCTCGCGCGCCGACCTCTCGCGCGGGTCCCCGCCCGGATATGGATCTGGATCCCGCGCGGGAGGGGGAGAGAGGGGTGACAAAACGCGCGTGGGATGGAGTCGTCCGTGATTTTTTGTGGAATGGGATGATACCGATTTTTTGAGGAATATTCCTTTGGAAGGGACCATTTGCTTCCATTCCATTCCCCCCTATACCACAAACCAAACAGCTGGATGACCTTAAAATTGGAACGGGGACCATTCCATCTCTGGGTCATCCTAGCATCCAAACACACTCTTACAGTCTGACGGCTCGGCGCGCTTCCGTCGATCTGGAGTTGCCAAGAAAGTCGGGAGTCGGGGGCTACTGTCCATGCATGATACGTACAAGCACCCTGTTTTGCTATCTCGTATTCTTTGCAGAAAACATGCAACTATACAAAAGCTAAGGATAGTACTAGTTGTAATCCGAAGGAAAAATTGTGATGCTGTCAATGTAGAACAGATGGTACGAACTAGAAAATAACTTCATTCAGAATTCAGAACCGTACACAACTGAAAAAACATGTGACTTCATAGGCGTCGTTTGTAAAACGAGAATTTTCCGTGTTCCGGTAGGAAATGAACTTGTCCGTGTAATTTAATTACAGAGTTTGTACGTGTGAAAATACAGAAATACAGTGGAGTGTATATGAAAAGTTGCAGTCTACACGAGCAAATGCAGAACCACGGAGGGGGTGTACGTGCAATCAGAGAACTTAAAACCTGCTGCCGTTTCCTCGCACGAGAGAGTTTCGGGCGGCGTTGGCGCTTCCTGTGATATCCACATCGCCCCGAGCCCTTTGCTCCTCGCGCCGTCTCTCTCCCTCCCTCCGGATCTCCCCCGCTTCTCGCAGTCTCGCGCGCCCTCCTCCCCCGCTCCGCCGCCGCCCCCTCCTCCCCCGCTCCCCCGCCGCCGCCCCCTCCTCCCCCGCTCCCCCGCCGTCTCCCCCGCCCACCCGCCGGCCGCCGCTTCCCCCCTCCCCCTTCCTACCCCGCCGCCTCCTCCTCCCCCGCCGCCCCCTCCTCCCCCGGTCTCCCCTCCTTCCCCGCTCCCCTGCCGCCTCCCCCCAACCCCCTCCTCCGGCGTGGTGTCGCCCCCTCTCCCGACGGCGGCGCCCGCGACCCCGGCCTCCTCCGGCATGGCGCCGCCGCCGCTCAGTCTCCCTCCGCTGCTCCCCCCAGTGGCCCAGTCCCCGTTAAGGATCCGTTCTTCTCTGCCGTTCCTTTCCGCAACGTGGTTGAAGCTCGTCACTCGCGTCCATGGCGGCGCTGCCAGGTCGTCGTCCTCGACCATGAGACATCTGCGGTCCCTCGCCGCCTCCCCCGCCGACGCCGCGGGATGGGATGCTCGCGGGGGTGGATGGACTCAGCTGCGGCCGGATCCGGTCGGCGCGGAGGCGGAGGGGAGGCGCCGAGGCCAGATCCGGTCAGCGCGGAGGCGGAGGGGGAGCCGCTCGGAGGCCACCGGCCAGCTGCCGCCTGGAGCTCCTCCCCTCCCATCGCCTGGACATCCACCGCCTGGATTTCACCTCGCCGCCGACACCTCTCCTTCCCCTCCAAGTCAGCCGCCTCCCCCGCCGCCGCCGCCACGAGAGAGGGGGAGAGGAGACGAAGAAGATGACGACGATGAGGCGGTGGGGAGAGGAGGTGGTGTCGCTGTCGCTGCGGGGACACGGCTACGGCGACGAGGACGACGACCGGCCGAAGAAGCCGCGGCGGTACGGGGTAACGGAGATGAGGAGCCCCATCTACTCCTTCCGCCCCACCCACGATGCGCTCCAGGTCCGCCCGCCCGCCCGATCCACCCCCATGGCCCCATTTCTCATCGTTCTACGCTTTTACCCATCGCTGTTGCTTCGCGTCGAGTTGAATTGGGTTAATTCGTCGTGCAATTAGTTTTTGCAGCACGGTCGGTTTGTAGTTGCAGATCATTGTTGGGGTTGCCAAATTTTTTAAATTTAGACGGTTCATTCTGATTGCATCTAGGTTTACGTAGTGTGATTGGCACCTAGATTAGAATGCTAAGCTTGCATTTCCCTACAGAATTGTGTTTTATAGAGACAATTAAGTTAAGAGCAACTGCAATACAGAATGTCACTAGCCTCCCCAGCAATTTGTGCCTTTTTTATGTCCAGAAAGCCCTGCATGAACCAGTAAAAAGCTCAGGATAAATTGCTGTTACGGCTGCTTCTTAGATGGTAATACTATTAATTATGCTTCATAATTTACTGTTAATTGACAGCCGCTATAGTGATGTTAATGAGTAAAGCCACTAGAAAGGCAGCAATACTACTCTTGACAAGGAAGAACTTAGATTCCCTACTGCTTTCTTTCAAACAAAGGAAAATTTTAGACTCGTCCTTAGAATGAAAAGAATGAACTACCCTGAATCATGTCTGGTGATGCGAGCTGCATCTTTTCGCCATCCTAGCCATTTCTGAAAGCACATTCTCGTCCCTGCCATTTTATATTTCAGGAAATATTGGGTTCTCTTGGTCCTTTTGTTGATGGTTTGAAGTTTTCTGGTGGATCTCATAGTTTAATGGGAAAAGAACTGGTTAGAGAGATCACTGATCTAGCGCACAAGCATGACATATATGTGAGCACAGGTGATTGGGCGGATCATCTTTTGCGTCAAGGACCCTCTACTTTCAAGCAATATGTAGAGGTATGCAGGTCTCTTTGCTGTTTTTTTAATTGCAATATGCACAATCGTGTCTGAAATAACATACATGACACAAGATATTCCGTTGCAGGAATGCAGGGCATTAGGATTTGACACCATTGAGCTGAATGCTGGATCTCTCAAGCTCCCTGAAGAGGCTCTCCTGAGATTAGTCCACCTCATAAAGAATAGCGGTTTGCGGGCGAAGCCCCTGTTTTCAGTGAAGTTTGACAGTTCTGATATTCCTGCATCTGGTGATAGGGCATTTGGGGCTTATATGGCTCCTGTGAAGCACAGCTCAGGTAACTAGAAACGCTGCTAATGTACTCTTATGTATGCTATGCTACTTCCAGTCTATCATACTCAATACTGAATGATGTTTGCATGAGCATGGCAAACACTATCTAGAGAACCATTTTCCTTTAGTGATCTGGGTGAAAATATTGACTAATGACTATCATACATTTCTGATCCAATATTAGTTTTGTTAAATGTAACTTAGCCATTTACCATTGTCGTACCATACGATGTACTATTTTTTTTGCTAAGCTGTGACTCTGTGAGCATCGCTTCATTTCTTTCATATGATGACTACGCTGCACTCCGTTATTTACAACACGGGCATGCGTGCGTTTCCTGCGGCTCGCTGCCGACCGCACGTGGTCGAGGTTGCAGCGGCTGTGGTCGAAATATTCACCACGGTAGAAGTTGTAAGGCCTAAGTAGTGGTCAAAGAACTACTGTAGTAGCCATAGTCGAAAAACCAGTGGTCGTAAAAGAGACCTGGGCGTAAGATAGTCATTTACGACCACGTGGTCGAAGCTACAACCGCGCGGTCGAAGTCACGACCACGTGGACGTTCATGATCCAGGGATCAATCTCATGACCGCGTCATCATTTACGACCAGAACAACTCGATCACGTTTAAATCTCACAGTTGTAGCTACCTACGATCACACAGGAAGTCTACTGACCACACTCGCTCCTTCACGCCGTGGTCGAAACGCCCTCCGACCACTTATACCATGGTCAGAATGCTACAACTATGCAGAAAACGTTCAAAACAAACTTAAATTTCCTAGAGACACGAGTCAATTACTCATTACAAACATAGGGTAACGACCACATGGTCTCTCAGTTCCTCTACATGGACTTTGTACTATTGTTTTATGATCTCACTTCAACAACGTTGTAGGGCGCCGCGAAGCGCGCTTCCTTTTCTAGATTAGAAAACGAGAGGTGACCTCCCAGCAACTCTCAGAACTCTTCTTTTCAACTCCTAAAAACAGCTTTTCAACTTTTCTCAAGTAACTAGTTTTCAAATGATTTTTTTTAAAAATAGAACCTATAAGTTAATTATAATATGTAATATAATGAGTTTATTTATATGGGACAAAATTATACATAAGATTTTATTATTTTATACTCTTTCATAAATAATTTCAAAACTATAATATATAGTTAGAAGGTAGAATCTGAAGATAAAAAGGACACACCCGATTCCTGTGTGCACTCCTCTCCCTCCCCCCAGGATACCACCATACCCGACACGCGAAAACCAGCGGAAAGAGAAACAACTAAGCGCCTGTTTGGTTCATGACCAGAAGTTGCCTAGCCACAAGTTAGACGTGCCACAGTTTTTAGGTAGCTGTTTGGTTCACTGACGCAACTGTGGCATGCCACACTTTCTTAGCACCCGGCCCCACACGTCATAGACTCAGTTTCTTGCCAAACTTTGCCACAAGTGTGGCTTCGATTTTGTTAGTCACACTTTCTGTAGCAGCCATACATTGCCTAAGTTTAGGCATGACAAGGTTAGGCACCAACCAAACAGGCCCTAAAACCGGCATTTGTTTAGTTCAAATCATTTGGTCGAGCAGTTGGGGTGCTTGCGGCGGAGGCCATGGATAACCTGGCGCTGGTGTGGGGGATCATCGGGCCGGGGGCCGCTGGCGCCGTCTTCGGCGCGGGCTGGTGTTTCTGGGTCGACGCCGTCGTCTGCAGCGCCGTCCAGGTCTCCTTTCTCCACTACCTTCCCGGTAAGGTCCCCTCCTTAAGAATTGAGGCCTTCTGCCTTGGGGCTTGGGGTTGGATTGATTGTAACTAATGTGGTTGTTGGGTCGCGGAATCCCAGGGATCTTCGCGTCGCTGGCGGCGCTCATGTTCAACTGTGTGAACAAGGATGAGATCGGATATGACTACTACTCGCCTTACGGGGACGATTCCGAGTGGAGGTTAGGCTCTTCCTTGGATTGGGCTGCTTAATTAGGGCTCGTTAATTTTTTATTTGAACCCTGCATGGCTGTCGAAACGATGAAGGTTGCAGGGTCTCTGCTGTTGCTGTACTACTTGTTATGTTAACAATGTGGCTATAAGTTCAGTGTTTGTATCTGCTAGGGCGAATTCTGCACAAGCATATGTGTAGAGTTTGCTTGCATATGAGGTAGTGGATCTCCAATGTATGTGTTCTGTACTTCTGTGTAACAAAGGCTTCTGCATTAGGACCTTTAGTTCAAGCAAGTATCAAGAACTTCGTAACCCAACTGTATTGAGAAATCAAACTTAGCCATGTCATATACCAATCTCAAATGCCTTGTTGCAACTTACAAGCAGTATTATAACATTTTTAGGTTATTCTTTTGGATAATTTTATTTTGATCTGCGGCGAATTTTAGGAAAGACTACTGAATATACTGTCAAACCTCAGTTAGGCAGATGTAATTTTTTTTGTCTTGTACAAATCAAATGTGTATGCTGAGTCTTGTTCGATCCACCTAAGTATTCTTCTCGTTACTCAAATCAAACTGTAGAATGATTGGTCCTGGTAATTATGTTTAAATGGTATGGTAGACCTATAGAGGTAATTTATTTTGAGGATTTCACGTCATTTTAGATGATCCTGTTAGATAATTTATTTTGAGGATTTCACGTCATTTTAGATGATTCTGTTCAAACCTGTCAATTTCATAAACTATTAGTTTTCGTTTCATCAGGCAATAATTATTTCATTTGAAACCAAATCATTTGATTTTCTCGCGTGTGATTGTATCATTAGTTTCATTATCGCTAGTTCCAGACTTACATTTGCGCTTTCAATTGCGGATTGTTTCTTTTGTATCTTTCTTCTTATGCAGTTTTAATTTTACGACTATTTAGCGTCAAATGCATATCAATTGTACTCTTATCTTGTTGTTGGCTGAACATGATTATGTGATAGAACTCTATTTTAGCTGTTTGCTTAATCTTCCTTGAGACTGACACATGCTATAAAGTAGCTTTTGCCCATTTTCTGTGACACTTGTATAGGGTAAAGCTAAGAGTTCAGAATTCAACAGTTTATTTTTAATTTAATTTTGCTTCTGTTAGATTTTATTTTCACAACTCTTAATTTGGGTTGTCATTTTTTTCATGCAGTCTTGAATTCAAACCTTTTTTGACCTACTGACCTTTGGTAGGACATCGCCTTTTATGTGTCAATTTTTTTTGCTGCTACCCTTAGTATTATGCTCAGTCAAGGTCTTAAAATTTTGGTTTGAACCAAGGTTCCAGAAAAAAAATCAGATCTAAACCACTAAACTGGTGGCCACATCCTGGGTCCTGGCACATACTATGGGCTGGTTCAGATTGAGTTGTTGTCGATGATGATGACAGTGATGCTCTTAAGTTGGAATTCGTTGGACTGTCAAAATGATAACTTTTTACTGTTATAGGCTTATGGGCACATCGAGTCATTAACGATGCTAAAGAAAGTAAGTTAAAATGGAGAAAAAGCTGCTGAAATAAATGTTTTAGGAGGCAGCTACGATCATCCTAGCTCTGATATGTAATTTTAGGTAGGAGTAGGACTATGCAAGCTTAGCTGTGCTGCCATTCTACTTTGCATAACGAAGCATAGCGTGGTTCAACTTTCCTCTCAAGGTAATTACATAATTCTTTGTCTCTAAGCTAATCAGTTTACAGTACCACATCTTCCATATTGCTGCATGGTCAAAACACTGGAAATTTTTTACACTTCAGTTTTCTGCATACTTTTGAGACTTTGACTATTTGCAGAGGATAACAAACAGAGGAAGATAGTAAGGACACACTTTTGCTGAATTAGTTCGTAATGAAAAACGCTCTAGTGATTCTGCACGAAACTTTTCTTACTTACTCATTATTCCTTAATATGCAGAGTGAAGCTTTGGCTCTTTGTGGCATATGTTGTTTCTTTCGTATGCCTAGCTGGAGCAGTTGGCTTGTTGGTGCAAGACGCTCTGACGGATAAGGGCCCTTCAGTGTGGACTGGTGTTGCTGGTGTTCTGCAATGTGTCCTTGTGTTGATAAGGTATTTCTGCATGTTCAGTCAACTCTACCTCCAGGTACACCTACGCATTGTGGTAACTATTCTGATATCTGGCTTGGATAATTCTCGCAGTGGGTTAATTTACTGGACTTGCCACAGTGAAGATTGATGATGAAAAGCATCAGAATGATCAGGCTTCAAGGTGAACTGGCGCTGTCCTCTTGACTGTATTCCTTACCTACTCTGGCGTTTGGCATATCTGTGCATTCTACATTCACTTAATGAAAATGCTGAACTTCTGCCTTTTTTTGGTTGGGGGGGGGGGGGGGGGCATATGTCTAAGTGAAACTCATGCTCTACTTTAGAGGTAGGAACTTGAAAGACAGAATGTTTCGACTGCGCATAATTGAGCTATTGATGGTGCCCCTGCAGTTGCAGTAGTATCTCAAACCGCCAGCCAACGTCTTTCACTCCATCAGATTCTCTGGAGCCTGGATATCTCAGGTTTCAGCGTGCAACGACCTATAATTATTGATCCCTTTGTCTAGAGAGTAGCAATATTGCTGTCCATATTAGGTAGCGTCCATGTAAGTACGGGCATACTGCCCTGATGGATTATACCCTTGCAAATTGCAGGCTGACTGGGACTTGTTACTACACTTCAATGGAAACTATTACTGCTGCAACGCTACCCCAATTCAACGTAGCGTCTTATTTATATTGAGCCACGCAGGCACGCACAGCTCAGACGTGATCACAGTGCGTGGGCGCGAAGGAGAATATCTGGTTCTGCACGTCGAGGAGTATGTGCATATTCTGCTGCTGGTAGTGTACACCATCGCGGCTTTGCCCTCGAAGTGTACACCAGCCGCGGCGTCCGCACGGCGTCCATGGACACGCCGTCCGGCAGCTGGAAGCAGAGGTCGGCGAACGTGCTGCTGCTGCCGTCGGGTCCAACGGCGAAGCTCGACGCCGGGACGTCGAGCCGCTTGGTCCCAACCGAGATGCCGACCAAGGGCAGGAAGTATTAAGTCGTTGCTTGGGTTCCTCACAATGGAAGTGGTTTGGATCGGCCCCGTGGTCTCGTACTTGGACAGGTCGGCCTTTGTCCCGAAGAAGATGCGGCTGGTCTTGCGGTCGGCGAACGGAGTGAGGCATTAGGAGAACCTCGGTATCTGCAGCTGCGATATCAAAGATAAGGTATTTGGGCTGATCCCCACGACCCCACAGGCGCCGGCGGGATTCTCCGACGAGAGGCTGCCGCACCCGAAGCCGAGGCGGACGGATGCCTTTTGGTGCACGCCGAACGCGAACGTCTCGGACGCGAGCTCGCCGGCGGCCATCGCGCTGCCGTACGCGTAGTTGTAAAGGCACTTGTTCCTCGAGCAGTTCTTGGAGATGAACTAGCCTGCCTGGCACAGCCTGCCGTTGCAGGGGGCGGCGGCGGAGGAGGAATCAGCGGGGACGTAGAGCGTGTCGCGCTGCCTCACGGTGCCGTTCCACATCCTGCACTGCGTCCATATCGGGTCGCTGCCGGTGTCGAACATGAGCTTGTGCGTCTGCGGCGGCGGAATGCCCCAGCCTGCCGAGCGGAGATGGTGCCGTGCCCGCAGGCCTTGGCCACCCTAGCGCTGATCCACGCAAGCCGGGCCTTGCTCGCCCGGGCGGCGAGGCGGACCATCTCGTGCTTGGAGAGCGGGCTGCCGGCGTAGGGTTGGTTGGTCGGCGCGGAGGTCCAAGGAGGCGTTCGAGGTAGCCTTCATGGAGGCGAGGAGTACGAGAAGCAAGAGTAACGAAGTGTGTGCCATGTGGACTGCTACTAGGTTTCAGGGCGAACGTACGATTGATTGTTAGTTTGTAGATGCTAGTAGGGAACAATTGTGCTTTCTATAGTTCTATGGCTGTGCAAATTAAGAAGTGTTTGCTGCGTTGAGTGGTGCTTGTAGCGGTGGACTGCATGGCCTTTTATAGGCCCTGATTGGGGGAGCAACCTTGTTTTTTTTTTTTTGGATTTTGGTTTCTTCGTAAGCCAAAAAGATAAACGCCAAAATAGAACGGCATCTTAAAGCGAATTCTTCAAACAACTTCCTGAGCCTAAAATCGTGTGCATCATCTGTGTCAGCGTCTCCGCCATTTGTTGCTATATCGAAAAGCGCAGATAAAAGCCATCAACTGCAGCCCAAAAGAACACCCTATACCTTTTGCTATAAGCTGCTTGTTAGCTTTATGGTTGAAAAACAGCTATAGCTAATGGCTGTAGATTTTCTGAGAGGCAGTTTGGCAGTCTGCCTTTTTGTTGAGATGACTGCTTACTTCTGTGGATAAAGGTTGAAATGTCTGAAATATTCTTAAGAGTTCTGAAGGCATGTTTGTGTGCTAATTTAATGTAAATATAGTCGTTTTATTCTTTTTTTAGAAATATCGATGACACGATTCAATTGTACTAAATTACAATCAATTGAGCAACATTTTGCAACGGCCAAAAGCACTCGTTGCTTTCTATTTTTTTTTAATTTTCTTTCCACAGTTGGAAATGGCAACACGCATGTACTTAACCATGAAATTTCAGTATTTTTTACTGAGCCGGTTAATGCAAATCTCTACTCCTTAAAAGAAGGAGTTCAAGGTGATGGTGCATCCTACACCCCTTCTGATAAACAAATACTCTGTCTGACATATGGACCCACCCATCCCTCACGCCCGTGCGCCCCACCGCCCACTCCCCACCCCACCCCGACCCCCATCGAATCCGTGCGCTCCTCCCCCTGATCTCCCTCGCCTCCCTCCTCCATCGCCTCCTCCCTCCACTCCGCCGTCGCCTCCTCCCGCCTCCGCTCCGCGCGCCGCCGCCTCCCCCCCCCCGCGCGCCGCCACCTCCTCCTCCCCCACCGCGCGCCGCCTCCTCCTGCTCCTCCGCTCTGCCGCCTCCTCCTCCCACTCGCTGCTGCTGCGCCTCCTCCTCCCTGCTGCTCTGCTGCCGCTGTCGCCTCCTCCCCTCGCTTGCTTCTCTGCTCCACCTCGCGGAGGAGGCGGCGCGATCGCGGCGGGGAGAGGAAGGAGGCGACAGCGGCGCGCGCGGTGGGGGCGGAGGAGAGAAGGAGGCGCGCGACCGGCGCGCCGGTTGAGGCGGAGGAAGGAGGCTCAAATCTCAATTATATAACCACCGTCCCTTCCAACTTTCCGGACCTTTTGCCCCCTCCTCTCCACCTCTCGTTCTCTCCTCCCCACGCGCGCGCGGCGAGATCTAGGGTTGGGCGCGCCGCGGCGAAGATGGCGGCCCCATGGCGGCCTCGGCGACTAGATCGAGCGGCTCATGCGGTGCAAGCTCCTCCCGATCCTGAGTAACGGCCCCTCCGCCGCTGCCCTCCCGCCTCTCTCGTCTCGGTTGGGGTGGGTGGGTTTCGCCAGATCTGGCGGAATGGCGGCGCAGGCGTGGTTCCGGGAGATCGGGTGGGGCGTGCTCGCTCCATTTCGTGGTTACTTACGCGGAAATGGGTTGCAGTGGCTGTTGTTTAGTTGGCTCTACGGTTGTTGGGTTGTTACGAGCTGGGCTTTTGATTGTGGGCGAAGCTGGGTGTTGCTCTCCGGGGTGGAATAAGGTTTGCAGATTTACGTGCGGCGAGATGGCGAAACGCAGAATTAATTGCTGCTCAAGGGTCACTCCGGCTTTGGCAACATTATACTATTAATATGTCTGCATGAACTGAAACACCGACGTCGTCTGATTTCTCTGTGATCGTTGGGAATTGCAGAATTTTGGCCTCTGGTCGATCGATGTTTTGGGGTAAAAGTAGAGGAGTCACGGCGGGAGAATGTTTGGGGTCGTATGGCTCCTCTGAACTGTTACATACCTTTGGCCTAATTTATACCTTTTTTAGGTTACCATTAATTTGTTCTGAGCTTTATTTTGGCCTCCATTTATCCCTTTGTATCATTATGTTGGTTCCAGTACAAGTCGGTATGTCATTGCTGAGTTTTTGAACACCTATGGCTATATGGGATATGAATCAAAAGAAAACGTATAACTGTGAAGTTGCATCTAGAACATAACTTCTTGACATGCTGTTATGCAGAATTGCACATCCTATCTTAATTTTTTAAATTTTATTTAGGTTTCTTTTCCCCTATTTATTTAATCTCAATAGCCAAATTTGCATTCTGATACATTTGTTTTTTCAACAGCATACGCATCTTCTCCCTAGCTGCCCTTCTATGTGTTTTTGGAATTCTTCCACTAAATTATTTTGGGCAAGATATACATCATGTTCTGATTCCTTCAGAATCGTTGGATATCTTTACAATCGGAAATGTGCAAGTGAGATCAAGATGGTGAGCTGAACAACTTGCCGTTGTTTTACTGTATGGTGGTTTAACCAATGGTTGAAGTGATATTCCTGTTTTACCTCTAATTAGAGTTGATTAGTCCCATGTATTTCTTCACTCCTCAAAACTTCAGAAATAGACATAGTATGGTAGAACAATAAACATGCTTTCATGTTCAGTTTATGTGCTGATTCGTTGCATTGCAGGCTTTGGGTCCATTGTGTAGCGCTGTACATAATATCTGGAGTAGCTTGCATTCTCCTATATCTTGTAGGTTATCTGCCCATAGGAATTACCAAAATATTCTGCTTCCTCATGTTCGGGAACACATTTGATGTTGTTTTTCTACCTGATTTTTTAGGAGTACAAGCACATTGCTAGGCTGAGGCTTCTTCATCTTACATGTGCAACACCCAATCCGAGCCATTTTACTGTCCTTGTTCGCGGGATACCAAAGACAACTAAAGAATCATGCAATAATGCTGTTGATGATTTCTTCACCAAGTATCATGCATCAAGTTACCTATTCCATCAAATTGTTTACAAAGTTGGGAAAATTCAGAAGATAATGGCAAGCAATACCCAAAGACACATGCCATATAAACATTGCCGAGCATTTTTGTAATGAAGAACATTTCTAATTGTTTTGGTTGGGGGCAGTACAGCTAAGATTGTTATGATTTAATGTTATTAATTGTAGGCTTACTTTTCTCATAGTTAGATAATCACTATGGCAGATAAACAGATAATGCAAACCCAACTTAAGATATTGCACCTTCCTTTCCATGTGATTTTTTTCTTTTTATCTTTTCCATGAAGTAGTGAAGTATACATTTCTATCTGCATCTTTGTATTTCACTTTCTGCTTTTGGTGTAAATCTATCCTCTGGCAGACTGGTGCAAAGAAGGCATATAGAAAATTCAAGCATTCAAAGGACACCACTGTCAATCAGAGCTGCAGGGCAATTACATACAGATGCTGTCTTTGTGGAGCCTCTTCGGATTCTTTCCAATTGTTGCGCACCAAATTTGAGCAGAACAAGGGAAAAGCTGACCTGAATGATTCCAGCTTGAACTTAGATGATGAGGTTCAACTTGCAATATTGCATATATTGGTTCTTTTACTAAATTAATCAATAAGTCAGTATAAATTAGTAACTTCAATTGTGGAATTATATACAGGAATATGCAGCTGCTTTTGTATTTTTCAAAACTCGGTATGCTGCACTTGTTGCATCGAAAATTCTTCAAACATCTAACCCTTTGAAATGGGTTACTAATCTAGCTCCAGAACCAGATGATCTGTATTGGTCAAATCTTTGGCTACCCTACAAGCAGCTTTGGATTCGCCGAATAGCTACGCTCCTAGGTTCTATTGTTTTTATGTTCTTATTTCTGATACCGGTGACATTTATACAAGGACTAGCTGAATGCCCGTGCGTTGCTACGGATTTAAACAAAATTATAACATATTTGTATGCATGTTTTAACAAATTTTACCAATAGTTAGTTTTAGAACATGTAGTATGATAAAGTTTTAAAATCCGTAGCAACGCACGGGCATTCAGCTATTGATGAAAATAGTGTATGATTCTGCTTGTATATCTCTCGATTACATTTCACAAAAACACAAGATAAGATATCACAGGCATCTCAAAATGGAAAGCAAACTACCCAGCAGCCGAGGTGATTTTTTCAGCGTCAAGAAACACGTACCATTTTTTTTAGCCACAGCTGCAAAGATTCCCATAACCAGGATGGCCTGGAGAACCAGGATCACCATGAGCGTGCTACTCTTCATCGTTGCTTCTAAACGTTCTATGCAAAGCTCTCCCCTTGTTCCCTCTACCTGTCGAATGCTTTATGCTGCTGCTGTTGCTGGCCAAAGCGCAATAGAGCAACTCTATATATAGGTGTCGAGATCGAACCATGGCATTTGCCATGCCAGCAATCGAATATTATTTTTAATATTGGGGATATTTAATTTGTTGGTTGAGTCTTTGACTCTTGGCTGCGAGCTGTGGAATGCATTTGTATTATTTAACGTCCTATTGTCCTCATCAGCATGGTCCAAAATGGACTGAAAGTGACGCTATCATCGTCACAAATCTTGTAGTAACACAGCTGGAATGCAGTATAAGTCAGTGGTAACTTGACCATCAGAAGTACAAGGAGCTGCAAAGCGAGAGGCCGTATTATCACTTCTGAACTTGCTACAGCCTACCCCATGCAGGATGCCAGGAAGTCTTGCTCATGTAGAATGAGCAGATAGATTCGTCGCACGGTATTTACGTTTACTAATCAGAACAGATGATTAGCATGTGAGTTTGGCAGTACAGTTGCTTATTATCAGTATTCTGCACAGTAGGTAGGTGCTCAAGGAGTAAAACGGAGATGTAAAAAACACGTCACAATCTTACTTTCACAAGAAAATAGTTAGGTTACCATTAATTTGTTCTGAGTCTCAAGTATTTATCGTACAGGTTAGAGCACTCTGCGAGAAGGCCAAGGAGATAGTAATGGAGGAGAGCAACGTTCAGGTATGCCGTTTTGTATGTCTAAGATTTTGCCTTGACTTGAATCAATTTTTTAGGATGAGCCAGACCCTCTTGTTTTGGCCTGGTTTTGTTCATTGCAATTGATGTTGGCCATTTTGGTGTTAATGATTCAAGAGAAAGCGATAAGGTATTTGTTGATTGCATGTGAATTGAATGCACATGACAAGAATATCTTATGATGTATAGGATAAGGTTATGTGTACAATACTGGTCTTTCCAACTGTAGACTGTACTACTGTAGTGGTGCCATCTGTTGAGATGTTATGTGTACAATACTGGTCTTTGATGTTGATAAACTTGTGTGACTTACTGAGATTTATGCTGATGATTTCATTTTCACTAAATTTTAATACCTTCACAGGCAAAATTCGAAAAAAAAAAGCAAAAAGGTCTTTCAACCAATCCCCTCCAACTCACAAAATAAGTCATGGGGGACTGAAGAACAGTTTTGATGACTACTTCCTTAAACATTGGATAATGTGTAAACTTCATTGCAAAGTTGTACTTTTTCTTTCCATAGCAATATGTAAAACATATTAAATAAATTTAATCAGCATGGGATGGCAGTTGGCACTGCATACATTCCTCATGGTGGAAGTTACCTCCTAAGATGCTGCAAGCAATTGAGCTACACTGTAGTTGTCATTTCTGAAGTCTTGAGTCATGATTTTCACTTTTCTAGCTTTCTTAAACATTCTTCTGGTAAGCCAATTTCTGATAACAAGCTAAAGAAACATATAAACTTGCTAATTGCTAGCATCAGTTCATCGCACTAATTGAAATTGAACTTTGATTCCTCATTTCTGATAACAAGCTAAAGAAACAAATAAACTTCAACAGGGGCACTCGGGTTTAACACGTTAATTTGCCGTTACTTTCTATTGTAGGTTGATTTTCACTGGAATAAACTTGAAGAGAACCTGTTTTTCGTGCATCATAACTTCATGAAGAAATATTTGATTTTTCATTTTTGCAATTCCATATAATTCTGTATCGAGTAAGCCAGTTGTGTTGTTTTAGAATTCAGGATATACACTACAGCAGATTCAGATTTCATAATTTAGAACCAAAGTTCCAGCCTTTTTGCAGTTTCTTCCACTCCCTGTTCCCTGTCTTGCTTTAATATTATCAAGAATTTAAGATGTAGCTCTTGCGTGCATGGTTAGCGGTAAAACATATATTAGTTACCTAAGAACTTAATGCCTTTTGTTCAAAACATCCATCTTCATCTTCATCTTCATCTTCATCTTACTCTTTTCTTTTTTAGAAAAAAATATTTATACTGTATATATTATATTGCACCTTTTAACTGTTTTTGGTTGCAGACTGCAGTTGTTCCGCTAGGAGAGGAAGAATTGCATTTAGTAGCAATGACATCCGGGAGAAACTTGACGAATCAAGCATGTTTCTGGGGCTATAAAGCGCGATTTGGTTTGTATAATTCGTGCTTGACTATGTTAAATCTTCGGTGCCTTGGTATCGTGTTTGACCTTGATGAGACATTGCTTGTCGCCAATACTACACGGTCTTTTGAGGACAGAATTGATGCATTTCAAAGAAAGCTGAGTAATGAAACTGATCCACAGCGCACAAATGGTATGTTAGCAGAGATCAAGAGGTACCAAGATGATAGGTCTATCCTAAAGCAGTATATAGAAGGTGATCAGGTCTATGACGATGGAAAATTGTATAAAGTGCAACCTGAGGTTGTTCCACCATTGTCTGATAACCATCAACCAATAACACGTCCAGTTATAAGATTACAAGATATAAACATTCTCTTGACAAGAATAAATCTTTCGGTATGTGATTCATTGCTTGATTCAGCTTTGCACATGTCGTTAACAGCATATCTTCATCAGCAAATAGATGCACTATAATTCCAGTTTATGTTATGATGTCTATTTGAGTTATAATGTCTATTTGAATTTTCCTTGTACATCAGGCCTCCTAAGGGTCTTATATTTGTACTACTAGCTGAATGCCGTACGTTGTTATGGATTTTAAAATTTTATCATACTACATGTTCTAAAACTAACGTGTGGTAAAATTTGTTGGAACGTGCATACAAATATGTTCTAATTTTTTTTAAATCCGTAGCAACGCACGGGCATTCAGCTAGTGAAGTAGAAAGCAAAGATCATTCGTTGCATTCTCTTAAATACACATGTTTTCCATGAAAGATGCAGTAATCAGAAGGATTGGTAATTGCTGTAAAAAATCCAAGAACTCCATGAACACACAACAATCATCAGATGTATCCATGAACACAACAATAATCAAATCTGCACACAAGGTGTTTTTGTCATTGTTCCCTCTGCTAAACATGCTTCTTCTTTTGCAATCAATATACTCATTCTTTCTGCACAAGACCGGCCGTTGGCGCCTTGGTGGAACCGAAAACGGCCTGCCGTTGATTACTGCACGTTTTTGTAACTCCGCTACCAAGTCACAACGGGAGTAACCGAGTAAAAGCTGTAAGCAAAAATACCTTTGCGACACCGTTGAAACATCCCATCAGTCCACCACGAGGCAGTGAAGCTCCAATGAAGGGTGAAAACGGATCGGATAGTTTTCGATCGATTCAGACAATTTTGGAATATGAATTATGTCGGTTCAAATATTTATCTGATAGTATCGGTTGGAAACGAATATGGATTATCTCTGCCGGATATGAATACAGATTCGGTAGCTTACTGTCAGTCGAATATGGATTTGGATTATCTGGATATTCAGGGGCCGAATATCCGCAGCCTACATTCTCTATTTCGGCTCAGCCCATTTATAGGATACTTCAATAGCCCATTATATATTAACATATATATTAATACATGGACTAAGAGAAGGAACCTTATCCTATACGGAGAATTTATAAATGTTCTTCACGAATGTTTATATCAAATAAACTAGTTATATTTTTTTTGTTCATTTTGTGCGTACAATTTAAAGAGTTTTTTTATATTCCGAGAAATATTCATGACATTATTCGATTCGATTCGTATTCGCTCTATATTTGTATTCGACATTATTCGTATTGGTATTCGTATCCGGAATATCCGTATTTGTATCCGCATCCGGGAAAAAATATATAATAAATATAATAGAACTATTATCCGTCCGTATTCAATCCGTTTTCATCCTAGCTACAATTTAGGTTTGTTCCAACAGCTTCTAATTTTTTATTTTTAGAAGTCGGTTTTTAAATAGAATGTCTTTTTAATATAATTTCTATAAGATGTTCGTAAGAGTCATTGTACGGGCTATTTTAAATAGAATGGCTTCTCAATACATATGCTCTTTATTCTCTCAATCTCTTTCGCAATTAGTCAAAACTCAAAAGCTATAGTAATTTTGAACAGAATGTTCAATATGGCAGTGGTTCTTAATACCCCTTGCCCTGCCGTCCACGGTGCGAACGGTGTATATGACCACTCCAGATTCTGTCCAACACGCGTGCCTAGGCACAAAGACAACGTTTCGGTTTGATCAGCGGGTAACATCTAAGCCCAAAGAATACATGTGTGTATGTGCTGGATGCCCATAGCAGAAGTATGCAAGTCCTGTTTGGTTGGCTGCACTCTAACGAGGGGGGTGAACCGTTGGATGATCAACACGTGTGAGGTATTGGGCCTCATCATCTCATCTCCGACCACGCGGTGTAACAGTGGGCCCAATCTGTTCTGACACGATCTTGATTGGGCCATAAAATTATAACCGGGACGGCTCGCATGCTACGTCTGGGCCTTAGCGAACGACCATATGGTCCATGTGTCATGTGCGACGTATATACGCAGTTTCTTCCTCAATTTTTTAAAATAATATATTTTTATTAATATTACATAAATATATCATTACTTAAAAATTACATAAATAACGTACTCTACCCCCAATTGAAATGACGATAATCCTACGTAGAGTCATACGTAGCAGTCTACAGGTCTCTGTCGCCAAATGAATTGACGACAATCATATGTGGTCATTCATGGCAGTCTGCAGGCCTTTGCCACTAAATAAATTGATGACAGAGGTCATATCATTGATTCAACTGGTGACAAAGTTATTATCGTGTCTCCAATTGTATTGACAACAGAGGCCATGTTTGAAATAGCAATTGAGTCATTTTTTAATTTTTATAAAATAATATATTTTCTTAATAAAACATATATTATTTATAAAAATTCTTACACTTTTTTGTTTTAGTAGTTTTAAAATAATAGCTAACTATTAAAGAGAGAATTTGACTAGTACACCTCAGGTTGCATTAATGATTTTTGTTTAAATCAAATATTTTAAACCCGACATAACACTTCATAATGAAGGTGTGAATTACACGGCGCACAGGGTTTGGTTAGGTGTATATTTTTCTCACTACTACAATCCAATGGCAACATGCATGAACTGTCAATCCAAATTACATGTAAGTTGTAGATCTAATAGGACACATGGGCGAATGCCCCTAAAGCAAAAATAAAACACCGTAGGGCACCCACATAAAGTGGCAGTCATTAGGGCGGCATGAACATGAATGGTTGTCACGGTAGTGGCAGGCACAATTGCAGCTTGGGTTGATGCAGCAATAGTACGGTTGGTAGTTGTTGTCGAGGTATACCACCTTCTCGTTGTTCGTCTCCCTGATCTTCTGCTTGTGAAGCTCATTGTTGTTGATCCTTTTAGTGTGGAGCTCCTCCAGCAACTCTTCTGGACGGTTTTGGAAAGTGTGGATGTAAACCTGGGCAACTATAGATATGGTTGATCCACTCACTCGGTGATTTTGCAATCTGTGGTCTCCAAGGAAGACGAGGTGATTACAAGCAATACATAAATGGAAGTATATATAGGAAATGAACTACTTACCATGAACAAAGGGCAGCGAAATAATCAATCTCCTGGGTTCCCCACGTCATCAAAACCCTGGACCATTACGTCAAGTTTGTGCTTGCATGGCGGCCAAGACTCCAGGATATGTGGGTAGTAGCGGAGAGGATTTCTAAGGGTGTAGGACTCCCTGGTTTTGAGTGGTAGATCGACGCTTGGGGGTTAGGGTCTAGAGGATCGTAGATGTGCGTGTCTTTCAGGTAAGGGTCATGGCCTTGAAATCCAGTCCATGCCTGTTGTCCTCTCCTATGCATTGAGCTACCTACCATGTCTGCCATTTTGTGGTTGGAGGAGTGTGTTTGAGATACGTTGGTTCTTTGCGTGGATAATTTATAGGCTCTCTCGAATGTGGGTGACATACTTGTGGCACGTAGAGTGTGTGGCAGGCAATGTGCAATCATTTTGATCTAAAAAGTAGGTGGCAGTGTGCTGTCACCTCGGTCTGAAAAAGAGATGATCTGAGTGTTGTCACTTTGTGCTAAAAAGGGAGGAGGTATGGTATTGCCATTTCTAACAGAAAGGCTATGGACCCGCCTTATTGTGATACGTAGTGCTACCATTACCCCTTCGTCATGCTACTGAGAAGGGGAGACTATCTCGTAGTCATAACATAAATCATGTAATAGAACAACTTTATAAAGAAATCGTAATAAAGAGGGGCATAATACCACAAATATTATAGCACGTGGCAAAAACGTCTCAACTCATTACAAGGACCAACTAACTTTGAGAAACCTACGCGTGATTCCTCCTAGGCGCTACCCCACAAGTGGCACCAGCCCTAGGTCGGCATTATGCATGACCTCATGGATAGGTCCAGTGCTCTTGTGCGTGCTGTGACTTGGCCGGGTGAGCAGGAGGTGCAAGAGTCACAACATCCTATTGGGTCAGCTAGCTCAATCCAGGTTGTTTGTTGATGGTTGATAAATCATCGAGTGATGCCATTGGCTAATTTGGAGTCACGCCATCATCCGAAGCGTCAATCAGTAACCCAATACACATAGGTACACTAAGGGCATGTAAAATGTGTTGCCTCAGGTTGGGATGCCAGCATGTTGGCGAAATGGGTGCTTGCAAGGTGTCAGAGCAGCTTGCAGAGGAGGTGGCGGGCTTGAGGAAAAGGAGTGGTCCACGGGAGAGGTGTGATTAGGGAAAAGGAGAGCACCTGGTAACCCAAGCGCATCTGGCAATGGAGGACGATTGACTGTGGAGGGTGACGTGGATGACGACAATGAACGCAACCGGCAGTGGGGGACGACAAGCTTCACGGGGAACAGGATGGCGACGACTAGCATGATCAGGCAGCGGCGACCAAATTCGACCAGATCTGGTCGCAGAGTGGTGACAGCGGCAAGCTCCCGACGACCAGCGAGGCAAGCTCCATATCTAGCGACAACATTTGGAGTGGTGGCAGGGATGGCCGAAGATGCCATTGAGGTGAGCTTCAAGCGTCACAACTGGAGATACCGGTGTGGTGAGCTCGGGACAACATTGGTGGTAGCCGGACTTGGGGGAAGGAGGGTGAGGGGGATGGTGGGAGAGGGGTGATGCGGTGTGAAGAACAAATATGTAATCTCTTTTCTTTTCTTAGGGTGGCTGGTCGTGAGACTAGGGGGTGGGTTTGTAGTATATTTTTTCCATGTAGTGTTTTCATTATAAAATATTGAATAAAAGTACAATTAGAAGGACTGATAAAAAAATGAAGAGGTTGAAATACAAATGTCTCAAACCACTACGTGGCCCGCTTGTTTCGGCTCCAGGTTCTGATTTTTGACTTCTAGTTTACTATTCCTTAATTTCATTTTTCCCGATTTTTTAGCTTTTTGGTTTTTTTGTCTTTTTTTTGTATTTATTGGTATTATCCGTGATGGGTTAACATGTTTTTTCTATTTTTATTTTTTAATTTAATTACGCTAAAAAAATCATTAGTAGTTACAGTAAAAAAATCACAAGCCAGCTTATATAAACTGAATTGACCGCTCACACGTATACGAGGGAACAAATTTATGCATAGCTTGAGTTGACTTGGAGGATTGTTTCCTCGGGAATGTATTACATTGCACATACCCTAAAAGAACGATGAGAAAACTAATCAACAGTCCAACATGCAATGGACTACCAAATACGTGATGTGCTCCAAATTGAAGCACGAAACATCCCAATGCTCCCTTCGCCTTGCGATGGATTAGGACCTGCGGTCGACCCATCTTTGAAAGCGCAAGAACAGGCCAACAAACCAGCGTGGGGAAATAGCGTAGGAGAGCTACGCTATTTGTATTAAGAAGAAGATGGTACAACTAAAGGGTACAACAGATCTCATCCATAGGAAGAGGTCAATAACACCCCATGACACCAAATCAGGGACAACTGAGACAAGCCTTCTCTCAAACAAACACCAACTTCACCTAACTAGCCCATAATAACTCCAACCTAGATTCTATTTAAATACAAACAGATAGTTCAAGCATTTCAAGGTAGCCGTGTGGGGACAAATTCTACAACGGCAAATTTCTGCTTGAGCTTGGGCTTCAGCATCCATGGAAGTCTTCAAGAACCAAAGCCATTCCCCAACAGCCACAGTAACCACGATATATAGGATGCAAATAACCACTTCAGCTTCTTCAGGTCAAACAAGCTCAATGCAGCACTAATCTTGTGAACTCAAATAAGACAAGCTACATATCTTCAAAATAATAAGAGAAGCTGCTAAGAAGGGGCAACACCAATTTCGTGTGGAACTTCGTTCACAGTCAAGGATGAGAAGAGGTCTGACCGAGAGATATCATCTTGGCTGGCAAAGAAGCTATGTCATCCGCACATTCATAAAGGTCTTTCTTCATCCCAGAAATTGATGTTTCCATGAACTCTTTATACTCTGTAATGGAATCAATAAGTTGCAGAAGTTCGCTTGCGCACATTTGAGTTTCTTCATCAGTTTCCTGTAATGCATCTTGGAGCCTATGTTCAGAATTCTGTCCAATCAAATTGCTTCAAGTTATCTGATTGCCCATGCGTCATGCTAAATCTGGCAAGGGAACACATTTAAGTAACACAAAACATTAATGAGAAGTACCTTTAAAAATTCGTCGGCCTCCTTTTCAACTGTAGTCAAGTGATGTTCTTTTCTCTCTAACTCATCTTTCATTTGTCTAGCATCAGCTGTGCATCTTGAAACATGTTTTCCAATTTCAAGATCCAGTGAATTCAATCGAGCAACCATCTGGGGAACATAAATTGAAATGTAAACAGGGAGAGAAAAAATAAATGTCACTCTTTTGCAACTATTTTCCAGACGGCAAAAGCTAGATATTGTGATTATGCTGTAGGAATCCAAAACAACTTGAGTTGTACGGTAAATACAGGCTCTAGCACTTGTCTAAATTGATAATTGTTTGGAATCACCATGAAAAGAACTCGATACAAGGAATCATTGAAAGCCCAAAAGGGGTGCAAAACAGAACACAATAAATGGAATGTTACTACATAGAAAAACACAAGAATCCCTTTAACAAATATTTCTGTAAAAGACTATGTGATAGTCCTAAAGTCTGATCACAACACATAACAGAATAATCCATAAAATGAATGCAAAATGCAATTTCCAACATAAAAATAGAGCTAATGAATGCATTATAAATTTATAATTATTATAGCCTCGAAGCCAAATGCTCAATACTTCCTCTACAAACTTGATAGTACACTCCATGCCTTACAAACTCGATATGTAAGTGCACTCTCCATGCCTACTGCCAATTCAAAATTTATACAGAGTACCATCCTTCCTAATCTGGGTAATTATCCCCCATAGGCCAGATTATTCATAGGCAACAGGGCAGTCATGCTTTGTGCAGAACAAATCGCATGAGTTATGTTAGAAGTTGAACTGACAACGGCAATATTCATCATATAAAATGACCAAGTATGTCCGTGATATCCTAAACCCTAAACAAAGCACATCAAGTTGTGGCCTGTTGGTCATATGAATTAGGTTGGTCCCAATCTCTAATAAAGATAAATGAAACTGGAGATAACTAAATTTCTAGCAATCATGTATATAAGATGACCAAAGGGGAAAGCTTTATCAAGTTAAAGTAACACCAGAATATACATAAATGTTTATCCATGTTTATGCTTTGATAAATCATGATAAGGATAACTAAAGTGCTAAGACACCACGTACATCATGAGGCAGAAACAATGCACAGCTTCCGTTAGTGAAGTGCTTTCAGCTCAACCACATGTTTGACAAAAAAAAAAGATCTCCAAATGTTTTGCTACCTTAACGAGCCAATCAGAACAATGATTAAAGTGAGTGTTGATTTAAATCTCCACCAGCCCATGCAGTCCATATAGGAATAGGCATAGCAGCATAAGATTATCTCTGGTAACAGGTTACACATGAGCACCATTCATTCGGTTCTGTTGCTGTAGCAGCCAATGAGCAATAAAACAACCCACAAACCAGCAGTACAGCTTATTTCTACCAGAAAATGCAGATCACAAAACTTGTTTAATTATAGAAACCAATTATAAAAAGTACAAAGGAAGTAAGCCATTTGCTAGTGTTGACTTGAGTATTTTCAGCATGATGCCCCGCAAATAATAATATGCCAGTTCTATAAAACACTGTAATGGGCACTGAATTCATGACAATAGATTGTTGCACTTGTTAAGGGCATTTAAGTTTTTTCCTATTGTACTAGAGTTTGTGTCTTGATATATACATCCTATAGGCTATTGCAATAGACAAGTTTCTTTCATATTTACATGGTATCACAACCTAGATTTAGAACCTAGCTCAGCCGTCTTCCGCTGCTGCCCCCAGGATGGTGCTCTCAACTCCTAGGGCGGCCACATCGTCGAACGCCGCGCGCGCCAACACGCTCGCCACCGCCACCTTCCGACCACCGCATCCACGCACGCTTCCGCACCATCGGGATGCCGCGCCGCCAGCTTGCGCTCGCGTCAGCGCTCCGCGCCGCGCCCGCCTTGGCCGCCATCGCCCCAGCTGAACGTCAACCACTGCTCCGACCGCTCCTCTAGCCAGATTCGGCCAAATTTGGATCCCTCCCGACGCACAACACCACCTCCCCGCCGCTGAACCGCGCCCGTGGCCGCACACGCCTACCTCGGATCCAGCCTCCCCGCCACTGGATTCGATGCCCTTCTCGCCGTTGCCGCCGCGTCTCCCTCGACGCGCCAGGCCGCCGCCACCTTGGATCCGGCTGCCACCGCCCAGATTTGGCAGCGCCTCCTTGGCGCCGCCTCAAATTTGTAAGTCACCGCTCCGGATCCACCCGCCATACTCGCGCCGCCGCCTTACAACTACAACCGCCGGATCCCATGGCCGCCGCCGCTCGGATCCAGTTGCCGCGCCTCCCGCCAGCGTCAGGCCGCCTCCTGACCAGCTGGATTCGCCATCGCCTAGCCCTCCTCCGCCTCTCCTGGCGGTCCACAGCCATGCTCCCCCTTGCCTGTGCCCTCTGGAGCCACGGCCGATGGGCCCCTCCCGCTCCACCTCCAAGCGCCGCCTCCTCTTGCCGACTCCCTGCCGCCTCTCGGCTGGCCATGGTGCGCGACGCCAAGATAAAGGTAGAGGCCGCTTGGCTCTTTGCTCCTAGGATGGTTAGTATGGTGGTGGTGTTTGTGACTGTGGAGCAAGGCCAGCAAGGTTTTTGATGCGATGCCACTGGCTTTCGCTGCCCCACGGAGTTGTGTTGTTGCTTCTAATGGTTCTGTGCAGAGATGACTCGAGACTAAAGGCCATTGGATCTGCGATCCAAGGGCTGTGATATCTCTATATCGAGTCTTTTCCTTTTGAGTCTTCCGTTTGCGTCCATCCAAATCCGTAGCACTTCTCTATTTGAGTTCGTCAAAGTCATACCAGTCCACAAATCCTTATCAGTCAACCGATTGTTTTGCTAGCCACAATTCATCCTTTTGGATCGAATATGGTCCTCTCTTTTGTTTTGCATGACAGCAGTCGCTACTTTTCTCTTAGAGCCGTTGTAGATTATAGAAATCTTTACGATGCCGCCACTTCTCTTTGAGCCGCTACTCCGCGCTTCTAAGGCCACCACGCTTCTTCTGCACTGCGCCTCCGTTGCGCTTCTTGTGCACTGCATCATCGTCGTCTTGGATTTCGATCTGCGTTGCCATACTTCTATCTCTCTCTTCGGCTTGATATGACAGCTCTCTTTATTTGTGTCATCTTCCACATCCTCTTCATCGTGTTGTCGTGGTCAACTTTGCTCCTGCTTATTACTAGCCCCTGCACTTTGTGCTTTTTAGGTTGTTGCACGATTCTGAATGGGAGGAGATATTTTGGTATTTGACACAATTTTCCATGAGCCGCACGCTATGACGACAAAGACTCAGACTTTGGATTTTTTTCCTTTTTAATATTATCCTTTTTCAAATGTAATGCTATTACATATACCTTACATTTGAGTACCTTATATTTGCGGGGAGGTGTTAAGGTATTTAGGTCTTTTCCTATTGTACTAGGATTTGTGTCTTGTACTATATTTTGAATAAGTTCGGCTAAGTTTCTGTAAGTGCTTCCACTTTGATGCCTTAGTTTTTAACAAATAGATCATGAACAGAAACCAAAGGTAAAAGGAAAAATGGACTTTCAGGTCTTAGTTTATTTTTTGACTGTGATATGTAACATAAGGTGGACTGACCTCATCAGCTTTTGCCTGTACGACGGAAATATGACTCCTTTTCTCCTCCAGGATTTTAACATTTCCTTGCAATTTCTTTTCGAGATCAATTGAGTCATCAAGCTTTGAGACAGATATCCTTTTAGTCTCATCAGCAAGAGCATTGAGTGCAGGCTTCAGGACAGTTTTGTAACTGGTACCTAGGATCTCAGCTGGGATGGATCCTTTTGCGTTTAGCATGTACTGGAAATTAATACCAGGTTTCAATCTGTAAAATGACACAGCAGTGTTTGACAATAAGGCAAAAAGCTCAGAATAGAATTTGAGCTAATAGAAGGAACTTCTAAAGCAAAATGCAAGCAACAAAACCACAATAAAAAGGAAATTTTAGATCTTGATCTGTGCTTTCACTAACTAGCTGAGCATTGACATATACATTAGGGACATTATACAAGAATACTTGCATTTTACCCAGAATCTATGCTAACGACATTTTTTTAAATAATATTAGCCTTCTGCATTATCCTCTTAGTTTCTAGTCACCCACTTATCTATTTTATGCTCAAATATCACAGAATTAGCACACAGGCTATACATGATCCCGTATATTTATGACCAATTGAAACAATGATGTACACCCTGCCTATTCCTATACATATGTGCATGACTGCATGGTTTGTCCACTTGATCCCAATTTGTTAATAACCAAACAGGTGGGCCCAATAATGTGCATGTCTCTAGTGATAGCCAGGGAGGAAGAGGTCATGGTGTTTATTAGGTCAAGTGGGCTCGCGTGCTAATTCTGTGGCATTTTAACTGCAAAACTAAAGAAATGGATAATCAGGGACGGAGGGGATTGCATGATGAGTTAAATCGCAGAAACAATCCAGGGAGATAAAGCAAATTCTGGGCAAAATGTAAGGTGTCCTATAATTTCCATATCCTTTCTGGTGGATAAAATTGAAATCTATTCAGCAAAATGTATACTAGTGGAAGACTGCATTGTGCACATTGTAATTCACCATATCAATCCAAAGTTTATGTATGCACATGCCTATATAACAGGTGAGGTGACTCATGAGTCATGACTGACAGCAGAATTATTGGTGATGAACATACAGTACGCAGTAGCTCACTTAATTTAGTCTCAACGAAAGTATATAAAAAATCAGTCCTTCATATTCTTTTTCCTAACACATGTATTGAGCACATATCAAATTGGACTCTAACCATTAACGAAAATTAAGCGATATAGGTAAACAATAATAAACATCATTCCTTAAGGAAGCAAAAAGGTAACCTAAAGGAGACAGACAAACAATTGCACAGTGGTGCAAAGCGGCAGGCAGGCAGCAAGAGTGTTTTAAGGCAAGTCAAAGCACAATCCATTGTAAACTGCAGTGAACAGAACTCCACAAGTAAGGCCTAAACAAAGCAAACTGATTCTCCAACAACAGTTAAGAAACTGAGAAATTGCAATGCCTAGGCTTAAACAAAGAAAATCGATTATCCAACAACAGTTATGAAATTGTGGACTATTAGAATTTGAACTATGGAACTTAGTATACGATCGAACAGATTGAAATGACTGATTCATATCATCCTTTCCGCGTTAATTTGAACAAAATAGACATTTTCTTTAAATATAAAATAAGAATGACATGGTTATCATCAACTTCCCGTTGCTTAAATTACAACTGGTTCATTAGTTATCGATGAAGGATATGAATAAATTGGAGGAATCAGGAAGTTAAAGGTTCTTGTAGGGCATTCATACTTTCTGAGGGCCTGGTTGCACTGCTCAGCAAGCGCTTCAATCTGCTCGAGCTTCCTGACAACTGCAGCTTCGAGCTCCCACCCCTTCTCATCCAACACCACCTTCCCATTCTCCACCTTGGCAATATCATGCTCCACAGCTTGCATCTCCCTCTGCATCCTATTGGCATCCCTCACATTCACCACCTGTGCCTCCACCTTCTTCACCAGCTCCTCATTCTCGGCCACCATGCGTCGCCCATCCATCACCTTCGCCTCCAGCTCCTTCTCCAAATCCACCAACGACTCTTCCTTCTCCTTGATCTTGTTGGCCCAGCTCTTCACCACTGCCTCAAACTTCTGGACGTCCGCAGTGAAGGCCTCCTTCTCCGCCTCCAGGACCTCCCGCCGCGAGGGCCCTGAGGTGAGCTTAGTCCTCTTCGCCTCCAGATCCTCGGCCTCCTTCTCCAGCGCCTGGACGGCCTCAGCGGCCGCCTCAGCATGGGAGCGGGCCTTGGAGACGTATTCCTCATCGAGGGAGGCAACTGCCTCATCGTCACCGGAGATGAATAGGGAGTAGCTGTGGGTGATGTAGAGCATGAGGTCATTTGCGGTGGCGGCGGAGGGGGAAGAGGACGCGTCGAGGTTGTCAGAGACGCGGGCGAGGAGGGTGAGCCAGTATAGGACGGAGAGGAGGGGCGGCCAGGAGTGCGGGGTGCCGGGGGCCTTGAGGGCGGAGCGGGTGAGCTTGTAGGGGCAGCCGAGGAGGCGGAGGAGGAGGAGGAGGTCGTCCTCGAAGGCGTCCTGGTGGGGAAAGTTGAGGCGGTCGAGGAGGTGGCGGAAGGCGGCCTGGATGTCGCGGCCGGCGGGGAGAGGCGGGCGGAGGTGGATGGCGGGGGCGAGGTAGGCGTTGACGGCGCGGAGGGCGGCGGCCTGGGAGGATCGGTCGGAGAGGTGGACGATGGGGGCGGCGAGGGAGGGGGCCGTTCCGATGGAGGAGGGGCGGCTGCTGCAGAGGCTGGCGGCGTCGGAGTCGCGGCGGGAGAAGGCAAGGTCGAGGTTGCGCGGGTGGAGGACGTGCGGGTCCAGCGACGGGGTGCGCTCGACCGCAGAGGAGGGCGCCAGGGAGGACTTGGGGAGGCGGCGGCCGCCGCGCCGCATTTTGGTCGTCGGAGTTGGGGTTTGGGGATTCGGGAATTTTTTGGGTTTGGTTTTGATTTTGGGAGGTGCGCGTTTTGAAATGGGAGCGGCGGAAGGGAAAGCTTCCAAGGACACGTTTCGGGAGGTGGGCGCGTTTCGAGTTTCGACCGTGCGGATTGCTCGTGGAAAAGACAATGGGCAGCCTGGGCTGATTTACCCTTGCCTGGACTGGGCCTTGACCTGGTCTGCACTGGCCTGGCCCTATTATATGAAGCCCGAAAACCAGATAGCATACGACGGATAAATGCCATTTTGTAAGCTTGGCTTATGAAACTAATCCTCGATATGATTAAAAAAAGATGCCTCAAAATTTCTCAGGAACAGGACACCGAAAAAATAAGGACTCTACTTCTTAAGCTGGCACCTCATTAAGGCCGAATCTCCTTTTTTCCCTGTTCGGGATGTACCCATTTTCCATTCATCATAATCCGAAAAATAGGCCAAATCTCTGTGGTGCATATTTTCACATCATCCTTTTAGCAACGGAGAAAGAGAAGTCGCTCCTGGCACAGGCTTTTGCTACCTGTACTCAGCTGTTTTTGATTTTTTTTATGGTCTTCGTTACACTACTTTAATTGCTTTTTTATAACTTTACATAAGATATATCAATAAAATTATAATATTATGAAAGTATTTTTAACAAAAAAAATATAATGATATAATTTCCATATAGCTAATCTAGATAATTTTAAATCTATTAGTGATCAAACTTTCTATGTATAGATTCTAGAAAGTCAAGTAAAAAAGAACGGAGGTAGTAGTTTAGAGCACAATATACAAGTGCACAACCCAAAAACTCGTTGTATTTCTCTTTCTTCAAACGATGAACAATACATAATCAGATCCTTCGTTCCCTCTCAACGCTAACAGCAATATTAATTAATTAATTACATACATACATACTAGTATACAGGAAGGAATAAATTACAGCCTGCTCAGAACTGCATAAACTTCACATTCTGAGAGGGCAAACTAGCATGGCCTATGTACTGGGAGAGCAAGAATACAAGTGTACAACTTATAATCATTCCCACGCATGCATGGTTTGTCGATGCGTGGTACCAAAATAATAGTTGGCTGATACGAATTTTAAAACACGATGAAAGTATTGGCCATGTCGTACTTCATCTTCTCCAGGTTGGGAGAGATGGCGAACTTGATCATCGGCGGCGGCCCGCAGGCAAGCGCGAGCGTGTCGTCGCCGCCCTCCGGCACATGCCCCCGCAGGATGTCCTCCGTCACGAACCCGACGCTGTACTTCCACCCTTCCTCTGGCCGCTTCACCTGGTCGATGACGTACCACACCTTGAGCCTGTCCGGGTACTCGGCCGCCCACCGGTCGAGCTCGTCGCGCAGGAGGATGTCGTCCTCCATCCGGTTAGCGTACACGAGGTGCATCTCCGTTTCGTCCTCCGGCTGATCGCGCAGCACAGCCTGGATCACCTGGTACATCGGCGTGATCCCGCTCCCACCGGCGATCATGGCCAGCCGGCGCGCGTGCCGGTGCTTGCCGTTGATCATGAAGTTGCCGCGGCCGGTGTACTCGACGTGCCCGAGAGGCCCCTTGACGTCGATGTAGGAGCCTATCGGGAGCGAGTCCAGGTACTGGGTCATGAGCCCGCCGTTGGGGAATTTGGGGTGCTCGTTCTTGAAGTACACCTTGACGAGAAGATCGAACTGGCCGATCTCGTCGACCATGCTCGTCGGCGTGTACGCCCGCATGCACAGCTTCCCGTCAATGTTGGCGCACACGAAGATGTGCTTGCCGACAGGGAGGCCGAGCACCAGGTCGGAGGACGGCAGCGCGAAGCGGAACAGGCGGACGTCACGGGAGAGCTCCCTCTTGTCGACGAGGCGGCAGTGTACCTTCTCGCGCGGGCTGGAGAGCGCGACGGGGGCGGGGGCCTTGATGGCCTCGCGGATAGGGGCGAGGTGGGAGAGGTTGGACGCGCCGTGGACGGAGTTGTCGGAGTTGTATCCGGTGCCGGTGGTGATGAGCTCCCCGATGCGGTAGGTGTCGAGGAGCGCCTTGGCCTTGTCGGAATGGATGGCGTCGAACTCCTCGGTGCAGTCGGTGCCGGCGTTGATGAGGATGCTGTCGGCGCCGCCCGGGTGGCCCTTGAGGAACGAGGTGCAGTCGTAGACGTGGCCGTGGACGACGATCCACGCCGAGTCCTGCGACGCGTGCTTGCGCACCTCGGACATGGTGAACTGCTTGCCGTCGGTGGTGTTCATGAAGGGCGTGGACGTGCTCCGCTTGAGCCCCGGCGCGGCGGCCTCCGCCGTCTCCAGGTGCTTCTGCCGAGCCATCCACCCGCCCGACTGGTTGCCCGGCTGCGTCGGGTGCTCGAATACCAGCCCAATCTCCCCCTTGTGCGGCCGGCACACGTTCACCTTCACCTTAAACCAGCAGTTGTTCATCATCCCCTGCCAAAACCAACCAAAACCATCAGAATTCAGAACGCCCTTACGCAAGTTGGCAAATGACAAGTACACAACGCCATGGTTGTATACGGGGATCAGATGAACTAGCTAGGTGCGTACCATGACGTTCCAGATGAGATTCTCGGGCTGGGTGTTGAGCGACTGGTCCCAGGCGCGGACGGCGACCTCCTTGGCGCCGAGGAGGTCGAGAACCTCGACCTCGACGGACCAGAAGCACCAGCACCAGTACCTGCCGTACTTGTTGGGCTTCTCCGGGTGGTCGAGCGCGCACACCAACCATGTCTCGCCGCCGTCCAGCGTCACCTCCACTCTCGTCACCTTCTTGCCACCGCCTACAAAAACCACAACAGAAACACTCGTCAGCCTCATGACTCACTAGCTTACTGCCCGGCCGTTACTGTTTAGCATGTAAAAAAGAAGTCACCGTTACCATGCGACGGTTTATGCATTCATGTACGTAATTCGGATTCGACACGTTTCTGTCGACGCCAGAATATTCAGGGTCATGTTGCTGGATTCCAATTGCCTCTGGGCTCCGGCCCAGCGCCAACTTGTTAATCACTGGCTCCCAACTTCGGCAGGAAGTCGGCCAACCACCCCCCTTTTAAAATACTGTTTATATTTAATTAGTGCTAATTATATTTACTTAGTGCTAACTCTAATCAGTGCTAATTAGCTACCATATTTAGGGGCTCGGCGGGTGCTGCTCCGAGCTCATATAGTGCGGTAGATGATATGTGTTGATCCGTATCATTTGTCATGATTGTCGAATTTGGAGAGGAGGTTAAATTCATAAAATAGAAATTTGAGGTTATTTTTTAAAAATAGTTATGGTGCTATTTATATAAATAGTTTCACGACTTGCGGCTATTTCAACCACAAATCCATTTGTCTGTCCAAGCCGGCACCAGATACAACCTAGCAAGCTTGCCACAGGTCCCGACAAAAATAGAGTGGAGTACTGGTTTTTGACCCTTGACACACAACAGTGGTATAGCTTCTGGCTACTCCAAGGGCAGCATTTTGGTACCACTCCACGAGACCACGAAGCAGCTTTCGGGTGCCACGAAGTGCTAACTCCACAATTGTATGTGCTTTTCCCCAGATAGCAGAAAAGTGCAACAAATGGCACATAACAAACTACACATGGTATCACGCACCCGGTTTCCGAGGTACTATGACGCTAATATGGTCAACACTAGAGAAATATAATCCTAAATGGCTGCTAGCCTGCTACTACCATGTATATATCTTGCGAGAGCTTCAGGGGACTGTTTTCCTTAAAGTTGATGTTCCTTTTTTTGGTCCCAAGTGTCCACAAATTGTTAAAAGTCTCACAGACTTATTCAGAAAAAAAAAAGAAGAAAAATGGCCCTTCGAGATACCGCCAGCCAGATTTCCTTCATCAGTTCATTTCTCTTATTTGGGCAAATGACTTATAACAAGCCCAAGATATTACTCTTTAATTGTAAGGTAAACAGGTTAATTAAGTAGGACTACAAGAGAAAATGCAGAAGATATTTGTTGGATTAGATTGGCATTAGTTTTTCAAATGGTATTGACTATTGAGGGTACATGTTGTGTCATCTAAAAGTACCGTAGATTTTTCAAGGCACGTAACATTATATGTTTTTTAGACTAACGTAACAGTATATGTTGGTGAGACAAAATACACGCAAAATGGAAGTCTAAAGTTGGCGCCATAGACTTCAAAGAACATTGGCAAGTTTACCTTTTCATACAAGTCACAGCTGAAGGTAAGGCAAGGGCTCTAGGACTCACCGGAGTAGGCGTATCCCTTCATGGTGTAGGCGCGCTGCGTCGTGATGGCGTTGATGGGCAGGATCTCGTCGTGCCCCGGCGTCGTGATCACCGAGTTTATGTTCAGCTCGTTGATGATGTACTCCGGCTTGTACCACCACGCTGCGCATTTGCACAACCCAACATTTGCTTGTTTCAGTCATTCCATTTCTCGTGAATTAAAGACGTAAGAACTCGGTGTAAGATTGTTCTCGGTTAATTTACCTTCTGCGTTGGCGAGCTCGGCGTCGACGTGCGACGGCAGGACGCGGTTGTCCCGGTAATGGTAGTAGTTGTCGGACTCGGCGGTGGTGACGATGATGCGCTTGACCCACTTGACCATGCGGCCGCCGATGCAACCTGGGATGATGACACGCACGGGGAAGCCGTGGTCCGGCAGGAGCGGCTCGCCATTCTGCATGTACGCGAGCATGATGTCCCGCGACGGGTCCAATGCCCACTCGCGCGTGATGCTGGTGCCGTACCTGGAGCCCCCGCCGCCGGGGAGGTCCTCTGCCCCCTCGAAGCACACGTTGAGCGCGCCGCCCTTGCGGGGCATGATGCCACACCGGCGCAGCACGTCGCGGAGGCGCGCGCCGCGCCACACCGACGTGGACACGCCGGCTGGGCCCCAGTTGAACCCCACCGTCTTCTGCACCATGTTCTGCTCCTTGCGCCGGTTCCCAGCGCAGGCGAGCGTGACGGGGACCTCCACGGCTGGGAAGTCGTTGACCAGCTCGTCCATGGTGAGCCGGGTGGGCCGCTTGACGAGGCCCGTCACCTCGACGGTCCACGTCGACCAGTACCCCCGCGGCACGGCGCCGTGGTTGCGCACGTAGTGCAGCGGCGCCGGGGTGATGAAGCCGTGGTGCATGAGCCGCGCCAGCGGCGGCTCGCAGTTGAGTGGGTGCTTCCCCGTGAGCCGGATGAGCGATGGGTTGCGCTCGATCCACGCGTCCGCGGTGCCCTCGTCGCGCGGGTCGCGCACCGCCGGCTCCACCTCCAGCTGCAGGTGCGAGCCGTACTGCTCGCGCCAGTCCTCCTGCTCATCGTCCTCGTCGTCCGACGCGTCCCCGTCGGCACGTGCCTTCCGCGGTGGCGATATAAGGGGAGGGAAGCCGCACCCGCGCACGGGCGAGTCGGCGCGGCGCGGGATGCCGTTCGCGGCAGGGTACGCCTTGGCGCCGTTCGCGGTGACGCGCACAGGCGCGGAGCCCGGCTCGAGGCGGCCGAACTGCCGTGGCTCCAGATAAGCGGCCATGCTGCGGGACAGGTGCTCCGTTCTAGCCAACGCTTTGCTTGCTTGCCGGTGGTGATAAGGAGCCGGGAAGAGGCGCGGGATTTGTGCCAAGAGAAGCAGTGTGAGGTGAGTCTATAAAACGCGCGCAGCCGAGCTCCCGCATGACGTGGCGCTTCGGAAGCCAGCATGGCTCCACAGTTTTCCTCCACGTAGCAGTGCAGTGCAGCACGGTAAGTTTTGGCGCTACGCTTGGATTTTTGAGTTGCTCTCTCCAACGCCACAGAGTTTGCTGTTTTTTTTTATTCTGAAACTCGCAACTCTTGCTGATACAACACGGCGTACAGTGTGCATTTCTCTGTTCACAGTTGTATTCCAGTTGATCAAACGTCATATTACTTCTTATATGTATTCCAGCTGTTCAAACTTCAAACCCAAACAATATTTGTCCACAGATCATGTTACTTGGTTACATCTTACATGTCGGCTGTAGTGTTAGCTTAGACTGTGATCATTTTGGTTTCAGCTTTTAGCTTTTGGCTTATTTTTCACTATTCATAAATTTCGTCTTTTTCTAAACTTTTAGCTTTTTGTTAAGCTTTTTTGCTGGTTCTTTTTTTTCCCGTATTTGTTTGTATTATACGTAATGGGCTAACATATTTTTTTAATATAGTTTTTAATTTTTTAAAATTTAATTATGCTAAATAAGTCTCTGTCAATTACAGTGTTTTTTCAGCTATCTATAGTGCTTTTCAGCCATAAGCCACCAAAAATAAACCCAAATGATCACCACCTTAGAAAAAAAAAAAAGAAGTGGGCTGAATTTAGTTAACGCGGTAACCACCAGCATTTTTGTGACATGCGCCCCACGTGCCGTGCGGCTGTAGTCGCACACCACCACCGAAACCAGCCTTGCTATGTGAGCCTCACATTGTTGGATGGCTTCAAGATATTTCGTTGGTTCATGCTTGGGTATAAAAGTTGATTTCTTTCCTTCTGCCACAAGGTGATAGGCAGCACCGAAACAAAAAAGGGGCTCATAAACCGGTTACACCTAGCCATGGTATACATACGTTGCTCCCTTGGTTTTTCGCCTCCTTGGCAGGACTGCATGGAGGAGGATAGCTATATGTCGACACTTGCAAAGTCACGTTCCTTTTCCTGCCTTGTTTATTTTCTCTCATTTACAATGCAAAAGTTATATACACACATACGTATATATGTATATGTATATATATATGTGTATATATATAATTATATATATGTATATGTGTGTATAAAGCTTTTTCCTACCACTGGATGTAGTTACTCCTATTGTATCTTTCATTGATCATCCTCGAGATACTCCTATGCTGATCAGGTTTGTGGATCCACTAGATAAACCTATTTGTTCAATTAAATAATAAGTAAACTAATTAATTAATGCAACAAAACTGCATTATTCTCTCTGCCGCATGCACACACGATTGAAGTGGCTAACAAATCGAGTAGGGAGTACATGGTATCATCATATTTGGATTGAGGGAGTATCTGTACTTTTTATGAATGGAAGTATGTCCACTTGATTTATAAATGGGTGCATGTGGACGGAGTATATCATCGTATTTGGATTGGAGGAGTATACCACTTTTTTAGGGACCTTTCCCTATTCAGCTTTTTAGACTAAAAAGGGAGTATATCTATATTTTTTTGTGCCCATACATAGTATTAATTCACAAGGTATATACGTGTTCCATGTATATATGTGTTCTATTAATGAAGGAGGGCGTATATGTTCATCTACGAGAAGTATGTACAAGAAGGGATTATGTGTCATTTGTGGGAAGTAGTACACGAAGGGAGTATGTGATGTTAAAAGGGAGCATGTAGAAGAAGAATGTGATCTTATAAGATATATGTTTACAAGGAGTATATACGCGCAAGACAGATTCACATGCTACTATGCTAGCTCCTCCTTTAAAACTGACGCCAAGAATTAGCTTAGCCCCTGCCGATCTGATGAGAGGATTCACGCCCATTCACGCCGACAATGCACGGACCTGGGAAGCGTTGCAACGGTGCAGGATGCATTCCTACATGCATGGCAATTAACATGGTCAAACTAGCCATGAGAAAACTTTAGAAATTTCTGAAGCACTTGACATGCATGGTGGTATATATAGTTTATAAAAGGAAGTATGTCAAGATTAAAAGAACAAGGATACTCTAATGAGCAAAACAAGAATATAAGGCGAATATATCAATGAAAAAGTTAATATTGGGATACATTAAGATCATGCTAGTCGATGAAACATAACCATTCTTTTTGAAACCCAAAATATACACCTTTTCATTGTATAAATTAAGAAAGTTACGAGGTAGAAACTAAGGGGGGTGTTTGGGACTGCTCCACAAACTCTGCTCCACAAACTCTACCGTGGAGCAGCTCCACAAAAAACCTGGAGTTTGTGGAGTACCCCTTTAGGTGCTCTCACAACTCCATCTTTTTTTTTCCTCGAACAGAGTGCGTGGAGCTGAACCTGTTTGGCTAAAAAACGTGGAGCGGAGCTGAAAAACGTGGAGTGGAGTAGTCCCAAACACCCCCTAAGTAGATCCTATGGGCGCTATCGACCAGAAAAGAAGTGTATGCTGCTCTCAAAAAAGGAAATCCAAAAGGAGTACCTATACTGCTCCTAAAGAAAATCCAAAAGGAGTATATACGCCAGATAAAAAGCTCACATTGATCTAAAACCTAGAGAGCGTCATGAGTTTGGGAAAAAAAATAGATGGGAACATATCTATACAAAATATAGGATTGCCGACGATTTGATCTTACGTACCTTTACCCTGTACCATCCAGGAACAGCATCATCAACGAATTACTCAGAACTTCAAACTTCATATACTGTCGAAATACCTCGATGGCTTGCTGGATTCAAACTTCATATATACACTCAGAACTAGATAATTCACGAATTATTTTACTGTCGAAACAAGGTATCGAATTGGGTTTCTCACGCATCCATGATCTACAAACCCCGTTAGGCTCGGATGGGTGCACACACATCTCATCAACCAAGTGACGGTGGATAAAGCGAGACTAACTACATCTGAGAGTAGTTAGTGTATATAGAGAGAGAGTAAAAATAATGAGTGCACTCTGGTGCCTAGACACCTCAATCGAATTAGCGGGTATATTGCTGCAGGACAATTCAACCCATTACTAATGCAGGTCAATCCATCGCAGGAAAAAATGGAAACAAAATTAATGGAAATCGCAAAATTAATCAGTGATTTGCGTGTATATACCTCCGTCTTGACTAATTCATGTCTGAGTTTGAACGTTGCCTTTTTCGCATGTAGAGTATAGGCTGCATTTTAGAATTTTTGAATACATACCTTTTTAAAATTAATTTGTAAGTATATACCTTCTTTCTGTACCACACAACAAATATTGTTGAGGAAATATATACACTTACGCCGCTAGAGTAAGATGATAATTTTACAATGTAGCATTTATTATCTAAATAAGCTGATAATTTTTCATTGTAATGGCACTTGCATCGCTAACCTTACAAATTCACCGCTATAATTAATTCTGTGATACACAATAAAAATTCTCTACGTCAACACCCACGTTTTGTATACCCAATTCATCTTCATCAACAATTCAACCAAGCATTCGTTGTTCGAACAAGATGAAAATTTTACACAAGATTTGCACCTAAACCACTAACATGACGTATAAATTCACCACTCATATTCATTCCGTGCTGCAAAACAAAATTAAGGGAAGTCAACACACGTGTTTTTTCCTATGACATTCGTCTCCATCAACTATTTAAGCGAGCATTTGTTGTCTGAATTATGAGCTGAAAATTTTACATAAGATTTTCACCTAAACCCCTAACATGCCATACAAATTCGCCCCTGGAATTCTTTCCGTGTTACGAAACAAAATTAATGGAACTCAACACACATATTTTTTCATACGCCATTCGTCTACATCAACCATTGAAGTGAGTATTTGTTGTCCGAATAAGTTAAAATTTTCACACAAGATTTATACCTAAATCACTAACATGACGTACAAATTCGCCACTGGAATTCTTTCCGTGCTACGAAACAAAATTAATGGAAGTCAACATATGTGTTTTTCATACGTCATTCGTCTCAATCAACCATTCAAGAAAGCATTTGTTGTCCGAATGAGATGAAAATTTCATACAACATTTTTACCTAAACCACTTACGTGCCATACAAAATTTCCACTTTAGTTCTTTCTGTACCGCTCAATAAATATTATAAAAGGCAATATATACAATAATGCCTACACCATCTACTAAACTGATAAATTTTCATTGTAATTACACTTGCATCGCTAACCTGAAGTACAAATTCGCCGCTATAATTAATTTTAAATTCAGATATACTTAGATGCTAAACTGGTATGCGAATTGATTATCTCGTTGCATTGTACGGATATATGACGTTACCTTCCTATACATACTACTATGAAAGAGGGTATGTACCCACCAATACTTGTAATTGTCCATCCCTGAACTAGACATGTCTCTTGTCGCCTCCTTCTCTAGCAAATCACGCCAATATGCCTGGATGCTTCATCTGTGGCCAGCACTGTCGTAATAGAGTTCTACTATATGTGCATTTTTGACATAATATAGTGTGTTGATTCTTTCCTTGTAGGCTGTTGTATGCATTAATCAATGTACCATTTTCTTTCTAAATCAGAGATTTGTGAGTATATATATCTGCCTCCTCTTTCTTTGTAAGCTGTTGTATGCATTAATCAACGTACCATTTGAGTATATATGCCTTGGCTGTTGTATATCATTTTCTTTCCAAAACAACGTACTATTCAATATCACGCCCAATTTCTTTCCAAATTAGTATGTGTAAGCGGGTTGATCTGTTAATATACATACCCATTGCAATAGCACATATTTTGAAGCAATCTAAAGACAATAAAATTTGGTGCCTGAGCACCTTGGTGTCTAAGCACCTTGGTGCCCCACTTCGTCTTCATATACACACACATATTCTACTTCTACGTATAGTTACTCCCACCTTTAATATACTACCTAAATAAATTTGACGTACTTTTTTCACTTTGAGTATACTCACATACTAATTATACTCCTTTTTCATCAGAAGTGGATTTACGAAGATAACATTAGGGGTGTGATATAGTAGTATTTACCAATTACGATGATATGGGTTGTATACTTGTATGTGCCAGCGGTAACATACAGGCGGTCTAGTGTAAGTGCCTAACTATGCAGTACGAACTAAGCTGGTGGTGTTCTAACTATCTTTTAGCTGAATTCCACTATAGTAATTATTAGATTTTTTGAAAAAGTAAGAAAAGGTAGGAAAAATAAAAAATTACATGAAAATAAATAAAAGAAAAAAGAAAAGATGAAAAAGCTAAAATAAGCTAAAATTGAAAGCCGACGTATTTCAAATGGCTTCTAGCTTAAATAAGTCTGAAAAACAAAAAAAATCCAGAAGCCAAATACGTTTGGAGCGGGACACTGATCTTTATTTTATCTTCTTGTATAGGAAACTGATCTTTATTTTATTAGTACGGAGTATGGACGACCTGAAATTGAAAACAAACGAAGCTATTTTGTTTGCCATTCCGTTATGATCGTTGGAATGAACGTTTTTGTTTTTGTCCAATAAATTGTTCTAGGTGCGAAAACGTCTCCTAATCACATGCATTTTGATATCCACGTTTTTTTATAGCTAAGGAGTGCATATTAGGCTATGTTCGCATTGACTTTTAAAGATCTTTTTCTATAATAAATAGTTTTTATAGCACATAATTTTCAAATAGAGTGTCTTTTTAAGATATGTCTATTAATCGATTGTAGTATATATTGCAGTGACTTTATTTATATCGGCTAAAATCGCAGTTGGATATCTCTCTATAAATTGTTACTATTTATAAACCAAAATTTAATATAAACGGTCCTAAATGACCTTAGGGCAAGTTCTAGCTATCCTAATTCCTAGCTCGGAACAGCTCAAAAGAAAAAGATAAGAATTTGTGAAAGAAAAAACAGTACGGATTGATAACCCGCGGCTTGATCCACTTTCGACAACTGATTCTCTGCTGTTCTGGTTGGCAAGGAATCCCGCAGGCAGCTGTTTCCTCTATGGTAAAGCGTGGACCCAGCCCACACAAAAAAAAGTAGGCATATTTCCAACCAATGGACTCAGGAATCTGGCATCAATGTACACTGCAGGGCCGTGGTACCCTGCATCTTCGGGTCAAGATATTTGACATTGGAAGTGAAGCAGGGATCGCGCACACATGTGACATAGCAAAAGCTTTGACGGCCCGATGTGCTTAACTCTTCGGTTTCGCCAAGGGTTCGCGTCCAGTATTTGCCTAGCGAACGGCTGGTTTTAATTCTCCCTGCATTTTCAAAGCGAGTGTGACCGTATTCTAGTCTCCAACTAACCTCCATTCAATCTAGAAACTTGTTCGAGCAATCACACCATGTCTCCAAGCTCGTGTAGAGATTGTGTAAATACATCAACATGGATATCTAGGTCTTATTTAAAAGTATTGTAGATTTTGGTTTTTAATTGTACTTTTTGATTTTTGATTAATTATGAGGAGATTAAGAAAATAAGCGATACTCATATTGAGAAGTTATTTTGTTCAAAATAGCTTCTACAATAACTCTTATAAACGATTTATAGAAACTATTTTAAGAAATTACTCCGTTGAAAAACTAGTTTCTAAAGTCAAAAGCTAGAAATTATTTAAAAAACCAGTTTTTAGAAGTCGAAAGCTAGAAATTATTTGGAATATAGCTAGTCTGATAAAGGGTTCTTGCCAAGAGAGACTTGATGTGACCGTGAGTGCTCTCGGGTGATGAACGCGGCAAGGGCTTAGTAAGTTGGCATGGCGTGAAATGGGCTAGAATGATGGTACTCTTGTTGGATAGAAATCTAGGTATTTTGATACTAGCTTTTGGAGCTTAAAGTATCTTACCGTATTTGTACTGTCACATACAAAATATAGCATGGATCAGGCCTCGAGTAGTACTAATCATTAGTTTTGGTTGTGGTGACGTGCTGTGTTGATTCACAGAAGTCGATGTTGAAATCTAGTTGCTTTCCGTGTTAGTTGCATAACATTGGTTTGCATATGCCAATGCCATACACACGCATGCACAAAACTCGCCGGCAGATTGGTATTCACAGGCACAGACGAGCGCTATTTTAGTTAGACACGAACACGATCCCTGCCATCGAATCACGGCACGACAAGTCGTCACTTGCACATGCCAGGGAGAGCTTTAGTCACCGCCCACAAAACAATCAGATCTCCAGACTAAGTCTGCCTGTTTTTTGTAGCTTTTGTCAACTAACTTTTGACTTTTTTTATAATAACTAATTTTTGAATAGACTTATTTTAAAGATAGGGTCTATTAGTAAAATGTAGTATATACTGTAGCGACTTTATTTATTCGATAAAAATCATACGTAAGTTTCTGTTACTCTATAATATCTTGTACGAATAATCTAAAATCCACAAATCGTAACTAAAAGATATAAATCGCAGTAAAAAAATAGACCCTTATTCCTATCTCAAAGTCACTAGTACTAGTGCTTCAGCTCTGCCAGAGCGGCACATCCCCAACCAAACCAAGGCCCCCAGACGGCCGCGCACGCACGCACACCCAAAAAAGGGCCAAAAAGCGGCCAAACTCACGGCAAAACCACCGAGAAATCCCCAACCGCACGCGCCCGGCCACCCACCGACCACCAACAGTTCTTTAACCCGCGCAGGGGAATCCAATCCCAATCCGTGGTTCACTACTAAATCCTGGCTGCCTTTATATAGGTCTAGTTTTCTAGTAGTAGTCCAACAACGCCCACTGATTGGCCGGGCTGTATGCATGCAGCGTAGGGTAGGATACCCTTAGCATGGGCTAGTCAGGAGAGGCGAAGGGCTGGTCTCCCCGGTGCGAAGCGGCGCGCGGAGCGCAGCGGCCTAGCTGCCGGTGGGGCTACGCGGCCTGCATCTGCGTCGCCTTGTGCGCGGACGCGCGGTTGGCCTTGCCGCGCGCCCAAGAGCCGCTCGGTTCTGCGCCGCTAGTTTCCGCGCTCTCTGCGCCGTGCAAACGCTGCAGATCACACCCGATGTCGCAATGAAATGGCCGGTTACCGAGTTGGGTTTTATCCGGACCGTACGTGCGCTGGGACTGAACTGTTCACATTTTTGTTACTGTACCCTTATTTTTTTAAAAAATAAAATTGGTCTCTCGACACTTGTTTTTACAAAAATAGCTCCATTTCTGTTTCTGAACTTGGCAGGTTGTCACCTACCGCCTCACTAGAGCTCAGTAAGTCGTGCCGTCCGTGGCAACCGAAGTGACCTCGGCAAGGAGTCAGACAACACGGCGGCGGTGGGGCCCACAGTGTAGCCGAGCTTGTTGCATTTGGACTCTGCCCGCATGTCTAGGTCTAACCGAGTTTACCTCCTGGGCCATAGGTCTAAATGGGCTGAACACAACTAAGCTCACGGAGCAACGGAGCAACATACTTATAAGTGGTTTAGACCTTCTCCCCCCAAAAGACTAGTCTAATGGGTTGAGACTCCATCACACTTATAAGTTGTACTTTCTCCTTTCCCACAATCCATGTGGGACTATTCCTAATAATCTCCCCCTCACACATGGATTGTGCACACCGCACTCCTAGGAGATGTTCGGCGCCTAGGCTCTGATACCAATTATTGCATTTGGACCCTGGCCGCATGCCTAGGCCCAACCGGGTTTACCTCCTGGGCCACAGGTCTAAATGGGCTGAGCACAACCTAGCCCACGGAGCAACATACTTATAAGTGGTATTGGACCTTCTCTCCCCAAAAGACTAGTCAAATGGGTGAATGCTCCCTCACATTTATAAGTTGTGCTTTCTCCTCTCCCGCAATCCATGTGGGACTATTCCTAACAGAGCTCCCCAGGCTTGGCATGGCGCTAACTCCTGGCGAGCTATGGGAGAGGGGGAATCTTCGGGTGGTCGACCGCAATGACGCGTCGACACCACACGACACAACGCTTGATTCCCATTGCATTTGGCAGGGATTCTGTAGCCCTTTGTGCCCGCATGCACCCGCGTAGGGATGTTGGTCACGAATGCCCTCCCTCACACATAAAATGGGTGGCCTTGCTCTCAACCCCTCATCCAAAACCACGCACCTCGGTTTCTTTTCTGCCAAGCGAGAGAGCAACGAGGGAGAAGAAAGAGAGATTAAAATGAGAGTTTGTAATAGTTTTTCAATGTGGTTTTGCTGTGATTTAGGAGATTTCACAGTTAGAAGGATTATAGAGCGGGTGAAGACCTTCAAGAAAATGTATTATTCATTCGCATGCTAACAATACACTTAATATGTCGTTAGTGTAACGGTGGTTTGGTAGTGTGGAATGCACTTGGTAACCATGTTTAGTTGATGGGTGTGTTTTTGTAATTAGCCATATTTATGACATATTAGCGGAAATAATTTTTTTTGTAAATAGATGAACAAATATGCGTTGTTGTTTTTAGTGTTCCCGGTATGTTTGCAATTTAGAAAATATGTATGTAAGTCTGCATGCACATATGTGTTGCTCTTGTGTGATTAAAAATATTGAAAATGATGCCAGAATTGTAGACATGCGCACTGTTAGTTGTAGCATCTGTGTGTACATATGTATGCATATACATGTGTACCTGTGTACATGCATATAAGCACATGGCCGTAGGCATAATGATTATTTTTTGTATATAGTTGAAGAAATACGCATTGTTATTTTTAGTGTTCCAGTTGCAATCATAATTTAGAAAAATATGTGTGTAAGTTTGCACGTATATATTTATTGCTCTTGTGCGATCAAAAAAATGTTAGAACATGATAAAAGGATAGCAGAAGTGTGCACTATTAGTTGTCGTATCTATATGTACATGTGTACACATATACGTATGTACATGTATATATGCATATACGTACATGGCCGTAGGCATAATTGGTAGCTCAACTATGTATTTTTGCATGACTGTTTTGGATTATGCTAGGTTATATTTAACATCATTGAATACCGACATATTCTTTTTTGTATTGCAGAGAATGGCTACTCGTGACAGTCATGAACGTGGTACATTACTGGACCCATCTTGGGATGGGCAACATCATTGTCGGGTGTGGTCTATCGGTGATGGACCACCCCCCTTTGTTCTCCGAGGACCTCGGCAGGACTGGCCTTTCAACGATTGGTACATTTCAGTTTTGCGGTGGGCTGGGTTGATGTCCATCGTAAGACTGATGCACATTGGGTACTCATTCGCATTGGACTAGTTGCTTTTGTAGGCACTTGTTGACCAGTGGAGGCTGGAGACGTACACGTTTCACTTCCTGTGGGGGAGATGACTATCACCCTGCAGGATATTGCTTACCTTACTAGTCTGCCACTATAGGGTCATCCCATAGTTCCACCCCCAGATCAGCCAATTGGAAGGCACATCTGCTGCACTGGTTTGGTTATCCCATCCCGAACAGGATATATGGAGTGCCATATTTGTGGCTGCGACAGTACAAGCAATGCCCAGTAGACACGTATGTAGAGATTGTAAGGCCCCACCTAGTTGCTTACTTGCTCTTCATATTTGGGTGAGTCCTATTTCCAATGACTTAAGGAGATTGGGTATACCATAGCTACATCCACATCGTTGAGTCCCTGGTCGATGTCAAGCCTGATGAGGTCTCGCTGTACAGCTGGGCTCGGCTATACTGTGTATGATCTACAAGGGTTTGTGCGACGGCTCGCAACTTGCTATTGGTGATCCAAACCTCACTACCTATTAGGTCTTGTTGTAGTTGTGGTCATGGGTGCACTTTTGAGTGCAGGTGCACAAGTAGCAGTTGGAGGCACGGTTCCACAATCACATTGATGGCGACCATCCGGTGGATAGACCCATCATGGGTACTCATTGGACTGCTAGCGAGCTAGAATGGTCTAGGGAGAGACCACAGTGAGTGCACACAGAGTTTCACAATGTGTTTGAGACTTACATGAGGTCAACGTCATGTGGACCACAGAGTTCAGTTCTAGACAGCACCTTTTGGCTTGTCAGAGCAATGTGAGCAGGACAGGAACTACTGGCTTACGGCCTTTCACCTTGTCTTCTCCCATATGTTGGAACTCTATAGCCCCAACGAGTCATAAGATAGTTCGGGCTTCACCAGTAGGTGCCACCAGCACCGAATCGACCAGTGCCCAGCCACGTTCACCTGTAAGTAAAGTTATTTGTTAGCTCATTTCATACAAATTGTTGCTTTAACTTGTAAGTCATGTACAATTCATTTCTTCTTTATTCCTCCACTCAAATAATAATTGCGTACTATGGCTTTTTGTAGGCAAACAAAGAAGAGATGGTAGAGCAATGACTGGAGGACAACACACGTACCATGGACCATGGCCTGGGAGCAGTCGATGAGGACGCATGTTGAGCAGGAGCGACAATCATACGACCCAGACACATACGCTGCATACTTGTAGTGATATGTGACGCAAACCCGTTGCAAACTAATGGAATCCCCTACACAGCCCCTACCACAGGCCACACAAGCCGATAGGTTAGCACTAGGCCTGGACTGACACTGTGTGGCTTGACATGATGAGACGGTAAAGGATTTAAGTTCATTTTTGTACTATACTATTGATGCATACATGATTAACCTATTTCATCCGTTGTTGTAGTATGATATGCTTTGCCACATTGTGTCTGAGGGTGGTACCGCACTGTGCTGTGAACACTTGAGCATGTTGAAAGCATCTAGGCCCCTAAAAATAGTTTTGGTAATTAATGAGATTATATGAATATGGGACAAACGTGTTTTATGAGCATGCAAAGGGTTAGTTCACATATGAGCAAAAAGATGCAAGCCAAAGGACATGTGCGAAGACAAATTTGGCGCAAGACAAAGGTGCACTTAGCGTAGGATCCATTTTATTTTTACCGGTCTTAGGTGAATGGTGGAAGACTGGATTATAGGGTAGATGATCGTACCATCAAGAGGGATCTTGGCAAGTAGCTTGAACATATTCCTTGTGTCATATGGATCAACATTAGAAACTTGCATCCATAAAAATTGGTTTTAAAACAAAATCTGTGCTATGTCTGGAAGGGCGGTAGTACCGCAGTTTTGAACGTCGGAACTACTGGAAAGCGGTAGTTCCGCACCCAAATGCGGTAGTACCGGCAAGCGGAAGATCCGGTTTTGGAGCGGATCAATTTTTCCAGAGAGCACCCTCGGTTCGGCCTAAAATCTTGCGGGAACGGAACTACCGGCCATTTGAACGTCGGAACTACCGCACTGAGCGGTAGTACCGTAGTATAGAGCGGCACTTCCGGAGCCCGGAAGAACCGGAGGGAGAGCGGATCGATTTTTCCAGAGAGCACCCTCCGGTTGAAATTTGGATTTTCCCGGAGCGGAAGTACCGGCGATTTCAATGCCGGAACTACCGCTGGTAGCGGTAGTTTCGCTTCTCAGAGCGGTACTTCCGGAGTCCGGAAGATCCGGACTCAGAGCGGATCAAGATTTTCAGAGAGCGCCAAAATCTAAGACCTTTCGGAGTTTGGCTGGAGCGGTAGTACCACGCCGACTTTGCGGAACTACCGGGGAGCGGTAGTACCGCAAATGTCAATAGCGGTAGTACCGCGCCGCCAAATCCAACGGTCACTGCAGAGCTCTGACATAGCCGTTCTGGCGCGAAGATTTGATTGCGGTAGTACCGGCCCCTGGGGGCGGTAGTACCGCTCGACCAGAATTTTTTCTGGAATTTGCGTCAAACGGCTAGTTTTGGTTGGTGGAGGCTATAAATACCCCCACCACTGCACAAGGGCTAAGGTTAGAGACTCATTGCATATTCCTTGAGCCCAAGTGCATTCATTCCACCCATTTTCTCACATTGAGCATTAAATTGAGGTGGTTTTGCAATTAGTGCAATACTTCATTTGTTGATCCACATTGGCACTAGAATTGCATTCAAGCGAACACCGGGGTTTATTACTCTTAGTGCTTGCCGGCACTTGGATGATCCGGTGGAGGTTGGCTTAGTGATCTTCTCAAGAAGATTATGAGAAGACCCGGCAAATTGTGAAGGTTGGAGCTCGCCTACCCGGAGCGGGGAAAGAGCTACAATAGTGATCGAGGTGGTTGCCTCAATTCGTGGAGCCGGTCCGATTCGTCCGGGCTTACCTCAACGTGGATTAAGGGAAACCGGCAAGTTTTCGATCACCACGGTAAAAATATCGGTTGAGTTTCTTGTCTCTTTAGCTCTTGTTTATTTGCTTCATTGTGATTGTTTGATTGCTTAGAGCTAGATTTGCTACATTGTTGTCTAGAAGTGCATAGGGTTAATTGCTTTACCTTCTTATCATTGAAATTGTGATAAACTAATCAAGTGAACAATTTAAAACCTCCTATTCACCCCCCTCTAGTCGGTATCCTTGATCCTACACATGTTGAAACGCCTGCTGGGTCCATTCACAATATGTATGAGGATGCCAAACACGCATTGTATACCATCAACTACGGCCTTCCTAGCGAACAGTGCCCAATGGCAACCTATAAAAGTTCGGTAATCCTCCACGAACAGATCCAATACTCCTCTCAAGCTGATCTCTAAAATAAGAGAAGAGGGGAGGGAGAAGAGAGCACATGCAGCGTAACATCTTATTTTTCAGTGCTTTTTTGAAGCTTTTAAAATAAAATTCACCATTTAGATTTTTTGGAAGTAACTAAAGCTTACTTTGAATTTTTAAAAATTTAAAAAATTTAATGTGATTAAGTTAAACTTCAATTGTGAAGCAAGGAATTTTTCTAAATTTTCTGGGATTTTTTTGGATTTATTTGCTATTTTCTAAATTTCAATTGAATTTATGTGAATGTCTAAAATTAGAAAGTCTCTAAATTCCCTAAAAGCCTTTTGGGCCGAAACCCAAAGGTTTGGCCCAACCCAGCCCATGCGCTGGCCCAGCCTGCCCCCCGTGTGCCACGTGTCATCCATCGGCTTCACCGCGTGTGTGCATCCGAGCTGTGCACTCCTTACAGCCGCTGATAGGTGGGGCCCACCTATTAGGCCATTGTCTTTGAGCCGTGCCTGAGCTAGACTTTGCCACAGCATTTGTGCCCGTCTTTGATCTAGACTCTCGACATCAATGTCGTCGCCGCCGCCTTGGTCTCACTGTTCATGCCATAAAAGGCTGAGCCGCCCTTGTTTTTTCACCCCCGAGCCGTTCGAATGAGACTCAATGTTGAGTCCGTTTGGTTGCGTCGTTGAGTCGTTCGAATGAGACTCGGTTTCTTCGGCCAAGAAAAAAAATTTCAGACGGCCTTAAAAAGTATTGTTGCGTGCTGGAGCTAAGAGAGACCACCACGAATAGAAAATGAATCTATTATTTTCAGAGAGAGCTATTCGCTTGTTCCTCCTAAGGTTTGGCATATGATTGCAACCTAGAGGGGAATTGGACGTTCTTCCCCGTCGTTCTTGTGTTTCTTTGTGAATTGGCCGGAGCGACGATGCGTCTATTTGGTGGTCGGGTAGACGGGATCACGAGCGTGTGGTTGGGCGAATTTTTTTGTCGCAGGTTGCTGTTCTAATAGTGGTTGGCGCCATCGATTCGTCACGTTGCACGGATCCAAACTATCTTCATTGATCCTATGCCGTGAAGACCGGACAATCCCCCGCATCATCTTGGTATTAGAACGTGGTTGATATGGTAGGATCAATTTACCCGTAGTTAGATTTGTTTATTTTTTCCTATACACAAAAAGCAAAAAAAAAATCTAAACCCTAGTTTTGTATCTGTTATTTTTCGTGAGTTTTGTTAAGTTTTTGTCCATTTGAATTTTGTTTAGATGCTGATCGTCGTGTTCCTTTGCGTCGCTTGATCCCTGTGTTATTTCCTTTGTTTCGCCTAAACCCAAAAAAATCCCGATCACTATAGTACCGCTACAGTGCCGTGAACAGTACCAGCTACAGTACCGTGAACAGTACCTGCTATAGCAATTATTAGAAGATTTAAAACCAGCACCAAGGACAGCATCTTTCAACTTGAAAGCTCCATCATCATTATCAACTAATGCCACCAAAGCACGTTTGAATTTGGGACGAGGTACATTTTCAGCTAGTACTATTTCAAATACTAATGCTCGTCCTTCCTCAATTGCAAAAATAGCACCTACACCAAGTGAGAAGGAGGCTACTTCATCCCCTACATCCTCAATTAGAGCTACAACAAAGAGTAGAGAAATTCAATGCTTCAAGTGTTTGGGGCGTGGACATATTTCTAAAGAGTGTCCCAACAACCGAGTTATGCTTGTAACGGAAGATGGAGAGTATGAATTCGCATGTGAAGATGAGGTTGAGCTTAGTCATGAAAAGGAGAGATATGAGGATGCATCGGATGACAATGAAGAGGTTGATGTTTTGAATTATGAAACGGGAGAGGCATTAGTTATCACCAAAAATTTGAGTATGCTTGCACAAGAAGGAGATGCACATCTGCAGCGATTCAACTTGTTTTAAACACAAGCCAAAGTAAACAATAAGGAAATCAAAATTATTATTGATGGTGGTAGTTGTCATAACTTGGCAGTGTTGAAGTATGTGAGAAGCTTGGTTTAAAGATGCTGAAACATCCACGTTCATATCATGTGCAATGGTTTAGTGAATATGGGGATATGAAGGTTCAATTTATGGTGCATATTACTTTCAAGATTGGTGATTATGAGGACACCGTTGAGTGCGATGTGGCGCCTATGACAGTGTGTCACTTACTGTTGGGAAGGCCATGGCAATATGATAGAAGTGTGCAACATGATGGTCGTTCCAATAGATATGCTATTAAGTGGAAGGGAAAGACAAAGGAGCTTAATCCCATGACTCCTAGTCAAATACAAGCTGTATTTCAGCAAAGGAAGTTTGCTAAAAATGAGGGTAAAAAGAAAGAAAAGAGAGACTTTCACACATCGGTGAGTGATAGCTAGTGACACTCTTTCTCAACTCTCCAGAGTTAGCAAGGATGACGCCAACACAACTCTTGGGAAATCTAATCACCAATGAGTTGTACAAAAAGGACAAGGAGGAGATCATGGAACAATCCTCTTCCAAAGGAAAGAAGATCGCCGCTTTCAAAGCAAAGGCGGTGACAAGCGAGGAGTCCGAAGATGAAGAAGAAGATTCCGAGGAAGAACTTGCCCTTCTAGTTAGAAGGATGAACAAGTTCATGAGGAGGCGCTCAAATCGGAGTGCAAGCAATGACAAATCCAAGAAGTGGCGATCCTCGTCCAACAAGAAGTATAACAATATCCGTTGCAATGAGTGTGACGAGAAGGGGCATATTGCCTCCCAATGTCCCACGAAGAAGGATGACAAGGAGAAGTCGTCCAAGAAGAAGAATTATCAAGGCAAGAAGAAGCTCTTCAAGAAGCTTCACAAGGATGGCAAGAACGAAGCCCACATTGGTGAATGGGATTACGACGCGGAGTATTCCGACTCCGACTCAAGCGAGGATGAGTCTCCCAAGAAGAAGGGACTTGTCGGCATCGCCATCAAGGAAGCTCCATCGCTATTCTCCACTCCCACATGTCTTATGGCAAAAGGGGAGAAGGTAAAAACTCTAGACGACGATGAGCCTTCTTATGATGATTTGATGGATATGTTAGTAGAATTAAATGAATTTCTTGGAAAAGAGAAGTCAAAATTTAAGGTTTTGAAGAGGGAGCATATATCTCTTCAAAAATCCTATGAGGAGCTAAAGGAAGCTCATGACTTACTTCTCCAAGAAAATCAAAAAAAGTCTAGTACTAGCATTGGTATATCTTGCAATATTTTGAATGAGATGTCTAGGATAGAAAAATCTGTTTTAGTAAATTCTTTTGCTGTTTGCATATTGATCAGCCTACACATTGATATGTTTACATACTACATGTGTTCTAGAGAGGCATGCTGATCTGTTTTAGTGCTATGAATTTTCGTAGATACAAATATATCTATTCTGGTTACTTGTTTTCCTATTTGCATGTAATTTCAGAAGCAAAATGTATGTTAGAGATGCAACCAGATCTGTTCGGTTAACTTATTTTGCTGTTTTCATGTAATTTCAGAAGCAAGAAAAATATAAGGATGCGCCACCAAGTGCAATTGATATTTTCAAGGACACACACTGCAGTAGCAAGTCAGGTTTTAGTGAGAATGTGTAGGATGCCATTGTGAGTACCTTTTCTCTATCTTATCTTATATGATGAACAACAGTAGGGATACAAGAAACCTGAATTTTTTGTGCTATTGCTAGGCTCAAATGGAGGCCATCATTGCACAACCAACACAAGAAGGGCAAGATCCGAAGACTCCTATCCAAGCTGTAGCTCAAGTTCTTCCAAAATCAACTTTCCTTCGAAATGTTGGCTTGCAGTCTGCAGCAAAGAAGAGGAATGCCAAGGTTGCTGCAATGGATGAGCGTGTCCATGAGCTTGAGAGCGAACTACATGCTGAGAAGGCAGGAGAAGCAGAGCTTCGAGCACAGATGGGTAATCTGCAGAAGCAGGTAGAGGATCAAAATGATGCAGCAAGGAAGCATGCGAAAGAAACCGAGAAGTCGAGGAAGCAAGGAAGTGAGATCCAAGGCTTCCTTCGTTCCTTGTTTGGCACAAATTTGCATCATCGATCTTTGAGTAGTAAGCTCTCAAACTTAGGCTATAGATGAAACTTTGGTGGCTAGAGTTATCATTTTGATATGGATACCTGTGATGAGGTTGAGACAACAACTATATGTGTTTTGAATTTGTGTTGAGAGACCAACTTTATGTGTTTTGAATTTGGTGATGCATGAAATGCTTGATATTTAATATCAGACCTGATTTGATTTGAATGTGTGTTGAGACAGCAAGTATTTGTGCATTTTGTTGGATGGTTTGAATGTATGGGCTGATAAAAATATATGGGCTCAAATTTGTGGGCTGAAAAAAAAATATGGGCTGCAATCATAAAAATGGTACCCATCGGGCGGAGAAAAAAATAGCCCAATTACTGTTTCAGCCCAAATAATTTATGACGTTTTTTAAATCTGCCACGTCAGCGTGACATCAACATTTTATGACGTTTCTAAATCTGCCACGTCATCTGCCATGTAAGCATTTTTATGACGTTTTAAAATCTGCCACGTCAGCATTTTTTATGACGTTTTTATATCTGCCACGTCAGCATTCTTATGACATTTTTAAATCTGTCACGTCAGCGCCACGTCAACATTTTATGACATTTTTTTATCCTACGTGGCAGCTGCCTACGTGGCAAGGCCTAGGATTTTGTGACATAAAACAAATGTCATAAGTTATTGTGACATTAAAATGAATGTCATAATTTTTGTGACACGGGACAAACAAGCGTCATTAAACAAATTTGTGACGCTCATTTTTTGACATAACGATTTTCGTCACACCGATGTCATAAAAGGTGAATTATGACATAATTTTAGATATTATGACAAAAATGATATGTCAAAAAATGGCACTTCTCTTGTAGTGTTCTCCAAGAAAATCAAAAGAAGTCTAGTCCTAGCATTGGTATATCTTGCAATATTTTGAATGAGATGTCTAGTATAGAAAAATCAACATCTAGCATGTCAACCTCTTGTGATGATTTACTTTCTATGCCATGCTCATCTAATGTTGATTCACATAATGTCTTATCTCATGCTCATGATAATGTGCTAGTAAATGAAAACAAGAATTTAAAAGAACAAATGCTAAAATTGAACAAAAGCTTGGAGAGAGCTTACAAGGGAAGAGATACTCTTGATAAGTTGCTAAGCGGGCAAAGATGTTCTTTTAACAAGGAAGGACTTGGATACATTCCCAAGAAAGGTAAGAAGCCGGTATACAAACCTCTAAGGTTTGTAAATGAGAATGGTAAGTATTGTACAAAATGCCGAAATGTAGGACATATGGTAAATGATTGTTCTAAAAATAACTTGCATTGCATTGGATTATATGATTCTTGTTATATGCTTAAAAATCTAAGAATGGAAATGTAATTACTCATTTTATTGGCACCTCGATTTTGGGTGCTAAAAAGAAATCCATTTGGTTGCCCAAAACCTTTGTTACTAACCTCCAAGGACCCAAACAAATTTGGGTACCTAAAAAGGCTTGATTTTCTTTTGTAGGTGAATTACAAGACCGGTGGAAGGCATTGGGTGTTGGATAGTGGATGTACTCAACACATGACCGGAGACCGAAAAATGTTCACAACATTCGAGAGCGGACGCAATGAAAGAATCACCTTTGGAGACAATAGCAAAGGGAAGGTACTTGGATTGGGTAAACTTGCTATATCCAATGATCTTTCCATTTCTAATGTATCCCTAGTTGAAACTCTAAACTTTAACTTGCTATCCGTTGGTCAACTATGTGATTTAGGATTAACATGTTCATTCTCTAAAGAAAATGTAATCATTTCAAAAGGAAATAATAATGAACTTGTTTTCAAAGGCTTTAGATTTGGAAATCTTTATTTGGTAGATTTTACTTCAAATGATGCATGTCTAAAAAGTTGTTTAATTGCAAAAACCTCTTTGGGTTGGTTATGGCATAGGAGGCTAGGTCATGTGGGTATGGTGCAACTTAAAAAGATTTTCAAACATGACTTAGTTGTTGGCTTGAAGGATGTGAAGTTTGAGAAAAATCGACTTTGTAGTGCTTGTCGAGCCGGAAAACAAGTCGCTAGTTCTCATCCTTCCAAAATTATCATGTCAACCTCTAGGCCATTGGAGCTCTTACATATGGATTTGTTTGGGCCAACAACCTATAAGAGTATTGGAGGTAATAGTTATTGTTTAGTCATTGTGGATGATTACTCTAGATACACATGGGTCTTCTTCCTAAATGACAAAAGCGAAACCTCCGGAATTTTCAAAAGTTTTTCAAAAAGGGCCCAAAATGAATTTGATTTTAAAATAAAGAAAATTAGAAGTGACAATGGTTCCGAGTTCAAGAATACAAAAGTTGAAGATTTTTGTGATGAACTTGGAATAAAGCACGAACTTTCCACAACCTACACTCCGGAGCAAAATGGTGTAGTAGAAAGGAAAATCGCACATTAATTGAAATGGCTAGGACAATGCTTGATGAATATAATACTTCCGACAAGTTTTGGGCGGAAGCTATTAACACCGCTTGTCATGCCATAAATCGCTTTTTATTTACATCGACTCTTGAAAAAGACTTCCTATGAGCTTCTCGTTGGAAGAAAACCGAACATTTCTTACTTTAGAGTATTTGGTTGCAAATGCTATATTCTAAGAAAGGGTGTTCGGCTCTCTAAATTTCAAAGTCGTTGTGATGAATGTTTCTTATTAGGTTATTCTTCAAATAGCAAAGCATATAGGGTTTATAATAAAAATTCTGGATTAGTTGAAGAATTATGTGATGTACAATTCGATGAAACTAATGGCTCTCAAGAGGAGCAAGAAAACTTGGATGATGTAGGTGATGAAGGATTACACAAAGCTATGGAAAACATGCAAATTGGAGACATCAAGCCAAAGGAAGATCCATCTTCACCAAGCTCATCAAAACAAGTAGAGCCACCCACATCGTCTACTCCAAGTAATATTCAACTTGTTGAAGATGAGGAAAAGGATCAACAACAAAACAATCTCAAGATTCACAATGCAATTGCCAAGGATCATCCAATAGATCAAATATTGGATGACGTGAGTAAGGGTGTTCAAACTCGCTCTAGAGTAGCTTAATTTTGCGAACATTACTCTTTTGTTTCTTCACTTGAGCCTAAACTTGTAGATGAGGCTCTAGATGACCCAGATTGGGTGAATGCCATGCATGAAGAATTAAACAATTTTGCACAAAATGAAGTATAGACCTTGGTGGAGAGACCCGAAGAGCACAATGTTATTGGCACTAAATGGGTCTTTCGAAATAAACAAGATGAGAACGGTATTGTGGTAAGAAACAAAGCAAGGTTAGTAGCTCAAGGCTATACTCAAGTTGAAGGGTTAGATTATGATGAAATATTTGCACCCGTGGCTAGACTTGAGTCAATTAGAATCTTGCTTGCTTTTGCATCTAGCTTTGATATTAAATTATTTCAAATGGATGTTAAAAGTGCATTCTTGAATGGAACAATCTCCGAACTTGTATTTGTTGAACAACCTCCGGGGTTCGAAGATCCTAAGTATCCTAATCATGTTTATAAACTTTCAAAAGCGTTATATGATTTAAAACAAGCTCCTAGAGCTTGGTATGAACGCCTTAGAAATTTCCTTGTTTCGAAAGAATTTAAAATTAGTAAAGTAGATACAACTTTATTCACAAAGATCATTGGTGATGATTTCTTTGTTTGCTAAATTTATGTTGATGACATTATATTTGGTTCTACTAACCAAGATTTTTGCGAAGAATTTGGTGAAATGATGTCTAGCGAATTTGAGATGTCCATGATAGGAGAATTAAGCTATTTTCTTGGACTCCAAATCAAGCAACACAAAGATGGGACATTTATAAGCCAAACAAAGTATACTAAAGACCTCTTCAAGAAGTTTGGCATGGAAGATGCAAAACCAATCAAGACACCAATGGCAACCAACGAACATCGAGACCTCGACGAAGGAGGTAAGTCGGTAGATTCAAAGCTTTATAGATCCATGATTGGTAGTTTGCTTTATCTTACCGCATCTAGGCCCGATATCATGTTTAGTGTATGCATGTGTGCTCGCTTTCAAGCTTCACCAAAGGAGTATCATTTAAAAGCCGTAAAGAGAATCTTGAGATATTTGAAACATTCCCAAAATATAGGGCTTTGGTATCCCAAAGGTGCCAAATTCGATTTAATTGGATATTCGGATTCCGATTATGCGGGTTGCAAAGTGGATAGAAAAAGCACTTCGGGAAGTTGTCAATTTCTAGGTAGATCTTTAGTATCTTGGTGCTCAAAGAAACAAAACTCCGTAGCACTCTCAACCGCCGAAGCCGAATATGTTTCAGCCGGGAGTTGTTGTGCTCAATTATTGTGGATGAGGCAAACATTGTTGGATTTTGGAATAAATTTTGATAAAGTGCCTTTATTGTGTGATAATGAAAGTGCCGTAAAAATTTCCAATAATCCCGTCCAACACTCAAGAACTAAGCATATAGATATTCGCCACCATTTCTTGAGGATCATGTTAGCAAAGGAGATATTTGCATTAGCCACATCCGGACCGAAGATCAATTAGCGGATATCTTCGCCAAGCCATTAGATGAAAACCGGTTTTGCAAGCTTAGGAGTGAATTAAATGTCTTGGATTACTCAAATGTTGCATAAATTTATGGTAAATTCAAATGCTTGCTCATTTGAGGAAGCTTGAAAGGCTATTTGAAATTGTGCTTTTATGCAAAAGGTTTTGATTCTTAAAAAGATCATGCAAAATTATTTAAAATGTAATATTTTGTTCTATTTAATGCATAATGATCCTTAATGACTTTAGTTGAATGCAAAAACTAGGGATCATTTTCATATACCCTCTTCAAATTCCATTTCTGCAAAGTTTCAGAAAAATCGGAACTACCGCTGTCTCCTGCGGTACTTCCGAGGAGCGGTACTTCCGGCCGAGGAAGCGGAACTACCGCTCTGAGCGGTACTACCGTCTGCATCTGCGGTACTACCGGACCAGCAGTTAAGGGGGAGCAACTGCCCGTGCCCGAGGGTTTTTCCCCTTTTCCCCCCATCTCCAGTACTTCCTCTCCTCTTCCGCCCGTGCCCGTACTCTTCTCTATCTCTCTCCCCTTGAAAAGAACCTCCAAACTTCCACCTCTAGATCCACAAATCTAGCACCATTTTCTTCGATTCTTTGCATCAAATCAATTCCCAAGGGTTCAACTCCTCCAACCCTTAAGGTATTTCAGATCAATCATCTCTTTTTGATCTTCTTTTTTGAACCCTAGGTCTTGGATAGGTTAAATTGAAATGTAGTCGTTTTTGCTATTTAATTCTAGGGAAATTGAATATATTTGGTGTTTGAGGGTATATACAAACCTATTTCCTGGATTCAATCCAAGAAAACACCAAAACTTCATTCTCATTTCCAAAACCCTAGAATGCTGCAGAAGCGGAACTACGCCGTGCAGTGCGGTATTACTCACGAGTGGTACTACCGGCCCAGAACGGCGGTACTACCGGTTTTGCCTGACAGTATAGCAAATTCAATCCATTTCTTTTCAATCTAACTTGGCTATACTCCTTTGATTCTCATGACGCTTTGCTTCTGTCTTTAGATGCCTAGAACAAGGAATGCGGTGAGGAAGGCATACTCTTCCATTTCAGGGGATTCCTCAGCCACCCCTGCTCTCCCATCTCCTGAGGCAGTCCAGCAGGCATCCCAAGATAAAGGGAAGGCGCCTGCCTCTGACAGTGAGTCTGATTCCGGATCTGAGACGGAGTCTGAGCAGCCCCAGCCTGCGAGCTCTCCCATGGAAGAATCTGAAGAAGATCTAGCTGGGAGAGAATGCCTTGAGATTGACTTCAAGAAAATCTCAGCTGATGAGTATGCTCGCCTTCGTCACACCAATCAGTATGAGTTTCCCTCCAACTCAATCAATCCTAAGTTCCATACCAAGTTCCAGGAGAAGGTATTTGATGAGATGTATGGACCAGATCACCAGTTTGCAGATCATAAATATATTGACTGGGATCATATTGATAGCATTGAGAAGTATAATGGAACTTTCAGGCTATTCCAGAGAGTCGGCCTTCGACAGCTTGTGGCCCTAGGACGTGACTACAATGAGGAGTTTATACGTCAGTTTTATGCTACTGTGCACGTCTCTCCTGATCTTCAGCATATGACTTGGATGACATTGTGCACAAGGTATGAGGCCACCAAGCATGAGTTCGAGATAGTATTAAGAGCGGAGCTAAGTGCTTATGAGAAGGTATATGACAAGCCCACTCTCGATATTCATGCCATGTATCCTTACTACAACACTAAAGAAAAGTATGTGCTTGGCAAGAATATTGGACTTCACCCTATTCCAAGCTTAATCAATCGCATTATCAATCATACCATTCTCCCAAAAGGTGGCAACTATGGTGCCATTCGAGGCCATGTTTGGAACATCATTGACTACATTATGAAGGGTGAAAAGTTTGATGTCGTGGATGTGATCATGAGGGAGATAGTCTCCTCCAAAAATGATCGCTACAAGCGTATCAATTATGCGCCCTACATCATGGCTTTGATTGACTCAAAGTTTCACTATCGTGGAGGAAGGGGTGGAGTGCATAAGCCATACAAGCCAAGACCGGAGCCTCCCATTCCCACTGGTGTTCGAGCCCGACAGACGACGGATCCAGGAGCAGGCTCATCCACTGCAGCAGCAGCAGCTCAGCCTCAGGAGTCTGGCCAACCCTCTCTCTCTCTCTCTCTCAGGTTTACTCTTCCATGCTTGAGGGGTTCTCCACCCTCACCTCGCGACTGGACACCATTGACAGCAGATTGACTTCTCTGGATGGTCGAGTTGCAGTTCTTGAGCACCCTCCATCACCTCGTCGCTACACTCGCCGTCGTCTTCGTAGTGATCCTCCTTCTCCTTCTCAGGGTTGATCTCTTTTTGGTACTTGATGCCAAAGGGGGAGAAGATTGGATTAGGGCTTACTCCTTTTGGACCTATGGGCTTATTTCTACTATCTTTTTCTTATCTTTAATAGTTGTAATGAACTTATGGTTGGATGTAATGAACTTATTTATCTTTTGAACTTGTGGATGTAATGAACCTTATGGTCATAAATGTTTACGATATTATCTATTGCTTAATTGTTTCTCTACTCTCATTTGATGTCATAACTTTGTCTTGTGCATCTTGTATGAAATGTTGTAATCTTTAACCATGCACATATTTAGGGGGAGTCATCTCCTCTCTTGGACTTTAAAAGGAGATAGTTCATTTCTTGTTAAATTCAAATTTTTATTGCTAAGAACTACTCTCATTCAAAGCCAACATAGAATATACAAGTTGTTGTCAAACAATTTGATATATTCAAAACTTTTTTCTCTCATATAACGTGAGTTGTCATCAATTACCAAAAAGGGGGGAGATTGAAAGCATCTAGGCCCCTAAAAATGGTTTTGGTAATTAATGAGATTATATGAATATGGGACTAACGTGTTTTATTAGCATGCAAAAGGTTAGTTCACATATGAGCAAAAAGATGCAAGCCAAAGGACATGTGGGAAGACAAATTTGGCGCAAGACAAAGGTGTACTTTGCGTAGAATCCATTTTATTTTTACCGGTCTTAGGTGAAGGGTGGAAGACTGGATTATAGGGTAGATGATCGTACCATCAAGAGGGATCTTGGCAAGTAGCTTGAACATATTCCTTGTGTCATATGGATCAACATTAGAAACTTGCATCCATAAAAATTGGTTTTAAAACAAAATCTGTATTATGTCTGGAAGGGCGGTAGTATCGCAGTTTTGAATGTCGGAACTACCGGAAAGCGGTAGTTCCGCACCCAAATGCGGTAGTACCGGCAAGCGGAAGATCCGATTTTGGAGCGGATCAATTTTTCCAGAGAGCACCCTCGGTTCGGCCTAAAATCTTGCGGGAACGGAAGTACCGGCCATTTGAACGTCGGAACTACCGCACTGAGCGGTAGTACCGCAATATAGAGCGGTACTTCTGGAGCCCGGAAGAACCGGAGGGAGAGCGTATCGATTTTTCCAGAGAGCACCCTCCGGTTGAAATTCGGATTTTCCCGGAGCGGAAGTACCGGCGATTTCAATGCCGGAACTACCGCTGGTAGCGGTAGTTTCGCTTCTTAGAGCGGTACTTCCGGAGTCCGGAAGATCCGGACTCAGAGCGGATCAAGATTTCCAGAGAGCGCCAAAATCTGAGACCTTTCGGAGTTTGGCTGGAGCGGTAGTACCACGCCGTCTTTGCGGAACTACCGGGCAGCGGTAGTACCGCAAATGTCAACGTCGGTAGTACCGCGCCGCCAAATCCAACGGTCACTGCAGAGCTCTAACATAGCCGTTCTGGCGCGAAGATTTGATTGCGGTAGTACCGGCCCCTGGGGCGGTAGTACCGCTCGACCAGAATTTTTTCTGGAATTTGTGTCAAACGGCTAGTTTTGGTTGGTGGAGGCTATAAATATCCCCACCATTGCACAAGGGCTAAGGTTAGAGACTCATTGCATATTCCTTGAGCCCAAGTGCATTCATTCCACCCGTTTTCTCACATTGAGCATTAATTGAGGTGGTTTTGCAATTAGTGCAATACTTCATTTGTTGATCCACATTGGCACTAGAATTGCATTCAAGTGAACACCGGGGTTTATTACTCTTAGTGCTTGCCGGGACTTGGACGATCCGGTGGAGGTTGGCTTAGTGATCTTCTCAAGAAGATTATGAGAAGACCCGGCAAATTGTGAAGGTTGGAGCTCGCCTACCCGGAGCGGGGAAAGAGCTACAATAGTGATCGAGGTGGTTGGCTCAATTCGTGGAGCCGGTCCGATTCGTCCGGGCTTACCTCAACGTGGATTAAGGGAAACCGGCAAGTTTTCGATCACCACGGTAAAAATATCGGTTGAGTCTCTTGTCTCTTTAGCTCTTGTTTATTTGCTTCATTGTGATCATTTGATTGCTTAGAGCTAGATTTGCTACATTGTTGTCTAGAAGTGCATAGGGTTAATTGCTTTACCTTCTTATCATTGAAATTGTGATAAACTAATCAAGTGAACACGAAAAATTTTAAAACCTCCTATTCACCCCCCTCTAGTCGGTATCCTTGATCCTACACATGTTGAAACGCCTGCTGGGGTCCATTCACAATATGTATGAGGATGCCAAACACGCACTGGATACCATCAACTACGGCCTTCCTAGCGAACAGTGCCCAATGGCAACCTATAAAAGTTCGGTAATCCTCCACGAACAGATCCAATACTCCTCTCAAGTTGATCTCTAAAATAAGAGAAGAGGGGAGGGAGAAGAGAGCACATGCAGCGTAACATCTTATTTTTCAGTGCTTTTTTGAAGCTTTTAAAATAAAATTCACCATTTAGATTTGTTGGAAGTAACTAAAGCTTACTTTGAATTTTTAAAAATTTAAAAAATTTAATGTGATTAAGTTAAACTTCAATTGTGAAGCAAGGAAATTTTCTGGGATTTTTTTGGATTTTTTTGCTATTTTCCAAATTTCAATTGAATTTATGTGAATTTCTAAAATTAGAAAGTCTCTAAATTCCCTAAAAGCCTTTTGGGCCGAAACCCAAAGGTCTGGCCCAACCCAGCCCATGCGCTGGCCCAGCCTGCCCCCGTGTGCCACGTGTCATCCATCGGCTTCACCGCGTGTGTGCATCCGAGCTGTCCACTCCTTACAGCCGCTGATAGGTGGGGCCCACCTATTAGGCCATTGTCTTTGAGCCGTGCCTAAGCTAGACTTTGCCACAGCATTTGTACCCGTCTTTGATCTAGACTCTCGACATCAATGTCGTCGCCGCCGCCTTGGTCTCACTGTTCACGCCATAAAAGGCTGAGCCGCCCTCGTTTTTTCACCCCCGAGCCGTTCCAAAGTCATGTCATCCTCGCTGAGTTGTGTCATCGTTGATGAGGACATCACGATTGCACCGACTATGCGAGCACGAGCAAAAAAGATTAATCAACAGGTGAACTCGCTCCTAGTTAAATTTGGGTTTAATTTATATGAGAACAATATACTACCTAATAGTTTCTATTTAATTATTCTTAGGTTTGAATAGAAGAAAACTTTAGTTGAGGATAACGAAGCTGGAAATACAAGACAATGAAAAGTGCTACACGAAAAAAACAAAACAAATATGCATGCTACTTCGTGAAGACTCAATGACAAACATTCATACTACAACGTGAAGACATGCGTGCAGAAAGTCAAGTGATTAGTCAGCACCATTAGTTTGGTAATTAGCTTAGGGAATAATCCCCAGTTTTGCGTCCATCTGGTTGAGCCAGTATTTGGTTGTGTTTTTTTTTATTTTATCTGTTACGTGCCGTGAGTCCGAACTCAACTCAGTTGTTGAGTCCGTTTGGTTGCGTCGTTGAGTCGCTTGAATGAGACTCGGTTTCTTCGGCCAAGAAAAAAAATTCCAGACGGCCTTAAACAGTATTGTTGCGTGCTGGAGCTAAGAGAGACCACCACGAATAGAAAATGAATCTATTATTTTCAGAGAGAGCTATTCGCTTGTTCCTCCTAAGGTTTGGCATATGATTGCAACCTAGAGGGGAATTGGACGTTCTTCCCTGTCGTTCTTGTGTTTCCTTGTGAATTGGCCGGAGCGACGACGCGTCTATTTGGTGGTCGGGTAGATGGGATCACGAGCGTGTGGTTGGGCGAATTTTTTTGTCGCAGGTTGCTGTTCTAATAGTGGTTGGCGCTATCGATTCGTCAGGTTGCACGGATCCAAACTATCTTCATTGATCCTATGCCGTGAAGACCGGACAATCCTCCGCATCATCTTGGTATCAGAACGTGGTTGATATGGTAGGATCAATTTACTCGTAGTTAGATTTGTTTATGTTTTCCTATACACAAAAGCCAAAAAAAAAATCAAAACCCTAGTTTTGTATCTGTTATTTTTCGTGAGTTTTGTTAAGTTTTTGTCCATTTGAATTTTGTTTAGGTGCTGATCGTCATGTTCCTTTGCGTCGCTTGATCCTTGTGTTATTTCCTTCGTTTCGCCTAAACCCAAAAAAATCCCGATCACTATAGTACCGCTACAGTGCCGTGAATAAGATGCACTACAGATCACGAATGAGCGATCGTGCTATAGCAATTATTAGAAGATTTAAAACCAGCACCAAGGACAGCATCTTTCAACTTGAAAGCTCCATCATCATTATCAACTAATGCCACCAAAGCACGTTTGAATTAGGGACGAGGTACATTTTCAGCTAGTACTATTTCAAATACTAATGCTCGTCCTTCCTCAATTGCAAAAACAGCACCTACACCAAGTGAGAAGGAGGCTACTTCATCCCCTACATCCTCAATTGGAGCTTCAACAAAGAGTAGAGAAAGTCAATGCTTCAAGTGTTTGGGGCGTGGACATATTTCTAAAGAGTGTCCCAACAACCGAGTTATGCTTGTAACGGAAGATGGAGAGTATGAATTCGCATGTGAAGATGAGGTTGAGCTTAGTCATGAAAAGGAGAGATATGAGGATGCATCGGATGACAATGAAGAGGTTGATGTGTTGAATTATGAAACGGGAGAGGCATTAGTTGTCACCAAAAATTTGAGCATGCTTGCACAAGAAGGAGATGCACATCTACAGCGATTCAACTTGTTTTAAACACAAGCCAAAGTAAACAATAAGGAAATCAAAATTATTATTGATGGTGGTAGTTGTCATAACTTGGCAGTGTTGAAGTATGTGAGAAGCTTGGTTTAAAGATGCTGAAACATCCACGTTCATATCATGTGCAATGGTTTAGTGAATATGGGGATATGAAGGTTCAATTTGTGGTGCATATTACTTTCAAGATTGGTGATTATGAGGACACCGTTGAGTGCGATGTGGTGCCTATGACAGTGTGTCACTTACTGTTGGGAAGGCCATGGCAATATGATAGAAGTGTGCAACATGATGGTCGTTCCAATAGATATGCTATTAAGTGGAAGGGAAAGACAAAGGAGCTTAATCCCATGACTCCTAGTCAAATACAAGCTGTATTTCAGCAAAGGAAGTTTGCTAAAAATGAGGGTAAAAAGAAAGAAAAGAGAGACTTTCACACATCGGTGAGTGATAGCTAGTGACACTCTTTCTCAACTCTCCAGAGTTAGCAAGGATGACGCCAACACAACTCTTGGGAAATCTAATCACCAATGAGTTGTACAAAAAGGACAAGGAGGAGATCATGGAACAATCCTCTTCCAAAGGAAAGAAGATCGCCGCTTTCAAAGCAAAGGCGGTGACAAGCGAGGAGTCCGAAGATGAAGAAGAAGATTCCGAGGAAGAACTTGCCCTTCTAGTTAGAAGGATGAACAAGTTCATGAGGAGGCGCTCAAATCGGAGTGCAAGCAATGACAAATCCAAGAAGTGGCGATCCTCGTCCAACAAGAAGTATAACAATATCCGTTGCAATGAGTGTGACGAGAAGGGGCATATTGCCTCCCAATGTCCCACGAAGAAGGATGACAAGGAGAAGTCGTCCAAGAAGAAGAATTATCAAGGCAAGAAGAAGCTCTTCAAGAAGTTTCACAAGGATGGCAAGAACGAAGCCCACATTGGTGAATGTGATTACGACGCGGAGTATTCCGACTCCGACTCAAGCGAGGATGAGTCTCCCAAGAAGAAGGGACTTGTCGGCATCGCCATCAAGGAAGCTCCATCGCTATTCTCCACTCCCACATGTCTTATGGCAAAAGGGGAGAAGGTAAAAACTCTAGATGACGATGAGCCTTCTTATGATGATTTGATGGATATGTTAGTAGAATTAAATGAATTTCTTGGAAAAGAGAAGTCAAAATTTAAGGTTTTGAAGAGGGAGCATATATCTCTTCAAAAATCCTATGAGGAGCTAAAGGAAGCTCATGACTTACTTCTCCAAGAAGTTGCTGCTCACATTGGCTAACAGTAAATCAATTCATGCTGCAAGTAGTTGCATCAAACAGCTAGTTCTGGTAGGAATAATACACTAAATTTAACAATAATCTGACACACCGTATCTAGTCAAATTGGCTAACAGTAAATTAATTCATGCTGCAAGTAGTTGCTGCTCACATTTCAAAACAGTGCCTAAGTTGTCTCTTGTGAATGCACTTTAAGTTTCCTGTTATGACTTTGAAGATGCAAAAAGACTCGGTAAATGTACACTGACTGACCATGTTGTATATGAAATTGTATGTGGCCTTCTAACCATATGTTCATTCTCTTTTCCAGAGTCAATTCACCATCGACACAACCACTGAGCCGGTGAAAGCTGCATGTACTGATTTGCTCAAAAAAGGACAACGGCAGATGAGATACAAACTGAAGAAGCAATACTTCGATGGCATACCGGCAAACCAAGTGAGAACAACTTCACCTTTGCCCACTATGACTGACATGCAGTGGAAAGAACTTGTGGACATGTGGTCTACCCCAAAGCACAAGGTATCCTTCCTAAATATCTCTCACAAATGATGCCTTAAAGACAATGGATCATCTGTCAACTAATGTTTTCCTTTCTACAGGAAAAGTGTCTGAAAAACAAAGATAGCCGTGAGCAAGTTCAATACCACCAGGCGACAGGATCTCGGAGTTATGTTTCTCAATGCTATGTCACCGTAAGATAAACCGTTGCATCTTTATACGGTTCTGTTTTTTAGTTGAGATATGGAGGCTACAACTGCTCTGCTGCTGCAGAGATGCAATCTAACTATCATAAAGATGTATCAAATTGCTATTATTCTGAGAAATGGATGATTGTTGCTATTCATGACTTGTCAATATGAAATAGCTAACTTTATCAATATTCAATTTGGTTCATAAATATTATATATGAAATAGCTGGAGCCCAATAAGGGCCTAATCTGTTTTAGTAAATTCTTTTGCTGTTTGCATATTGATCAGCCTACACATTGATATGTTTACATACTACATGTGTTCTAGAGAGGCATGCTGATCTGTTTTAGTGCTATGAATTTTCGTAGATACAAATATATCTATTCTGGTTACTTGTTTTCCTATTTGCATGTAATTTTAGAAGCAAAATGTATGTTAGAGATGCAACCAGATCTGTTCGGTTAACTTATTTTGCTGTTTTCATGTAATTTCAGAAGCAAGAAAAATATAAGGATGCGCCACCAAGTGCAATTGATATTTTCAAGGACACACACTGCAGAGAGCAAGTCAGGTTTTAGTGAGAATGTGCAGGATGCCATTGTGAGTACCTTTTCTCTATCTTATCTTATATGATGAACAACGGTAGGGATACAAGAAACCTGAATTTTTGTGCTATTGCTAGGCTCAAATGGAGGCCATCATTGCACAACCAACACAAGAAGGGCAAGATCCAAGACTCCTATCCAAGCTGTAGCTCAAGTTCTTCCAAAATCAACTTTCCTTGAAATGTTGGCTTGCGATCTGCAGCAAAGAAGAGGAATGCCAAGGTTGCTACAATGGATGAGCGTGTCCATGAGCTTGAGAGCGAACTACATGCTGAGAAGGCGGGAGAAGCGAGCTTGAGCACGATGGGTAATCTGCGAAGCGGTAGAGGATCAAAATGATGCAGAAGGAAGCATGCGAAGAAACGAGAAGCCGAGGAAGCAAGGAAGTGAGATCCAAGGCTTCCTTCGTTCCTTGTTTGGCACAAATTTGCATCATCGATCTTTGAGTAGTAAGCTCTCAAACTTAGGCTATAGATGAAACTTTGGTGGCTAGAGTTATCATTTTGATATGGATACCGTGATGAGGTTGAGACAACAACTATATGTGTTTTGAATTTGTGTTGAGAGACCAACTTTATGTGTTTTGAATTTGGTGATGCATGAAATGCTTGATATTTAATATCGGACTGATTTGATTTGAATGTGTGTTGAGACAGCAAGTATTTGTGCATTTTGTTGGATGGTTTGAATGTATGGGTGATAAAAATATATGGGCTCAAATTTGTGGGCTGAAAAAAAATATGGGCTGCAATCATAAAAATGGTACCCATCGGGCGGAGAAAAAATAGCCCAATTCTTGTTTCAGCCCAAATAATTTATGACGTTTTTAAATCGCCACGTCGTGTGACATCAACATTTTATGACGTTTCTAAATCTGCCACGTCATCCGCCATGTAAGCATTTTTATGACGTTTAAAATCTGCCACGTCGGCATTTTTATGACGTTTTATATCTGCCACGTCAGCATTTTTATGACATTTTTAAATCTGTCACGTCAGCGCCACGTCAACATTTTATGACGTTTTTTTATCCTACGTGGCAAGGCCTAGGATTTTGTGACATAAAACAAATGTCATAAGTTATTGTGACATTAAAATGAATGTCATAATTTTTGTGACACGGGACAAACAAGCGTCATTAAACAAATTTGTGACGCTCATTTTTTGACATAACTATTTTCGTCACACCGATGTCATAAAAGGTGAATTATGACAAAAATGATATGTCAAAAAATGGCACTTCTCTTGTAGTGTTCTCCAAGAAAATCAAAAGAAGTCTAGTCCTAGCATTGGTATATCTTGCAATATTTTGAATGAGATGTCTAGTATAGAAAAATCAACATCTAGCATGTCAACCTCTTGTGATGATTTACTTTCTATGCCATGCTCATCTAATGTTGATTCACATAATGTCTTATCTCATGCTCATGATAATGTGCTAGTAAATGAAAACAAGAATTTAAAAGAACAAATGCTAAAATTGAACAAAAGCTTGGAGAGAGCTTACAAGGGAAGAGATACTCTTGATAAGTTGCTAAGCGGGCAAAGATGTTCTTTTAACAAGGAACGACTTGGATACATTCCCAAGAAAGGTAAGAAGCCGGTATACAAACCTCTAAGGTTTGTAAATGAGAACGGTAAGTATTGTACAAAATGCCGAAATGTAGGACATATGGTAAATGATTGTTCTAAAAATAACTTGCATTCCATTGGATTATATGATTCTTGTTATATGCTTAAAAATCTAAGAATGGAAATGTAATTGCTCATTTTATTGGCACCTCGATTTTGGGTGCTAAAAAGAAATCCATTTGGTTGCCCAAAACCTTTGTTACTAACCTCCAAGGACCCAAACAAATTTGGGTACCTAAAAAGGCTTGATTTTCTTTTGTAGGTGAATTACAAGACCGGTGGAAGGCATTGGGTGTTGGATAGTGGATGTACTCAACACATGACCGGAGACCGAAAAATGTTCACAACATTCGAGAGCGGACGCAATGAAAGAATCACCTTTGGAGACAATAGCAAAGGGAAGGTACTTGGATTGGGTAAACTTGCTATATCCAATGATCTTTCCATTTCTAATGTATCCCTAGTTGAAACTCTAAACTTTAACTTGCTATCCGTTGGTCAACTATGTGATTTAGGATTAACATGTTCATTCTCTAAAGAAAATGTAATCATTTCAAAAGGAAATAATAATGAACTTGTTTTCAAAGGCTTTAGATTTGGAAATCTTTATTTGGTAGATTTTACTTCAAATGATGCATGTCTAAAAAGTTGTTTAATTGCAAAAACCTCTTTGGGTTGGTTATGGCATAGGAGGCTAGGTCATGTGGGTATGGTGCAACTTAAAAAGATTTTCAAACATGACTTAGTTGTTGGCTTGAAGGATGTGAAGTTTGAGAAAATCGACTTTGTAGTGCTTGTCGAGCCGGAAAACAAGTCGCTAGTTCTCATCCTTCCAAAATTATCATGTCAACCTCTAGGCCATTGGAGCTCTTACATATGGATTTGTTTGGGCCAACAACCTATAAGAGTATTGGAGGTAATAGTTATTGTTTAGTCATTGTGGATGATTACTCTAGATACACATGGGTCTTCTTCCTAAATGACAAAAGCGAAACCTCCGGAATTTTCAAAAGTTTTTCAAAAAGGGCCCAAAATGAATTTGATTTTAAAATAAAGAAAATTAGAAGTGACAATGGTTCCGAGTTCAAGAATACAAAAGTTGAAGATTTTTGTGATGAACTTGGAATAAAGCACGAACTTTCCACAACCTACACTCCGGAGCAAAATGGTGTAGTAGAAAGGAAAAATCGCACATTAATTGAAATGGCTAGGACAATGCTTGATGAATATAATACTTCCGACAAGTTTTGGGCGGAAGCTATTAACACCGCTTGTCATGCCATAAATCGCCTTTATTTACATCGACTCTTGAAAAAGACTTCCTATGAGCTTCTCGTTGGAAGAAAACCGAACATTTCTTACTTTAGAGTATTTGGTTGCAAATGCTATATTCTAAGAAAGGGTGTTCGGCTCTCTAAATTTCAAAGTCGTTGTGATGAATGTTTCTTATTAGGTTATTCTTCAAATAGCAAAGCATATAGGGTTTATAATAAAAATTCTGGATTAGTTGAAGAATTATGTGATGTACAATTCGATGAAACTAATGGCTCTCAAGAGGAGCAAGAAAACTTGGATGATGTAGGTGATGAAGGATTACACAAAGCTATGGAAAACATGCAAATTGGAGACATCAAGCCAAAGGAAGATCCATCTTCACCAAACTCATCAAAACAAGTAGAGCCACCCACATCGTCTACTCCAAGTAATATTCAACTTGTTGAAGATGAGGAAAAGGATCAACAACAAAACAATCTCAAGATTCACAATGCAATTGCCAAGGATCATCCAATAGATCAAATATTAGGTGACGTGAGTAAGGGTGTTCAAACTCGCTCTAGAGTAGCTTCATTTTGCGAACATTACTCTTTTATTTATTCTCTTGAGCCTAAACTTGTAGATGAGGACATCATGACTGGGTTTAATTTATATGAGAATAATATACTACCTAATAGTTTCTATTTAATTATTCTTAAGTTTGAACAGAAGAAAACTTTAGTTGAGGATAACGAAGCTGGAAATAGAAGACAACGAAAAGTGCTACACGGAAAAAATGAAACAAATATGCATCTACTTCGTGAAGACTCAATGACAAACATTCATACTACAACGTGAAGACATGCGTGCAGAAAGTCAAGTGATTAGTCGGCATCATTAGTTTGGTAATTAGCTTAAGGAATAATCCCCAGTTTTGCGTCCATCTAGCCGAGCCAGGATTCGGTCGTGTTTTTTATTTTATCTGTTACGTGCCGTGAGTCCGAACTCAACTCAGTTGTTGAGTTCATTTGGTTGTGTCGTTGAGTCGTTCGGATGAGACTCGGTTTCTTCGGCCAAGAAAAAAAATTTCAGACGGCCTTAAAAAGTATTGTTGCGTGCGTGAGCTAAGAGAGACCACCACGAACAGAAGAGCTATTTGCTTGTTCCTCCTAGGGTTTGGCATATGATTGCAACCTAAAGGGGAATCGAGCGTTCTTCCTCGTCGTTCTTGTGTTTCCTTGTGAATTGGCCGGAGTGACGACACGTCTACTTGGTGGTCGGGTAGACGGGATCACGAGCGTGTGGTTGGGCGAATTCTTTTGTCGCAGGTTGCTGTTCTAACAGTGGTTGGCGCTATCGATTCGTCAGGTTGCACGGATCCAAACTATCTTCTTCGATCCTACGCAATGAAGATCGGGCAATCCCTCGCATCAATCATCCTCGCCCATGTGCCATCGTTGTCTTCGCTGAGCTCCGTCGCCTCGTCGCCTTCACTGTTGAGCCTCACGACAGAGTCACCTCAGTATGCCACATCATCCTTACACATCAGTGCCATGTGTCACTGCCACATCAGCATTAATGCCTAGTTAGCTGCCACTTTAGCAAGCCACTTTAGCACATCCACTATTCCATGCACTGGATTTACAATAGATCGCACTATTCTGTAGACCAAGTCCCTAGCACAACAGCTTTTCTCAAATTTTTTCAAGAATTTATTTTCTGGAAAATCTTCTAAGAGACGGCTTTTCTCCATCCTAGTTCTGATTGACCCAATTCTTCTTCCTAAACTCATCTAAAAGTGAGCTCTATCTTTTAGTTCTAGCTTTATAGTTTTTGGAGTTCATTTCAATTTATTTATGTTTCATATGTTTTTGCTCACGTTAGATAACATCTTCAAAGGAGCAAAAGTAGGGCCAGAAGATCAAGAGTTGGTAATTGAGCAAGTCCAAGGCAAGTCGTATCATTTGAACATCTTGAACCTAGTTTTCAAATCTATTTATTTATTATTATTATTTTTAAATTATCATGTATTGCTATTTTAATACAAACCTTTGTACCTAGTAGTTATTGTACAAGTTGATTAATCTCTCAATTGATAACTTGAATGCCGTGATTCCATTGTACCATAGGATAGATATTTATCTAGTGATGCAATACTAGTTGTCATATGGATTGTACGTTTAGTATGCTTAGTCATGCTTGTATTATGTTGGGTTCGTCATTACATATTGATTAATTAATTTCGACTTAATGAGATACTAAATCATGGTGGTCAGCCACAATTATAAAATTTGAGTACCATGACATGAGTAGTGTCATTGGTGTTGGTTATACAAAATGGTTTTCACTTTGGCAAGTGATCATGTAGTAAAGGGGGAAGTATGGCTAGCACTTTTTGGGATATGGATGTCTCGCCTAGGTAATGTCTAAGGACTTAACTTTGTGTACCATTGATCTGAGCCATATCGCACAACCACATGTCCAGTATGGAATGGACCTGGCTAATTAATTTGTAAAGTTTCAACTTGATTTTATCATTGAGATGTTATCTTGGCGCAAGAGGAGGCTTCTTCGACTAGGTGGTTAGTTTACTTAGTAGCGAAACCTTAGTGGACAAGATCAATTTGAGATTGGGCATTGTAAAGGCCTTGTTGTGCTCTTCTCGGTCAACATGCCCAAGAATGTTGTTGCTCTAGTGCTACTATAAGATGATCATGTCTTGTGGGTAAATTGTATAACCTCTGTTTAGTGTAAAACTATTCAAATAGTCGTGTCCCTGGCTGTGGACAATGCTTAGTGATTTCACACGAGGGGTCAAGATTTTATGAAATCTTGGATAGGTTAAATTGGGAAAGTGAATGATTAGTTCATTGGTGGTTTATGCCAATTCCTTTTGAATATCTACTTATTACTTTTTTAAAGTTTGCTTTCAATCTAATTATTGTATTTACTTTAAACTATTGTTTTTGTAAAATACTAATTCATCTATCATTTGGTAAGCCTTGTATAATTATATTACATCTTGTTATAAATGACTTGTTGAGTATTTTATGTACTCACAGCTATATTCACACTTGCTCAGTTGAACAAGAAGAACCATATCAACCAAAGGTACTCGAAGGATAATACTTTGATGACTTCTTGGATTAGGGTCTCATTTCCCAATCGATTGCCTGTGGGCATGTCGAATGGCCACTTCATTTTTTGTTGTCTTCCATTGCTAGTTTTTTTAAGCTATTCAAGCTATTATTTGTAAGTTTGGCCATAAAGTTGCAACTCTGATAAGTAATAATATTCGAGTTTTCTCAGTTAATCGTGATGTGGTTGATATTTCACCTATGTTTACTTGTGTCCATTAGCATGATCCTAAACTAGCGTAGAATACACAGAGAGTCCAAATTTATATATTCCGGTCCCGACAAGAAGAGGACTTCACTGTGCCACTGTTAGGGATGTTGAACTATGGAGAGATGCTTTGCGAGCAGAAATGGATAGCAAAGAAGAAGGAATCCTATTAAGATAATTATTGCAAGGATGCACCTGTGCTGCTAGAGTTTCTATAACTGTAGTGCGATTATGGTAATCTAGCACATATCATACCGTCTACACACACCTAGCTGCCATCGCCTGGGAGAACTATATGTGTGCCATAATTCTTGTAAGCGAATGTCACATATTGAAAAATCACATTGCATGTTTTATTTCACACATCACTAATCTACTTCGTACATGAGGACAGACCACGGGGCATTGCTACTTCTTCCAATGTATTGATAGACTGGAGATGTACGACAGAGCATTTATCGAGTAGAAATACATGCTCAACTACCCGGTGGCACCAGAGAGATTCACACACTAAAAACCTTATACCCTATACGACAAGGAAAAGGCTAGGATGGCGTAGGACAAGGGAAAGATGTCAATAGTCCCTGATGCCACCGTGGAACATTAGGTTATTTCAGACTAGGACAAACCTACACAATTTGTAGAAATTAAGTACTGGGAATGGGTCAGAAGGACTAAAGCCAGCAGAAGACATAAGAGGAAGGCACCTATGGGCCTAAATGTATACGATGAATGACGACAAGTATGACTTCTAAAAGACGCATATGTATCTTAACTATAGTTGGGGTTGATGGTTCATGCATGTTGCCATTTATATCATATGAATAGTGAGACAAACATACGCACATAACCAAACCCTACGCACCATGTAATTTATACCTTCATTGCGAAGTGTTATATCGAACTAGACATGGTACATCACAATAATTTTTTGCAATAACGTATTTCTACTACTTAACATAGGGAGTTGGTTATTGTGATTCATTTGCCACTCTATAAGATCAAGGAGGCCGATTAGAGGGAGATGGATAGATGGTTTTAAAATTATCTTTGGCTAAAAGTAAGTTTATGATACAGAAACATAAACCATTTCGGTTTAACACAATAAGGCCTAAATCAACTAGGTTCACCTAAGTGTACCAACAACCTAAGTTTTTGTCACTAATAACCTAAGTCTTTGTCAAAGTTTTACAATTCCAAGGTGACAAGCAGTCAGTTTAATTCTATGAACATAAATTGCTTGAATGTAAATTGAGCACAAAAAAGAAATAACAATGACATGGTTCTTTTTTACCGTGGTGTTCAGAGGCTAGCCTGTTTCCCTTAGTCCACGTTAAGATAAGCCCAAATGAATTGGATCAGCTTCACAAATTAAGCCAAACTTCTCAATTCTACTAGTGGTAGCCTTTTCTGCTCCGGGTTGGTGAGGCTCAACCTTCACAACACGTCGAGTCTTCTCACAACCTTCTTTGAAAAGATCATCGCACACGAAGCCTCCAACGTCATCTAGAAGTCGGCAACCTATAAGAGTAACAAGCCAAATCCCTTGCTTGACTCTCACCACGTGCAATAAATGCACAAGCTCAAATAGATAAGAAATCCACCTCTAGATGCAACACGTACAATCTAGAGCCTTTCTCTTTGCTGACAAGATGCAACACGCATAATTGTGAGAAGGACCTCACATTAGCTCAAATAAATGACATGAAGTCCAGCAAACTTGTCTCCAACCGGCCACGAGGGGGTATTTATACTCCATACAATGAAACTAGCTGTTGGAGATAGAAATCAGGACAATTGGTAGTACCACTGGCAAACGGCCGGTACTACCGCTCCCCTTGTAACGGTTCAGCAATTTGGTACTACCACTAACCATGGTCTGGTACTAACATTCCGTGGTAGTACCGCTCCATACTACGAGAGTACTGTTTTCCAGGGGAGGAGAAGACTCCCGAAAAGGTGTCTCTAGATTTGGATAAATTGATCATACCACAACTCCGGTCATACTGCACCACACAGGTCGGTAGTACCGCAGGCCGATTTGGCCACTCATACAGAGCCGGTACTATCAATCTTGATCACACATATATTCAACCATGTTGCGTGGTCAATCTTCCACCATGTCGATCTTCGACCATATCGGTCTTCGACCACGTTGATCTTTGGCCACATAGGTCTTCGACAACATCAATCTTTGACCACTCAGGTCTTCGACTATCGATCTTTGATCTCACAGATCTTCAACCACATTGATTTTCAACCACGTCGATCTTCGATCAACCAATGCAGTAGTACCATGATCTCAATACTAGTAGTTTCGCCCAGCGGTAGTACCGCACGACATATAGCAGTAGTTTTATTTTTCTGAGAAGTGCATATACTTTAGAAAATTTTTCAAAACACATTTGCAAATTATAGTATCATGCACACAAAGATTATCTATGATTCCCAACAAGTTACAAAACATATTTGTATACTTCTGAAATCATGACACATGGTATAGGTACATGGACTCAACACATTTGTAAAATACATTCGCAAATCTAACTCACATGCTACAAGGATTGTTCATGAGCTTCAACTATTTGCAAAACACATTCGCAAATATAAGCCTCATGCCACAAGGAGTAGGAAACATGGACTTCAAATATTTGTGAATACATTCACAATGTATAGTCACATGCCACAAGAATTTAATAATGAGCTTCAACTATTTGTAAAACACATTTGCAAATATAAGCATCATACCACGGAGAGCTAGAGTAAGTGAGGTCTGAGCTATCAACATATGATGAGACTCAAACTACTAGACAAGACCCCTCTTAATAATTTGACAACCTATACTAGCAATCTGTTTTTCAACCAAGCACTAAGACCGGTAAAAGACTAGGAACACATACTTAGCACTAACTAGTCATATATTTACCTTGAGTATACTCTTGAAGCTTGATGACACACATCTTCACTTCAAGTCTAGGTCATTGTCTTGTTATGCCACAACCCATGATGCATCCTTCACTGGAGCTTCATCACCACATGATGGGTATTCACTTGAATTGATGATCAACACATGATCATCTACTCTTACGAATCTTGATGTGCATCAACACATGATGTATCCCTTCTTTAGGATCTTGATCAACTCATGATCATTTCCTCTTAGACATGCATCAACTCATAATGCATTTTCTTCCTGATGACCTTCAACTCATGAAGCCATCTTTCATCTCGTATCTTGACTTGATGATCTTCAACACATGAAGTCATCCTCATTTGTGGAACCTAATCTATTCATCCAACTTATGAAAAATGTTAGTTGCAAATTAGTTGCCCTTAATTATCAAAACTTCACTATTAACTCATAATGGAGGGAATAGATTCTATAATCTTTGCTTTTTAGTAATCCATGACAATCTCAACAAATAATGAGATAGAAAATAATTTATGAGTATACAACATGTATAGAACAATTGTATACTCTAGGATAAGCTTCTTAAGCAATTAACTCATTTGAATGTGAGTGTTTATCTTCGAGATTAATTGCTAGTAAAGCTTACTCATCCAGTTGTTATTAATCATCCAATCATTAACACATAATGAAGGAACTAGATTTTTCAATCATTTCCTTTGATGATTGATGACAACCTGATTAAAATTGATTTAATTTAAATCAATCATGAGTATATATGAACCACACAAACTATATATATTCAAAGAATACATTTGAAAGTATAGATCCTAATATGTATTGAAATGGAAACATAGATCAATAGTAATGAAACCATAAAACATAGAGTGAACTCTCTCTAAATGTGTGCATGCAAGAATGTATAATTAAAAACATATGTACAAATTCATCTTAGACTTTTGGTGGAGTTTAATTTATATTTTGGATCTGAGGAATGCAATAAGATATAAGAATGTGATGTTGAATGTATACCTCTATGATTTTCACATTTTCATCTAAATGAGACTAAGCAATATCATAATTAATAAGAAAGTTTGTTTCACGATTGTATTTATCATTAATCATATCCAAATGAGACTAGACAATATCATAGTAAATAAATAAGTTAGTCTTATAATTGTATTTATCATTATCACAAAAACCATCTTAATGGAGCTTGAACTTACATCCTCCGAACTCCCCCTTGCATTTTCCTAAAAAACTTCTACCCTGATACAGACAAAAACAATGTACAAAAAAATATATTCCCCCTCCCTACAAATACTCTAAAAAAACAAAACTCTACGGGTGCGCTCCAAAGCTGAGAGCACGGAGGCACGTCAGGCGAGTGCGGATGCAGAACCGATGGTGTGGGCCGCGCAGGCAAATCATGATAATGTTGAGCCGAATGTGTTGGGATAATAAGATTTGTTTATGCATATTAAAACACGGATATTCAGCTAGTTAGAAAAAAACTAAATTTTATGTGTATCAAAGCATGGGCATTCAACTTGTTAGAAAAAGCTAAACAGGCTGTGGGTGGTAAGGACGCTTGTCGAGTTAGGGAAGCTCGCTAGGGCGCTATCCAGCCAGGGCTTGCTCGACAGCACGTGCCGAGCAAGGGGATCTCGGTGGGGGTGCTATCGAGCTTGGGTAGCTCGATAGGCCAGCAGGCCCCACTGGCTCCCGCTCCCACCCTTTCCTAGTACGGTCGTGTCATCTGCTGTTGTCGCTAGCTCCTGTTAAGCTCTAATGGCATGGCAAGTAACATATGTTGTATCGTCTGCCGAGTCCGGGGGACTTATTTAGGGCTATAAAAAAATCTCAAGGCTCATGAACTGCTCGAGCTTGGCTCAGTCTAGACTCAATTCGAGTTCGGCTCGAGCTTACAATGAGCTGAGCTTGAGCCTCATCGTGAGCTCGTGAGCTTGTTCGAGCCGAACTCTAATAGTTCGACCAAAGCTCGGCTCCTCTGTCAATCAGCCCTTAACTCCTCAAGACAAGACTACGGTCTACAGGCGAGGCGACTAGATTGCCCCATCGGCCCACCCAATCCATTCAAACCCTAGCCCCCAGTTTCCAGATCCCATTCCCCAATCCCCACCCCACTCCTACTAGTCTACTCCCCAAATTTCCCCACCACCAGGCACTAGATCTAGGCCATTAGGCCAGCCCATGCGCAGCAATGCCACCTCCGGTCTCGACCCCCTGCGCCTCCTCCGACGGTCTAGCTCCGACGCCTCCTCCGGCCTCCCTACGCCTCCTCCGGCCCTGACCCCCTACACCTCCTTCGGCCTTGGCTCTGCCCCCTTACACCTCCTCTGGCCCCGGCTCCGCCCCCCCGCACCTCCTCCGATCTCCCTGCGCCTCCTTCGGACCCCTGCGCCTCCTCTGAACCCAATCCCTTGCGCCTCCTCCGGTCGCCCCTAGCGCCGACAAAATCCTGGCTTCATGGCCTCTAGTGAGTTTTTCCCTCTCCTTTCTTCCCCTTTATTAACTAATTTCCTTATGCTCTTTGTATGCTTTTAGTTATTTTCGATTTATGGATTTGATTTGTTGCTTGTTTGGTAATTGCCCTGTCCGTCCATGTGAGAATAAATTTTTCTTAATGAAAACATGAAATCATGTCTTACTGAGCCTAGATGAGCTTTGTCGAGCGAGCTCAAGCTTCATCTGAGTTGAACTAGAACTGAGCTCAAAACTCAACCGTCAATTTAGATTTGTTCAAACTCAACCCAAGTTTCTATCAAATTTAAGTCTCACAGAATCAGCTCGCTTGAGCTTGCATCATTTACGACGCTACGGCCCGCGAGGCCAGGGATATTCGTCGGTTGCACTCAGGAGCCACGACACACGCGACGGGAATAGAGCAATTATACTGTGACAACTGACCACTACAGGCGTGCGTGAAAAACGTAAAAAAAATGTTGGGTTTCCTCGATTTCGTTGACAAGTGGAGCATGCATTATCCTTTCTCGTCAGTTTTAATTGGGATAATTTTCGTTCCACCCATCAAATCTACTGACTGAAGTTTACGAAATAAATACGAAAAAAGTAAATAAATATTCTATATTACCTATTTTTGATTTCGATTTAAAAAAAATACAAAATAGGATACAGAATAAATGATACCTATTTATAAATATTCGTATGTCGTGCTATGAGTAAACCTGTTTAACTTCACTTAGAAATAAGATAACAGATAGCTGGATTGCCGCATCTAAAAAAGAGAATATTGAGTGCTCTTTTTTTGACATCTCGATGATTAGTCTATCTGTGTTCACTCTAATTGCATCTTTGCTATTTAATGTCTTGTGTAGGGATATAAAAGAAGAGGGAATAATTTCCGTCCGATCAACCGTTCGAAGGTTTATGGAATAAATACATAATGCAGAAATAGATATCCGACACTATTTATATCCGACTCTGATTTAAAAATCGATAATAAAATATAAAATAAGTGATATCCGTGTATCTGCTTCGATTGCTCGCCAGTTTTAATCCACACGTTCGAAGTGGTGCTAGCCGCGAGTGTTATGAGGTGTATACCAGGTCCGTGACGATCGTACGCAGAACAAGCTTATCTTTAACCGTTTTTTCCCGTGGGCTAACCGGTCCCGGTACATATTGATGTCACATCTTGTCAAACGCAGATAAGATTTAGATCACGTACTGTATTCTCGACCAAAAGTGTCAAGATCAAGCAGATCACTAGAGTAGATTTAAAAGTAGGTATCTTCCCTCGCGAAGTATCTAGCTAGCTAATTCATCGGACCAACGTCCTAGGCCAATATCTCGATTTTTTAGTGGATTTGGCATTATTATACATAGTATTTACAAAAGTAATAGTATACGCAGCGTATTTATAGAAATATCATTTCTGTTGTTAGATAGGCGGACGGCAGTGTCGGCGAGGTGACGCGTGGCGAGGCCGCCGGCGGCAGACGCTTGCCACTCCGTCAGCAAACGGCAGGCAGCCTGCCGCTCGTTGAGGAGACGACAGGTGATTAAGCCGGCTGATTAATCGGTTTAATTACCTACCCTAATTTTGTCTTTTAACATTTGTTTGAATTTTTAAATATATTAAATGAGCTTAAAAATTACGAACATTTTACAACACAACGTTCTTCACAGTGTAATTTTTGGGTAATTTTATTTGTTGTGAATGTTACTCAAAAATTCATAAAATTTTGATATTTGTATGAGTTTTTACATATAGCAAACAAGCTCCAAAAATTATGAAATTTTATGTGAAGCTTCTCGATACAATCATAATTATTGTGGAATTTTTTAGAAATTTTATGTGGTAAAAATTTGTCATATTTATTCGGATTAATTTAATCTTGAATTTAAGGAGTGAGTCCGGCCGTCCATCGCAATCTACCGAGTCTGTTTGGCGTCGTATTACCAGCCGGTGATCATCCGTGTGCCATACCGATGAGAAGGTAACTTACATACAAACCTACATTTTATTTTCCTATTAGGCTTTACGTTCCACTAACATCATGGCGTTCTCCTGCCGCAGGTCTGTTGTCAAGATGCATCACTTTTGACGTTCGAACCACCTGGATAGACTACCGCTCCCCGTTCTTCATCTTCGTTGTACATTCGGGAGGTATGAGATTAGCATTGTACATCCAAAATATTTATTTTGACTAATATCGTTTCATCTTGCAGCCTCCAATTCAACATAGGGTGACGACGAGTCCACCGATGATGATATGGACCTCCCAGATGCTTCTAGAGAGCACTACACGATGTCAGGGTTTGTAGCGTACATTGGGCAGAGCTCAGCGTTCACAGCATACCCAGGGTTTGGACACTTCTGTAGGTAGAGCTCCTCCGGCTTCGCTACCACGTCGTACAGTAACGGCGAGGGATCCTTCGCACCACGAAAGAGATTTTTAGAGTCCTCCATTCACAACATTATTGCGGGCGGCTCGCAGTTCGGCTTGTTTCAGCTAAAGGACATCAACCCTTATCGGACCCAGCATACTGTACTTGAGCCTACTGGACTACCGCTGGGCACTGAGCAAACAAAAAAGTCTCCATAACTCCTCCGACCCGAGATGCAACCTCCGGATTGACTAACGTACCCCATGGGACATTCTTGTGCTCAATGGAAGATAAGGCCACGTACGGGGAGGCAGACGTGGCGAGGAGGTAGCAGTGGCTCAGATGGGTGAGCCATATCGCATCTAGTATGATGCATTTTTTACTCCTACAATTACTTTTATTTGTACAAGGATTCCTAATGTATAAAATTCTAAACAATTGTGAAATATTCGTAAATTCATGATTAAATTAACCCGAATAAACATGATAAATTTGGATCACAAAAAATTTGTAAAAATTACACAATAAAGATAACTATGTTGGAAGGCTTCACATAAAATTTCATAATTTTTGGAGCTCATTTGCCATATGTAAAAACTCATACAAATATCAAAATTTTATAAATGTTTGAGCAACATTCACAATGGATAAAATTATCCAAAAATTATACTACGAAGTACATTTTGTCAGTAGGCTGTACATAAATTTTTATAATTTTTTAAGCTCATTTGATATATTTAAAAATTCGAACAAGCACTAAACAAAAAAATATTAGAATAGGTAATTAAGCTAACTAATCAGCTAGCTTAATCACTTGTTGTCTCCTCACCGGGCGGTAGGCTGGCTGCCGTCTGTTGGCGGGGTGGCAGTCACCGGCGGCCTCTCCACGCGTCACTTCGCCAGCGCTGCCACGCGCCCACTGGATGACAGAAGTGACAGTTCTGCAAATACGCTACGCATACTGCTACTTTTGTAAATACCATACGTAACAGTGCTAAATCCACTAAAAAGTCCTATATATGTCGCTGCTCACTTCTACAGTGAAAAGGGATGCTCTACACTAACAAATATAGGCTCATAAAAGTACATACATAGATTCACAAATATAGATGGGGCTGGCTGCTCGCCGGCGAGCAGCGTCACATGGGCCAGCGTGGGATCAAATGTTCAAATTTGAGTGTGAGAGTTGTGCTTTTGGAGACTTTTTTTTTCTTTCGTTGTATCCTTTCCCTTCGATCTAATCTACGATTGTAAGCCTCTCTTTGTGGGTGGCGTTGTTGCTCTTTCTCTATTGTCCGTTAAATCTAGAGGTGATGGATGTTCTCTTCTCCCACTTCTCCATATCCCAACAATAAGGTCCCTAAACCATTCGCCCTATACTTGTTGAAAATATAGATAATATTTTAAATCCAAATTTTACTAGCAGACAAATACAATAAACTAGTAATGCAAAACTCGCAACTAATAGCAGGCTACTCATCATACTTCAGAATATACACAAGTAAATTATATTAACAAAGTCGAACGAACGTGCGCACGACTTACAATTGGGCTTGTTGAAGAACAGGAAGTAACGCATCCTTGATGCAGTGCAGAACATAGATTACGCAGTGAAGTGAGCGGTCACGCAGATGTGCGCTGCCCAGAAACCTTATTGCCGCCCCGTGCAGGTACTCTGTGCGGCAATGGTTCGGAGATAGCCACTCTCTCTCCTTCCAGGGGCACGCTGGGAAGAAAGGTTGGTGAAGTTTAGGCGACGTAGTACAAAATACAAGATTGCAGAGAAGAAGGAAATGGAGGTAGTGAGTTTCTCACACATACTCTGGACGTCTCCAGGCATATAAATAGACAGACTGATAACTAACATGATTAAAACAACAATTTACCCTTTGATAACTGACATATTTTACCAGTTATTTACCCACTGATAACTGCCTATCATCAAACCCAATAAAGTCTTATTCAAATGTTTGAATCTCATTCATACAGAGAGAGAAAGAATGATGCACGGTTCAACAAAAATAAAGGTGGACTTAGTCTGCTAAGTGGCGTGCCACATCATGGCATGGTCGCGCGTCGTAAGTCACGCGATTTTCACGCGAAAATATGTGAATACGCGCACGTGTATGATTAGCTAGAACCCTCCTCATGCCATCTCAATCCATATTCAAGGAGTAGTGAGGACTCCATCTTATAAATTGGTCTCCCCCACCTTGCCTTAGCAATATGGTACTAAACCATGCATGCTTTGGAATTAAGAAAATGGGCCATGCTCATATGGGCCAATTTCTAACAATCCCCCACAAATTCCAAAGCAAGAAATAAAAAGTTGTCAAAGAAATTATGCTAAAGTACTATTAATATAGCAGCCTTTTAGTGTAAGCCCTGTACGGGTTGAACTTGCACCTAGAATAACAAGATTCATCTTCTCACAGGTGATGAATGGACTATGCCTTAAATTCACAACTTTTCGTGATCAGATTTCACTTGAAATCTCAACTAGTACTAGGCTGGCAATGAACCACGTCTAAACGGAGCGTTATATGGTCATTCTCCCTTATCTGCTCGTGGCCAACCTTCCATACAAGCAAGAGTACTTTGTTTATTAGGACATGGGTATATTAAATATATACTCTCTTGTTACAACATCAATTTATTTTTTTCCATTACATAAGTCACGGAATCTCCGATCAAGAAGGTATGGGGGTGCCATTGTGAGATAACTTAAATGGGCCTATTTTCCATGTCCATAGAGGCAACGGAAATTGCTTTCTGTGCTAACCCCTTTGTAAAAGGGTTTGCCAGATTTTTCTCAGTGTGAATATAGTTCATAGCAATAACTCCAGAGTTTCTCAGTTTTGTGACAGTTTTCAGCCTGCACTTCACATGTCTAGAGGACTTCATATTATCCTTTGTACTTGTGACTTTGGTCAACACTGTTTGATTATCATAGTACATCAGGATTGCAGGTATTGGTTTCTCAACCAATGGCAAGTCCAATAAAAGCTCTCTCAGCCATTCAGCCTCAACAGTGGCTGTGTTAAGTGGTACAAGTTTTGCTTCCATGGTTGACCTCGTCAATATAGTCTGTTTGCAAGACCTCCATGAAACTGCAGCACCAGATAAAGTAAATACATAACCACTTGTAGCTTTGATCTCATCCACATCATAGATCCAATTAGAGTCACAATATCCTTCTAATATAGAAGGATGTCCAATATAATATATTCCAAAAGATGTTGTGCCCTCAAGTAGCGCAACACTCTTTCAAGTGCCTCCTAGTGATCATCTCCTGGGTTAGAACTAAACCGACTTAATTTGCTCATAGCAAATGAAATGTTAGATCTTGTGGCACCAGCTAAATACATAAGTGACCCAATAATTTGTGAATATCTTAATTGATATTTTCCTAACCCCTCGTTCTTTCGAAGCTTAATGCTCACAACATAGAGTGTAGGAGAAACTTTACAGTTTTCAATACCAAACTGGCTCAATATTTTCTCAGCATAATAGGATTGATTCAAAGTGATCCCATCTTTGCTTTTGATCAATTTGATTTTCAAAATAACATCTGCCTCTCCCAAGTCTTTCATATCAAAACACCGAGATAAGAAAGATTTGGCACCGTCAATTACGGTAGTGTTTGTTCTAAATATAAATATGTCATCTACGTACAGACATAAGATCACTCCTTGACCCCCACCATAATGATAATACGCACATTTACCAGCTTCATTGACAACAAAATTAGCGGATGTCAAAGTTTTGTCAAATTTCTCGTGCCATTGTTTAGGTGCTTGTTTTAGGCCATACAAAGATTTCAATAATCTGTATACCTTATTTTTCCTATCCAGAAATCACACAACCATCCGGTTGATCCATATAGATTTCTTTCTCCAACTCTCCATTAAGGAAAGCTGTCTTCACATCCATTTAATGAACATATAAATCATAGGAAGATGCTAACGCAAGGAGCACTTTGATGGTGGTTAGTCTGGCGATAGGAGAATAGATATCAAAGAAATCTTCTCACTCTCTCTGGGTGTAACTCTTGGCCACAAGTCTTGCCTTGTACTTATCAATAGTACCATCAGGCCTTAGTTTCTTTTTAAAGGCCCACTTACATCCTACAGGTTTGCACCCGATAGGACGATCAGTGATCTCCCAAGTCCCATTAGTCATGATAGAGTCCATCTCGCTATTGACTGCCTCTTTCTAATACTCAGCATCAGAAGATGTATAAGCCTATGAAAAAGTTTTTGGCACATTATCCATAATGTATACAATAAAATCATCACCAAAGGTTTTCTCAACACTTTGTCTCTTGCTCCTACGAGGAGCTTCTGTGACTGGATTGTTGAGAGACCATGTGGAGGTGTCCCCATGTTTATGATGAGTAATTGACTCGTGTTCTGGAAGGTTTGAGTTTGATTTGGTTGGTTCGCGCCAAGTCGGTGCACGGTGCAGTCTAGTTCGGTTGAACTTGGTCGAACGCGGTCGGACGTGCTTGGGACGCTTGTTCTTTTTCTCCATCGGTCGATTTGGGTATTTCATGATTGAGTACCTTCTTTTGATGCTAATGTTGATTATATTGTTTCGAGCGGTGCTATGTGACTGTTTGCTTGTCCGTGTGACTGCAGGACTTTGGAGCTAGGTCATAGTGAGGCGTGGGAGGACCGGGAGACGAGGAACTGGAGCCGGAACTACCGAAGATGGACATGACAGGCATAGCTTAGAGTGGTTCTCTTGTCTAGTTGTTTAGATTTCTTCCTCTCGTCTTGTGATTCTACGATGTTGCTTATTAGCTGTCTCTCTTCTCACTAGGTTGAGCTCACTTACTTCTTATAGGTTCTAGCATGGGTTGGGTCACCCTTGGGTACACAGGGAACGTGTTTACTCCTTAGTGTGTTAGATGACCAGCTGATAGTCCTAGCGTCATATGGGGTAGATAAGAGTCAGTCTGAGCCATAGTATCATCTATATCTTGTCTATGCTTTAAGGACTGCCTTTCTGCTTTTCTTGCCAGCTCCTCGCTTTATTGCTTTGGTTTTGGGGGAGTTCATTTGAGAGCTTCTGGATCTTAATATTGACATAACTCAACTTGAACTAAAAGTGCATCACATATTGAGGGGGAGTTGGATTTTTTTGCATTTCAACATTCTGCATTGTAATATAACTACATGAAGCCTTGATTATTATCATTTTATGACGTGTTTACAATGCTTTACATCTTGCCAAAATCTATGCTAAAATTGCTAGATCTATCATGACTTTATATGTATAGTCTAGACTTTGCCATGATAAGTTGATTAAAAATGCACAACTTGAATTAAATCATGTCATGTTAGCTCTTGAGCTTAGTCTGTCTTTAGCTATCCTTTTATGATTCATGCTATGTCAAATAGGCTGAGTTGAGTCTTGAATCTTTATTGAGCTTTAGTTTGAGCTATGCTAGTTCTTTTATGAAGCATGAGTTATTGTTATTGAACTACATTCAGCAAAAGCAAAAAGATCTCTTTATGTGCGAAAGAACTGATTTCACCAATTCTTTCTCATGAGACTGCTTGCCATTTCACTAGGCATAAACTCAGGGGAAGTTTTGGATGACCAAGATCATCTTCTTATGCTTATTGCTTGGAGTGGCCACATAAGGCTTGAGATCTAGCACATGACTCAAATTTTGGTTGGAAACGACCATGAGTTTCAAAAGAAAACATGTCAATTATGCTAAATTTGCTTAACAAAAAAAAAGAACCAAGTACTTGAACAAATGATTCATTCTTGAACTTGTAGCACTCTAAATTGACTCAATACTAGCTTCTTGGTTCCACTTAGGTTATTGGCATGACTTGCATCATCTTTGGATACATTTAGCTAGACTATAATCTTGGATAACTTGACATGCTAAGAAATTTGACTAAATTTTAGATTGTGACTTATTTGGTTTAGCTTGATTATACATGTCCTGTCATGGTCTAGATAGCATCCTTATGTGTTATGGCTTGGTGTAATACTCAAAAGGTCATTTTGGATAATCTTCATGGCTCTAATTGTTTAGAATGAATAATATTCAGTCATTCCACTCTCACATCGTACTTTATTCTCTCTTTTGCATCTTGATAATTCTATTGCCAAAAGGGGGAGAATAATGGAGAAAAGGCCATTTCAAGGGAAAAACTGGGAGCTTTTGAAGAAAACTTGCTCTTTCTGTCTTTGCTCATTTTGTCAACATGGTTATAAGCTTCATTATTTTTCTTTAGACCATGTATGACTTTCAAAACAAGCTCAACTTTGCGCTTTTCTGTGTTTGTCAATATACTCATCAAGGGGGAGATCGAGAGACCATGTGGAGGTGTCCCCATGTTTGTGACGAGTAATTGACTCATGTTCTGGAAAGTTTGAGTTTGATTAGGTTGGTTCGCGCCAAGTCGGTGCATGGTGCATTCTAGTTCGGTTGTATTTGGTCGAACACAGTCGGACGTGCTTGGGACGCCTGTTCTTTTTCTCGATCGATCGATTTGGGTATTTCATGATTGAGTACCTTCTTTTGATGCTAATGTTGATTATATTGTTTCGAGCGGTGCTATGTGACAGTTTGCTTGTCTGTGTGATTACAGGACTTCGGAGCTAGGTCATGGTGAGGCGTGGGAGGACCGGGACTAGGCACAAGAGGTGTTGAGGTCTAGACGGTCGGAGACGTCGAAGATGATCGAGGCTGCTGAGGTGGTTGCGAGTCGGGAGACGAGGAACTAGAGCCGGAACTACCGGAGGTGGACACGACGGGCAACGGCGAGGTGGACCAGGACTAGGCTCAGGGAGGAGCTGAGGTCCAGACGGTCAGGATGCCGGGTGAAGTCGTGCGAGGATAGGAAGCTTCCAGGAAGGTGCAGCAGGGGCATTTTGGTAAAATGCGCAAGGCTGCAAAATAGAAGCGTATTCGGTTGAAGATAACGGGTTGGAGACCCGGTTATGGAGGCTGCAGAAGGAGGAGGTTAGGGTTTGGAGTGTGTGGGCTCAAATCCTGTTTTCCCTCCAATTCTTTTGCATGTGAGTGAGTTCTGTCCCTTACCCATTTGAAAGGAGTGAGTTCTAGATGACACTTCTTGTTTTGCTACTTGTGTGTGTATCATGTTAAAGCCTGATGGCTAGAGAGCTCAAGGTAGCAGAGTGGAGTTCCAGTGTGTATTCTTAGGGTGTTAGCCATGGCAGTAGTGAGTGTGTTTTCCTGCATGTGTGCTCACCTCAGTGAGAAGCATGTAGTGAGAGTGCAGACATTTTCTGCATTACCATTTGCGTATGGGTATGTAGTGAGATGGTTGTGAGCTAAACTCTTTATAATCATTCATCTCGTGCCATCCATCTGAGAAGTCTTGTGTTGGAAATGTCTGAATGATTATCTCTCTGTGCTTTGCTTCTTTTGTTTTGTTCAAGTTCCTTTTTGGGCTGCAATGTGATTCTCTCTGTATCAATTGGAGTTTGAGTTAAATCTTTGGTTGAAAAGTGCAAAATAGGTTTGCTTTGAACAGGAAATAATCTCAAAGCCATTTGGCTATCATATTCCCGAAAGCAATCATCTTTTCACCCAAATCCTTCCCAGGAAATGAGGCAATGCTCTTCCCCTGTTTATAAAAACCTAGGTTTTGGAGGCAGGGGACTTTGAGATTCCTGATTTTTCTTCAAAAAGGTTGTGTTCAGATTTGTGTCTTCTAGTCCTAAGATCATGTCCTGCTGAAATGCAAAATCTCATAAGCAAAGGATTGAAGAATCATGAGAAATCTGAATTTTTGTCTCTCCTGCTGACTTCTCCCTGACAATTTCAGAGTATGCTGTTTTCTTATGTTCTTTGGCTGCAGTTCTCTCTCCCTAAGGTCTTAATGCTGTTTAGATCAAAGTTCAGTTTATTTGACCTAAAAGGAACAACATACATTTGAAGAATTTCTCAGTTTCTTGGTGGTCTGCAATATTTACTGTGTGCTGTTTTCGGCAGTTGTTTCATTTTTCAGAGCTTCGGTTCTTTAGTCCAATGCAGTCCCTGCTCTATCAAAATCTCTGCCGAACTACTCTGTATGCTTTTCTCCTGAGATTACTTAGCTATTTGGCTTGAGATCCATGTTTATTTGGTCTGAAAGGAGCTGCGTTCTCTCGGCATTTTCTCAGCCGCTCAGTTCTTCTGTTGCCATTGTGCTGTCTTCTTCCCTTTTTCGGTCTATCCAGATTTTTGTCAGCTTTCAGCAATCAGTAGCCTGCAGCAATCACTCGACTTCATTTCTCTGTTTTGTGCTCGGCTGCCCCTTCAGTCTGTTGTTCGGCTTTTGGATTCTGAATAGAAACACTGAAAACCGGTCAGACCGGAACTAACCCGGTGGTCCGACCGCCACGCCTCTTGTGGTCAGACCGTTACTATTCTGAAGGTCAGTCCGGGTCTTGTTGCTGCATGTTTCCTTGTTAAGTCAGTGTCTCTGTTGTCTAGCTATATTTTGCAGCAGGCAGTATTTTCAGTTTTTAGGCCATCTCAAATTGGTGTAGCTTCCAATCTACTATTGCTTCTTCGGAGAAGTGTTTGTAAGTTTGAATTTTGCATTTTTAGTTAGCTCTTTCAGGCATATCATGTATTTTCAGTTTTTGGTCAAGTCTTTCTTGTAGCTTTCAGTTTCTGCTCCCGGCAAAGCTCTCTTCTGGTTTGTGTTCCTTGGTTCGTTTCCGTTTGTGATCTCTTCAGTTTCTAGTGAGCATGAACCTTCTTCATCATAGCTTCTATAGCTATCGGAGAAGAAGTATGTGGATACGACAGAGCGATTTTTGAAGGCACCATTCACCCCCCATTTTGTTGCCATTCCCGATCCTACAATTTTTATCCTCCTCAGGGATATCACATATTGGTTCAGAAACGGTGGGAAGTTTAGAAGTTTGATTATTCTCACTTTCAATATTATCAATTTGAACACTTTTTGTTCGTGAAGTACTGCCTGCTATTCTCATAGGAAAGATATTATGAAAAAATGAAGCATCTCTAGACTCCATTATTGCATTAGAAGAATCTTAGGAGTTTCTGATTTAACTACTAACAATTTATAGGCCGTGCTATTTTGAGCATATCCTAGAAAAATACCAACGACTGTTTTTGGTCCAAGCTTTCTCTTTTTCTGTAATCGTATATTGACTTTTGCCAAACACCCCTAAGTTCGCAGAAAATTAACATTAGGTTTTCTCCCCTTCCATCCTTCATACGGAGTAATCTCACTTTTTAGTGATTACTTTGTTTAGGATGAAAGTTGCTGTCAGTATATCTTCCCCCCACCATGCCTTAGGTCTACCGGCACTCTCTAGCATGGCATTAACCAAGTCTGTCAGTATCCGGTTTTTCCTCTCAGCTACCCCCGTTTGATTGGGCGAATATGGTGGTGTAAATTCATGGACTATTCTATGCTCAGAACAGAGTTGGGTGAATTCATGAGTGACATACTCTCCTCCACGATCAGACCTCAATCTTTTTATTTTTTCTCTAGTTGGTTCTCAACCTTGGCCTTGTAAGTCTTAAAGTAGTTTAAAGCTTCATCCTTATCTTTTAGCAAATACACAAAGTAGTAGTGTGTTGCATCATCAATAAAAGTGAGAAAGTATCTTTTGCCTCCTTTTGTCAATAATCCATTCATTTCACACAAATCTGAATGAACAAGATCTAATGGTGCCAAGTTCTTTTCGTCCTCTAGTCCCTTAAAGGGTTTTCGAGGTTGCTTTACTTGCACACATGACTAGAACTTTGTTTCTTTGACAATTTCACATTGTGAAATTAAATCTAATTTGGACATTCTAGCAATACTATCAAAACCAATATGACAGAAACAAGCATGCCAAATATTTGCCTCACATTTATTTAAACCAGTGCAATATTCAGATTATAAAAAGACTCTAAAATACTTAGGCGGAACAACCCTCCGATCTCATAGCCTTTACCAACAAATTTTCCAAACATAAACATCACAATTTTATTTGACTCGAAAACTAACTTATAGCGATCTCTGCATATGAAAGAACCACTAGCGAGGTTCTTGTTTATTGTATGAGCATGCTGCACGTTCTTCAAATGGACAGTTTTTCCTGAAGTAAGCTTCAGATCCATTGTGTCAATACCAAGAATAGAAGCATGCGACCCATATCCCATTATAACAGAGGAAGCCCCTATTGCCTGGTAATAAGAAAACAAGGAAATATCAGAACTGTAACATCCCAAAAATTTTCTTTCTGAAAAATTTAAATTTAAATTAATTATTTGAAAGTATTTAAGTTTTATTTGGATTTACCCTGAATTTCTGTTTTTGAAAAAAAACTAGATTTGAAAAGTATTTTAGTAAAACCTAAAATTATTATTAAATAAAAAGATATTTTGAATTTCTATAAAAATCCTAATTCAAATTAATTATTTGGAGTTATTCGGCTTTTATTTGGTTTCCTGGATTTTCTGAAGTTTAAAAATGTATTTTTGAAATTAAAAAGTATTTTAAAGTATGGAAATTAATTACCAACATTAGTTGGAAATTATTAAGTCCAAAATGTCTCCAGGAGCTTCTGTGAATTTTTCTGGAATTTTTGGAAGTATTTTCATATTTTTCTGAGCTTTATTGCAATTTCTCGGGTTTTCTGAAAATCTGGAATTCAAAAATAAAAATTAAATCCCTCTCCTCTCCCCTCCGGCCGCCACGTGGACGGCCTGGATCATCCCACGTCACCACGCCCGGCCCATCCCCGCCACCCACCTCATCCCGCCTACCCCCTTCCGATGCCCGCCAAGTCGCCCCCACTCGCCCTCATCCGAGCCATCCACCCACCCCGCTCTCCACGGGCCGGCCGATCCTGCCCTTGGCCACGCGGCCAAATCCCCGCCACCTGCGCCCCCGCTCCTCACTCTCCCCACCCCGGCCCACCTGTCGGCGCGCCTCCCCTCCGCCTCCGTCTCTCTACCCGCGGGCCCCGCCTCGCGCGCCTTCCTCCTCTCTCCTGCTGCCGGGCGACTTGTCGACCACCCTTCTTCCTCCCCGCCCCCTTCTTCCTCCTCCCGCACGGCCGCGCCTTCACCGCCGGTATTTCCGCCGCCCTTTCGGTCGCTCGAATCCCCTTCCTTTTCCCCCTCTCTTCTCTCCCCGACCGACCCCGCCATCCCCGCGCCCGAATATCGCCATCCCCGCGCCGTGTCCCCCCTAATTTCGCCCGTAACCGCCACCACTCCCGATCTCTCCGGCGAGGAATCCCCGCTTCGCCCCTCCCCCTCGCCCCTATATAAGCCCACCCCGAGCTCCGTCTCGACTCGCCCCACCTCCTCCTCCACTTCCCTCTCCCTCCCGGCCGCTCCACCGCCGCCGCGCCGTTCGACCTGAGAAGCGCCGCCGCCCTCCTCGCCGCCGGCCTCTTCCCAGCCACCTCCGGTAAGCCGCGCCCCACCCCTGGGTTCCCCCGCGCCTCCTCGCTCTTCCGCGCCTCTTGCCGCCGGCAGCCACCCACCGGAGCGCCGTCGTCGCTGCCAGGCCCGAGCCCCTCCCCGCCGGCGCTCGCCAAGTCAGCACTCCGCGCTTGCGTGGCAGGTGAGATGGCGCCACCTCGACAACCCTTGCCCCCGTCAGCGCCACGTGCGCGCAATCAACCCCACCCCGCCACCTCAGCCTCCTCCAGAGCCTGTGGACCTGGTCCATGGACCAGGGGCCCACACGTCGGCTCGACTCCCCCGGGGCTGATGTCATGCTGACGTAGAAACCCGAATTTTCAGTTGAAAAATAATTCGACCGAAAATAAATTCCCTGCTGACGCAATAGTTCAGATTTTCCTTTAGGAAAATAATTCCACAAATTCAGATTTTTCTTTTTCTCTGAATTTAAACTTCCCGGCGCCCGTTCTCCCTCATATTAACTCCGTTTGAGCCCATTCAAATTTCTAAATTCATCAAAAATTTCAAACTATCCATTTATTCCATCCTTTCAAATATTTGAAATTTATTTGATATTTCAAAATTTAAATTTCAAATTCCAATACCTAGTTTAATTTCAAAGCCTCAGTTTCATTCCAAATTTTCTGTGCACTTTCAAAATTCAAATTCAAACCTTGAAAAATCTCCATAAAATCTATTCTATCTTTCTTGGTCCAAATATTGTCTCAGTAATTTCTTTTCCCAACCGATCTTCCAGATATTCGTTCTCCCTCGTGAGAACCCCAATCCGCTGAATCTTTCTCCTAAATTCGTATGAAATCATAAACTTCCTTCCAGTATATATATATATATATTATATTTGTGATTTTATTTGTATTTATTTGTTCGTTTGTTTTGTCGTTTCGCGCGTAGAACCTGACGTCGCCGAAGAATTTGTCGAGCCGCAGCAAGAAGGACCAAATAGCGCACAAGAAGGCAAGTCTCCTTTGATCATCTTGAACCTATGATTTTGAAATATTTTAATTATTTTAAATTATGTGCATTGCTATTTACATAAAATATTAGTTCTTAAGGTATTAGTTAATCCAACTTTGTTATGCCCTCAATTGATGTTGAATGCCATGTACTTTTGTAACTCTAGAATTTCCTTTGTCTCAATAATGAGAGTATTATAATTATTTGTGAATAATAGAATGGTAGTATAATGCTTAGCCACGCTGTTTAATACCTTTGAAATCTTGAAAATGGGAAATTATGATTTGTTGTAATAATCTTGTGTTTGTAAGCCTAGTGGTGATTGGAGTTGCCACTGATCTTTTAAAATAAAATAAAATGTGGAAATTAGTTTAGATTAGGGTGGATGGTTGGTTTGGGTTGGTGCGGCAAGCACGAGATCTTGTAAAGTGTATGTTCCACCCTAGTCAACTAAGGACCGACGGTTGTGTTTGTCCAGACTAAGCACTACCGTACAACCCTAAGTCTATATGGGTACGACCTAGCTGATTAACTCATGATAGTCTAGTTTAGGTGCTACCAGTGGAAAGTGGGTGCCAGGGATTTACTGGTTATTCACAGTGAGGGACAGGGATTTACTGTACTCATATGGCACAAGAGGGGGCTTCGGATTGGGCAGATTTAACCCTTCTGCAGTGAAACCTCAGTGGGTGGTGTCTAGCTAGTCTAGAGTGAGGTAAGACTTTGTGATAATTTATCTGCGTCTCATGCCAAAGGAAGCGTGGTGACTGTTAAGATAATTTGTCTCTTAGGGGTAAAGTTGTACAACCTCTGCAGAGTGTCAAACTATTCGAATAGCCGTGCCCACGGTCAAGGGCGGGCAAGGAATGCATTCACATGGTAGATTTTTTGTTTTGGTTTTAAAATAAAAGTTTTGTATTCCGAGAGTGGAGGGAACTCTCGGGAGGGTATCCTGGCAGATGGAGCCAGAGAGGGTGGATGGAACCCGCAGTTTTAAACTTGACCAATTGTAATTGGTTAGCTAGTGTTGGTAGATGGAACCTTCATTATAAAGTTAATGATAGTTCTGTTAAAACATTTACTTTATTAAATTGATGCCTTCGGAAATAATTAGTAGTAATAGAAATTAAAACATTGCTTTGTGCAAAAGAACCATATAGCCTTCCTTTGTCAAGCCTTGCATCTATTGCATTTTTCCCAAGACTTGCGGAGTACTTTATGTACTCACATGCTGCACTCAAAAATAATATTCAGAGGAATACGAAGCCCAAAAAGGAGATTACGACTACTTCGCGGGAGGATTCGACGAAGGATTCCAGGAGTTCTAGGTCGCGCTTCCCTAGTCAATTGCCTGTGGCGTGTTGATGGGTCTCCGCTGGATTTATTTTTGCTTCCGCTGTGTTTCGTGTGTGCGAGGTTTTGTAACCTCAATTGTAATAATGAGACCTGATGCTCAGTACTCTTTATTATTGTAATAAAGCACTGTTGGTTATGTAATCATGTCTGTTTAACTGTGTGCACTAGCTTTGATCTGGGACTAGTGCTGTAATACACAGAGGGTCCGGGTTTGGAAATCCGGGGTCCCGACAAGAACATATGTGAACATTAGCACAAGTATCAACCCACCAATCAATAGATCGACATGCTGAAAAGACAATAGGTGGATTATCATACCATCCTGAAGTCGATGCCTTGCCTATGATCACGTTGACAGCCTTCTTCTTTGGTTGTTCACTATCTCTGATCTTGTGGAAGCGACAGTCCTTCGCCATATGACCATCTTTTCTGTATAAAAAGCAGGTGATGTCTCTCGAATCCTTTTTCTTAGTTTTTTTCTTCATAAAGCTAGTTTTCTTGTTCGGTTTGTTGGATTTGTATTTCTCTGCAACAGTCTTTTTCTCTTTAACATTTGCATTGTTCTGGCCAGAGGTGCTAGGTGCATCTTCTGCTCTTGTTTTTTCTTCCACATCGAGGGCTGCAATAAGATCCTCAATAGAAATCTTTTCCCTCTTTTGTTTCAAGATAGTGGCAAAATCCTGTCAAGAGGTAGGGAGTTTAGCAACAATGTCCTCAGCCACAAAATTTGGTGGCAACACACAGGCCAGGTGTGCTATCGCACCGACTAGTAGTTGGAGATCAATAGCATGTCTAACTATGGACTTAGCCTCATCCATGCTAAAGTCAAAAAATTACTCACACATGTAGAGCAAGCAACCTGCCTTTGCCTCTGCATATTTGTGCTCTAGTGCATCCCACAACTCTGTGGCGGACTTGTGGTCCATGAACACATCATAGAGATGATCTGCCAGAACAGTCAGAATGCAGCCAAGAGCAGTGTTGTTTGTATTTTTTAAACTGCATGAACTACTCAATTGTAAATAGATACTGCGGATGGATAACCCACCACAGCTCCAAAAATATGAGCCAAAACTTGGCTCTAGTCTGCCATCTACGAAAATTTTGACCAGAAAACCTCTTAGGTTTCATCGCATCGGAAGCACTAGCCATTGCTGTATTGCAACAAAATTCACAATAAGGTTTCTGGAATGTTGAAAATGTGGGTAATATTTTAATTTCAAGTTTTTCTAGGAGACAAATACAATAAACTGGTGATGCAAAACTCACAACTAACAGTAGACTACTCATCATACTTCATAATATACACAAGTAAATTATAGTAACACAGTCGAACGAATGCGCACATGACTTACAATTGGGCTTGTTAAAGAACAGGAAGCAGCGTACGCTTGATGCATTGCAGAACGTAGATGACGTAGTGAAGTGAGCGGTCGCGCAGATGTGCGCTGCCCAGAATTGCCGCCCTGTGTAGGTACTCTCTGCAGCAATGGTTCGGAGATAGCCGCTCTCTCTCCTTCCAGGTGCACGCTGGGAAGAAAGGTTGGCGAAGTTTAGACGGTGCAGTACAAAAGCACAAGATTGCATAGAAGAAGGAAATGGGGGCAGTGAGTTTCTCACACATACTCTGGACGTCTCCAGGCATATAAATAGATAGACCGATAATTGACATGATTAAAACAACCATTTACCCTTTGATAACTGACATATTTAACCAGTCATTTACCCACTGGTAACTACCTATCATCAAACCCAATAAAGCCTCATTCAAATGTTTGAATCTCATTCAAACAGAGAGAGAAAGAATGATGCATGGTTCAGCAAATATAAAGGTGGACTTGGTTTGCCAAGTGGTGCACCACGTGTAGGAGCCCAGATATTACAATCCGGATTCCTCTGTGATTCCACCGCACTATTCCCTGGATCAGTAGATAGTGCTCACTGATTCTGATTCACGAATATCAAAATTCATATCATGCGGAAGCGTAAATATAATAGTAGACTTACTCATAGGCCGATTAGGCGAAATCATGAAATTGCAGCAATGGAAGAAGCACGCAAGTGGGACCTTCAGACATGCCCACAGCACCAACCGGAGGTTCGCGACCTAGCCTTGACATCTTCATCTTCTCGCCAGCTTGTCCAATCGTGTTCTTGGCGAGGTGATTTGATTTCCTGATTCTGAATTTTTGTCGCAAAAGCGAGCATGAGCACTCCGACCCCGTGCTCGCGAGCCAATACACAGAATGCAAATAAATAGTATGCATGGCTTAACAAAGGAGAGGCTCGGGCTATTTTATTTTGCGCAGAGTGCTTTTGAATACAATTAATTAAAAAGCCCTATGACTTAGCAATCTTGGAACAAATCATAATGTACAAGGAAATGCATTATTAATATCGATTCAGATTCCATCCACCGTTACATGGCATCTGCACCAAATAGCAATTTCTTCAGCGTTATAGCCGCTTAACTTACCATCGGACGACGCCAGACAATTCCAAACCAGGCGGTCCTTCGCCTTCAAGTTTCCATTCCCAGCTTCAATGTTTTAAAGCAGAACTATATCCAGCTTAAGTTCCCATGTCCGCCCATGACCGTGGGCACGGCTATTCGAATAGTTTTGACTCTGCAGAGTTTGTACACTTTCACCACAAGAGATAATCAACTCGTTGCCCCACACGTTTCCTTAGACATGTGGTTGAGCGGACCATCACCGTGACTTTTCAAAGTATCTAGTCCTTTCTCCCATCTCACATTATGGGTAACCTCCCATTTGCGATGGGTCCCATCTCTTGCTGGATGTTTCTCACTACTACTAGCGTCACGGCTCCACTCCTCTGCGCTAGTGCGACCGAGAAACTTCACCCTACCCGTGTCCTTCGCCCTTTGCCATAGCATAACCCCATCAATCCACTACCGGTGAGATGAGTCCGGATTTGATAAATCTCTTGGGCCAAGTTGTATTTACAGACTTGTGGTTGTACTGTTTACACAGGTTGACATGACGAGATTCAGTCCTTAGTATTATCTGAGCGGTTCTACCACACTCCACAATTTTGTGCATTCCTTCGCACCACATACCACCCCAAACCATCCGCTCGAGATATTAAAGCAAATTGAGAGTTTTGGGAATACAAAATAACCATATCCAACATACACCGGTCATTATCACCATGATCGCCCAACCAACTTTTCTCATGATTAAAAGTGATGCTTGACGCTTTCGCACCCATGAGTACCTAAACAATACTACGCATGGCATACAATTACGGACTTATTTTGAAAGGTTACTATTATAATTTGTGCTAGGGCGACAATGTTCACATGTTCAAATATTTCAAAGGAGGGGTAATATTAACCAAGTACACAATGGGATATAACTAGAATCTTAAATTAACATGTATTTGCATATAAATAACCGCATGCAATTTGATAATTTAAAGCAAAGTAATTTGCGAATGTAGGTTCAACATGATCAAAGTATTGACTACTTTGGCGCGTTTACATGTCTTGAGCTCACACAATGCTTTCTCTTGAGCTTTTGGTCTCTATCTTCACTTCGAGCTTGATCTCGCTTGATCCATTGAATCTTCACGACTCCCGATTTCTAATTACGTGACAAACGACTGAATCCAAATAAAGCAAATAACTCAAAAAGATCCAAATAAATCCGAATAAACTCAACTTAGTTTTATTACGAGTTAATGGGTGATTCGTGAGTTGAGGCAAGGTTGGTAATAGCATACGATAACTTGATCTTTCTATTAATAATCTCTTTGTATTATTTTGTTATTTATCAAGGAAGTTCCATGAGTCGGTAGACCTATGCATCTATGTATGAGCCTAGTGGGTAGATATTCCTTGCAGACTTAGGTTATGGTGAATGCAAACCTGATGATGGATGAGATCTGTACTTATTCTATAAACCTTTAGTCGAAGGTATTATAACATTTGGACATCTTTATTAAGTTTTTAGACCAATCTCTGATATAGGCTTTCACTATTAATTAGATTAAGATAAATAGGAAGGGCTCAATATCTATTCTTATAGGGTAATTAATTTAGAATTTAAATCTCTAATAATCCCATTATCATATCTTATGTATCTTCCTTCATAGCTAGGTTAAATTTAAGTTGAATTAGGATCCACTCATATGGATCCTAACTTGTTATATATACAACTATGCTCAATACTATTATTTACTAAATCTAGTATTAAGATTTCAATTAATGGTATAATTATTATTTTATCTATGCTTTAGTTACTACTTAGCCTTATTCCTAATTCAGCTGTCTGGCAAAGCTTGGTATGTAGCATTTTATGTAACCCTAATTACTTGTGTTAATGGTTACATATTTACTTTAAAGTATCTATATGTTTGTAAGATTAAGGTATCTATGGTTAGACATGTATTGGGCTCATATATATCCTAATAAATTGTGTACCTTCTATGGATGTATCTTTAATTAGAATGTTATTAATCTTGGGCTATACACTAAACCACATTTTATTAATGCCTTTATTTGATAACTAGACCTTATCTAAATATCTAGACTATATTAGTTGTTCATATAGTAAACAATCACATGTTTAAAATGTTAAGTAACCTTAGTTTACATCCTAATGTAATTTATTGGCTTCAAGGATTAATCCTAGATTTAAAATCTCTATTGATCTTATTTACCTTCTAATTAAATAATATTAGCTTCTATACAATATTCCCTAATTATGCAAAATTTCACCAAAACTTCATATGAGCTCTAAAATTCATGATTTAAGTTTCATTGGATAGATATTGAATTTAAATGAATTTAGAAATTTGTTTCACCCAATTTGGAGTTAGAATGAATAAGTTATGCCCTTATGAAATTCTCACTCTAATAAATCCAGAAAATAGTAATCGGCGGTGGGGTCCACCATTTAATTAAAGGCAGGCCCACATGTCAGTTTGACTTGCATTAACTAATCTTAATTTAACCGTTAGCACTTAATTAGGCAATCATGATTAGCACTAATGATGTCCTAGTCATTTGGCGGCGGGGTGGTCGGCGACGGCGAGAGGCGCGAACAGGAGGAGAGGGATATGGCGCAATTTTCACGTGAAAATATGCAAATGGGAGGAAGGAGAGAGGGGAAGACGTGGCATTGGCGAAGAGCGAGGAGCGGGTTGGCTGCGGCCGGAGAAACGGCGGGCGAGGGAGAGCAACGATCGAGAGCCGAGCGCGGGCGAGAAAAGAGAAGGAGGAGGAAGGAGAAGCCACGCGCCGGGCGGCGATGGAGCAGGAACGGAGAGAGAGAGGGGGTTGGGTGCCTTGACTGCCGACCCAATTCTTTTTATATATATATTTTATATTTACACACTTTATGAAATGCATGCTAGTCTTTTGTATGCATGATTAGCTAGAACCCTCCTCATGCCATCTCTATTCATATTCAAGGAGTAGTGAGGACTCCATCTTATAAATTGGTCTCCCCCACCTTGCCTTAGCAACATGGAACTAAACCATGCATGTTTTGGAATTAAGGAAATGGGCCATGCTCATATGGGCCAATCTCTAATAATTCCCTGCCATTGCCAGGCCCATCCATGCTCACTAGTGTGCTGCCACTATCACTACTGCCATCGCAAACCTAACTCGCCACTCCGCCTCCTTCTTCATCACCTCGCTCCCTCACATCGCAAACCTAACTCGCCACTCCACCTCCTTCATCACCTCCCTCCCTCAGCGCCGCCTACCATTCTTCCCCGTTTCGCTACTCACCATCACTGGATTGACTACATGTTGACAATCACCTCTCCCTAGCCAAAAATCTAGTTTGACTCATTGGGCCACATCAACGAATCGCCCATGGCACTGCCTCTTGCAGTTGCCCTCCTCCATCCCAAAATCAATGATCAGAGTTAAATTTGAAACCCTAAGCTCCTCACTGCCCTGTCAGAGCACGATCACGATGCACATCCAAAGGTTAGAAAATTCAACATATTTTTTTGAAAAAAGAATCATGATTGGTAATTAGAATTATCTGATCCAAATTGTCATTGATACAAGATTGGACAATAAACTTGTAAGCACCCCAGTTGGATCCGCGGACCATCGAGGATGCAAGGTACTCAATGAGAATCACACACAAGCGATCGTAATATATTGCATATTGTTATGTGTTACAAGTGGCCTACCCCTCCTCATTTACATGCGGTCCTATTTATAGAGTGGGAGGGGAGGCGCATGAAGTTATAAGTCTTCCCCCAAGGCCTGGCTTACTTCTAAGGATAGTTTTGTCCATTGGATTAGGTGGCCCTTGGGACAAGGTTGAACTCCCCTCGGGCTTCCACTTGACGCAGCCGATGCTTGAAGTATCACGCCTTGACAAGGTTGGTCTCTGGACTTTGTCTTAGTTTACGGTCCAGACCTCATCCGGGGTGGGTTCCTTGATGTGTTGTGCATTGCCAAGGTTGACCTCCGAACTCCATCAAGGTTGGCCCTCATATCTCATCCGGGGTGGGTCCCCTGAGGTGCCATGTCAACCAGGGTTGTAGTGGTGCACCTCGGCATACATTGCCTTGTCGAAGTTATCGTCAATCCAAGTTCGCATATGGACCCTCCCACAGGACAAATATTGATTAATTTGCTTACCTGAACACTCCTTTTGAAAAAATGGATATGTTCCCAAACCCTAGTTAGATATAGATCTCAACCAGTCTATACCAACATCAAATCCTCAACGAAAGCATGGTTCCAACCATGTCACCGTCGATGGAAAACCATCCCAGTCTGCTCACATGTTAGGATTGAATCGCTCTATCCTCTCTATGAGAAACCAACTAGTCTCTTTTGTTTCTCTGGATAAACACATATAGAGAAGAAACTCCTTGGATTGAATCACTCAATCTCTATTACCTCATCTCCAAACATAACAGGGAAAATACTCGGCTTAAATAAGCCTCATGTACATAAGGTCACATGACTTGTACTCCACGCACCTACTAACTCTACTAAGACCTATTGTCATGCCAGACCTCCTGGAATTTCTCCATGATCCATAAGACTCGGCCAACTTATTGACTCAAACTACGATTGCTTCAGTAGGCACTTCGACTACTACAGTACTGTCACGAGTACGACTTATGACCATGACTGCTACAGTACTCTTACAAGTACACTGTTGCTTCGATCACGACATTGCGACTCGATGCTTCGACCATGGCGCTTTGACTCAATGCTTTGACCATGGCACTTTGGCTCGATGCTTCGACCACGACGCATCGGTTGAATGCTTTGACCACGGCGCATCGTCTCGATGCTTTAACCATTGCATATTGACTACTGTAGCTTCTATGACCACTGTAGCTTACGACCACACTTATGCTGCGACCCTTTGTATGTTGTAGATATTGGCGCCTCCGTCTGATCAGTTCTCCCGGCTCAACATGCACTCCGGTTCAAGCCTCCATACTTGTACATATCACATGTATTGTCGTGTGCTTATTTTGGTGCCACACACTACTACCATGCAAAGACATACACAACACGATCACTACATGCAAAAGACTAAAGTAAAAAATGCAGATACAAACTTTGTCAAGATTAGTATCCAGGAATTTCCCCCATAATATTGATTGTCCATACTTCATGAATCTTCACAGAAGAGCTGGCTCATCATCACTCTGAACTCCATAGAGTAGTGCTTTCTCCTCCTTTCTTTTCTTACGACACTCGTATGTGAAGTGACCAAGCTCTTGGTAGTTGTAGCATATTACCTTGGTTTTTGTCAAACCTTCTTCGACACCCACCACTACTAGAGCTGCCCGAGGAGTCCTTGCCTTCTCACTTCGATGGCCGAGTCTCCCACTCGGCCTTGGTGAGAAGCAAATGCTCCTCATCCCACTTCTTGCGCTTGCGTATCTGCTCCTCATATGCTTTGGGGCGGCAAATTGCCTCCTCAAATGGCATGATCTCCACATCGGAGAATTACTCGGTTGTAGCTACAACTTGCAAAAACTTGTCAGGATCCGAATCGAGCAACTTCTTGATGAGTGCGGTATCCTCTAGGGTGGCACCAAGGCCACTGAACTTGCTCGCTAGCGCACTAATCTTGCCAGCAAACTCATCGATGGAGTTGCTTTCCTTCATGTTCTAGGCCTCAAATTCACTTTTCAAGGTCTGCAGCTGCACCTTCTTCACTTGATCGGTGCCGAGATACCTTATCTTCAAGCTCTCCCATGCCTCCTTAGCTGTCTTCTTCTTGGCAACCTGGTGGAGCACATCCTCGGGAATGGCCTGAAAGATGCACACAAGTGCCATCTTGTCCTTCCTCCTTTCCACAACCACTTCGGTCGTGGGTTCGATCACTTCCCAAATGTCCTACACCTCCATACATGCCTCTATCTTGATCGTCTAGGTGGAGTAGTTGGAGAAGGTGAGCATCGAGTATTGGAGAGATACGCCTCGCTCCCACATCGACCATGCCGCCAGTTGCTCGATGATGGGCACCTTGTTGAAGAGAAGGAACTCTGGCATACACCAAATCAAGAACTCAGACTCTGATACCAAATGTTGGGATTGAATTGCTCAATCCTCTCTATTGGAAACCACTCAATGGTCTTTCTTGTTTCTCTGGATAAAGACATGCAAAGAAGAAACTCCTTGGGATTGAATCACTCAATCTCTATTACCTCATCTCCAACACTTAACAGGAAAATATTCGGTTTAAATAAGCCTCATGCATGTAAGGTCACACGACCTGTAATACACTCACCCACTAACTCCACTAAGATCTTTTCTCATGCCACAACCTCCTGAGATTTCTCCACGATCCATAAGACTTAGCCAAATTATTGACTCAGACTATGACTGCTACAGTACTTTTACGAATACGATTTACGACGTTGACTGCTACAATACTCTTTCGAGTATGACTTACGAGTTACGACTATGACTACTACAGTACTCTTATGAGTACACTGCTGGTTCGACCATGGCGCTTTGACTCGATGCTTCGACTATGGCGCTTTGACTCGATGCTTTGACCACGGCATATTGACTACTACCGCTTCTACGATCACACTCATGCTACGGCCCTTTGCACATTGCAGATATTGGCGCCTCCGTCCGATCACTTCTCACGGCTCAACATGCACTCCGGCTCAAGTCTCCATACTTATACGTATCACACATATTGCCATACGTTTCTTCTGGTGCCATACACTACTATCACATCAAGACCTATACATCATGAGCACTATATGTAAAAAAATAAAGTAAACATGTTGATATATGTTAAGGATAGAATAGGAGATAGATTAGATCTGTTATTTGTTTCCTAATATGCCTTGTATTCCTTCTGTACATCTCCCTTGTATCTCTATATATATATTGCCTTTTGGGCCTTATGAATACATGCACAATATTCATAACATGGTATCAGAGCCTAAGTTAGGGTTAGGGCTCTGACCTAATTTTCTTCCGCTGCCTCTGTTGCTGCCGCCACCTGGTCTGTGCCACTCGGGTTGGTCATCGCTGTCCCAAGCCGCCGCCGCTCGGGCCCCTCCGTTCGAGCCGCCGCCGCCTGGACCGCTCGCCGTCCCAAGCCGCCACCGCTCCGGCCCCTCCACTAGAGCCGCCGCCGCTGGATCATTCTTTGCTGCCGCCAGATCCGCCGCTGAGCCGTCGCGATTGCTCGCTCTGCCAACCGAGCGGGCGCCGCCGCCTCGTCGCTCCACCAGGCCGAGCCGGGCCGCCACCGCTGTTGCCGCTCCGCCGCCGCGTCGGGCGCCGCCGCCGTTGTCGCTCCGCCGGCGCGCCGTCGCGATCGCGGCGCCTCTCCTCGGTCGCCGACCGCCGTCGCCTCTCCTCCGGCCGCATAGGGTCGCGGCGCGTCGCCTCTCCTCGGCCGTGCCGGTGCGGCGCAGCTCCATCTACGGGCTGCGGCTCTCTGGCTGCTAACGACGCCGTATATAGTCTTTGTAAAAAAAGAGCAAAAAAAAGAGCCAAAAAAACGTTGTTCTAACCGCCGCGCCGTCCAGCGCCGCCTGTTAGACTTTGTTGCCTTGGTCGCCGCGCCGTCCAGCGCCGCCTACCAATGGCTTATGTTCCCTCCGCTGCGATCCCATTCTCGGGAACAAAGCTCCATGGAACGAACTACATGTTATGATCTTCCCTCATGGAGATCACGCTTGATGGTCTCCGCCTTTGGGGATATGTTACCGGTGCTCGTCCTTCTCCGCCACCGCCGGTTGAGCCTCCTCCTAGGCGACCTACTACGCACCTCACGGAGCGGATGAGGTCGCTAAGAAGAAGAAGGAGGCGTCTGCTGCTTCTGCGATCTTTGTTGATGAGGCTTTTGGTATGCCATTGGCGCTTTGGCGCTGTGTGCTAATGAGGCCTGTGTTCGTGCCATCCTGGTGGTCAGTGTTGACGACTCCATTCAGCCAGATATTGTTGGTCTGCTGTCTACTCGACAGATCTTGGAGTACTTACGTGAGTGATATCAGCAGAGCAGTGATGCTCAGTTCTTTTCACTTCAGCGTGAGTTGGAGACGCTTCGCCAGGGAGATTCTTCCGTCGATGACTTCTTCCGAGCTCTGGCTAGTCACTGGCGCCAGATAGATGAGCTGGCTTCTCCACTGTGCCAGGAGTGCCACAAAGTTCAGAAGGCGGATCATGATCGTCTTCATCTTTATGATTTCGTCTGCCGTCTTCGCCCAAAGTTTGAGCCTGTCAGAGCTCAGCTGCTGAGCCGCTCGCCACGACCGACTGTCACCGAGGCTCTTTCGACACTTCGGGCTGAGGAGCTTCATCTCGGGCTAGCGGCCTGCGATCCGTTCCGACCGCTTGTTGCTCCTTCTTCGACTACATCGACGGTTCCTGCTACAACTACGGTTCCTTCCCAGGTGCCTGTTGCCGCTCCTGCCTTTGCACCAACTGGAGTTCAATGCAACTACTGCAAGAACTACGGGCATGACTACCAGCGTTGTGCGGTGCGAAAAAAGCGGAATAAGGCGCATGGGGATGGACGATCCAAGGGGGGGCAGGGAGGCCCTTCCTTCACAGGAGGACAGACCAGCTCATCAGGATCTCAGCGAGGTGACTCTGTTCGGCGGCTTTGCGAGCTCTTCTTGGCAGCTCTCTCACGGCTCGGCGAGTTACGCTAGTCTAGCTCGAGCGTCTCCCAGTACCTCTTGGGTTCTAGATTCTGGTGCCTCTTTCCATATGACATCAGATTCCACATCTCTCACTTCAGTAGGACCTCTTGTCCTCCCAATCTCTGTCCGGACTGATGATGGTACTTTCTTGTCTGTTAGTTGTCAGGGCACTCTTTTGTCCACTGATTTTTCTGTTCCAGCTGTTTCTCATGTTCCCCAACTAACCATGCAGCTTCTTTCAGTGGGACAGCTCACTGACCTTGGTTGTAGGGTTGGTTTTGACTCTCACACCTGTTTTGTTCAGGATCGACAGACAGGGACGATACTTGGGACTGGCCGGCGCCGTAGGGATCGTCAGGGTCTCTACATTCTCGACCGTCTTCATCTTCCGTCCGCTTCAGCTGCTTCTACCACGTCTACCTCCACTGCCACTGCTGCCACCACCTCTGGAGTTTTTGCGTAGTGGCATCACCGTTTAGGTCACCTGTGTGGGTCTCGTCTTTCGTCATTAGTTCGTCAGGGTGTCCTTGGACGTGTTACTGTTGACACATCGATGTTTTGTCGAGGTTGTAAGCTGGGCAAGCAGCTACAACTTCCTTATCATTCTAGTGAGTCATTGTCTTCTCGTCCTTTTGATTTAGTTCATTCAGATGTATGGGGACCTGCGCCTATTATCTCAAAAGGCGGGCATAAATTCTATGTTATTTTCATTGATGACTATTCCCGTTTTACTTGGCTTTTCCCTATGTCTAATCGTGAGTCGTTTCTTGCGATCTATCGTAGCTTTGCCATGATGGTTCGTACTCGATTTGAGTCCTCTATTCGTACTTTTATTGTGATTCTGCTGGCGAGTATTGTTCTAGTGCGTTGGACAATTTCTTTACGGCGGGGCACTCTTTATCGATCTTCTTGTCTTGGTGCTCATGCTCGAATGGGGTTGCTGAGCATAAGCATCGTCATCGATTGAGGCCGCCGCACCCTTCTTCTTGCTTCTCACGTTCCCCACGATTCTGGTGAAATTTGTTTCTACGTGCATATCTCATTAATATGCAGCCTTCCACTGCTCTTAAGGATGTCGGTCCTATAGGCGTCTCTACTCTAGAGCCCCGATGCGATCACCTTCGTATTTTTGGCTGCACTGTTTTGTCTGCTGCCGCCTCGTGAGCGCACTAAATTGACACCCGATCGATCAGTGTGTGTTTCTTGAGTACGATTCGAGCATAAGGGTTATCGTTGCTATGATCCTTCTACTCGACGGATTAGGATCTCACGAGATGTTGTCTTTGACGAATCTCGACCTTTCTTCTATCAAGATTCGGCTCCTCACACTGCTTCCACCATCGAGACGATCTCCTGGTTGTCTCTCCCTGACTCCTCACCCATTTCCCCCTTTCCCGCCGGTACCTTCACCTCTGTGTTGCCTCTGCGGCACCGCCTCCTTCCCTATGGCACCACCGTCTCGTTTCTGGGGTGCACTACTCGACGTCCTCGTCCTTCACGGATCCTCTCACGGTCTCTTGCCGACACCGGCGTCGATTCATCGATGATGCTCCTCGTTCGCCCTTCGTGACCGGGCAACCATTCGACCTCCTGCTCGTCTTGGTTTTGCTTCGCGACTCATGCTCTCTCACATCGAGCCTAGTTCTTATCGTGAGGTCGCTTCTCATTCGAGTGGCAGCTCGCCATGGCAGAAGGAGCTTGATGCGCCGTCGTCGTCGGAGACTTGGGAGATTGTCCGACACATGCACGCTCATCCTATCACATGCAAGTGGGTGTACAAGATTAAGACCAGGTCTGATGGTACCATTGAGCGCTACAAGGCTCGTCTTGTAGCTCGTGGTTTTCAGCAGGAGTATGGTCGAGATTATGATGAGACATTTGCTCCTGTTGCTCATATGACCACTGTTCTCACTCTTGTTGAGGTTGCTTCTGTTCGCCGGTGGTCTATATCTCAGCTGGATGTCAAGAATGCCTTTCTTAATGGCGTCTTGCATGAGGAGGTTTACATGCAGCCACCACCTGGGTATTCTGTTCCAGCTGGTCATGTCTATCGCCTTCGTCGTGCTCTTTATGGTCTCAAACAGGCCCCTCGTGCCTGGTTTGCGCGTTTTACCTCAGTGATCACCGCTGTCGGTTTCACTGTCAGTGTCCATGATCCTGCTCTATTTATCCATGTCTCACCTCGAGGTCGGACACTGCTTCTTCTATATGTGGATGATATGCTCATTACTGGTGACGATCCCTCATTCATTGCATATGTGAAAAAGCATCTCAGTGAGCAGTTTCTGATGACTGATCTTGGTTTGCTTACATACTTTCTTGGGATTGAGGTTTCTGTCACGCCTGAGGGTTACTACCTCTCCCAATAGAAGTATGTCCAGGATCTTCTTGATCGATGCAGTGCGATGATACTCGCCTTCTTGAGACTCCTATGGAGCTCGTCTTGACTCCGTGCTCACGATGGTGATCCTCTTGAGGATCCTACTCGGTATCGCCATCTGGTTGGCAGTTTGGTATATCTTGTGAGCACTCGTCCTGATATTGCTCATGCTGTCCATATCTTGAGTCAGTTCATGGTTTGTCCTACTCATCTTCACTACAGTCATCTTCTTCGTGTTCTTCGCTACTTGCGTGGGACCATATCTCGTCGCTTGTTTTTCCCTAGCTCCACCTCACTCCAGCTTTAGGTGTACTCTGATGCGACCTAGGCTAGTGATCCTTCTGATCGTCGATCTCTTTCTGCTTACTGTGTTTTTCTTGGCTCCTCCCTGATTGCCTGGAAGACAAAGAAGCGGTGCGATTCCGTTCGAGTGCAGAGGTGAGTTGAGAGCTATGGCGATTATGACAGCGAGATTACTTGGTTGAGATGGTTACTTGCAGACTTTGGCGTACCTGTGAGGGGACCTACTACTCTTATGACTGACAGTACATGAGCCATCAGCATTGCTCGTGATCCAGTGAAGCATGAGCTCACCAAGCACATTGGTGTGGATGCTTCATACACTCGCTCCAAGGTGCAGGAGGGTGTACTTGCTCTTCAGTTTGTGTCCTCAGAGTTACAGATTGCTGACTTCTTCACGAAGCCACAGACTAGGGCACAATATTTGTATTTTCTCTCCAAACTCAGTGTGTGTGATCCACCATGAGTTTGAGGGGGGTGTTAAGGATAGAATAGGAGATAGATTAGATCTGTTATTTGTTTCCTAATATGCCTTGTATTCCTTCTGTACATCTCCCTTGTATCTCTATATATATATTGCCTTTTGGGCCTTATGAATACATGCACAATATTCATAACTCCTATTCTATCCTTAACAATATAAACTATATCAAAATTAGTATCCAACAGGCCGCCGGTCGCTCTCTCCGGTGCACCCCGATCAAGTTTCCAGCGCAGGCAAGCTAGCTGCAGGGTGAACTCTAGGCTCTTCGTTCCGATCCACCAAACACATACGGCGGGAACACTCCCCCGAGTGTGTGACGCACGTTCCCCTGCGATTACCGGCCACGTGCTCCTGGCCGCCACACCTCGCAGTCACCGTCGTGCCTCCTGAGAAGCCGGAAGGGCCGCGCCCGCGCGCGCACACAGTAGTCTGACCGTCCATGCAAAGGCTCAGCTGGCTATATCTAAGCTAGGACTTGGGCACGTGAAGAGTCAGCATTGTCTAATGGCTGGTACGCTCTTGGCGCTCATGCAGGACTCCACGTCCCATTGATCCATCTGTGAACAGCCATTGCGATACGACTTGAAGGCACCAAGAGGCAAGAGCCATTGCCCAAGTAGGCTCTGTACATGTTGTTCCAGTTTTTTGGATCTTTCGCAGATATTTGATGCATCTATCAAAAGATTATTCCGTTTCCAGCTGCATGCTAGATATAAAAGTATTGGTGGCTAGCTGCGCAAGCCGGTTGTTGGAATCGTTCATCCACCAGCTAGCTTGGGATTGGCAATTTAGCACACCGGCCTTGCAGGAGTGACGGACATACTCCATAGATCAGTTTGTTGGATCTCGACAAGCTGGTTCAAATCCGAAACCTTTTACAAACCTTGATGTGGGATCTGGATTGGACAATTCGAATCTTCTATGTATTTTGAGCTAGTTCCAGAATTAGCAATTAGCTAACACAATAACATCGGCAGATATCACATCCATACTTGCGTAACAATAAAAGATATAGTAGTAAATTATCATAAGCATGCTAGATGGCCAAGTTCTTACATCATAAGCCTGTTAGAACTAATCTTGACTCATTTTATTTGCATTGAGTGTGTTTGAGGTGGTCGAAAGCTGCAGCCAAAGTTGTGGTCGAAGCAATGATCAAAACAGATAGTCGTAGTGGGCTAAGAGTACTGTAGCAGTCATGGTCGTAAGTCTGTGTATGGTCATAAGACTGTGTGGTCGTAAGTCTTTGTGATAGTAAGACTATGAGGTCGGAGTCGAGCGGTCGGAGAAGGAGTTGAGTAGCGGTCGTAGCCTGAGTCAATAAGTATTTAGAGGACCGAGTCATGTGGATTGTGGAGAAATTTCAGGAGATCAATGCATGATCGTTAGTAGTATGTGAGTGGCCTACATGTGCAGCCCAGTTATATCTATTTAAGCATCTCAATCGAATGGAATAAATGAGTGATTTTGCAATGAGTAAATTGTCTCCCTTGTGTGTATTTGTCTCTTGAGAGAGATAGAAAATACAAAAAGAGTGAGAAATCTTGAGAGATTTTCAACATTTGGTATCAGAGCAAGGTGTGAGGAGAAATGACTCGCTCATCAACATGATGGCGTCCGCAGCAGTGTGCATCGGGCGAAGGTGCACAGGTGCTGGTGACGAGTCGGCTGCAGCACCGTGCACTCGGGAGCACGATGGCGAAGGTCCATGCGGCCATGGCGAGGCCAATGCAGTGTGCCAGAATTGCATGCGACGTGTACACCAGCGGCGGCGTGATCGATGTGGTGTGGCAACGACGGGTGCACCAACGACAATGAGTGGAGGCCAGAGGTGGCGCAGTGGTAGACTCCATGTGAAGTGGAGGCCGCGGGTGGTGACAGACTCTAGGCAAGATGGAAGCCGAAGGTAATGGTGTGAAGCCATTATTGCTGGAGGAGTCGGTGTGAAGCCGACAAGCATGTCTCGGTGTGAACCCGAGTGGTAGCGGTGCGATGCTGCTACGAGGAGGAATTGGTGCGAGGCTAACAATGGTGCAATCAATCATGCGAGGCACCCATGGAGGAGTATCGATTGGCGGTGAGAGGCCGCAGACAATGTTGTCTCGCTCGTGTTGGAGGAGGCCATGAGTAGTGGTGTGAGGCCACTACAAGGTGGATATCAGCGTTGAGAAGGCATCATCCACAAGATGAAGATGTTGCTATGTGTAGCAAGGTGATGCCGCTGCGTGTGGCAACAAAGAGTTGAGGCCATTGTGTGTGGCAAGAAGAGAAGACTGATGCATGCAGCAAGACAGTGCGGTTGAGTACGTCAAAGATTTACATGTCAAGATTAGGGGGGAAATTGTTGGAACTAATATTGACTCGTGTTATTTGTGTTGAGTGTGTTTGAGGTGGTCGAAGCTACAGCCAAAGCTGTGGTCGAAGCAACGATCCAAACAGGTAGTCGTAGTGGGCTAAGAATACTGTAGCAATCATGGTCGTAAGTCTGTATGTTGTCGTAAGACTATGTGGTTGTAAGTCTTTGTGGTTGTAAGACTATGCAATCGGAGTTGAGCGGTCATAGGAGTTGAGTAGCGGTCATAGCCTCAGTCAATAAGTAGTTAGAGGACCGAGTCATGTGGATCATGCAGAAATTTTAGAAAATCAGTGCATGATCATTAGCAGTAGGTGAGTGGCCTACATGTGTGGCCCGGTTGTATCTATTTAAGCATCTCAATCGAATGGAATAAATGAGTCATTTTGCAGTGAGTAAACTATCTCTCCTGTATGTATTTGTCACTCTCAAGAGATAGAAAATACAAGAAAGAGATTGAGAAATCTTGAGAGATTTCCAACAAAGCCATGGAGGCCAAACATAGGTGAAGTCTTGCAGCCGAAAAGAAACTTACAAGTGGAGTCCCCTAGGATATGCCTATAGACAATCAACTGGGATACGCGACGTAGTACTCTGTGTCATCTTCAACCTTCGAATGATGGTTACCAATGTTCACTAGCATATCACTCCTTGAGCACAAAATTCATATAATTAAGTAACAATGTGTACAAAGTACTCAGCAAGTCCTTATATCAGCATATAAGTATATATCTATATGCAGGGCTTAACCAAGAGAATGTCTTATGTTTCTTTTAGCATAATGTGAGCTTGTCAAATATCATTGTATAGCTAGTTTCCAAACCTATGACTAGCCATTTTTAACTAAAATCAAATATACATTTTAAGTCAAGTTTATCACGAGGGAGGGATCCAATTGCTTCTGTAATCCATATCCATACTAAGATTAACAAGAGTCCATACCAAGATACCAGATTTCTAAGATCACTAAATGAATTTCATTTCCAAACCAGAATACCAGATCCATAATCACTAGTAACCAATTTTTGCGAAAACTATGCAAGTGTGAACTTTCTACACACTATAGAGATTGTACATTTTATCCATAAGATATGATTAACTTATAATACCAGCCACCACACGCTTCCATAGGCATGCTACTGAGAAAATCATAATAAGACTTTTGTAATGCTTAGCTTCGATGCTTACTTCCACTCCATGGCAGAGTCCTCAACACTAGTGACAGTGATCGCTCCCATTCAGAGTTACACCTCAGCCCCAAAACGTTCTCATCCCAGTCTACATTTTCAATAAAGGACCCTATTGTTTGGGTGTCTACAACCCTTTTCAACAAAATCCACAAGGGTAGTGACTATTACAGGTCGCTCCCACCAATCAAAATAGAAATTTAGAAATACATAGACAATATTTGTGTAGGATTCACATCGGATCTAAGCAAATTAGTAGACCAGATTTGTCCCATAACCAGAATTGTGGTTACATGTTATGTGTACAGAAAAGATGCACACAAGAATTTGGTTGTTAAACAACTCAAGCGAGACTGACTACAAACACAAGAATTTGGTCGTTAAACAACTCAAGCGAGACTGACTACAAACTCAGAGTTCATGCAATCCCTATATAGCTATTCAAGAAAGGACACGTGCAATCCCTGCACTGCCCATCTAAAAATGATACGTGCAATCCCTATATGGCTAATCCATAATGACACATGCAATCCTGATATGGACAATCTAGAAATGACACGTGCAATTCCTGCATGGCCAATCCAATATGTGCAATCCTTGCATTGGTCTCTAACCCAACCACTCGCCGGAGTTCCACCATTTTATAAAATATCATGTCTTCAGTGGTAACCCATATTCCATTTTCACTGTCATGTCTTCGAATTTTAGTCAGCAGTGTTCAGATTATATTTGATTTCACTACTAGCGCATTTCTAAGGACAACCATAATCTAGTGCGGTTTAACTAAGGGTGGAGTTATTACTATTATAAGTATCCTAGGGTGACATGGAGATGATGTTATCAATAATCAAGGGAGGGGGCATAATAGGTATCACTGGCATGGTGTAGCTAGGCAATCAACATTTAACACAACATTTTAAGTAAATAATAATAATAAGCATGCATTTGAATTTGAAAGTAAAATACTTGCATTTGAAGACTGGGTTCAACATGATCAATCATATGGACTTGTATTGCTCAATTTACTGTGGCCTTCATCTTGCTCAAAATCTTCTCAATCAATGGTCTTGAACTCTTGGCCTTTATCTCAATCTCGACCTTGCTTGATCCATTGCTCTTTTGAGACTCCAAATTTTAGTTACGTGATAAACAACCGAATCCAAATAAATCTAAATGACTCGAAAAAATCTAAATAAATTTGACTGAACTTAATTTCTCATTCTGAGGGTTAAATTGATGGTATGAGCTACTATTTCATTGAGTGTGGGGGTGTAGACGAAGTTATCAAATTTTGAGCAAAGGAAAGATGGCAGAAAGAGAATCTACCGAGAAGGATGTCAAGGGACGATCAATGATGATGAAGGAATATTCATGAGAATATTCCACTCGAGGTTTGAAGGTGGTTAGGTGTAGCTGACCAGAGTACATTATTTCTTGATATTAACTTGATTTATTTTATTTTTTTCATATTTATTAAGGAAGTTTCAAGCGTTCGGTGAGGACTACAGACAGACATGAGGGTCTACACACAATAGGTATAATTTTAATAAACCTCATCAACCCTATCCATCATACTTCTAGAAAGTCATAACGTATTATTATTCAAGGTTTATTTACCAATCAACCGAACTTAAAATGTGGGGTCAGCTATTTAATTAATCACTACTACGCATATAATTTATCTGTTTGCCATTTTAGCCAAATTAGTACTACTAAGGACCAATAGTCCATATGTTATTGAGACGATGGGTTATATTTTAATAGAGTTTTGTCATTGAAGCTATGCTCTGAATTAACTACCATTGGGATACCCATTTATCTTTAGTTGCCATCTGACACCGATTGACTTTGATTTAATTCATATGGATTATCTATGATACATGTATATTATTATGGGACTATTATGGCCTAGTTATATTTAAACATCATCTATAATTAAATTTGTATTTTAATTATAGTAGCAATGACATGCTTGATTACCATTATTATCATTTTTACCTATGCAAACATATATTTGAATAGTGCCCTAAATTAACATTTGCTTATACAATATATGTTGGTCGCATGCTAATTATTAGCATCACAATTTAGCTTCCAATTACAGTCCAAATTAACATCTAATTATGTTTCATGATGAACCTTCGCTAGTTTTTGTACTTCCAATTAAATATTAATTGTCATACTATTTAAATTATCACCTTAATAAATCCTTTATTATTTGCAAAAAGGGGCCCTCATGATATTTGGAATATGATTACATACATTTTATATGGCTTAATCCCATACTAAGTATTTTTAGGCCTAACCAAATTGTTAAACCTTCTTGACATGCAATTAATCAAGATTTATTTTCAAGTTTGCATAAAACCTTATTCTATTTCCAAAATTGATTTTATTCTTACTTTTATTTATGACTTAGTTATATGGCAGTGGAACATGGAGTGACATGAATGGTTTGGGGAAAAGTCTACCGAGATGGCCGGAACATGGGGTGGAGGCGGCGGCCGATGTGGTTTGGTCTGGTGCTTAAGATCGATTCAAGCTTGTGGGGGAAGGGGATGGCTTGGGGCATTGTAGGAGTCATGAGGGATCAAGAGGGGACCTGGGGGCATAGCTTAAATGAAGGGGAGGAGGAGGGAGGCGCCAGGGTCAAGATGGGCACATTCGGCGCGATATTTCGCAAGCGCGGTGCGCGAACTTGGTGTTGTTCTTGTGTTTAGCTTGGTGAATTGACAGGACTAGGTCACTGTGATGTGACTACCTAGTGCCACCTACTACAAAGTCCAAGGTGGCAACACTTGCTATCTTGCATAAAGAGAGAAGAGAGTTTGCGTGAAAGAGAGAGCAATCAATTGGAGAAGAACAGGAGTGTCTGCTGGCATCTGGGGCTAGGGCTTGCATGTCAGTGAGATAAGAGGGGGAAGTAGAGATGCCTTCAATGGGGAAGAAATTAGGGATTAAGATTTGCCAATTTATTAATAGAGTCTTGATCTGAATTTGAATTCAAATTTTGGAGTGGTGCAAAATTTGAATTCCAATTTTGGAAAGGTTTTGCACATCGAGAAAATCCAAATTTGATTTAAATTTATGATTAAGTACTTTTGCATTTAAATTTTTATCTTGAGTTTTGGAAATTGGTTTTGAATTTTAAAATTTGAAATCTGGGAACGATTTCCACACAAGAGATTTTGGGAAACACACAAATGAATTTTTGAAATTTTATTCTTGAGCTATGGAGTTTTTATTTTAAAGTTTGTTAGACCATGTGATGCTCGTGCATTTAGTTGATGATGAATAATTGGTATTTGATTTATTGGAATTTGTATTTGAAAAATTTCTGGTCGATACGCTTTTGTGTTTGAGTTTTCAGAATGGAAAAATGACTATGAACGGTAGTCCGATTGACCTTGTGATAGATGGTTCGATTGGCAGGTTCGTTCAGTCCAATCAGCAAGTCCAAACGGTAGACTTCGACCACAGCAGACTTCAACCTGGTTGGTATTTGCTATGGTTTGGTTGTTGTCTATAAATAGACAAGGGTGTGTTTCGAGTGTGTGAGCTAATGACGGTCAAGTTAGAAAGAACTTGTGCCGGAGAAAACGTTTCTTTGATCTTTGCATGTGTAGGTGGGCGTGGAGACGATCATGGTCGATGACGAGGAGAACTGGCACTAGGATGGGGAAGTTTGAGGTCCAAGCGGTTGAGGATCAACGGTGATGATTACTGGAGAAGATACGAGATGTGCGGTCCTGTAGACTTCAACACATGATGATGATATATGGAGAAGATACGGGAGGCATGTTCTCGTAGGCTTCAAGATGTGAGATGTGTGATGCGTGATGAAGATACAGAAGGTGCGGTCCTAGAGGCTTCGTCATGTGATAGGATTGGTTAAAACCCATGTTTAGAAGGGTTTCGGGTTCGTTGATTTTCGGAAGAGATAGGATTGCATGTCCAGGTTGTTAAGGATATGGTTTGAGATGTCTGTGCTTGAGGTAAACACAGTTTAGGACTCTATCATATAAAAGCAGGTAGAGGCTAAGGGTTTTAGTGTGGCTTGGTGGAAGTTTTTTGTGCTAGAGTTTCAAGGGATGCCGTGAGGGTGCTTTATAGCCACAAAACATAATCTAGAAATAATAAATCAGACCTATTCCAGGAAAAGTTAGTTGGTGTCTGTCGGGACACAGGATTTCCGAACCCGGACCCTCTGTGTATTACTGCACTAGTCCCAGATCAAAGCTAGTGCACACAGTTAAACAGAAATGAATACATAACCAGCAACGCTTTATTACAATATTAAAGAGTACAGACCGAAAGGTCTCATTATTATAATTAAGGTTTCAAGACCTCGCACACACGAAACACAGCGGAAGCAAAAGATAAACTCGGTGAAGACCCATCAATACGCCACAGGCAATTGACTGGGGAAGCGCGACCTAGTCCTCCGGGAAAAATCCATCACAGCCACAAGCGAAGCAGTAGTCGTAGTCACCTTCTTGAGCTTCGACTTCCTCTGAGTAATGTTTTTGGAGTGCAACATGTGAGTACATAAAGTACTCCGCAAGTCTTGGGAAAATGCAATAGATGCAAGGCTTTACAAAGGAAGGCTATATGGTTCTTTTGCACAAAGAAATATTTTAAATTCCATTACTACTAATTATTTTCGAAGGCATCAATTTAATAAAGTAAATGATTTAACAGAACTACAATTATTCTCTAGTGAAGGCTCCATCTACCAACACTAGATTAATCATTTCCAACTGATCAAGTTAATATTGCGGGTTACGTCCACCCTCTCTGGCTCCAACTGCCAGGATACCCTTCCGAGAGTTCCCTCCACTCTCGGAATACAAAAACTTTGATTTTAAAACCAAAACCAAAAATCTACCATGTGCATGCATTCCTTGCCCGCCCTTGACCGTGGGCACGGCTATTCGAATAGTTTTACACTCTGCAGAGGTTGTACAACTTTACCCACAAGAGATAAATTATCCTAAAAGTCAACACGCTTCCTTTGGCATGAGACCCAGATAAAATATCACAAAGCCTTTACCTTACTCTAATCTAGCTAGATACCACCGCTGAGGTTTCACCGCAGTAGGCTAACCGCCGAACCAAGCCCCTCTTACGCCATATGAGTCTGATAAATCCTGTCCCTCACTGTGGATAACCGGTCCATCCACGACACCCACTTTCCATCGGTGGCACCTAAACTAGACTATCATAAGTTAGTCGACTAGGTCGTACCCATATAGACTTGTGGTTGTGCGGTTAATGCTCGATCCGGACAAACACAAGCGTCGGTCCTTAATTGACTAGGGTGGAACATACACTTAACAAGATCTCGTGCTTCTGCACCAACCCAAACCAACCATCCACCTAATCTAAACCAACTTTCACATTTTATTTTATTTTAAAAGAATAGTGGCAACTCCACTCACCACCACTTTATAAACACAAGGCTCAACCACAAATCTTAATTTCCCAATTTCAAGAGTTTCTAAAGATATTAGATAGCATGACTAAGCATTATCCTACCATTCTAATATTCACAAAGATTAATATTAATCTCATTATTGAGACAAAGGAAGTTCTAGGGTGACAAGGTACATGGCAATCAATGTCAAATGAGGGCATAACAAAGTTGGAATAACTAATTCCTAAAGATTTGAACTAGTGATTTTATGTAAATAGCAATGCACATAATTTAAAATATTTCAAAAGCATAGGTTCAAGATGATCAAAGGAGACTTGCCTTCCTGCAGGATCTCTGGGTCTTCTTGCTGTTGGGTGGAGTGATCGTCGACAACGTTGGAATCTATGCGAGAAAAGACGAAGCAAACAAAGCAAATAAATACAAATAAAAATTCAAATAAACTCAAAAATTCAAATAGAGGCCATAGTTGGATAGATCATGATTTTAGATGAATTTAGAAATTTGAATGGCTGAATTTGGAGTTAAAATGAGAAAGTTATGCTTGTTTGAAGTTTTCAGTTTGAATAAATCCAGAAATTAAGACATTTCTGACAGGTGGGGTCCACTGTTCAGTGAGTCCACAGAGAGCTGTCCCTGACATGTGGGACCCACTGGACAGTGAGCCCACTGGCTCAGCCTCTGACACGTGGGACCCACTGGACTCCGGGCCCACTTGTCAGTGACCGGTCTGAGAGGTGGGGCCCGATCGGCGGTGGCCGCGAGGGCAGTGCCGTGACGCAGGTGGGGCCCACTTATCAGCGCAGTTTAATTGAGAAAACTCAACCTCGCGTGCGGGCCGAGGGCTCGAGCGCGCCGAGGAAGTCGGGGAAGGAAGAGCGGCGGTGATAGCCAAGTGAGCGGGGGCGTGCCTACCCATAATGGGTAGGTAACCCTCTTGAGGATACCGCGGGAGGCGGGCGGAGATGGTCGGAGGCGAGGTTGCCGCGCGAGGAAGGCCGGAGGTTCGTGGCGCGTGAAATGAAGTCCCGTGCGGAGGGTCGGTTGGAGGGTCAACGAGTGCGGCGACGAGCGGAGAAGGCGGCGACGGGGAAGCCGACGGCGCAGCTCGGGAGCTCCGGTGCGACGGCGCTCCGGCGACGGGGAAAGGTGGCCGAGGTGACGGGGAGGTTCGCCGACGCACGAGGAGGCTTGGGATGGCGACGGCAGGCTCCGGGGATCACCAAGGCGGCAGCGATGGCTCGCTGGAGTTCTCACCGGACGCGCACGGGGAAACTCATGGTGCGGGGTGCTCGGGCTCGGGAAGCGAGAGAGGGAGAGCGGAGGAGGTGGTGTGGCGAGAGAGGGAGCCGATGGGGTATTTATAGGGGTGGAGGAGGGGGCACGGCGCGGCAATTCCTCACCGGTGTGTCGGCCGGAAAAAGGAAGGTTCGGAGGAGAAGGCAAGAGGGGCGCGGAAGGAAGGGAGTACGAGGAGATCGGGATTCGGTCGCGGTGGCGTCAGGGCTTCAAAATCGCAGAGGGCGAGGAGAAAGGTCGGGATCGACCGGATTGATCGGCCGGCGAGAAAAGGAAAGAGGAGGAGAGAAAGAAGGAAGGAGGCGACTCGCGAGGGCGGCAACGGCACGGCAGCGGGCCGGGTGTGGCGGGAGCGGGGCGCGGACCCAGCGACGCGAGGCCCGCAGTCAAAGGAAGGAGGCGAGAGTGCGGCGGCGCGGATCGAAGCCACGTGGTCTGAGGGAAGATCGGGCGGCGGCCGTGTTTAAGTGGGCGGGGACGGTGGATCGGGCCGGGCGCGAGGACGCGACTTATCCAGGCTGTCCACGCGTCGGGCGAGGAGGAGGAAGCGGGTTTGTTTGGCGAGTCAGCTTAGCGCGAGGAAGGGAGGAGCGGCTGGATTGGCGGGCGGCGTGGGCGGTCTGGGCCGTCCACGCGTCGGCTGGAGGGAAGGAAGGGATTTTTATTTTTTTTGGAATTGATTTTCTATTTCCAGAAAAGGCTAGAAAATTATTTAGGCCTCAGAAAAATATGAAAATACCTCCAAAAATTCCAGAAAAATTCACAGAAGCTTCTGGAGTTATTTTGGACTTAATAAAATTATTTCCAACTACTTTTAATATTTAATTTTCATATTTTAAATTACTTTTTAAATTCTAAAAATAGGTTTTAAATTCCAAAAAATCCAGAAAGGCAAATAAAAACCAAGTAAAATCCAATTACTTTAAAATAATTAATTTTAATTTAAATTTTTCCAGAAAGGAGAAATTTGGGATGTGACTGTCAGTGACATATTTTCTGAGCATCATTTTCTTGTGTCTTTGGAGGCTGGTTAACACATCACGATATTGCATGTCATGAGCTCGGTGTCTTCGGTCGTCGGCTTAATCCAACCAAGCAAAGCACAGTGTTGTCTTTAGCATGTCCTCATTCGAGTGGTCAAAGCATTCGAGTAGTTGAAGCTTTTGAGCGGAGAGAGATTTTGGCCATGTGCAAAGGCAGTTGTAGTGAGCGGTCGAATGATCGAAGCGTTCATCGAATGCGTGTAAAGGAGGTCAAGTGATGTAATATTCCAAAAATTTTGACTCTAGGAAATGTGTAACCCTTGTATTATTTTGGAATATATTTTCTTGATATTTGAACTCTGTTGGATTTCCTTGGATTTTTGGTTTAAGGATCCAGTAATTGAAGAAATTATGAAAAATAAAACATGGAAAGGCCAAGAAGGAAATGTGGAAATGATAGGAATTTAGAGTTTGAAATAAAACTTGAATTTCTACTTGGGGTAAATAATAATAATGATGGGGCAAGGTAAATAAATGTGTGTATGTATACACCATAATAATAAATGAATAAGTAAATAAAAGTAAAAATAAAATATAAAATAAAAGATACCAGAATAATAGTAATGAAGAAATAGAGGCAAAGAAATTATACAAGTAAAAATGTGCATAAGAATAGGCTTGAATAATATATATATATATATATATATATATATATATATATATATATATATATATATATATATATATATATATATATATATATATATATATATATATATATATATATATATATATATATATATATATATATATATATATATATATATATATATATAGAAGAGAAACCATGCGGCCTGGCCAAACCGGCCTAGCCCAGCCGGCATACCGCCATCCCTTCTTCCTCCTCCACTCCACCCCCTCGCTAACTCGGCCAAGGCCGCAGGCCGCAGCTGCCATCAGGCCAACATCGCAGCCCACCTCCTCCCATGGAGCTCCCTTCGAACGCCGGTCTCGGCGCCTCGAACTGCGTCACGGGCCACCGCGATCCGTCGGTGCCACTGCTCCGTCGCGTAGCTGCACATCGTCACCCCGCACGGTCGTCGCTGAGAATCGCGCGAGCTCCCACTCCCTTGCTCTGCCGCCCGTCGTGTCGTCCTCGACCGTCATCAGCACCAGTCACTCTGCCGCGCAGTTATACCGTGCCGTCAAGTCGTGGGCAGTTGTCCTGTAGCCATGCCGAAGCAACATCGCTGCCATGCCCCAGCCATCTACTCCTTGACATCAGCCCCACCCGGTCGCCTATAAAAGCCGCCGAAGCCCCCATGGTTCTCCCCACACTCCACTAAATGTGATGATGGGCCGATCTTTCGAAAGGTACTAATAAGTCGATTGTAGAAAACACGACGTTGATGATCCAAAGGCTCCGACCAAAACAGATCGAACCCCTCGCAATCACTACACCACTGCTTCAATGGTTATCAACCATGCCAAACACGGTTGACCTCGCCAAGAAGGCTATTTCCTGCAAGCGAATCGAGAACACAAGCAAGAGAGTACAAGATGCAATCTGAAATTGTATTGCGAATAAAGATTAAGTTCACAAGTTGAGGTTGCTCAATTGAACGTGCGGTGAAACTGCTAAGCAGAATAATTTCTTAAGAAAAACCCGAGGAAAACTAAAGAGGTGCGACCTCCTTAAATAAGGGAAGGGCAAGCTGCACTTACCTAAGGAAAAAGGGTGCGGTACTATTCACAGTTACTGTTCATGTGAACAATACGGCCATGGTACTATTCATGTGAACAGTACCCATGAAGACGGCGGCTGCTCAAATAGCTTAAGTGGTGATACAAGGCTCAAGGCCCACTTTGACTTGGACTGCAAAAGTGACACGACTTGTTTGGCAGTTTCTGGTCTGCTCGGATGGAGTTTGGAGGTGAGACTAGATCCATCTGAAAGTAGAATTCAAGAGCTTTCTAAAGAGTACTCACGGGAGCCAAGAAGCCTTCTGGATCAAAAGTTATGGCCGTTTGAAATAGACATTGTTAAAAAGGCTGAATCTGAGTCGAACTCGCGAACAAGACTTGGATTGTGCTTGACGGTTCCACTTCTACACTTGATCTCGCGTGGTTCTTCCCCATGGTTCCTAAGGACAATTAAATCATCACAATATTTAAGTAGTATGCCATTCTTTGAAATATTTCTATGCAAACTTAGGAACGTATTCACCTGATGGTTAAGTTGACGTGCTCGCGCTCGAGTCATTGGTCCTTGTATCATAGTTTCAGTTTGTTGAGTTTGTTGTGGAGTCAGCACGGTTATATCTATGGAAAGGATGTCCTCATCACCACTCCCCCTCCCTTAGCAAACAATCGGCCTCCCGTGCCCTCCTGCTCACCAGCGACCTCGTCTTCCCCACGGCCGGCCGACGAGCGCGCCACCGCATCAAGCAATGATAGCCCGATTCTTTCCTCCCGAACCTTCCTCAGAGCTAGGCGAAGTCATTCCCACCCTCCACCAAACATCCCCTAGCCTGTACATTGCCGGCGTCGAGCCTTCCCTCAGGCCGCTGCCGCCGCACGTTGCCAGCCCACCTCCAGCGTTCCTTGGCCCCCACTGGCACCTCCTTTGGCTTCCACTCGGCGCCGGCATCCCGTTTTGCCCACCGCCGACACCTCTCCGGCCGCCCCTTGCCGGCAACCCCGCCGCCCCGAAGTTGCTCAGTTCTGGACTCCTACCGCTCGGCTCTTCTACAACTCCTTCCCCCTGTACATCAGGTAACACCCAGTGCTCGATTGGTTAGCAGCGTGAGAGCTCAGCGCAGCCGGCCGTGTTCGAGCCCCCAGCCCGCAGCATTAGAATATTTAGGTTTTTTTTTGTTTTGTTGCCAAGCCGAATGAAGCTAAGAAAAATCAGGAAAAAACAGAAATAATTCCATAAAAGATACTAAAATTTGTTAGGACATAAAAGAGCTTATTAAGCATTTAATCTTGGGTTAATCATCATATATTAGTAGCTAATGTGCCATGAATAGTTATTCTAAAAGTTTAATTATTAAGTTAAAGGCATATTGAGTAAGTGAGTAAAAATCTTGTTTAAAGATATGCTCTCATGAAATGATAACTTAGTAAATAAAGATTGACTAAACAATAAAGCATAAACCCTTGCATATTAGTAAATGTTATAGAAGTAACCATTGCAAAGTTTAAACTATAAACCATTGTCTTTATGCCCTAACAATTAGGAGAATCCTTTTTGACTATTAAATGATTTGAACATTAAGCCACTAACCTTTAAGCTATGGTACTAAAATTGAATTAGAGGGTATGTTACACATAATTGACTAAGGTTAAACTTGAAATAATTATAAATATTTCAACCTAACTCCAAATTGAGTGAAAAACATTTCTAAATTCATCCAAAAATCAAAATCTATCCAATGGAACAGAAGTCATAAATTTTGGAGTTGTTTGAATTTTTCTTGCGAGTGTTTATTTGGTTTGCTAATTTTTACCCAAATTTTTGCGCATGTAAAAATAGCGTACGAGGCTCAAGAGGAGAAAGTTCAAGCATAAGCCGCTCTAGACAACCAAGACCAAGCTCACGGCGATCAAGACGAGTCAATACTTTGATCATATTGAACCTACATATTCTGCAATTTACTTTCATTTAAATTATCAACTGCATGCTGTTATTTTATGTGCTAAGTATAGACTTGATTTCAATACTCTAGTTACATACCCATTAATGAGATTGTTAATAATACATTCCTTTGGAATATTTGAATATGTGAGCCTTGTCACCTTAGTAAAACTATGGTGGTAATCTTTCAAATATAAGTCTGTATTTATATGACATGCTTAGTTTTGCTTAGACATTCGAGGGCCAAAATGCCCAAGCATCACTTTTAATCATGGAAAACGGGTTTGGGAAGTCATGGTGGTAATGACTAGTATATTTTGATATGGTTATTTTATGCTCCCAAAAACCTCAAATTGCTTATCTATCTGGGCGGATGGTTCGGGGGTATGGTGCAGAGGTGCACGAGAGTGTGGTTAGTGGTAGAACTGCCCAGATATCCCTAAGGACTGAATCTTGTCATGACCTCCTGTGTAAAAACAAATACAACCACAAATCTGTAAATTACAACTTGGCTTAGTAGATTTACCGGACCCTGAAAGTCATCCTCATAGGTGGAGGAGGTGAGGTACTGCAAGCGGCTGGTCTGCGGATGGCTTGAATGGGACACTCGTCGAGGGTGAAGTTCTTCTGCAGCGTGCTAGCAGTGTGGGTATCCAGCTGCTAGGTGCATAGGAGGGGAACATCCCGCACAATCTATGAGACCTGCCACAAGCGGGCCAAGCTCATAGGGGTGAAATGATGGAAGGGGTGAGGTACTTTGAACAGTTACTGTGATGGTTTGCTCAACCGCACGACTAAGGAATCATGAGGGGCAATGAGCGGGCTGTCTCTTGTGGGTAAAGTTTGCAAACTCTGCTGAGTCAAAACTATTCGAATAATTGTGCCCACAGTCAAGGGCGGACATGTGAACTTAACTAAATATAGTTCTATTTCAAAAACTTGGTGGGTGGATGGGAAAAATGGAGGGCAGTGGGAAGCCCTGATTGGTGTTGCCCTGGGTGTCGCCCTGATTGGTGTTGAACATTATGAATGGTTTGATAGGCAAAAGATTAGAGCTACCACTAGTATTTTTGTTGAGGATGCAAAACTTTGGTCGAAGTACTTAAGTACACATGGAAGAGTGCATCAAATGTGGCATGCATTAAAGAAACTTTTGAGAGAGCAATTTGTTCCTAAACATCATATTGATTATTTGCTAGCTAGATTATAACATTCAAAACAACGAAGTAGAACTGTAAGGGAATACTACCATGAATTAAAAACTCGATTGTTGCGTTGTGGCTTAAAGGAACATGCAGAAGCTACAGAGAATCTATTTTTAAGTGGGCTTAATAAAGAAACTCAGAACCTTCTTATTCATGAAGAATATAATTCTCTCCCTCTTTTGTTTATACTTGCTTGTATGGTTGAAAGTCAGATTGAGGAGAAATTGAGAATCCTTGATGATAAAAAACATGAGAACAGACCTGTGATTGTTCCTTTTTCTGTGATTGACAACTTACAGCTAGTTAAGAACCATAACAAAGAGGAACATGAGTTGATTGAACCACCGACTCTATTGGTTGAGAAGGAAGATGAGGAGATGAATGCACCTATATCATCTGAGAGCCAAAAAGGTAAAGATCGTGGTGCTATCATCACTCACGGTGAGTATACTTGTGAAGAACTACAATTATCCACTATTCATGCTATTTTAGCTGACACGCACATGTTTCAAGTAGAGAATTCAAACTGCATTGACTTGAGTGCCCATGTCATAAAATAATTGAATTGCCTACTGTTTTGAGTGATTCATGTGATGAATTAATCACATATAATTATCATGTGGCTTTAGTTAGAAATAAAGAAGTTTTAACTAGAATTTCTCCTGCTAATTCTTTATGTTACATCATGTTGGATCTACCTATAAAATTGTCACATGCTATGGAGAAAGTTTCTAAATTCACATGTTCAAAATCCTCGTTTAGTACTTACACCCCTGGGTATAAGTTGGAGATTATGGTGTAGAAAATCAATTTCTTGTATATCGAATATGCATAACTTGCGATCACATGGATGAATTGAAGCTTGCTGTTTTGGACAACAATTCCTGTGTACTGAATCTTATTCAATATGAGAGAAAAATAAAATTTAGTGCCTATCCAATGTCTATGTGTTCATCTCTTATTGCACTATCTAGTATGGACAATTCGAATAATGAGGTTGAAGTATGGAAAAACTTACAAATCTTTTCACCCTTGCTAAATGAATTTGCTATTGCTCAATTGAAATATGATTATATAGATGAATTTTATTTGATTCCAAAAGTTGTAGCTTTGCCCATATGTGCTACCACTGCAAGTTTATAACTTCAAGTATTTGAATTGCATAAATACTTCACTTACATTTGCAAAAGTAGTTGCAACAATTGCTATGTAAGAAAATTTGATTTGCTCATTAACATATATGATTCCTCTTGGGTTAATAATACAATGGGCTTTTATGATTGTTCCTGTCTTATAACATTAATTATGCAACAACGAAGTACCGTTAAAACGGATGACATATACATATATCATGCAAGCACCTTGGCTTTTTGTCATCCTATTTTTAGTTTATCAAAAGTTGAGGACGGCTTTGTTTTCAAGAAGGAGAGGATGATGAGGACATGACTCCTATGAATACGACCATATTTACTATGCTTGTTGTTCGAATTGCAAGAGCTCCTACGCATCATTTAAATTATCAAGTGAGCTTGTTTTTAGGAGTGTCTTTATATTATATGAACTATATGATTCTACCTAATAGTGAATGTATATATTTGTGTAGCACCACATCACTTTTGGGTCAAGATGAGCAAGACTTCAAGCTAGACCTGTTTTAGAATCCAATTTGGCCTCCGAAGACAACACCGACTTCATACGAGCCTAACTTTCACATACAAACTCTGTTTGAGCTCCACGTGTACTTGATTGAAATATTATCTCATTCTCTTTCCAACGGATCTAGCCTCACCTCTAAACTCCTTTTGAGTGCGGCATAATATGCAAAACACTCCGCTACTATTTCTAATTCCGAAACAGACTGGTGCTGCGCCACCTCCACTTGAGCCCATGGGCCTTATAACCCTAGGGGTGTGCGCCTACCCCCCTGGCCGCCACTTTTGGCTGTCATCCTCATATAATCTTATGTGTGCTAAACTTTAGGGTTTACATTTTGTTTATGTTTAGTTTGTCTTCATTGCAACTTATATCTTCTACATGTGTCAACTAGACCATGTGGTCAAGATCCTTATTCAGAACTCCATCTTATCAAGTGCTTCAATCCTATTTGCAATACATCAGTTTGCATTTTACCTTGTTCTTGTGTGCTTCTTTGGTGTATGCAGGAATTGATCGTCGTGAGCAGGTCATCCGGGTATTCGTGCATGGTTGATAATGACTTGTCGAGCAGTTTAGTGATTGCATGGTTTCGGGCCTTGCGAGTTCATAGCTAGGATTGTGAGAGTTGAGTGGCTACTACCAAATTTATCTTCTCATTGAAAGATCAAGACACCCATCATCTCATTGGATTTGTTTTTAGGTATCAAAAAGCTGAGTTAATCAATCACCCCTTCTGATTGCGCCATACGATCCTATAAGTGGTATCAGAGCCAGTTGTGATGGCATCAAAAAGGAATGTGAACTGTCCCCCCATTCTAGATGGTACTAATTTTGTTTTTTGGAAGTATCGAATGCAAGCGTACATTGAGGTGCAAGGTAATGATGTTTGGAATAAGGTTTCTAGACCTTATGAGGTTCCTACTACTGTTATAACTCTAAATAAAATAGATATTGATCTAAATGCTCAAGCTCGTAACCTATTATTTCAAGGTATTTCTCGCAAAGAATTCGATTGTATAGCTTATATTAATTCTGCTAACTTTATCTGAAACACTCTTTGCTATTATCATGAAGGAACCACTAAGATCAAGAAAGTGCGTAAGTATCTGTATCAAAAAGAGTACTCTGATTTTGCTATGAAGCTTGGTGAATCCATTAATGATCTATTTGCTCATTTAAAAAAATCTTGAGTGATCTGCATGGTGTTAATGTTATTCCTGCTGATGAAGATAATACAACCAAAATATTGAGATCTTTATGTTCTGAGTGGTTGATGGTTGTCACAACTATTAATCAAACTGTCAATATAGATACTTTAACAATGGATGATCTTTATTCTAGATTAAAAACCTATGAGATGAAAGTCTAGGATTGAGAAATCTTCATCTTTAGCACTTGTAACTAACTCTGTGCAGGCTGCTTCATTGAGTATTTTGTCTTGTGGTTCTTTCTCTTCTCTATCTTCTTTTTTAGAGGAACAATTCAAGCAGTTCTCTAAAGATGACTTGGTGTTGACCTCCTCACGTGCAATCAAGGCACTCAACAACATGATGATGAAGAGTTGAGGAGGCCCTTCAAGTTCAATCAGATGCTTTAAGTTTGGCAAGCTAGGCCACATTAAGATGGATTGCCCCAACTCTAGGGAAAGGTGATCGAGGAAGACAAAAATTATCATCGTCAGTTGTCCAAGAATTATAACACCAATGGTGGCAATTTTCATCACAAGGTTGCTGAACAGATCATATCGACCCCTAAGCATCTTGATTTGAGTGATGTGGAATATGAGAGTTGCGACGATGTTGATCACGACGATGATGAGACTAAAGGTAAGGAAAAGAAGAATGTTGGCTTTTCAGGCATGTGCTTCATGGCAAGGAGTGATGATGACTACAGTGATCTTGATTAGGAAGGACCATCATATGATGAGATTCAAGATGGTTTGATTAACCATGGCTTATTATACTTGTCAAATAATATATCAAGTCCAAGTCTTTGAAATCAAATGATGTGTGGTAGAGATATCTTTATCATATTTACTCATTTACTTTGTAGTCATAGTTGAAATATGTTGCAATCAATTTGCTATACTTGAAATAAAATATGACATGGCTAAAAGACTTGACTAGATTAGTTGTAGATTGCACCTTGTGATGTTCATCGAAAAGGATTAGTTTGATTGTGAGTCCTCTTTTTAATTTTGGTCATGAGGCTCGTATATTTATATTGTAATCTTTTTATGTTCATTCACGTTGGCATGTTATGATAAAAATAACAAACTGAAAAAGAGAATATTGAAAAGATGTATGCTTCAAACATGCTATGGTTAAACAAAATAAAAAGGTAGAAAACGTGCTTGATCGATAAAAAGTATGCTTCAAGCATACTACCATTTAAAAGATGTGTGCTACAAAAATGGCATCATGAAAAGAAGTATGTTATAAGCATTCCACATGCCTAAGAAATGTGGAGCAATAGGTTACTATATGAGCCTACTTTGACTAGATTTAAAACTTGCTTCACTTTTAGACTTACTCTTTTCGGTGTCATATCTCTTTGTACTCTTTATAGATCGGTTTGGTCATGGTCGTAATGTCTGTCATTAATCCAATTTGCTTAATCATGCTAAATACCTATTTAGACTTGCTTTATAGTATATGACTTTATATGATCTAGGGAGCTCTACTAAAAAAAGATGAGTTGGACACATTCTTAGTTCAATGCAAAGTGACTTGGATGATCTACAAAACTTTTGGATATTTTCTCTTTGCACCTTTTTAGAATTATCCTCTCTCTAAAGCTCTTGATGATTTCATTGCCAAAGGGGGAGAAAATAGAGGGAGAATTTTCTAAGGTGTTAAGGGTGAGTTTTCTGAGTGGTCTATGCTCTCTGTGCTCTTTTGGTTGTGGTCAGTTCCTTTCGCAAATTCTCTAATTCAAGAGTTTTTGAAGTATTGTCAATATATTCATTAAGGGAAGATTGTTAGATCATGTGATGGCCGCGTATTTTGTTGATGATGAATAATTGATATTTGGTTTTATTGGAATTTGCATTCGTGAAAGTTCTAGTCGATGCACTTCTATGTTTCAGTTTTCAGGATGGCAAAACGACCACGTACGGTGGTCTGATCGGCCTTGTGATGGATGGTCCAATCAGTAGGTCTGTTCGGTCTAATCGGTAGACCTGAACAATAGACTTCGAGCACGTCTGACTTCGACCTCATTCAGCTTCGACCACGGCAGGTAATCGTAGATTTTGACCTCAAACAGTGAACTGGTCGTAAGCAACATTTAACCGGTCATAAGCGACAGTGAACTAGTCTTAGCTACATTAACCAGTCGGAAGTCGTAAGGTCATCGGTTGCAGTAACCGATCAATGGTCGTAGCTATAGTATTTTTTCATGGTTGTAGCTACAGTACCTAGTCGATACTCGATAGTCGTAGACTTTACTGGTTGATACTCAATAGTCATAGACTATACTGGTCAATACTCGATACTCAGGCTTTGCGGTCAACTATCATTGTCTTAGGCTTTTCTATCGGTTGTTGTAGACCTCACGATCAGTTGATGTAGGCTTTACGATCGGTACTCGTAGACTTCATGGTCGGTTCGAGAGCTTCAATTCTTGCTATCATCAAGTACTTCGAGTACTCGTGTTAGGCCAGCGTATGACTGGTTGGTGGTGATGAGGGAATAGTACTCAAAGGATTCAGTTTTCGGAAGATGGAAGTACTCGGTGGTCAGATGGTCATGATACTCGGTAGTCAGAAGCACTTGGTACTTGATCATGATCGTGGTCAGCGATCGGTTGTTCTAGGTGTTACGATCGGTTATCGAAGACTTGTGGTATATGATCGGTACTTGTAGGCTTCCAACTGTTCAGCGACACATGGCCAAATCGTCCGACCGTTGGATGACTAGTCCTAGTCACTCACGGTTGGGCGACTAGGACTATTAATCCAACGGTCGGGCGACTTGTCCATGTGTCATTTAACGGTTGGGCGAATAGTCTAAGTCGTCCAATCGTGAAATGACAGATAGTTATTACTGAAAAAAACAAGTATATTGCTGTAATTTAAAATAAAAATGATTATTTAAAAAAGTCCCTTACATTACACTATTGACTGTTGATCTTTGAGAGCTGATAGTCAAGTAGTACAATATGTCTGCGCATGTGTATATGCAGCAAGGCACGTCGATGCATGGTACGCATGCACACTTGCACAGTATATATGCTATAATTTCTCTTAGCAATGACTCGCTCTTGGCTTCATGTCGTACGAACGTGCTCCCTACTCTCCTCCAGAACTGCAATGTTCTTCCTCCCGAAAACCATTTTGCTTCAGCCTGTTAGACATCTTAGTTAACATATTAGATACCTTGGTTTCTCGTTTATACTTAAGGTATAATATGATTTTATATTTATCCTCTCACCTATCTGTCATGGTTTAACACTTAACATAATTTCACACTTATCCTCTCACCTATCTAGTATGATTTTACACTTATCTCCTTATATACCTGACATAATATATATATATATATATTCAATTTTTCATTCTATTTATTACATGATTACCTCAAATATTCTTCGCTCTGACTGCCGTCCTTCGTGTAAACGGAAGGGCGAGCTAATCTGGTTTCAGCTGCCGTCATTCAATCATTGTCTACATAGGGTCATAGGGGTGTAGATATTAGTAAAAGGCATGTCACTGGCCGCGCCACGATGTCAAAGTTACTAACCATTAGAGCAAGTTCAATAATGATTTTATAGTTAAGCTAGTCAGCATTTTTGCTGATGTGGAGAAGAGAAGAGAGGAGAGAGGTGAGAGCTTAACTCTCATGCAAACAACAAGCTGGGCACAGGAGCCTATGCAGTGGTGGACTTATATAATAAATATATGTGAGGAGGAATAGGAAAGAGAATGTGAGATATGATACTACATAATAATAAAAAAATCTTTTGTAGATAAATAGAAGACAAATTATTGTATAACTTGGTTCTTATAACTTGATTTATAGCTAAATACTTGGCTCTATTATTGGACTTGCTCTTAAAGTTTGATACGCCTGTTTTCTACTCCATATAACTGTCATAGATTAGGATTACTGAATCTTTGAGTATCCAAATCTTCCAATCGGGGCACAGCTGGTCTCCAACTTAGCAGCCAATCAACCTCCCCGTCCAATCAACTCGACCACTGAAAAAAGCGCGAAAAGTCACCACACCCCTGCCCCCATCCCACCCCAAAAACCACTTAGATTCCAAATAGAGGTGAAAACAAATCAAATACGATCGAATAGTCTCAAATACGAATACGAATCCATATTTTTAAAACGAATACGAATTCGAATATTTTCAAATACGGATATGAATATTCTCGAATACGAATACGGATATTTTCAAATACGGATTTTCTCGGATACGAATATCCGATAAAACGGATTCCTAGCGGTTTTGCTGATTTTTCACCGGTTTTTAACTGGTTACCGGTTTTAAACCGCCTAAATTCAAATTTTGAATCACAAAATTTGTATTGATTTTTCATGGGTTTTAGAAACGGATCGAATACAAATCGAATAGTCTCGAATACGAATGCGGATACGAATATCTTCAAATACGAATGCGAATACGAATACTCTCAAATACAGATACGAATATTTTCGAATACAGATTTTGTTTACCACATTCGTGTTTTCTCAAATACGAATATCAGATAAAACGAATTATTCGTTACCGTTTCCCACCTCTAATTCCAAATGACAAACAATGTAGTAGCAGGAGGAGTGCCAAGCCCTAGAAGGGAATCCTCGGGAACACTACTACTCTACTAGTACTTTATTGAAATCAAGTTTGCAACACCGACAGCAAGTCATGGGTGGTGACGGAGTGGTTTGATTTACCTTTCACAAAACTAATAACCACCGGCCGATCGAAGTTGGCCGCATGCAACGCAACTCACAATTCGCTGCTAGCTCTACAAAGCGAGCCGTGGAAGGGGCCGGCACGGTCGGCCGTGGTGGGTGGTCTCGCGGGCGCGGCGAAGTTGGCGCATGGGGGCGCTCAACGGCCGAGCGGCGAGCGGTGTGTGTGGCGTCGCGGCCTCTCCCGCGTGGACGCACGGCCCTGCCTCTTGCCGAGCGCCAAGGGCCGCGCGCGGGCGGGCAGGCAGGCAGGCGAATGCCGAGGCCTCTTTCGAGTCTTTTTCTCCGTGCGGCCTGCGAATCAGCGCGCGGCGGGCGAGCTAGCACCTCCCCCGCATACGGAGAAATGCGGGCAAAGCTGCTACAGGTCCACCAGTACTTGCGGCTGTTCTGCGGTAGCCCATGGGATTAAGGCCCCGCTCCATTGGGCTAAAAAACTGTCGGTTATGGCTGAAATTACACTGTAACTGAATGTAGTTTATTGGACGAAATTAAATTTTAAAAAATTAAAAATAGAAAAATATGCTAGCTCATCACGGACAACGCAAACGAATATGGGAAAAAGAACGGGTAAAAAAGCTAAAAAATCAAAATTTTAAAAAAAGACGAAATTTATAAATAGTGAAAAAAACCAAAAGTTGAAGCCGAAACAAGAGTGAGCCTAAAATGTTGCTGAGTTTCTGTGTGAACTGCATTGGGTAATGACTGTACGTTACTCTCGAAAGCGACGCAAACTAAGCTGCGAGCCTGGAGCTTGGCAGAGAGCGAAACGATGTGCTACGCCTAGCTTAATTACGCTGTTCACATGTTGTGATAGGAATTGCATTGTTTCCAGCTCCTATATTCTGAACATGTTAGTAGCTACTGCAAATTATCATAGGGAGATAGGCACACAGCTCTAATAAGCGACCATTTTATAGTAGTATATATACTAATTCTCCATGCTTAATTGACATGAGATAGACGCTACATCTTTTGGTGTTTTTTTTTTACTTCTAAGACCGTAGAGATATGTTTCAATGCTGTGAATGCTAGTGTACGAAAAATATGTGCAGATATTCATGTTGTTTTTTTAAAGTACCCAGATATTCATAGTTGTTGTTCATGATCAAATTGTCCATCAACTAATATATACCGCGTGCAACATCACCAGATGAAGGATTTTTGAATCAAAAGGTCAGATGAAAATATACAAAACCAAAGTAACTGAATACCGTCAATCTTTAATCCTTTTCATATGCCAGCATCTTATCTTCTGACTTGCACAATAATAGTAACAATTTTTCTGCACATAGTTATGCATCGTGGCGGGTGGCCATCCACGATATACGCATAGATAAATTTTGTGTCTCGATCATTTTTGTTGGATCTTCTTTCTTCTTACAGATATACGCGCTATCTTATTCTTTGATTTTAGCTGCCGTGCTGCAGCTGGGTGATGGTGCCCAGGGGCGGATTTGGGCCCATGGCAGCATGGGCTTCAGCCCGGGGTGTGAAAAATTACTAAGTGTATAGCCCAGGTAATTTTAGCCCAGCCCGGGGTATAAATCATGTAATTTAGCCCATGTTATTTCTAATTCTCAGCCTTCCTTCTACGAATCTAGCCCATTTAAAATCCCGGCCCATTCCCTCCCTGCCGCTCCGGCGCTCCCGATAAAGCCCAACCCCACATCCCTTCAACCCTAGAGCCCCCTCCCCAGTCTCTCCATCCCCCTGAGCGACTCTCCCATCCCAGGTCCCGGCCGCGGTGTCACGGTTCTTCATCTTCTCGCCGTCTCGCGCATACTCAGGCGCCGCGCCGCCGCCGACATCCTCCGCCCTCCCCTCGCGCCCTCACGGCTAGCGTGCTGGCCAGTGGCAAGGCTCCTCGGCGGCTCGGCCCCTCCCCTCGCTCTCGTGGCTCGCGTGCTGGCCAACGGCAAGCCCCCTCAACCCCTCCCTTCGCGGCTCGCAACTTGCGTGTTGGGCTGCTAGTCGTGGCCGACGCCCAGCGCCCCGACGGCAAGCCCCCTCGACAGCTCGGCCCCTCCCCTCGCCAGTCGCCGCCACGCGTGATCTTATAGTCCCCCTGTGAGTATGAATCATGAATGCAATTGCTAATTTCAATGTCTGATCTCTCTGACTATTTGAGTATTTGACAATCAGTGAATTGTGAATCTAAAAATCAAAATTATGTGAGTATGAATTTATAGCAGCTAGCCAATAGTCCATTTCTCTTCTGTGAAAATATATACCCTACTTGTTAGAGTGCATTATGCACGTGGGGAATGTTAATGCTTATTTATGAAAGTTTTATGTGGGAGAAATGTGCTTTATACACTCTACGATTGCCAAACAAACTAAGTCTTTGGCACTCCATGTTAAAACTCTGGTTTTAGAGTTATGCCTTATATGACATGGTGACGTTGTTTCTTGATTACGTGGTGGCTAGTGCTGAACTAAAACTCTGTTTTTAGAGTTATGCCTTGTAACGACATGGTGGCGTTGTTTCTGATTACGTGGTGGCTATTTGCTTTGAACTAGTGTTTTTAGTTCATGCTAATTTGTAGTTACTATGAATTTGACTATTTTAGTATTTTACAGTCAGTGAATTGTGAATCTGAAAATCAAAATTATTTGAGTATGAATTATTTGATTTCATTTGTGAATTAGACATTGATGTTATTATAATTTGCTATATGTAGGACATTAGGACAATCATATTTAGAAAATTTAGAAACACAATATTAGGACAATCATGTTAAAGTACTTAAGAATACCATACTATGGGTATAAAAACTACGATGTTAGATGTCAGTATAAAAACTACGACATGTCGACATTAGTCACTTAAAGTTCAGCCCGGAGCGTGATGTAATCTTAGATCCGCCACTGATGGTGCCGATTACCTGTGAACGGTGTACACCACGCAAATTGTCTCAGCCTTGCGGATCCAAGTGTAGCTAGCCTATATGTCAAGTGTAGCTAGCCTATATGTTTCGTCTTTCTTGCATGTGGACCTGCTGGTGGTCTCAATATGGACGTAGCCGTCAGCCAATTGTTCTTTCGCCTTCTTGGTTCGAGTGCTCTTGGCATGGAGCTAAGATTCAGATCATATGTTGTTTGTCGCCGTTGTCAACCGTAGATGCTAACACTTCCCTCCCTCTTGTTGGAAACGTGCACAATATTTTAATTTCAAATTTTATTAGAAGACAAATACAATAAATCAGTGATGCAAAACTTATTACTAACAGCAGACTACTCATCATACTTCAAATATATGCAAGAAAAATATAATAACATAGTCGAATGAACGCACGAACGACTTACTTTTGAGCCTGATGAGGAACAGGAAACAGCGCAGGCTTGATGCAGTGCAGAATGTAGATAACGCAGTGTGGTGAGCGGTCACGCAGATGTGCGCTGCCCAAAAACCTTATTGCCACCCCGTGCAGGTACCCTCTGCGGCAATGTTTCGGATATAACCGCTCTCCCTCCTTGCAGGTGCACGCCGGGAAAAAAGGTTGGCGAAGTTCAAACAGCACACCACAAGAGCACAAAATCGCAGATAAGAAGAAAATAGAGGCAGTAGAATTCTCACTCATACTCTAGACGTCTCCAGGCATATAAATAGACAGACTGATAATTAACATAATTAAAACAGCCATTTACCCACTGGTAACTGACGCATTCAACTAGCTATTTATCCACTGGTAACTGCCTGTCATCAAAACCCTAATAAAACCTCAAATTCAAACGTTTGAATCTCATTCAAACACAGAGAGAGTGGTGCAGAGTTCAGCAAAAAATAAAGATAGACTTGATTTGCCAAGTGGCGCGCCACGCAAGTCACAAGTCACGCGATTTTTACGCGAAAATACGTGAATACGCGCGCGTGTGACTAGCCAAAACCCTCCTCATACCATCTCTATCCATATTCAAGGAGTGGTGAGGACTCCGCCTTATAAATCGGTCTTTCTCACCTTGCCTTAGCAATATGGTACTAAACCATGCATGCTTTGGAATTAAGGAAATGGGCCATGATCAAATAGGCCAATTTCTAACAATCCCCCACCAATTCCAAAGCAAGAAGTAAACATATGACAGTCATTTAGTGTAAGTCCCCACAGCTTTTCGTGATCAGATTTCACTTGAAATCTCAACTAGTACTAGGTTGCCAATAAACTACGCCTAAACAAAGCGTTAGATGGTCATACTCCCTTATCTTCTTATGAGTTTTCTAGAGAATGCTCCGTTCTCGTGAACTGCGACCACACAGTTAAGCTCAAGTAGGTGTATTCTTTCTAGGTATCCTGCAAACTAATACCTTTTCCTCATTTGTACAACAGAATACATTAAGCCTTTATGCCAACCTTTCATACAGTCGAAAGTACATTGTTTATTAGGACATGGGTACAATAAATATGTACTCTCTTGTTACAACATCAATTTGTTTTTCCCATTGCCTAAGTCACGGGATCTCCAATTAAGAAGGTATGGGGTACCATTGTGATTTAACTTAAGTGGGCCTCATTCCCATGTCCATAGATGCAACAGATTTCGCTTTCCGTGCTAACCTCATTCAGAATGACATCTGCCTCTCCCAAGTCTTTCATATGCAGAGGCAGAGGCAGAGTGCCCGCAGCCACAAACTTTGGAGACAACACACAACCCAGATGTGAAATCTCACCAACTAGTAGCTGGAGATCATGAGCTTGTCCAACTATGGACTTAGCATCATCCATGCTAAAGTTAAAAAATTGCTCACACATATAGAGCTAGCGACCTACCTCTGCCTCTGCATATTTGTGTTTTAGTGCATCCCACAACTCTATGGCGGACTTAAAGTCCATGTACACATCATAGAGCTGATTTGCCAGAACAGTCAGAATGTAGCCAAGAGCAGTGTTGTTCGCATTTTCAAACTACATGAACTGCTCAATTGTAAGTGGATACTGCGGGTGGATAACCTACCACAACCCCAAAGGTATCAACCAACACTTCGCTCTAGTCTGCCATCTACAAAAATTCTGACCAGAAAACCTCTCAGGTTTCATCGCATCAGAAGCACTAGCCATTGTTGTATTGCAACAAAATTCATAATAAGATTTTTGGAATGTTGGAAACATGGGCAATATTTTAATTCCAAATTTTACTAGGAGACAAATACAATAAACCAGTGATGCAAAACTTACTACTAACAGCAGATTACTCATCATACTTCAGAATATACATAAGAAAAATATAATAACAAAGTTGAACGAATGCACAAACGACTTACTTTTGAACCTGATGAAGAACAGGAAGCGGTGCAAGCTTGATGCAGTATAGAACATAGATGACGCAGTGTGGTGAGCGATTGCGCAGATATGCACTGCCCAGAAACCTTATTACCGCCCTGTGCAGGTACTCTCTGCTGCAATGGTTTGAAGATAACTGCTTCTCCCTCCTTCCAGGTGCACGCCGGGAAAGAATGTTGGTGAAGTTCAAACAGCACAGCACAAGAGCACAAAATCGCAGAGAAGAAGAAAATAGAGGTAGTAGAATTCTCACTCATATTCTGGACATCTCCAGGCATATAAATAGACAGGCTGATAACTGACATGATTAAAACAACCATTTACCCACTGGTAACTGACACATTCAACTAGTCATTTATTCACTGGTAACTGCCTGTCATCAAAACCCTAATAAAGCCTCAAATTCAAACGTCTGAATCTAATTCAAACACAGACAGAGTGGTGCAGAGTTCAGCAAAAAATAAATATAGACTTGGTCTGCCAAGTAGCGCGCCACGTCACGACACGGTCGTGCATCGCAAGTCATAGGTCACGCGATTTTCATGCGACAATATGCGAATACACGCGCGCGTGTGACTAGACAGAACCCTCATCATACCATCTCTATCTATATTCAAGAAGTGGTGAGGACTCTACCTTATAAATCGGTCTTCCTCACTTTGCCTTTGCAATATGGTACTAAACCATGCATACTTTGGAATTAAGGAAATAGGCCATGCTCAAATGGGCTAATTTCTAACACCTCTTTCTCTAAAACAAGAGAAAAGAAATTGTTCATGCTAACCTCCTCCCTCGGTAGGACCAAAAGCGCGGAAAGCGAGAAAAAAGGAAAATAATCGATCGTCCTTAGGGGCGAATCCACACCCTAGGCAGGGTAGGCTGCAGCCCAAGGTGTAAAAAAATATCTAGTGTATAGTTCGGATAAATTTAGTTCAGCCTGGGTAACATTTTCATGATCCAGTCCAGATAGTCTAGATCATTCTAGCACTGAGTCTAGGGCGTAACCAAATCCTGGCTCCGCCACTAATGGTCCCCATTGTCCGAACAGAGTATTTCATCTATAACAACCTAATTGTCATCATTAAAAAAAGAATGCTTTTTTGAGTAAAGTGTTCTCTTTCTCCGAAAACCATCAGAGTATATAAGGCCATCTTTAGCAAAGTCATGCTATGTAAGTATAAAATTGTTTTTCTCTAATGTATTGAACCGATTCCTACTGATAACTGAGACCCATGTTACATTAAAAAACTACAAAATAATAATATCTTCTCTTAACCATACTCTTTCCTATTTAGTTGTTTAATGCTCATATCAATTGTTTAATACCTTGAATCGACTCTTAAGTAGAGTCCAGTTCTATACATTTTTTTTGTTAGAATCGACCCCTCCAATGTATTAAATCGATTCAATACATTCTCTCTCTCCTCATTTGAACCGGCTAAAATACAACATTGAAGATGGGCTAACACTTGATGCACGAAATTGAGATATCCAAGAGTTTGTGCCTTGCTAGAACCACAATTTTTGTGCGCATTTCATGTTGGGAGCTAGTTGGGATATATCAACTATCAAGTAGTTTTAGTTCTTGATTGAACTAGAATTGTATAGTATATCAAGTAGCCAGGTTGTAATTTTTTGAGATGTTATTCAGGTCAGGAAGTGTATTTGAATTCACGGATTATCAATTTCTTCTAGATATGTGCTTTTAGTTTATTGGTGTTTATAGGCATACAACTATATCATTTGTGTTTACAATAGAAAATGTATAGTGGGTGGTTTAGCATGATAGTAGGCACAGTTCGCACTAGATCAACCCTCTCTTTTAATGCTAAATTCCTGTCAGTGTTGAAATTGACAAGTTCTAAAATGGTGTGTACGAACACTATTGTTCATTCTTTTTTTGAGGGGGTTTCAAACTCTGGAAGTAAAAGTCAGATCAGGAGAGGGTTTTTTTTTCCTATTGTAAAGTTGTATGCCATGATGAATTAAGTTCTCCAAGTCAATGGTACAGTTTTAATTCTTAGAGGGATCTTTCAGTTGTTGCATATTATTTAACTTGCTTGCAAAATGTACTTTGGATGTGGTTTTTTTTTTTTTTTTTGCGGGGGATATGTAAACTTTGACTTTTACGAACTTTAAGCTTCGGTAGTTTTTCCTCACAGCTGCTCTGCCAACCCTTAAGACATACTGTCTTCAATGATCCTGTTATGAGGTTTTAATTTGGAAGAGAAATGGTGCAAGTAGACTTCATCGTTGCAGTAACTTCAAGCAACGGAGAATTATCTGTAGGAAAAATTGAGGTGCCGTTGTCTCACTAATACATGGCCGAAAACCTACATGTGAATAAAGACATCAAGTGACAAATTTGAGAGTGCCAACGAATGTATTGACAAATCCTTAAAAGTTAAAATTATCTCGTTTATACGTGTACACCGCAATGGCATGCTACAGGTTAGTACTTCTTACTATTTGAACTGAGAAGGCATATCTGTCTGACTCTTGTAAAATAGCAAATACAAGTCTTAAAAAGAACGCAAATTCAGACTTGGATTGTTCATATACAACATATACATCAGTGACGATATGATGCTTCCTAATTAATGTTTCTCGTTTTGACTCTTTCGTTTGCTAATCTGACTTCTATAATTCGTACTCTGACTTCTATAATTCGTACGGTCGATGCAGTTCATTGTTTTTTGTTTCAAAACTTTTGCTGACGCACACCTAGTTTTTATTGTACGGTCTTCCATGGTAGGAACGATTATTTTTTCCAGCTTAGATATTCGATGACTTAACGGGACTGTTATAAAACTCTTGTAAAGAAGTAAAATTACGCTTGGCATTAGGTGTAGACAAACTGATGGATCATGTTCTTTTATTTAGTCCAAAAGTAACACATGATTACATGGATATGATTGACGCCAGAACTTGTTAGGCTAGACATGCAAGAAATTTTTTTAAAATAATCTATTTTTATTCAAAAATATAAAATTATACCTATAATTTTATTTATTGCAAAATTAGCCTCCTGTCACCGAACCTTGGGCGACTGGCACATATCGCCCAATGGTCGAGCGACAGACAGGCAGTAGACGAATCGTTGGGCGATATTAATGTAGTCGCCCAACGGTTGAATGATAGGTGTTGTCGCCCAACGATTGGACGACTGAATGACTTATATAAAGGGTGTGTCGGCCGCCCGAGCGCCCAAGCGATCGGTGGCCAAGTCTCACACAAAGGGAAGAAAGAAAGAAAGAAAGAAAGAGAGGAGATGAGAGGAAAGAAAGGGAAAAAAGGAGAGGGAGAGGAGAGGGAGGGAGAAGAAGTGGAAAAAAGATTTGTTCGTGAGGTATTTTTATCTTCTCGTGTATTTCTTTGTGTAAATAGTTTATTTAGTGTAAATAATAGTATAAGTAGCACCCATAGAAAATTTTAGTTAGGGAAAAAAGTATTAAATCATAATGTTATTAATTTGTATATATAGAGAGAATATTAGTGCTGGTTATGAGAAGTATTATGTAGTAGCAGTGTTGTATTGGTGCATACATGACCGACTATTATTCGGTGAATAATTAGAAAGTCAGTAAGTAGTAGTGAGTACTCTCGTGGAGTGCATGAGGAGGATGAATAATTTGTATGGATTAATTAGAACATGTTAATTAGTATGGACTAATTGAATGAGGTAATTGCTAAATCTCTATAGAAGGCCGGAACACCATTTTTAACATTTCGGATTGCAAGTTAGCATTAGAGTTGGATACTGCCCGGTATGGAATAGCTCGGCCTTCAGGTTGAATCAGAATAGTATGCCACACGTTAATTGTGGCCTCTGTCGTAGGGAATAAATGATGCCTTAACCATGTAGTAGTATAGTTGTTCACAATAGGCGAATGGTCGTACAAATCTAAATTACAGTATGGCAGTACTTGCATAACGTGCGATGCGATCTGACTAGTTGAAATATTAAAATATTTACAGGCAGATAACAGTCATACCGGTACCCACAACATTAAAAGTACATTACGGTTTTGGCACCGTTTGTGAAGGTTCGTACGGTGTTGACTTGAGCAGTTTTCCGTAAGCCACTCTAGTACACCCGGACGACAAGAATGCATGAATCACAAATGTCATGTACTAGCACACCCACAGCTTCTCCTTGGACCTAAGATATGCAGCATTGTCGTACAAGGGCTTGGAGCTGGTCTCCCATGTAGATTAGATGGGAGTTGAGAAGACTGATGTGCACGACTATGTGGAAGGGCTTTCTGGAAGGCTGCCGACGCCGTGGATACGAGTGTGTGCTGTTGTGCAGGCATGCTCAAAAGAAGCTGTACAGGGCCCTGACGACGGATATCATCCAGGTGATAGGAGCAGCTCGGACGCCCAGCATATTGATGAAGAAGAGGCTCCAGAGGCCAGTATTACGAAGGGTACGGAGGATGTTGCTCATGATGAGGCCGACGCGGTAGATGCAGGAGAGGAAGATTGGTCACCGCATGCTGAGCCTACGGGACAGGCTGATGAAGGAGAGCATAGGGATTACATAGTGTGTCGAATGAAAAGCGATGACTGGATGGCCTAGGTTGGAGAGAAAGCTGTACAGGAGGACGACGAGGACAATTTTGATGGAAACGAAGCTCTCATCCCCCAGGAATGGAACAGATTTGATGTTGAGGGAGTACCATGCCACAGAGGTTCGGTTGGACTCAATGTTTGCTGATAAGGCATCCTTGCAGGATGCCATTAATCTATGGACCATGTCCATGCAATGGACATTTCGAGTCATCAAATCTAGCCAAGAGTAGTACACCATCAAGTGCAAGCAAGCCGTTTGTCCTTGGTGAGTGCATGTACATAGAGCGAAGTATGAGACTCACTAGATTATCTCGAAGGTGGAGCCACACTCCTGCGTGCTCAGTAGTATTTTGCCAAGGCATCATAACATAATGTCCACCTTCATAGCCAATTTGATGTATAGAGAGATAGTGGAGAAGAAGGACGTGGAGGCCAAGCACATCATGGTAGCTATCAAAAAGAAATTCAAGTACAAGATTAGCTACGCGAAGATGTGACGTGCGAAGCAGAAGGCTTTGAAAGATGGTTTGGGTCTTTCAAGGCAGTGTACGATAAACTTCCTCGTATGCTTGGGGTGCTGCACGAAAGAAATCTGGGCACATACATTGGTATATATGGAGGACAAGCCATCTACAACGCTGCTAGGTTTTGCAATATTCTAGAGAGTCTTCTTAGCCTTTGGTGCCTGCATTGAGGCTTTCAGGCATATGCTACCTGTCATCTCTGTTGACAGGACCTTTTTGACTGGGAAATACAAGGGGTGGATCTTTATGGCCATTGGCATTGACGGGAATAATCAGATTCTACCGTTAGTCGTTGCATTCATCGAAGGTGAGAATTACGATAGCTGGTTATGGTTCCTTCGACATATGAGGGCAAGAGTTGTTGGAGCTCATTCTGGTGTGTGCGTAATCCATGATCGCCATGCTGAGATACTGAAGGCCATAAGAAAACTTCAGCAAAACCCCGAGAAGCCGTTCCCTTGGCCGGATATGAGGAGCGGATGGTGCATTCGCCACCTGGGGGCCAATTTCATCAAGCAATTCCCAAAGCAACTGTTGGTGAAGCTATTTAAGAGGTTAGCTATGTAGAACCAACAGCACAATTTGGCGTTTTATGGGTGCTGTTCGATGTAGGGACCCAGATTTTACCATCCGGAATCCACTGTGATTTTGCTGCACTATTCCCTGGATCAGTAGATAGTGCTCACGATTCTGATAATGAATATCAAAATACATATCATGAGGAAGTGTAAATATAGTAATAGACTTACTCATGGGCCGAGTAGGCCGAAATCAATATATTGCAAAGAAAGAAGAACGAAGCACACAGTGGGACCTTCAGACATGCCCACAGTGACCAACCGGAGGTGCGCGACCTAGCCCTTGACATCTTCATCTTTTCTACCAGCTTGTCCAATCTTGTTGCTTGGGCGAGGTGATTTGATTCTGATGCTGAATTTTGTCGCAAAGCGAGTGTGAGCACTCCAACCCGTGCTCATGAGCCAATACACAGAATGCAAATAAATAGTATGCATGGCTTAACAAAGGAGAGGCTCGGGTTATTTTATTTGCCAAAAATTGCGTTTGGTAGCATTACTACCATTATTTAATCAAAGTGCTATTATTGCTACCTAGCTCCACACTACAATTGCCAAAATTGACTTAATCCGCCGAAAATGCACTATCTTTACTGACTGCTGTCTAAAACTCCAAACAGCAAATGTCATCATTTATATAATCCACCGATCATACTTTCTATTTTGAATTACTAATAATCCAATCCTGTCATTACTATTCATCAGCTCCTCACCTCTGAATTCTAATGATTCTCTAACATAATTACTTTCAAATCCACCGATATCATTCGTATTCAATCCTTTTCGTCATTGATTCAAAACCATAATCCAATAATCAACCTTATTTTCCATTATCTATCACTAGCTAATCCACAAATATACCTCCACCGAAAATTCAATTTACCAAGATTATAATCCACTAATTGTTATGAATCCTCCAATCTTCTCAGGGATTCAATTCATCCCTCTAGCAATTGATCAACTCCTATTAATTCCCATTATCGCCAATATCTTCCAAGAATTTATATTAATCATTAGTGTAGTAATCCAACAATTTACCTTTGCACTCCCTAATTCTCCAAAATCGATTCACTGTTATATATCCACCAAGAATATCACTAATCAAGAATTATACTCCATTACTTGTATTATTTCTCCAAATTCCTGAAAATTCAATTAGATCATTTATCTAACCTATCTATTCAGCTGGACCCCACTAATTCATTTCTCCCAGAACCACACTAACATTATCCCTATTATTATCACATGAATCCACCAACTTCTTTATGCAATTACCATAAATAGCCATCTTCTTTTCTTACGACTCCATTTATTCTTCCCATATTTTATTTTATAAGAATAGAAATGCCACGAATTGAAATACAATACATAAAATTTCCTGAGACCTAGCAGCTTTGGAACAAAACATAATGTTCAAAGAATATTAACATGATTTTCCATACATATGGCATCACACCATATGCCTAATATCACCATAATTTCTCCATACGTACGGCATCACACCGTATAACATTTTTCAGCGTTATAGCCGCTTAACTTACCACTGGGATGACACCCAGGACAACTCAAATCAGGGCTTTCCTCTGCCCTTCTACTTTTCCATTCCCATTTTCCAAACATTTTTAAATAGAACTATATCTAGTTAAGTTCCCATGTCCGCCCTTGACCGTAGGCACGGCTATTCGAATAGTTTTGACTCTGCAGAGTTTGTACACTTTCACCGCAAGAGACAATCAACTCGTTGCCCCACACGATTCCTTAGAAGTGTGGTTGAGCAGACCGTCACAGTGACTTTTCAAAGTATCTAGTCCCTTTTATCATCTCACCTTATGGGCTTCTCCCACTTACGGTGGGTCCCATCTATGCGCGGGATGTTTCCCCACAATTACTACCGCAGACGGGCTTCTCAACTCCCCGCAACGAATAGAACAGTTGGGGAAACTTCACCCTGCCTGGTGTCCCTTAGGGCCCCCGTGCCCGTGCCTAACCACTTCTTTCCACTACCAGTGAGATGAGTCCGGGGGTTTCGATAAATTTACTTAGCCAAGTTGTATTTTACAGACTTGTGGTTGTACGGTTTTACACAGGAGGTCATGACAAGATTCGGTCCTTAGTGGTATCTGGGCGGTTCTACCACAACCCACTTTGTGCTTCCACCGCACCACACATACACACCCTCGAACCATCCACCCAGATATTTAAGCAAGTTGGGGTTTTCGGAAACATAAAATAATCATACCAACATATATCAGTCATTACCACCATGACTGCCCAACCAATTTTTCTCAGGATTAAAAGTGTTGCTTTGGGCGCTCTCGCGCCCATGAGTATCTAAGCAATTCTAAGCATGACATATAATTACAGACTTATTTTCGAAGGGATATTATTATAATTTTTGCTAGGGCGACAAGGTTCACAAACTCAAATATTCCAACGGAGGTGTAGTAATAATCAAGGTACACAATGGGATATAACTAGATTCTTAAATTAAACATGTATTTGCATATAAAATAACAGCATGCAATTTGATAATTTAAAACAAAATTATTTGCAAAAATGTAGGTTCAACATGATCAAAGTATTGACTCGCCTGGCGCGGTTCACCGCGTCTTGATCTCACACAATGATTTCTCTTGAGCTTCTGATCTTTATCTTCACTTCGAGCTTAATCTTGCTGGATCCACTGAATCTTCACGACTCCCAGTTTCTAATTACGTGACAACAACTGAATCCAAATGAAAGCAAATAACTCAAAAGATCCAGATAAATCCAAATAAACTCGATTTAGTTTTATTATGAGTTAATGGATGATTTGGGTTATTGGAGGTAAGGTCGGTGGTAGAATACGATGACCTGATCTTTTTATTAACAATTTCTTTTATTTATTTTTATATTTATCAAGGAAGTTCCATGAGTTAGGGTGGACCTATGAGTAGGTATCATTTTGTCGGGTGTTACTTTTCAGGGCATATGATGTATATGTATATCTATATGAGTGATGTTTGCAAACCTTAGTTTACCGAGTTAAATTTATAGCCTATGTCTATAACCTTTTGTGGTATGATATTTCATGTGCCTCCATTTATTACTAAACTATGGTTTATTTATACGAGTCCCGACTTGCTGTATATATATAATTATACTCCATATAAATATGTACTAAAGCTAGTGGTAAGATTTAATTGATGGCGCTACTGTTATGTTGCTCATACTTTAGCTACTATTATGCTTTATTTTAAATTTTAGTTTAAACTTAGCAATCTGAACAGGGTTTGATATGTATCATTTTATGTGACCCTAATTACTTGTGTTAATGGCTTAATGTTTACTTTAGAGTATATACACATATTGGTTAGGTCATTTTAATGTACGACATCCTAGGGCTATTATATTTTAGTAATTGTATATTAATATGATCTCTAACTTAAATTTTTATGGTCACGCCCCACTGTTTAGTTTACTCTATGAAGAGACCTAATTTAATTAATCCTACTATTAAGACTTAATTAATAGTACCATTATTACTTTATCTATGCTTTTAGTTTCTATTGGGCTTAGTTCTATTTCTAATTTAGATATCTGGCAATGCTGGCTATATAGGGTTATATTTTAATATTTGTTATTTTTACAAAATCTACGTCTAAGGTTTATTTAAGATGGCATGATAAATATGGAGCACATATTTCAATTATTGTTATTATTAAGGCATCTTTACTAAATTTGGATATTTAGCCAAAGTTGTTTCTCTTTAGCAATGCCTTAACTAACATGTAGGTTTAAATAAAAATGAGAGCACAATTATTCATACATGATATCTATTCCATATTTAAATACTAAACAATCTGGTCTTATATCCTAATTAAATTTATTAGCTTTCACTGATTATTTCCTAATTTTTCCCAAATTTTATTAACTAAAATGGATTAAGGAAATCAAGATAAAAATGCAAAATGGTGCGGCCGACGGGGATCGAACCCGGGCGTCCGAATCGAATGCGCGCGGGGCTAGCCAGGAAACCTCACGTTGTTACCTGACTACAGAGGGGGATTAATCCTCTTAAGCCTAGTCTGCAAGGGGGCCGAACAGAGGAGCCGCGCCAGCGCTCGGGTTGACGTCACCGGCGGCGGACGGTGGCTGGGGAGCTGCTGAAACCAGCAAAATGGAATCCCCCCAGGCGGGGATGCCTCTGGGGGTGGCAGCTCCAGCTGGGGTGCGCGGTGGCGGGCTAGCGGTGGCGCGGGGCGGCCGGTGGTGGAGCGGGAAGGAGGCGCCGGCGGCCGGGGAGGAGAAGGAAGGGGGTCCGAGTGGTGTGAGCTGGAGGAGGGTGCTAGTGACCTCACCGTGCGGTTGGCCGAGCCGAAGGGTTGCCGAGGTGGGCCGGAGGCGAGGACCCAGGGCGGCGCGGGCATGTGCATGGCGCCGGCGAGCGGGGATGAGGGGGAAACTCCGGCAACGGTGGGGAGGGGTCTAGGGCGTCGAGGAGTCGCTCCCACCGAGAGGAATCAGAGGGAGCTCGGCCGTGGAGGGAGCGGCGGCAATAATGGCGGCGGCGGCCGGATTTGGGGAAATTGGTCATGCGGCGAACTCAGGGCGATTGGGGACGATTGGTCGCGGTGTGAGGACGAGAGAGATGAGGCGGGGCGGCCGGGAGAGTTCGCTCGCTTTTAAGGGCCACGAACCGACCGAGCGGCGTGCAGGGCAGGCGGCGCGGGGCTCGGCGTGCGGAGGAGCGACGTGCGGGGCACGAGCGACGAAGCGGGTCAGCGCAGAAGGGTTAGGGCGGCGGCGCGCGCGGCGGCGGCGCGGCGCGCTTTGTCCGGCGGCGAGGAGATGGAGGGGGGCCTGGCGCGCGGAGAAGGAGAAGGGAGGAGCTGCGCAGCAGAGAGAGAGAAGAGCGGACGGGGGCGCGGGTCAAAGGGAGGCGGTCATGGCACGGACCGGACCACGGCCAGAGGAAGCGGTCGGGAGGGCGCTGTGGAGCTGGGCCGGGCCGTTTCGGCTGGCCTGGCTCCCTCTTTTTCTTTTTCTTTATTTATTTAGTGTGTATACATGTATATTTACACAAGTATGTATACATATGCACAGTATATATATATATATTTCTGTTTTTGTATATGAACATATGTATTTATTTTATTTGTATATATGTATACATATGTATATTTTATTATTATTATTATTTATTTGCACCTTCATTTATTTTTACATATGTGTACAAGTATATATATATTTCTTCTATGTCTGTTTTTGGTATACAAATGTATATTTTATTATTATTATTATTGTTTATGAATTCTTAAAAATTTGAAATCTCATCCAAATTCAGGAAACATCATAAAATCCAAATTCCAACAGAATACATTGCAAAAATAATTCAAGAAATTCATATTTTTTTAAAAATTTTAAATTTTTCAGGATGTTACAAATCTACCCCCCCTTAAATGAATCTCGACCCCGAGATTCTGGTAGATAGAAAGAAGCAGGGGAGGTTAAATTCGGCTAGCAATAGGCTTTAGAGTTTAGCTTGTCGTGACGATCTTGCAAATCCTCTTGCTCTAACTCAACTAGGTCTAGTACAAATTGTTATACCTCCAAAAGTAGTGACACTTCATAATAGTTTACCAATATCCTTATCTTCTCTTGCTACCCCCCTTAAAATAAATGGTGTTTGCCATTAGTTACGTCTCCTAGCATTGGGCATGACAAGTCCTGCAGCGACTCGGAGACTTGTCCGTTGTGTCTCAGCTGCTTTGGTCTGCAATAGGCTCATGGAGCAGTCCTTTCATAGTGGTCTTGCCTTTCGTAGAGAATAGGTGGCCTTGCTCAGTGGACACTCTCCTGACGGTGGTTTTCTTCACAGTGATGTTGTTTTCCTTAAATACTGGAAGATTGTAGAATCTTCATTTCTTCGTAATTGCCCTAGTTTTGGATTATCCGTTATTTCACTTCTGTGGATCCAATGGGCTTTTTCAGCAAAAGGTGAGAGAGAAATAGCATGAGGTAAGAATAGAATCGTGGGAATAAGATAATCCAAACCCATTCTAACTTTAAAAGAGCACATCCAGGGAGCTGGAGTGATACTGAGCCACACAAATTTTTAAAAGCAAGATTTTCCTGTGACTGCGAAATAGGGCGCCCGAGGGCAAGAAGACAGTGCACAGGGACCAACGAAAATCTTGCGACAATACAACGTCTACTCGGGAAAACACACATAAGGGGCATAGGGTTTGTCTGTATAGTTCGTTTAAAACGAAACCACCTTATCTTCATGAACATCTTCGACGTACCTAACCTTAAATTTTTGGAGCAAGGGTACGAGAAGAACAACAAGATTTTCCTTTTGAAATAATAGACAGAGGAGGGAAGTATTGGGGTAATTTGATTGATATCAACACTCACTTTTATGTTATCATTTTGAACTCGGGGTAAGAGAACTTTAGAAGTAAAAATGGCAGAGGCAGCATTTAGATGAGAGGGAATCATCTAAGAGAGATGAGAAGGAGCAACATAACTTATATTTTTGGAAAGAGTATTTTAAAGAAATATTTCTAGTCATGAAACTAACGGCCAGGCTAACTAGGTCACGACCTGCAGTCGATATGCTCTGATACCATCCCTGTAGGGACCCAGATTTTTCAATCCGGATTCCTCTGTGATTCCACCGCACTATTCCCTGGATCAGTAGATAGTGCTCACAGATTACAGTTCTGAATATCAAAATACATATCATGCGGAAGCGTAAATATAGTAGTAAACTTACTCATGGGCCGATGAGGCCGAAATCATTAAATTGCAGCAGGGGAAGAACGAAGCACACAGGTGGGACCTTGTCGGAACCCGGAGTAACGGCTCCTGGATCCTCTGTGTAAATCGCACTAGTCCAGGATCAGCTAGTGCACACAGTCACAACAAAGATAAATACCAAGCACAAATGACTGATTATATTAAATAAAAGATACGGCCTTATGGCCAAGTCATACATCAATGCTCATTGGCAAAGTAAATAAAGGAATTAACTGCGGAAGCAAACTGATAAATAGCGAAGCCCAAGCCTGCCCACAGGCAAACGATAGTAAGACGCGCCTACTCGCCCGATCTTCACCGTGGTTGACGCCTTCCTTCTCTGTGGAAAAAGCAAGGTGAGTACAAACTTGTACTCCGCAAATCACCCGGAAAATGCAACATAATGATAAAGGCTTCAAAGGAATGCTCATAGGTTAGTTTGCATAAAACAAAGATTTAAGAAATACAATAAGTAGATTGAAATTGCTGAATTTAATACAGATAAGTAAAAACAAGACTTGAGTTAGAAATTAATACCGTCGATCAGCAGTCCGACCATACACCAACCTATCCACGGGCATCACACCCGGACCATCTTTTCCAAAAGATCACGTATGGATTCCATCCATCCACACGTTTCCAAACACTCGTGGATTCCATCCATCCACAAGTTACCATCCTCTCATGGGTTCCATCTACCCACAAGGTTTTTCAAAAACATTTTTGAAAAGCAAAGTCTAATCCATGAAAAACTTTTACTCAACATGCCCATGACCGTGGGCACGGCTATCCAGGATAGATTATACACTCTGCAGAGGTTGTACAGCTTTACCCACAAGACACGATCATCCCATATTGCCACCGGTTTACACACTTCCTTAGGTGTGCGGCGGAGTCGTGACAAGGCCTTTACAATGCAAAGCCTTCAACCGGTCGAGCCAACTCTAAGGTTTCACCCGGTAAGAAGGAATCCACGGACCGGGACCCCTCTTGAGCCTAGACGAGACTTCTCATGGCTTAACCACGCCGCCCAAGTGAGACTTCACATGGCACCAACCACGCCACTTTCAACCTACAACTCGGCTCAAGTTGGGACTTTGCAAATTATTCACCCAGGGCTGTCCCATACCAGCCATGTGGTAGTACGATAAGGGCTTTGCAACAGAGCTCACTGACCGGTCCTTAATTGACTCAGCCCAACCACATACCCCGTGCACGACGGTTAACCACTGCGGCTCCAACCAACAGGCATGCCCGCACCCACCACTCTAACCAATTGCCTAAGTCTAAACCAGTTTCACATTTATTTTCAAAATTGTTTCATAAACCTCATTGACTCACCAAAGTCAAGAGTTCATACCATTTTATGTAAAAGGGGTTCGTCATTTTATCTGAAAGATATCCCAAACATTATATCTATGCATCTAAGCATTTGATATAAATTCTTCTAGCCAACACTAATGTATTAACTAGAGTTTGAATCTAGGGTGACAAGGTATTGAGGAATTCAAATTCAACAGAGGAATTAACAAGTAGGCATAACTATATTTAAAACAGGATTGAAATACGCTGAATAAAAATATGCATGCAATATAATTTAAATCAACATAATTTTATTTGCAATTCTGGGATCAACATGATCAAGGAGGGTGACTTGCCTTTCTCTTCAACTTGGCTTGAATCTTCGTCGAAGAAATTTCCCGAATCGTCGAAGTCTACACGTCAAAATAACCCACCAAATTCAAATAAATTCAAATTAAATTCAAATTGACTTCAAATATTTGAATTGAGGCCAGAAATGGATAGAGGGGAATTTTTGATGAATTTAGAAATTTGAATGGGCCAAATCGGAGTTAAAACGAGGGAGAACGGGCTCCGGGAAGATTAAATTCAGATAAAAGAAAAATCTGAATTTATGGAATTATTTTTCTAAAGGAAAATCTGGGATTATTGCGTCAGCAAGGAATTTAATTTCGGCTGGAACTATTTTTCAATGGAAAAAATGAGATTAATGGTGTCAATGGCGTCGGCTTAGGTGGCGACATCGACAAGTGGGCCCATGGTCCATGGACCAGTCCACCGAGAGGGGAGGCGCCGAGGTGGCACGGTGGCGGTGTGGCGCCGATCGGGCACGGGCGGGGTGAGGTGGCGCCGAGGTGGCGGGAACGTGGCGCCACGTGGCGCCGACGTGGCGAGCCACGAGAGCGCGACGGAGGCGAGCCTCGCCGAGCTCCGGTGGGCGGCGGCGCCGGCGATGGTCGGAAGGAGAGAGGAGGCCGAGGGAACGCGGGGTAGGCGGCGGTTCACGAGGCGCCGGGAGGTGGTCGGCGCGAAGAGAGCGCGGCGCACTCGGGCTAACGGCGGCGAGGAGGTTCCGGCGGCGGGAGGCGGCGAGAGTCCCGAGGCGCGCGGCGAGATTGTGGTGCGGCGCGGCCACGTGAAAATCGGTGCTAATCTCTAAACTTTCGCTTTTGCACCTTTTCGCGGGAGCTACGAGACATGGCATGAAGATGCTTCACCTCAAGTCCCCGGAGAAGGCAGCGGGCGATGGCGCGACGCGTTGCCGAGGCGCGACTCACGGAGAGGAGAAGCGGAGGCGATGGCGCGTGCTGCGGGCGGAGAGAGGCGGAGCTCGGGGGCGGAGTATTTATAGGGGTGGGGTATTTATAGGAGGAGGGAGGCGGGGAATTCCTCGCGGAGGAGCGGGAAGTGGCGGCGGTTTGGGTGGTTAGGGCGGTGCCGCGCGGGATTGGGGAGTTGGGCGCGGGCGTGCGGAAGACGCTGGAGAGGTGGTCGCGCACGCGGGAGTGGAGGCGTGGCGGCTAGGGCGGGAGGCCGTTGCGAGCGGCGACGGTGTGAGAGGAAGGAGGAGGCCGCGGGAAGACGGGTCCGACGTGTGGGCCCGAGCGGCGCGAGAGAGGAGGCGGACGACGACGGGCGGGCCCGCGGCGAGGGAGGGAGATGAGCGGGGCGCGGGGCGGCGGGATGGTGCGCGTGCGTGCGCGGGGCGGCGGGAAGCGCGCGAGAAGAGCGCGGCGCGATCCGGCCACCAGTGGCGAACGCGGGAGGAAGGCGGATCGGCGGCGGATCGAGCCGTCCAAGTGGCGCCGGCGGAGGAGGTAGGCGGGATGCGCGGATGGCCGGATGGGGCGACGTGGGCGGCAATCGGCCGTCCACGTGGCGGCTGGAGAGAGGAGGAGGGAATTAATTTTGGAAATTGATTTTGGATTTTCAGAAAAGCCTAGAAATTCCATTAAGCCTCAGAAAAATACCAAATGACCTCCAAAAATTCCAGAAACATTCCTAGAACATCCTGGAGACAGTTGAAACTTAATAAAAATATTTCCAACTAATGTTGGTATTTAATTTTCATACTTAAAATACTTTTTAATTTCAAAAATACATTTTTAAACTCCAGATAAACCAGGGAACCAAATAAATCCAAATAACTCCAAAATTTAATTTGACATAGAATTGTTATCAAAATATCATTTTATTTAATAATTTTAGGTTTTTTTTTGAAAATGCTTTTCAAATCCAGTTTTTTCAAAAACAGAAATTCAGGGCAAATCCAAATTTAAAAACTTAGGCACAAAAATACTTATTTTAATTTTAATTTTAATTTATTCTATTTTTATTATTTATTTTTTTATTTTAGCAAAAATTCGGGATGTTACAGACCTTCAGGACATGCCCACAGGCAGCCAACTGGAGGTTTGCGACCTAGCCCTTGACATCTTCATCTTCTCGGCCAGCGTGTCCAATCTTGTTGCTGAGGCGAGGTGATTTGATTCCTGATTCTGAATTTTGTCGCAAAAGCGAGTGTGAGCACTCCAACCCCGTGCTCCGCGAGCCAATACACAGAATGCAAATAAATAGTATGCATGGTTTAACAAAGGAGAGGCTCGGGTTATTTTATTTGCCATAAATCGCTTTTAGTAGCATTTCTGTTATTAAATCATATTGTTGCTTTTGCAACCTAAAAACTCCTCACCGCGATTGAAATCATTGACTTAATCCACCAAAGATTCACTCTTATTATTAGCTGCTGTCTAAGATTCCCAACAGCGATCGCCATAATTGACTTAATCCACCGAACACATACTTTCCATATTGAGTGCTATCTAAACTCCAAACAGCGAGTGACATCATTTAATTAATCCACCGAACATTCTCATCAAGATTTTCTAACAATCCAATCCTTTTTATTATTGATTCAAATCCACCAAGAATATCATTGATCAAGCCTACGATTCAATATTATATATCCACAAAGAATATCATTGGTCAATTCTACGATCCACTGGTATCCTCCCACCAAGTAAATCACTAATCAGGAACTATAATCCAATACTTGTATTACTCCTCCGAATTCCCGAAAATTCAATTGACTCATCTAGTAACCGAATCTATTAATTCCAATATTGTCATCTCCCAAGAATTTATTTGATAGTGTCGTAATCCAATAATTATCTGTGCAATCCTTAAATCTCCAAAATCTTTTAAATCATCTATCTAGCCTATCTATTCAACTAGACTCCACCAATTTATTTCTCCCAGAACCCACACTATCATTTCTTATTATGATCGACATGAATCCACCAATACCTTTATATGTACACTACAAACATCTATTTCCTTTACTCACGACCCTGCTTATTCTTTCCATATTTTATTTTGTATGAATAGAAATGCCACTATTTGAAATACAATACATAAAATTTCCTGAGATCTAGCAGTTTTGAACAAAAGCATAATGTTCAAGAAAATGCAATAATAATAGCGATCTAGATTCCATCCACCGTTTCATGGCATTCGCACTATATGCTAACATTTCAGCGTTATAACCGCTTACATTACCACTGGGACGACACCCAGGACAACTCAAATCAGGGCTTTCCACTGCCCTTCCACTTTTCCATTCCCACCCACAACGTTTTTGAAATAGAACTATATCTGGTTAAGTTCCCATGTCCGCCCTTGACCGTGGGCACGGCTATTCGAATAGTTTTCTACTCTGCAGAGTTTGCACACTTTACCCACAAGAGATAAATCCACTCGTTGCTCCACATGATTCCTTAGCCATGCGGTTGAGTAGACTATCACAGGACCTTTACAATGCATTTTTCCTAGCAGAGTTATGTCCGCTAAGGTTTCCACTTCCTTCGGGGTACGACCACCCTTCCAGAAGCCCCCTCTTGCGCCGTCACGTCAGAGGATGTGGCCATCCTCTACCCGCCCGTGGTCACACCGGCGCAACTCTTACTAAATCGATGCAAATTAGTTAGCCCTGCCTACACTTTGCCAGCTTGTGATTGTACTTGTTGTACACTGAGAGGTCATGACAAGATTCAGTCCTTAGTGGTATCTGGGCGGTCTACCACTACCTATTTTGTGCTTCCACTGCATCACACTCACACCCTCGATCCAATCCGCCCAGATATTTAAGCAAGTTGGGGATTTTGGGAGTATAAAATAATCATATCAAATGTACCAGTTATTACCACCATGACTTCCCAAACCAGCTTCTCATGATTAAAAATGACAATGATGCTTGGGGCATTTCAGCCCCTTGAGTATCTATGCAGTACTAAGCATAGCCTATCATTAGGGACTTATTTTCGAAATGTTACTATTATATTTTTGCTAGGCGACAAGGTTCACACCTTCAAATATTCCAAAGGAGGGGTAATATACTTCAAGGAAAACAATGGGCACATAACTAGAATATTAAATTAAACATGTATTTGCTTATAAAATAACAGCATGCAATTTGATAATTTAAAACAAAGTAATTTGCAGAAAATGTAGGTTCAACATGATCAAAGTATTTTCTCGCCTAGCACGGTTTACCGCGGTCTTGAGCTCACACAATGCTTTCTCTTGAGGTTCTGGTCTCTCTATCTTCACTTCGAGCTTAATCACGCTGGATCCACTGAATCTTCACGACTTCTAATTTCTAATTACGCGACAAATGACTGAATCCAAATGAAAGCAAATAACTCAAATGATCCAAGTAAATTCGAATAAACTCAACTTTTGTTTTATTATGAGCTAATGGGTGATTTGAGTGATTTGAGGCAAGGCCGGTGGTAGAAAACGATGACTCGATCTTTTATTAACAGTTTCTTTTTATTATTATTTTTATATTTATCAAGGAAGTTCCATGAGTTAGGATGGATCTATAAATAGTATTATTTTATCGAGCGCTATTATTCAGGCATTCTGGCTTACCAAATTAATTTTAGAATCTAAGTGTATAGCATTTTATGGGTGACATTTTATGTGGCCTTAGTTTTCTCTAAACCTATTTCAGCTTGAATTTGGATCTAGTTATATGGGCCACACCTTGTTATTTCATGCTCATCATTATTATTTATTAAATCAAGTATTAAGATTTAGTTAATGGTACCATTATTATTTTATCTATGCTTTAGTTACTATTATACTTATCTTTATTTCTAATTTTAGTCTAAAGTTAGCAATCTGAGTAATACTTGATATGTATCATTTTAGGTAACCCTAATTACTCAATTTACTTATTATGCCTTTGGTTAATAGGTAGGCTTTTAGAACAATTATTCATAGCACATTAGTCACTAACATATGAGATTTGATACATGATTTAATATTTAATAGTTCATTTGTATCCTAATAAATTTCTGAAAATTTATAAACTATTTTCGGATTTTTGTTTGCCTTTTTCCTCCACTGGATGTGCTAGCCAAAAATATGCAAAACCTACACCTAAGAGGGATTCGAACCCGGGGGAGAGGAGTGAGTTTCAGCACTGCTAGCCACTCGGTTGGACCGTGTTACCTGAAAGAAAGAGGCAGAAGAAACTACTTGAACTGATGGTATGGGCGTTGGAGCAGAGGATTCTCGGGGCAGCCATGGCCGACGGTAGCGCCAGCGAGGGGTAGCTGGTGAGGGCCGGGTGAGGATTAAAATGCGTTGTGCACGTCGAGGTGAAGCTGGTGGAGGCGTTGGCGGGGACCGGGGATCTCCGGAGCGGGCCGGCGGCGAGCACAGGCGGCGGCGCAGTGGGAGCCACCGTGGTCGGCATGCTACGGTGAAGGGGATGCTCCGGCGATGGCGGGGACGCATTGGCGGGGTCGTGGTGGTGCTGTGGCTTGCAGGAATTGGACGGGGAAAGTCTCAATGGGCGGAATTGGTGCGGCCGGCGTTGGAGGGGAAATGAGCCGCCGGCGAGCTAGGGGCGCCGGGGAAGTGATTCGCCGCGGTGGAAGAGTGAAGGGAGCTCGAGGGGGACGCTGGTAAGCTCCAGGGGCCTTTATAGGCGGTGGAGGAGGCGGGCAACGGCCGGGGCCGACCGAGCGGCATGGGAGCAGTGGCGGCGGAGCAGGGCATGGGGCCAGCTTGCGTGGCTACAGGCGCGAGGCGACGTGCGCGGGTCGGCGCGGAGAGAGGTAGGGCGGCGGCAGGCGTGCGCTGAACGCGGAGCGACGGGCGCGGCTTTTGACCGAGCAAAAGAAGATCGGGGAGGGGGACCCGGGCGCACGGAGAAGAAGACAGAGAGGAGCAGGGTCTCGGGGAGGAAGAGAGGAAAAGGAGAGGAGGTACTGGGAGTGGGGCCTAACGGGCAGTAAAAGAAAAGAAATGAGGAGGGGAGAGAAAGAAAGGGTTGGGGCCCACCTGTAAATGAGAGAAAATAAAGAAGGGAAAATGAGAAGCTTTTGCAGTGGCTGAGATTTGATCATTGAATTTGGATTTTCTATTTTCTAATTTAAGTTTTTGTTTAATATTTACATTTACCGATTTTTGTATGACTTCCGGAATTTAAGCTTCAAATATATATATTTTTTATTAAATGAGAGTTTCTATTACTATTATCATTTAGGTTATTTGGGTATATATATATGATTTCTTTTATATATATATATATATATATATATATATATATATATATATATATATATATATATATATATATATATATATATATATATATATATATATATATATATATATATATATATATAATTTCCTATATTGCTAAGCTCTTCCTCGTATAATTTGTATATGCACGTGTATATATACACACACACACATACATATATGCATATGTGTTTGTATTTTAATCATTCACTTTTTACTGCTATTTATGTCATTATTTCCAAAATGAGATTTTATATTTTAACTCAAGTTTCTTTCTCCTTATACTGGATCATTTTTTTCATATTCGTATTTAAAATTTTTGTTTTCTATTATTTGCATATTTCCTTTTAGGGTATTACTAATGTTTGTCTTTTATGAATTCTTAAAATTTTGAAATCTCATCCAAATTCAGGAAACATCATAAAATCCAAATTCCAACAGAATACATTGCAAAAATAATTCAAGAAATTCATTTTTTTTAAATTTTTAAATTTTTCAAGATGTTACAGTCCATTGCGGCACAGACTGGGGAAGGAGGATGGACACTTGGGTAGAGCAGTGGAAGGGCGCGCTGCAGGACTGTGTGCAGAAGGAGGATGACCACAACGCGTATGACGAGTACCTTCACTGGTACACTCCTCACACATGTACCAGGATGGTACTTGCTACCAACTCGCCCACACCACGCATCCCAGCACCAACCGATACATACCATGTGCACTTTGCGTAGAACATGCACCACGCGGTACGTGACATCATATTTTCAAAACTTTACTTCTCGCAACCCCACTTATAGGTTTTATCCCATCGTGTTTTGTTACAGGTGGGCGTCAGTGCTGAGATTGTGAGGGACTCCCTCTATGTGCTTCAGACGATGACCTGCGGTGCAAAGGTCACATGCGAGGAGGTGGCCCAAGCTTTCCGTCGTATGGCAGGTCAAGCCACACATTTGGTCAGGCTGTTGTTGTGCAACATGCTCCCAGAGGTTCACATGCTGATGCCTGGTCGACAGTCCGTACATCTGCCGGTGCTGTTCCGTCCGGCAACACAGCAAGCGGGAGGGTCATCATGGCCATGTGCGGCATGCCTTAACGAGGCTGGAGGCTCAACTAGGCCATGTCTGACACCGCCGCAGGCTGACAAGGCCGGAGGGTCAGCCTGGGCACAACGCCGTACACCCCCAACGTTGCAGTACGTGGATCCTCCGAACTCCTTCGTCTTCCCCACGCAGGGCACGTACGACCTCCCGTACTTCGCTCTGGACAACTTTTCATGTGCCATGGAGCTAGCCGAGGATACGTCGTATCTCCATTTGTTTGCTTGCATCGCCTGACTTGATCATTTATCAATATTTGTACCACAGGTCTTGTGCCTCCTGACGTATTTAGGGCCTCCCCAGGCGATGTGGACACACACAACTTCCTTACAGACTAGGAGCCGGTACCTCAGCCCACACCCTCTGAGGTTCTCTCCAGGTCACAACTCTCCGGTTTGCCAGTACCCACACAGGCAGTAGTGATATCCACTACTTCGGCTCTTGGGCCTCGTCAGCCTAGGGCTCCTGACCGTCTCTCGCTTGCCGAGGCCCCGACACCCGGCGCGGAGGAGGAGGCCCAAGCGAGGCCATACGGGAGGACGCAAAGCTGGAGCGGGTCGTGGCGACTCAGGAGGAGATGCTGGGGGTGCTGTTGGGGACCTAGTAGGGGTCATCCCCTGCGCTTGTTGTACTTTTGTTTTTTCTGTAATGTTTACATTCCGTACTTAATGTTTGATATCTATAATATTATTGTGTTCTAATTTTTACTCGTTTCTATAATATTCAAGGAAGAGGAGGTTCGGCCGTTTGTGAAGGCGGAGGATGCAGGGGAGAGAAGAGATAGGGTGCGAGAGATCAGAAGATGGGAGACACGGAAAGGCAAGCCGAAGCCGTGGGGGTAGGGGCAAAGAGGAGTCGTGCGGAGGACTAATGTTGGGGCGGAGGAGGTCCAGCAGCATCCTCACAGCCGTCATCTTTGCCGCCTGTGGTGGAGAAAGAAGAACCGCGGTGAGCGAGCGAGAGAGAGATGGAGGGGGAGGCAGCGGCGCGGGGTAGGGAGGCAGCGGTGGTGCGAGGTGGGGAGGAGGAGGCGACCGGTGGGCGGAGTAGGGGAGTGGGGACTGGGGAGAGGAGGAGGCAACGACGCGGGGTGGAGAGGAGGAGGTGGCGATGCGGGGGAAGGAAAGGAGGAGGAGACGTGCAAAGCAGAGATGGGCACACGTGGTGGTGGGAAGAGAGGGGGGCAAGGCCTACGTGTTTGCACCGTGTTTTATATGAGGAGAGGAAAGAAGTGACAGATAAACTATTTGTGATGAACCATCACTACCGACTCTTTTTTAAATAATAGAGATTGTCATCTAATTAACTCAAAAAAATTGAATTAGTGGTACTTCGGTTTGCTACGGCATGCGTGGTCTGCTGAATATCGGATCGGGAATTGGGGTTCTGGCTTGAGGACGAGGAAATCGGAAGCTTCTCCCTGCTCCCCGTACGCTTTGTGTCAGTGGAAAGCAAGGGTTTTGTGGAGTACTTCGATGTGTGTGAGTGAGTGACAGAGAGATGAATGAGAAGACAGGATCACCAGAGAGATCTAGTTGACGATGACAACAGGATGATATCGAATTGGACGATTGATTGCGGATGCTGGCTTGCAGTGGTTGGAGGTTGGGCAACGAAGGAAGAACAAATATATGCGAAATGCATCAGTCCAGCAGCAGGCACCTAGCTTCTTTTTTCTTGTCTCTCCTTCGTCCTTTCCGTGTTTCTTGATGCTCTTTTTGCAAGGTAGAGTATTACTGTTTTCTGCTCTCTTGGTGACCGTTTTTTTTTTTGCAAAGTTCAGATTGATCATGGTATGCGCGTACACTACCATGGCGGCATGTGTAGTTGACTGGTTGGTGCTAGCTGTTTCGCCTATGGTACATCTGCTGCTTCCGGAATCCGTAATATTCAGCTAGCTGTTCTCGCGGCAGCGGTGGGAGCGGTGCTGATGCATCTCTTGGATTTTAGCAGCCAAAGTAACATCCTTTCTGATTGTGCCGAGCGTCATCCGCGTTTTGTCCGTGTTTGCAGCCCTCTCGAACGCCGTAGCCCACATAGCGCCAAAGGCATTTTTTTTCAAGATTGCGGTGGATTATTTTTTTCCACTACGACGACTTTTAGCTATAATTTTTTTATACAACAACAGATGATAAAGATACTAACATGAAAGTCATATATGATTTTGCGTTCAGAAAAGCGTTTGGAGAAACTACTTCAAGAAGCATCTTAAAGAATCTGTCCCATTTATTTTGATTTTCAAAGAAGCCGAAGCGAGGAGCCATAAAAAAGACAAAAAGATCAGCGCTATAGCCTCGTGGGTCATGCTAAGTTAGTTCCATCCTGGTGCTTTGGAACCTGGTTCTCTATGACCATCTTCGAGATATGAATCTTTTACATATCTGACACTGTAGCCATCTTTTTTTAAAAAAATTGATCTTTGAATATTAGCTTTTACAAATCTAGTTTCCTCTCTAAGTTTAGCAGCCACGACAAGCGATACATGTCACTTACTAAACTACAACAACTCAGCAGGTCTTGCCAAGCTACTAGAGCTTAGCGGGTCCTCGACCTGACGAGCAACCACGGCTCGCAAGATGAGCTATCGAGCAAACACACATCAGTAGGTAATTAAGTGATTAACTTAAGCATGATTAGCACTAATTATCCTATTGATTAATACTAATTAAACATGATTAATATTAATTAATCACTGTGCACTCGGCTGGCCCAACACATCGTCCTACCGTGCTAAGGGTACCTGACGAGCTCAAGAAGGATATTATATTTACAAAAATGAACATTCAGAGCTAAATTTGAAAAAACAATACAGTGACATATACGAAGGACTCCCGAGACCTGCTTCTCATGACCTGATGGGTGGTGATCAGTTGGGCTTTTTTTTGTGGCTTATGGCTGAAAGTACTGTAGCTGGTTGAAAAAAATACTGTAGCTGACAGAGGCTTATTTAGCATAATTAAATTTTAAAAAAATAAAAAAATATGTTAGCCTATTACGTATAATACAAACAAATACGGAAAAAAGAACCGGCAAAAAAGCACAAAAAAGCCAAAAAATCAGAAAAAGACGAAATTTGTGAATAGTGAAAAATAAGCCAGAAATTTAAGCCGAATTGATCATCACAGGACAAAATTGTGGTAAAGTAATTACAACCGCTCCGGATTCGGCCAAGAACTGAGAGGGGGCATGAAATTAGATGCTAATAGGAATTGAATTAATCCCATCAAACTTTGGTAAAGGGCCAAATGATCACTAATCTGGGATGTTAAGATGATCGAATTTTGACAACTAAAATTGTGCAATTGTTTGCTTATGACCAAGTCGGCCAATCGTCTACTCCACCACATTAAGATCTAGGCTAGATTATTTTCCACTTATAGCTTATGTATCATGTTACAGTAACTAGCTTTTAAACAGTGTATTTTTTAAGACGGCATCTACTAGTTAATTATAGTACACACTGTATCGAATTCAGTTGTACCGGTCAAAATCGTATGCGATTGTCTCCATCTTCGTAATCTCTCTCGTGAATAGTTAAAATTTAAAACCATAAGCCACAACCCAAAAACCTCACCCCTACCCTAGCCACAGTTCTAACGGGCCAGCCCAATCTCAATAGCTACAAGTACCACTAGCAAGATGGGCCTGAACTTTGTTAGACCCAGCCTGACCCATTTACACACATTATAGCCTCTGTTCTTTTTTGTTTTGGAATGTGCTTCTATCTTAGTAGTGATTTACACAATTTTTAAATTATAATAAATAGTAGATAGATGTTACTTATCTCTTTATATACTTTGATATTAGTGTTACTTTTGTTAGAGAGAAAAACATAGAATTACTTCTCGTTAGTGCTTGTAGTTTTTGGCTTCGGCTTCTTTAAGCAACTTTTTAAAGCAACTTCTTTAGATAGCTTATCTAACTTAAAACTATATGTGACATCTACATCAATATCTTTATCATTTATCGTCGTATCGAAAAACAGAGTTAAAAGCCATAAAAAAAATCATAAATACGGTCATGGCCATGGAGTTGTCACAAGATCAGCATGGACCGACCGAAGCTCCTGCCATGCATGGGCACGACCGTCGCTCCCCTAAGCACGTGTCAGCATGTCGCCACGTGGCACCTTGCCTCGGAGACCTAGGAAGTCAAGGCAAAGGCAAGCAAAGCGGTGAGGAACCACGTAAAGTGATCTGAGCTCCGTCACTTTAATTTGGTGTAGACCTTTTACGAATGTGTATGTTCTCTCTGATAAAAGAAAGTCCCTGGACGCGATGCCACGTACACGCTAAGCATCCGATGCCATTGCCACTTACTACACTAGCTGGTATAAAACCTACTCCTACTCCGTTGCCCATATCGAACGAATCTTCCTGGTGTCCCATCGATCGAATAGACCTTTAATTACTTGCATATCGATCGATTTGGGATAGAGCCTGGTCTGGGTTGAGCACGATAGATTGATCGAGAGAGAAAATGGGCAAATCATGGGCGCTCATCAGCCACCTCCACTCTGTCGCCGGGTATCTCCTTGCGATTTGATGTCGTTTGGTAGATCAATTCTTAAACGGTCTCATTTTTTTTTATTGCGGTAGTGAGTGATCTCTAATACGCTGTTGCTTCTCTTCCACATGCAGGCCAAGCATTACCCTGCTATACCCACTGTAAGTGCACAGACAAATTAACCAGTACTGATGAATCGTTTCTATGCGTAATCCTTGTAACCCTATCGATCTGCAGGTACGCGTTGATCTGCGAGATGGAGAGCCCGTCAAAGGTAGACGACGAGCAGTGGCTGGCCTACTGGATACTCCACTCCTTCATCACCCTCCTGGAGATGGTCGCCGATCTGGTCTCGTACTGGTAATGAATCACCAGCTGCTGCTTCCAAACTCTTGTTCATGTGTGCGCGTGTTTCGTTCTTTCGAGTTTCTAACGACTCAACATGCATGAGCTGACGACTCAACATACCTGCTCCAACCGCAGAAGCTTCTGGTTATGGCTGTTGGCTTTTGATTGAAATTACACTGTAGCAGCGATTAGATTTTTTCTGAATCATTTAATCAAAAAATAAGAAAAAACACTACTATATCTCCACAAACTATGTAAAGGAATAAGAAAGAACTCAAAAAACCAAAAAAAAAATACGAAATCAACATGTTTCAAGTGGCTTCCTAGTTCAAAAAAATATACACTCCAGTCTCTTTTGGGTTAAATATCATTCTTCAGAGGCTCTTATGATAAATCTCCTATGGCCCTTCGTTTGGCGATATGATCTGTTCTGTTTCTTTTCCAACAGACAATCGGAGAAATACATATCAGTGATTAGGCCCAAACTTTTAGGTTAGAAATGCACCGCACAATGCAATAGTGACTAGGAGTTGGAACACATGAGTTGCACATTCTCAGCACAAAAACACGCACACGAGTTAAAACAAAGATAGGCAGTGCACTGGTGGTGGGAGTGGGGTGTTCGTTTCCATCTACTCGGATTATCTTCAGGATTTGTTCCCATCCAACTAGGTAATCTTATTTAATCAAGGTACATATGTGTACGTTCAATGGGTAAGTGTGCTTCATTAGGCTGAGTTATCGCAAGATCCTTAGTGTGTAGGGGACGAGTTTGCGTGTGTGATGTTAGGCGTGTGTTGTCAATGTACTCTTTGAAAGAAACACACATGTTAAACCGTTTGATTAGAACAGGGCCTAAGCAAGGATGGCAATGGGGCTATTCTCTGTTCCTTGACAAGTAATCTCTCTGCTATGGGACGGGATGGGGAAAATATTTTTCCACGAGGATGAAATTGGGACCAAACCAAATTCACATAGGGGGCGTTGGGGACGAGGACGTTCCTCAACCCTCATACCTGTCCCTAACTATCTTCGTTGGGGGGAGTTGTCTTCGTCGGGGACCCGATAAGGTGGTGATACGTGGATGCTTGATATATAATATATTACTTATAAGGAATGTCTATACAATATTTGATTGTTTTTGTCCTTAAAAACAGTCAGATTGATATGAGACGTTAGATCTCTATCCAACGGATCCACTCATACAAACCCCCTCCAAAAAAATGACTCCCTCAAAAAAAATGATTTAGGGCGTTGGATCTCCATCTAACGGCTCAAAATCTGACTATTTTTGTTCTCAAAAATAGTCGAATGTTGTATAGACACTCCCATTCATGCATCCTTTACTAATGTAATCTTTGTATTATTGTTGATAATGATTAGTTATGCAATATATACTTGGTACTGAGGAATGGGCCCATCGGGTCTCTATTCCCCATTGGCGCTGGGGAACGGAAGAAGTTACGCTCCGTTCATGTAATCAGTTTTGGGGAACAGGGAATAAACAGGGATGGATACGTTCCAGGGGTCCCAACAGGAAATATCGTTGTTGCCTTCCGACCAACGCATGAATCTCTGCGCGCCAACGAACAGAGCAAACTGTCCTGTAGGATTGATGCCAGCAATCAAACCGTCTTGTAGGATCAATATCAGTAATTAAAGAGGGTAAATAATTCTTGTATCTTTTCTCTTTAAGATATTCGAAATCTTCACTCGAGTGACTATAATAGTCACCAAGCTCAAATCACACTAACACGGCTAAGCAAAATAAAACTAGAAGCAAAAGCAAACAAAATTAGCAGCCTTTGCACAGGGTCAATTAGACCACCATTGAAGGGCCGGTTTGACCATCGGCATGTGACCGGTCACACCGATAGACCGATCTGAGTGCAGGTCTTGGACTGGTCCAACCGGTCCTCTATTTCTAGACCTGAAAACCCCTCGGTCAAAAGCTCAAACCCCCAAAAACTTGCCAAATTCTCATCAAAACACTGCCAAATTTTGCATTAGACTTATTCAAGGCATTAGAACCCTAAATCAATCAAGAATCACATGGTTTTTGTGCTCACGTTCACCAAATTAAAGATAATTAAATCTAGTTTTTAAGAACACCAAAAACTTAAATTACTTCTTGCTTATGAGGATATAAGATATGAGGTCTTCTAGATCTATTCTCACATGTCCTAGCAAAGTAATTTAAGAAAGTGATTGTGCTAGAACTCCCACGAATCAGAAATCACAAATCTAGCTTAAGAACAAACGAAACCAAATAAGAATACAAATAAGAATATGATTGAGACAAAGTATTGATCTATTTTGAGAATGAGGTTTACATACTTATGGATGATTATAAGGTGTAGCCAAACCTCTTCTAAAAAAGGTATAGCTAAAGCACTACCCTTTTCTCTCTTAAGTCCTCTCACACAATCATGGAAGGCAACAAGATGGTAGAGCAAAAACTAAATTCTAGAGTCCTTGTATCTACCACCTCTCCTCTCATCTAAATAAACAACACAACCCTAATGGGTCCAACCTATTAAGCTTACCGGAGAAACCCATCAACCCTAATAACATGATTTTTACACACTCAAGCACACTTCTCAAAGTATTTACAAGATTCAACCTGATAACTCTCTAGCGATTGATCTATTTGTCAGTTCCAGCTCTCCTTGACCTAAGCCACTTCTCTTTTACGCCTCTTCGCGCTATGATTTTGATCAAAGTACCTACCTAGTACTTAGCCAACTACCAAAATATCATCGACGAAACTTCAGGGCACCTTCTCTTGTCTTCGTCTTCATCTTCACCTCAAAGTATCTCTATATGCTTTGATATATAACTCGTAATGCCCAATAAATAGCTGTTATGTCTTCACTCATTCAAACTACCCTAAACCGTCTCTATGTGCATCGACCTCATCACTTGGCACACCACATACACCAACTCATCTCTTTATGATCATTGTCTTCTCTTTATTTCCCACTTAAGACATGTAACCTCACTCGGACTTACACGACCACTCGAACATCAGCTTCCCTGCCTAGTCCTTGTCCATTGTCATCGATCGCTACATCCTCAAAGTCACTTGCTGAGGTTCATATGCTAAGGTCACAACATCGTCTATCAAAAGATAACAAATGCATGGTTGATAATATGTGAGCAGCAAGAATCAAACCAGCCAAATTATTCAAATTCTATGAACAATTGTCTAGTGAAGCTGAAAATGTACCTTTCTTGCAAAAGGACTGCAACAATTATGCTACCCATGTGCGTAAAAAGTACACGGGAATAAATGATGCACAAACACTACCGGAGTACTTGAAGAACAAACAAGCAAATGATCATTCTTTTATGCTGTGCAATTGGATGAAGAAGATGGACGCATAGAATTTCTTTTGGACAGACAGACAAGCCATTTTGGATTATTGTTGCTTTGGGGATGCATGTGTCATTTGACACCACATTCCAAACAAATAAGTTTGATATACCATTTGCTTCACTTCTTGAAACAAATCATTATATCTAGACCATTGTCTTTATAGATGCTCTGTTATATGAGGAATTTGCAGAATCATTTGTTTGGCTTTTTATAACATTCCTCACCGCAATGTCGAGCAAGCATCCTACAACAATTTTTCAGATTAGTGTGTTACAATAGCGAAAGCAATCAGGATAGTTTTCCTTGGCACAAATCATCGCCTATGTTTATGGCACATATATCCGAATGCCGCTAAGAATCTTAGTCATGTGATCAGTAATCATCTGAAATTCCTTGCTTTCTTTAAAAGATGTGTGTATGAAGGTAGGTCTATTGCTCACTTCAACAACAACTGGCGTGACTTGTTGTGTGCTTACAATCTCGGAGGAAACCATTGGTTAAAAAATTTGTATGCGTTGCATGAGAAATGGGCTACTATCTAGAATGAATCTTTTTGTGTTGATGCGACATCAACTCAAAGGAGTGAAGGCATGCATAATGTGTTTAAGAAAGCTTTTCATAGAAATGAATTGTATGAAGACTACAAGTCACGTCATATTAACCCAATTCTATGTGTTTCTGGCTTACCTATATTGAGGACAACAGTTGAATCATATACAAGAAACATATATTCTAAATTTGAGAAGGAATTTACAAAGATATTCAGTATGACATGAACACTAATTCTCCTTGAGGAGACTATCAATATTTACACAATGATGTCTTCTGAACATATTGAAGATGAAGCAACTGTAGTCTTCAATTTTGAGGATATGAATACAACATATTCTTGCAAGATGTATGAATGTGTAGGGATTCGCATATTGCACTAGTCGTCCTATCCTAATTACTTCTTGTTACATATTAGTTCATCTTTTCTATTTGATGTAGGTATACTATTCAGGCATGCTCTACGAGTCCTTAACTTCAATAATATTTTCATGTTACTGCTTCAATAAATATTGAATAGATGGACAAAGTATGCTAAGAGAGGACCCTTTTCTTCTAATGCACGTATGCTAAGAGAGGACCCTTTTCTTCTAACGCACGGAGTGTGGAACAAAGAGGTTGGCATTAGAAAATGCTCATCTTTCTTTAAAGACCATGGCAATTGCATTAAATGCAAGGCTTCGAGAAAATTTTGAAATAGAAAATATCTTGTCTGAAGTGAAGATCAATGATAATTCTTTTTAGTGCACTGAAGATGTCGGAAAAGTAATTATGCTGTTCAAAGTTCCTGAACACAAAAAGATCCAAAGTCTAAGAGGGCAAGAAGCGTTCTTGAAAAACAAAAGAAAAGGGCATCGAAAACCATAGAAAAAGGTAAATTTAATTGGTCATGGTATTATCTTTCTTACAATACTCGGTGGTAATATTTTAGCTTATCATATGAAAGACCTTGTATACAATTGTCAAACCCAAATACAATTCTTGATGATATCACTGCCTTCTGGAGATTCTTCTCTTCCTACCATCCACTAGTATAGTGCCCGTGCTAACGCCACGGCGGTATTTTAGGGATGCACACAAAATCAACCAAACGAATTTTTGAATGGCCATACATGTTTTGTTCCTCATTTGTCAAAGCCAATTTTTGAATGGCCATACATGTTTTGTTTGGATAATTGGATTCTTCTTGCAATAAAGTCCATCCATGAATGAAAGCTGGACATATACATCGATTATTTTGGTCAGTCACTACAAATAATTGAAGACATCCAAATGGCAAAAGTTCAGTTACAAGTCAATGAACGCTGAAATATAGATGACCATTTGCCTTAGTTGTCTAGTTGCCTCAAACCTAAAGAATATATCATTGACAATCAGATATCAGTAAGATTGATATTATAATAAGCAAAAAAAGTCAACACATTAATCCTGGGAAATATAATTGCAATTTCCTTTGAAAGTGAGATATTTTAAACGCGGCAGAGCAAAAGATTGGATTTCATTGGGAAAAAATTTGGAAATGCCAAATGTAGCACTGTTCATTGAATTCATAGAATCATACCCATCCATCTCTGGCATCTGAACATCCATAATAAAACATGCATCGAAGCAATGTGGCGGTTGAAGTAGGGAGATGGCATCTTTGCCACTTTCAACACAATGAACCTTGGCACCATACTTCTTTATGCCCAAGTGCCTTTTTCATTGCTCCCCTAGGAAGACACATATCAGCAGATGGAGGGATGAGTGTATCAGATGGTGTTTAGTTAACTGAGTTAAATGATGGGAATACAAGCTATGCAGATGCATTCTAGAAGCGAAATGCGAAACCTAAACTTCATGCGATTAACCAAACAAGAACATCTCAAAGACAAAGCGTGGCCACTAATGAATTATAGCGACCTAAACAACTCAACTGCATTCATCTATTCAGACAAGATGCAGCATGTATGCACTCATCAAGCATCATTGCTTCAAGCAACCAAACAAATCCCAATTCCTTAAACCATGTTGTACCATTCACTATAGACTGTTTGAAGAGCATTCATAGGCATTACAATATATAAGTGGGCCTCTTTGGTTCAGCCATTCGGAGATAATCATGGTAAATTGAAACGATCCAAATGACTAAACTACTGTAGTTAAGAAACATATCTCCAATTCTAAAAATGAGCAAAACAAACCATAACTTTCAGATGTAAATACCACTGCTATCACTAACAAGGTTAATGAAAATACAACAATAATAAGAACATTTCTTCAGAACTAATTTACTGCAGAATAGTATATAACAAAGTACCTTTATTATCTCAACAAGCTGGTCCACTGTACTTTCACCAGGAAATAGAGGCTGATAAAATTGAATGAAAAGAAGATGCTTATTCCAAAGTTTGCTGCTCAGGTGGATATATGACCAGAAGGTGCAGAAAAGTCATCTGCCAAAGAAGCTATAAACAGAAGCCAACCTGGCCAAGAAGCAACTCAGCAAGAACACATCCAGCTGACCATATATCAATTGATGTTGTGTACTCAGTTGCCCCAAATATCAGCTCTGGAGCACGGTAATACCGTGAGCATATGAATTGAAAAGAGGACCAAAGTGAGGAAATTAGACGAGGAGACGATCCGCGGGTCTACCAGAGACGACCGCGCGCGCGCCTTCTGGGAGGCGGCGGGGCGGGCGGCGGCCTTCGGGAGGCGGCGGGAGTCGATCGGGAGGCGCGCGCCGGGGAGGCGGGAGTCTGGAACCCAGGAGACGACGATCGACCTGTCAAGCCGCGAGCGTCAAGGACGCGGGAGGGGTTACTGCAGATCCATTGAAGGATGACCGTCGGATATGGTTGAGTAAGGAGAGAGAATGGAGGAGAGTTAATCTGATGCGGACGTTTTTAGGATGGTGTAATTATGGGTGCATATTGTGGTGTGAACGTAGTTAAGGTCATGTACAAAGACAGAAGAGTAAGTCTGCATGGTCTTGTAAGATTTCAGCTCAAAAATAAAAAGCACTTCGTCACCTTCTAGGCTCTGTTGGGATTGTGAACACAGCCCAACCCACCAACCTATGTTACCTATCTGAAATTCCTATGCACAAAGCTGCGCACACAAGTGAAATGAAGAAGGTAAGCAGTTGTGCACAATTTTTTCCTAAAGCAGGGCACCGATATGTTAGTTAACAGCAAAAATTAAATAATTTCTCATGCATTAAATAAAAGAAGAGGTAAGAGTTATTACCAAAATAGCAAAGTTGAATCTACAATCTCCCAATTTTCACTACCGAAAGCTGTGCATATGTATGAACATCCCTTAGGATAAGAACATATATGGAAATAAGACAAATGCAGTTAAGTATAGCATCATGTAAAGCCTTGAAACAAAAAAAAAAAAAACTAAGGAAAAGCACCACATAAATTGACCTAAAATGTATCGAAAGCAAGTGCTTCACAAACACCCTCATCAAATCAAGCAAAGCAACAAATTCAGCATGCTCAATTAAAAAATGAGATGTATATTGCTTAAACAAACAGGTAGCTAAGAATATATATAGCTCATAGATTAATGCATAAAGTATTATAGTCTAACACCCCTCGAATTTACGGAAATCCACCAAGTTAATATGTTTGGCATGTCTCTAGATGCTTCAGAAATGTATGACAGGCCACAAATAACGTCCTACATGTGAGTTTTACAATACGAGCTGCATCAGCACCAAGATTAACAAACAATGTATCAGCAGACCAATACATATAAGATGGGATGTATTTCATAAATTCTAGATAAGGATTCCCTTCACATTTTAGTACCTAGAATCACACATATGAGCACTTCCGAAAAAGAATCAGGTGTATAAGCTTTAGGTGCTAATCCAAATTATATGATACCATACATATTAGATAGGATTGATGAAACTTGGACAACTCAAATTATTGTGAAAAGATGCAGTAGGACTAACAATTGTGATGTTTATGACAGCAACTTTGATTCATTCAGATGTTTATGTTGATGGTTTAGCTGTACGGTAAGAAAATATAATGAGACGAGTTAAATAAGACGGAAATTTTCTTGAGAAGCACCACCTGAAAGATACCGGAGAAGCTCTTCTGCCTGCCAATCTTGAGCCTAGGCATCCCAATGAGCCAATGACCAGGGCCCATGGCTCCGCCACCGTCGTCGCCACCTCTCGCCTTCCTCCCATCGCCGATCCCACCCAAGCCGGAGCCAGAGCAAAGTCGCTGCGCTGAGCGCCATCCTCCTGGACAGCGCGGCGGGGAGGCGGGGTTGATGTTGCCGTTGGAGTAGTAGTAGGAGTGGTAGGCGGGTCGGCCCGGAGGTCGTCCTCCAAGAACACATCGGCGCCGGCGCCGTGGAGCGCGTCAATGGAGCCCTCGACCGTGGCGGCGCGAGCCACTGCGGAAGAGCTCGGCTCGGCTCGCGCACCCGATCGGCCTCCGCCTGCTCCTCCTCCGGCCGCCGCCACGGCTCCCCCCGCATCGCCATCTCGGTCACCATCTCCACACAAACACACACACACACACCCAAAGGCGGCGGCGCCGCGGCCTCCACTACCACACGGAACTCACAAACGACTGGATTCTTAAGGATTTAGTCGACTAAAAACCATGCGTACCTCCTCCTTCTCGGCGGTGGCTGCCGCGTCCGGCGCCTCCTCGGTGTCGATGGAGATGGCAACGCAGAAGGGGAGGCGTTGAGGTGGACGCAAGGACCGGGCTATGGCGACGTGTTGGTGAGGACGGCGGCCCTCGGTGAGACGAGCAGCAGGGGAGAGGGAGTGAGAAGTGCGGGTGTAGGGGAGGATTATGCGGCGGCCGGAGAAGAGGGACGATGGTGGCGAGTGGTGGAGACAGGCGGCGGATGTGGAGGAGGAGAGGAGGAGAGGCAGCGGCGGCCGCGAGTAGAGGTGGCGCGCACCGGAGAAGGCAGCGGTGGAGAAGCGAAGGAGGCGATGTAGGCGGCCGGAGAGGCGGATCCAGTGAGGAGCAGGTGAGAGCGGCAGCGCCGAGGTGGGGCAAGGAGAAGGGCTTCGGTTGGCGGCTCGGATGGAGGAGCGGCGGATGTGGATGCGGGGGAGGCCGCGTATTTCGGGGGAGGCGGGGGAGGCCGCGTATTTCGGGGGAGGCGGGAGGCACTGCAGATCCATTGAAGGGTGACCGTCGGATATGGTTGAGTAAGGAGAGAGAATAGAGGAGAGTTAATCTGATGCGGACGTTTTTAGGATGATGTAATTATGGTGCATATTGTGGTGTAAACGTAGTTAAGGTCATGACTGTGGAGCAGGTAATTGTTGGGTGGATGTAGGATAATTTTAACTGGTGGTTTATTAGTTTAGATAGATAGATAAATAATAGCCTCGCAAGCCTAATCTATATCATGGATAAAATGATAGCATAAAGAAACATGAGCCGCCATACCTCTAATCTAAGAAGAGATATCATGGATAATGCACTGCAGCCCATGTAGATAATGCACGGACTAAAATCCTACAGATCATCGTCAACATATCTTATCTCCTACAAACAAACTCAACGACGAAATGGTGTCCAAACACTCAAAAAGATCCGGACTTTACGCGGATAGGCGACCAAATACATCCAATCATCCGAGGAGCACCAATAACAAATCCCCCAAACCGGAAGGCCTCCGCGGTTACCTGGAATTCGTCGTCGCCGGCGAGCGCCTGGAACGCGGCCTCGAGCTCGGTGAGCGCGTGCATCAGCGTCTCGGGCACGTACTTGCCCCCGAACTTGCCGAACCTCCCGAGGCCGTCGGGCCTCGCGAAGGCCCCCGCCACGACCCCGTTCCCCCGCTGCGCTGCGCCGCGTCCGGCCAGCCGCACCGCGCCGCCGCGCCGCGTCCACCGTGTGCGCGCCCCGCACCGCGCGGAGGCGGGTCCGCCGAGTCCGTCTCGTCCGCGCCGCCGCGCCCCCTACGGCACGCCGCACCGCCGCCGCGGGAAGATCTTCACACCGCCTCCGCTTGTACCTTGATGGCCTCGGCCACTCCCGCGCGGTCGAGGTCCCCCGCCGCGTGCGCCGCGTCCGCCCCGCCGTGCAGCGTCCTCCCCACTGCACCAGGTCCCCCGCGATACACGAATCGAGACAATAGATTAAAGAATCACATTCTACAAGGATAAATATACTACGAGGCTCCAACATACTTGACCCTATCTCCTGAAAGCAAGTATTAGATATTTAGAAAAATCACCTTGAACTTCGTCTTCCAAAAATCAGAAGTTACTATAATTTAGCATATATTTCTCATTTGACTTCAGTGTTTTCTCTTTTGAAGCAGATTTAACTCCATTGTTGGTGCAGCTATATGCAAAGTGGCGCCAATAAGAGGCTCAGCCTCAATTATAATATAATTTAGTAATGGATTCAGTACATCTGCTGGCTGCAGCAGGTTTTTTTTACATAGAGATGTGGCCAAGCCTGAGCTCACCTTAACAATAATTCGTAAGTAGATTGCAGCTGGGAGCCTGGGACTGAACAAAACTAACAAACTTTTCACATAAACTGACTCGGTAGAACTTCAAAAATCATGGAAAAATAAAGGCAAAAGCTCCATTCAAGGTGCTGGGCATTAACACCAAGTGGTCAATTAAGAGAAGTATATTTTCCTGTTGTTTTTTTAAAAATAAGAAACATTTTCTTGAACATGAGAATAATTGGACTTATATCGCATAACAAAGTATTAATTCAATGCATACCAGACAGGATCTACAAGGTGAAAGGAAATAATTATTTGATTGAACATAACAGGCATTTGCTGCAAGAGAAGTAGACCAGATGTGCTGGTCATAGAACATAGATCATTAGATAGTAAGATAGTATACACTACCAAGTAATCGAGTAATTTTTCTATGGCCTTAATGGGTAGTCCGGAAGAAAATATTTTAATTTGATTTAGTGCCAGCATAACACAAGATAAAAGATATCACACACATTAACAAGTGACTATGGCCCCAGAGGGTAGTTTGGAAGACAATTTTAATTTGATTTAGTGTCAGCATAGCAGAAAAAAGATCATGATGAAATGAAATTCACATTTCCCCGTTGGAAAGGCCTTTTCTCTTCTTCCGATGACTCAGGAGTTCGAGAGGATTCTGGTGCTGTACCTTGTTCTGCACCAACGATTCTCTAGAATCACAAGCAAATGAAGAAACATTATCAGGTACAAACATATGTAAAAAGATCATGATGAAATGAAATTCACATTACACATTTTAATAATGCCTTAACCTTGCTTTTTTCTAGTAAGGAAAGGAAGAATATAAAAAAACAGCAAATAAGGATAATCTGATTGTGGTTCATGCTATGACACCGAAATCACAGACATTTTTTCTAACATTATGACATTATGTAGTATAAAGTTTTGTTTTCATCAAATGGTATTTTAGTTATGTTTACAGTTTACACCGTTACTTTCCATGAGATTGTTTAATGTCAGATGTTCCCTTCTTTGCAGACATTACAGGGAACAAGATACAAAGTGATATAAAATTATTATCTTTGAACAAGTACAAAAGCTTTTTAGAACCATACGGCCCAAATATCAACCTTTTTGACAAGGAGAAATATGAAAATTCATTTCTTGGTACGGTTGGACATCCTAATAAGGATATATCACCTTGGCAAATTCCTCAATAGTACATGGGACCAACTTCCTGAGGTCGTCCACAGACTTCTTTAGGTCTTTCGCGGATTTTAGAGTCTCATCTTCATCACTTTTATCGGATTTAGCTTCATTGCTGCTTGTCCAATCTTCATCACCTTCAACTTCCATTTCGAATCCAAGCCTTCATCCTCGACTCGGCATGCTCATCCTCTTCCTCGTTTTCAATAATCTTCCCATAATCCTCTGAGTTTGGTGAGACATTAGGTTTGCAGCTACCCCTTTATACTATGTATGTAAAGGTTCAGATATCTTACATATGGAGCTAGAACACTGCTGTCCCAGATCGTAGTGGCACTGCAACTATGTGCGAGCTCTTACCATTCTCTCCTGTAAAGCTCGGTTCTGCATTAAACAAATCTCACAACCCAAGCATTTCAACAACACTAAGTATCGCCTCTTCACTAATACGGCAAGCTCGAGCGGTATCCTCCATCCCGAGGATTGCGGTAGGAGCCATACTCGATGTGACACCTTTGTGCGCAGATGGGATGCCGCACACTCGCTCGCCGGTGCCTCGCGTTCTCGCTTGCAATCCAAAAGGAAAAAACACATTCTCTAGCCGTTAGCACACTAATGTTAGCCGCTCAAACAAAGCGTCGAGCGGATGGTGTGCGCCTCACTTGATGTAGTAGGGGAATTCGCCACGTGAGGTTTCCCTTCTCCCACGGCACGACGCGACGCAGAACTCGTTGCGGAACCTCTCCCGCTGGTGAGCGGTGACTCCGCCTCTTGCGGTCGGTGAGAACCTCTCGCCGCTTAGCCACTCCTGCTGGTCCCTCTCCCGAGGCGCGCGTGCTCTGCTCGCCGCACTGCCGCTGCTCTGCTGCCGCCGCCTCGGCTGCTGCGCGCCTCGCCTCCTTCTCGGTGTCGATGGAGATGGCGGCGCGAAGGAGGCGTTGAGGTGGGCGCAAGGACCGGACTATGGCGGCGTGTTGGTGAGGACGGCGGCCTCGGTGAGACGAGCAGCAGGGGAGAGGGAGTGAGAAGTGCGGGTGTAGGGGAGGATTATGCGGCGGAGCGGAGGCACGGGGGAGGCGGAGATGGGGGAGGATGGGGGGTGGCACGGTGGAGGATGGGGGGAGGCGCGGGGGAGGATGGGGGAGGCGGAGGGAGGGGAGGCGCGGGGGAGGATGGGGGAGGCGGAGGAGGAGGAGGCGCGGGGAGGAGGGGAGGCGGAGGAGGAGGAGGAGGCGCGGGGGAGGCGGAGGGAGACGTAGCGGGAGGTGGCGGCGGCACAGCGGGGTGGTTTCTAGGTTAAACGAGGAGGAGTACCAGGACTCGACGGCGGGGGCAGCGCGAGCACCTCCTTCCGGGGCGGCTCCACGACCCCATCCATGGGGACCCGGGCCGAGGCCGAGGCCTTGCGCGAGGCGGTCCCAGACGGCGAGCGGCGGCGCGCGCGAGAGGGGAGGAGGTCGGAGGCGGTGGGGTCGGGGGAGAAGTCGGTGGCGGCGAACCGGTCGCCGAGGGTGAAGAGGGGCGGGGGCGGCGTCGGGGGCGATTGAGGCGAAGCGCGAGGCGGCGCGATGGGACGGGATGGGGGAGGCGAGGTCGCGGAAGAAGGGGGACGCGGGAGGGGTACTGCAGATCCATTGAAGGATGATCGTCGGATATAGTTGAGTAAGGAGAGAGAATGGAGGAGAGTTAATCTGGTGCGGACGTTTTTAGGATGGTGTATTTCTGGGTGCATATTGTGGTGTGGACGTAGTTAAGGTCATGACTGTGAAGCAGGTAATTGTTGGGTGGATGTAGGATAATTTTAACTGGTGAATTATTAGTTTAGATAGATAGATGAGGAATTTACTAATATGCTATTTGCAGTTTATCATGAAAATACTTTCGTTAGAAGATTAGATTTTGAGAATGGTGAGAGTTATACAACGAATAGTCCCATGCATATGTTGGATCTATGAAAATACTCTGTGCGTGAACAATTAAGATGTTCCATATTTTGGCAGAAGCTTCTTGTGAATGGTTCTATGAAAATACTAATTTTGGTAGTCATATGCACTACTGCACATTAATGTTCTAAACTTTTGGTCAAATCCAGGCTGAACAGAAGATACATTTTTTTGCTGCTACTGTATATCCTCTATGAGCAATACACAACTGCTTTAGGAAACCTATATACTAGTTGTTAACCATACAAGTTTTCTTTGTTACACTTAAAAAAAGGTTCTGCTCATACAAGTTCAACATCATAAAAAAAAGGTATTAAGCAGCTGTAATTTCCCCATGCTCCACGTGGAGGATATTTCCATGCCGTAGTTCTCCAGGTTCTCTTCTGACTAGCTGCAAAGAGGGGGCCAACGAGGCCGGCAGTCGGTGGAGGGGCCGGCAAGGTCGACGGTGAGGAGACCTCGCGTGGCGCAGATGGGAGCGGCCGGCAAAGGGGCCGTTCATGGCGGGGACTCCCTCACGCGGCATGGAGGACGGCGGCCCACAAAGGGGTCAGCGGCGGCTGGAGCGGTCCTCCGGTCACTAACGAGTAAAGGCAGTCCAAGGAAGAAGGAAGCACTGGACGGCTGCGCTGTTTTTTTGGGAGTTTTTTTTTGGGAGAGAAGGACGAAGGGAGGTGTTGCGTTGAGATTCGTGCGCCACCTACGAGGGATCCGAGGATGAATCGGGCACACGCCCAGAATAGTTGCTTCCGAACACTCAGCGCCTGAAGTACTAACCCACAAGGCCACAAGTACTCGGCTCTCCCAGCACAGCTCCGCCCCCAAAACAGAGCTAGCCTTGAGCAATCTCGCAGCGGATAACGCAGAAAGATTAAAACCCCAAAACCCTAAAGTCCCGCATGGCCCCGAAGCGCCCGGCCGCCGCCGCCGCGTCGGGCTCGGCCTCGGACAGCGAGGCGGACGCGGCACGCCACCACCACCCCCGCTCCGCCTCCCCGAGCCCTTCCCGCTCCCGCTCCCGATCCAAGACCCCTCCCCCCAACCTCCACCCTAACGCCGCCGCGCTCTCCTCCACCCCCGCCTCCGCCGCCGCCGACTTCGCGGCCGCCTCCGACTCCAACGCCGGCGCCGACGGCCGCCTCCCCTCCCCGAGGCGCAGCCGCGAGCGCTCCCCCCGCATCCACTCCGACTCCGAAAACTCCGCCGCCGCCGCCGCATCCGACGACGACGGGGGCGACGAAGGTAACGCCTCGCCGCCGCCTCGTTCGCGCCGCTCCTCCCGCGTCGAGGCCGCCAACATCAAGCCCATCAGCTCCCGCCCCATGGACGGGCCCCGCAGCCCCGCTGCCGGCTCAAGCGCCTCCCAGCGGCGCTCCAAACGCCCCCGCAGCTCCTCCGCCGTGCACTCCCCGGAGCAGCAGAGGCGGCCGCCGCGGGTTTGGAGCCCCGAAGACGAGATCACCATACTGCGTGCCCTCATCTCGTACCGCGCCAAGAAAGGTGTGCTCCCCGCGTCCACTCAGGACACAGGCAAGTTACACAGTCAGATTCGTGGGCAGCTTAATGTTAAGGCATCTACCACCCAGCTTAGTGATAAGGTTCGGCGGCTCAGGCAAAAATACAACATGCTCGTGACCCGTACTAAGAATGGACGGGATCCAGACTTGCCAACGGTGCATGACCGTGATGTCTATGAACTTAGCAAGAAAGTTTGGGGTTCAAAGAGTGGCGGTGCTGGTAGTGGTGGAGGTGGAGGACGTGTGTATGAGAATGCTGAGGTTGCAGAGAGCGGTGAGCTGCAGGAGAGTGGAGAGAGTGACGAGGATATGGAGGGTGCGTGGGACGACCCTGACCTCAACAGGAACAGGAGGCTGAAGGCGATTGCTCTCACAAATGGGAATGGGAATGCCATTGCAATTGGCGGTAGGACTGGCCATGGCAACAGCGGCGGGAAGGGTGATGTTGAGAAGGGGAAGGACATGTACCCGTACCTGTGGGAGGCTGTTGAGGAGCTGTCCAAGGAGCACCCGAGTGGGACAGCGTTCAGGAAGGCCTTTGGTGTGCTTGAAGGGTCAAGGGCACAGGCGATGGAGGAGAAGCTACAGAAGTTCAGGCTGTCAGAGATCAGGCAGCAGCTGCGTCGGATGGACCTGATGAAGGAGACGGTGAAGATGGTTCTTGATGCGCTGGAGGGCACTGACTGACTAGGTTGAAATTGACATACTGTTGGATTTTGGAGTGCATGGCCCAGTGAGTACGCTGCTCAAAAAGGGCGAACAGTGTCTCTCTGTTTCCTAGAGTAGTCCTGTTCTAATGTTATGGATATAGATCTTCGGTTGTTTTAACTTTTGTGGACAAGGATTTACTTGCCTCAAATCAAATTTAGGTCTAGAACAAGGAGTAATGGCTCCCTTGCTTATTATCCTCTGTGAAACGTTGTGCCTTATGTTGCTTAGTTGCTAACATATGTGCTATTCGTTATGTCATTGATATGTTTCTGGTTAGTGCTAATCAGCATTTCCATCTTTAGCATAAATGCTTCTGCTAATCAGTATTTCCATCTTTAGCATAAATGCTTTGTTTTATTACTCTTGTCAAGTTTCAACTACTTCTGTCAGTAGGAATATGGGTTTATTTAATCCAGGCAGAATCAAGCTTGGTGCTTGCTCATTGCTAGGTTCTTGCAGCAGGAGGAGCGGAAATACGATGTTTTGTGGAAATGATACATGTTGGAGTGGTCGGGCTGTCAAATGGAATTATACTTGTACGTAGTTGTTAATCACCCCATGACTATTCTTAGGGTCAGTGAGATCTTTTTTCTCTCTCTAGACTTATGGCTTGTTCGATTTAAGTTCGTGGATTGAGAATGCTTCTTTCCGGATATACAGTCATCCCAACACTATTTTATTTCTCTAATATCATTAGGAACACATTGAAATTTCATAACAAGTATTGTTATAGAATGAACCTATAGTGGTCTATTAATAAGCAACGTGACCGTTAGCTGTGATTAGGAATCGAGAATGGTGCAATCTGTAGAAAAATATTCGAGTGCAGTTCAAGTGCTTGTGTTCTGTGGGATGATGTCTGTAGAAGGAGGGAGGGATGGTGACAAGTTAACAGAGTGGTCATCTGAGATGAATGTGGTTATAACAAATAGCTTCAATGCAAAGTAGGTAAGGTTGAGGACTATAGGGTTTCATTTCCATGTTGAATCTTATATCTTGTTGGCATGCTCCTGATGAAGTGATGATTGATTGACCTAAAGGGGTTGCTTGCTGGGGCGAACGTCATCGTTCAGCATTGAGTCATTTACAATTAAGGTTCAGTGGGTTTTTGCGAATGCACCTAATAAATTTCAGTTTCATGTGTGAACTCTGAACCTTACAGAAGAATGGGTATATATGAAGAAACTTCATCTAAGGATGGGTTAACCATTTCTAATGGCATCTAGTCTAGCATTCCTTGTGATTTGGGATGAAGGTCATTTTGATTCCTGAAAATGGTGCAAACTGGGATAACACACCGCAGTCATGACTCATGACCATGAATAATTAAACCACCTGACCTGGAGCATTGTTTGGCCCAGGCTTGTCACTCCTAGGAAAGGGGGTATCTAGTTTTATTGCTTCAATTCAATATAATCTTGATATGAGGCACCGCACATGCTTGGTCTTCTAGCTACTACATATTCGTGAGCGTCAGGCAGGAAGACAGGAGCATAATTCATTTTGGTGACCTCAAGCAAGCATTGCAGGTGTTGGCCCAAACAATGTTTTTTTTTTTTGGCACAGATAGCTTACATGGCTTTGAAATGAGTTACTCTTAGGCTTCGTCAGATAACAAGGAATGTGACTCCTTTACAGTATTGTCCTATAGCGTAATTTAACATCTATTATATTATTAAAGTGATAGAAAAAGAAGTCACAATGTTGGCTTTTAAGAGCTAGAAATTTCTACGTTAATCTTTGAATAAAAAGAAAGATACATACCATCGATTGTAGTGGGTCTATATTAAGAGAGAGAGAGAGCGCATGTCAACTATAATCTATAAATAACTGAAATTCAAAATAAAAAATAAAATAAAATTCTATAAATAACTGAAATTCAAAATAAAAAATAAAATAAAATAACAATTTGATTTCCATACAAATTTTAAGTAAAATCCCTAAATATATAATTTAGAATAAATATTAAACAAAAATTAGCAATTAGATTTATATACAAATTTCAACAAAAGATCTGAGATTTAGAATAAAAATATAAAAATACCAATTTGGTTTCGATATAAATTTCAAAGTAAAACCCCTACATAAATATAATTTAGAATAAAAATTAAACAAAAATAGCAATTGGATTTGTATATGAATTCCAAAAAATAACTAAAAATTCAAAATAAAAATATGGAAATAGCATTTTGATTTCTTTACAAATTTCAAAGTAAAATCCCTAAATAAATATAATTTAGAATAAAAACTAAACAAAAATTAGCAATTGATTTGTGTACGTATTTCAACAAAAAAAATAACTGAAATTTACAATAAAATTTAAACAAAAATTAACAATTTGATTTCAATACGAACTCCAAAGTAAAACCCTATAATTTGGAAGAAAAATTAAACACAAAGTAGCAATTAGATTTGTATACGAATTCTAACAAAAAAAATAACTACAATTTAGAATAAAAAATAAAAGAAAATTTGCACTGTCATTTTCATACGAATTTCAAAATAAAATCCATAAATGGCTAAAATTCATAATAAACAAAATAAAATTAACAATTTGATTTATATACAAACTCCAATAAAAAATAGTTAAAATTTTGAACAAAAGTAAAAGTTATAATACGGAAAGCACGAATGATGTCAAAGGCGACCACAAATACAATGACATCAATTTGTCCTGCAAGAAGACATTGATCCACAAAGAAGTGAAAAACTAAGGTGGCGGCGGAGATGAGGACAATGTCGTGCGGTTTACCTTAGCCATTCGATGAGGATAATGTGGTTCTATTCATCGGAGTCATTGAAGAGAAGGCTTGAGTCGAAGGAGCAATGGGCCACGATGATCAGTGGACAGCGTTGGTGTTGCTGAAGAAAAGTCAGTGGCCAAAGAAGCTCGATGGTTGGGAAGTCCTGACATAGAGGAGATGAAACTTTGCATTAAAGACGAGTTATAAACAATATGGGACCATTGGGTAGCTAAGAGTGTGCTAAGAACAGGAGCGATCGACACGGGAGAAGAGGACATTGAGCATGTATAACGTCATGCATATGTATATAATCAATACATGCATGTATCTGTATGAATAGAAGCATGAACGTACATAAGCAAAGAGCTCGGAGTAGAGATGACGCAATCGTAGGGAATAGGCTCAGGGCCACTAGAGAGAATGTGACAGGTGTTCCCGATAGGGATCAATGATGGTTGCATGTGTATACGTGTTGATGTCACAACGGTCCGCATTAAGTAATAATTGAAGAGAAGTAAATAACTTTATGGAAGAGTATTACATTAAAAGGGGTAGCAGCTGAGAGGGATCGATTAAGAATTGGGCTTGCTATTGGAGGTTGAAGCAGAAAAACTTCAATGGGGCAGCCGGCATGTGATCATGAGGGAAGTTAAGTTCAAGATAGGTTATCCATGGTACATCAATGTATACGTGAGCAAGATACTCCAATACAATGTAAACTAATAAGATAATTTACCGCATATATAATCAACATATTACTTGAAATTAAATCGAGGTACATGTATATGCATACATATTGCAAAAGGAGTAACTAATAGAGAAAGAATATGAGCATGCAGCTACATGATCCATATATGTAAACTAATAAGATAATTTACTGTACACATAATCGGCATATTGCTTGAGATTAAATAGAGGTACATGTGCATACATATATTTTGCAAAAGAGTAACTAATGGAGGAATAATAGAAGTATGCAGCTACATGATTCATGTATGATGGAGAATGGTTACGTTTTTAAGAACCACAACAATTTATTATGTACAATGATTTTCTTTCATCAAAGCTCATACTTCAATTACGTTTCTCGAATTGTATGTTCCTTCAAGTTTCTATTGCTATTTCTAATGTTTTATGATGTCTTAAAAATCTAAATAGCCTATAAGATACGTAAATATATTCTCAAACATCTAAATTATATTATTGTATACTACAATCTTTAAAATAAATATAGTCGTACAAATGCGTGGGACACCTGCAAGTGTTTATGACTGAAAAATGGAAATGTTGACTGGACCTCGCTAACACCAAATTTGATGTTCATGTGCATGATGATACGATGCTCAGGCTATCTTGTACAAACACCAGTTACAGGTCTCCGTACATGCAGATGACTATGCATTGGCGTTTGTTATATATGTTCATGCGCATTCACATCTGAAAATGGGTCCCAGTATCTCAGTAATGTTATTGCTCTCTCTGTTCCTTTTAGGTACTAACGTAATTTCGTCTTAGAATTAACAAATGCTGATTGGTGTTTCCTTTGTATACCCTGATTTGCCTTTGAGATGATTACCTTGATGAATCTTAGTTGGATGTCGCTGGAGTCTTATCATAATCAGAAAGGAAGTCACTTTTGATATCTTGCTCATCATTCTTGATGCTGGGAACTTGTGACCATGACCCTATGAGATGGATTGTAGTAGCACACGGGGATGAGCATGCCGAAAGTTGCTATAAACCTCAGGGTTCAAGCAGGAAAGTATAGTAAGCCTCGTTCTTAATATGGTTTGAGCTAGTTGCGATTTCTTAAGCTGTTTCATGATGCATCTGCGCTGAATGTGCATGTCTGTTAGTGAGTCTGTTTTGTGGGTTGGGAGATTTTTATTTTTTAGGCCCCCGTTTGGAACGCTGAAAATCTTCTCAGGAATTAAACTATTTTCTGTAAAATTCTTGTAAAATTTCTATGAAATTCTTGCTTTGCAAGCATGATCTTGACTCAAAGCATGGCAAGCAGGCTGCGTTCTTTTAGGTGTCTGCAGTCTGCAAATTAATGGGCTCTTGAGCGCTTCATTTTCATCCTGGCCCAAAAATACCCTGGCTCGGGCCTATTCTGACAAATCTCTTGGTATAGGTCATGGGTATATATATATATATATAAAGGTCAATTCACCACATTTGAATTGAAAAGAATAGTTTCCATGTATAAGGGTATGTTATTTTCCTCCGAAGCTGACGGCTTTTGGTTTTTACTACAGTACCTAACTTTCAAACGGAGTATTTTCTCAAGACGGAGTCTACAAGTTAAACTATCTACACGTTAAAATCCCAACATTTGTACCAGCCAAAATCACAAGTGAGTATCTGTCTCTCCGTAGTCTGTATCGTAAACAACCAAAATTCAAAAATTTCAACCAAAAACTATAAACCGCAGCCGAAAAGAACAACCCTAAATCTGGTTGGGCTTTCCAAACGTGGAACCTATTCTACTCCTCGCCTGTCCACATCGTCTCCTCTTCCAAATCGCATCCATCCGCCTAGTTGCTTCACCAGCGGCCATCACCGCCGTTCTCCTCCGCCACCTCTACGTGCTTACCACCACCGCGGCAGCCAATCACAGGCCCCATTGCCGGCAGAGACGGAGATGTCAGTTTAGATGTGCATACATGCAGGGCTTTGGTAGTTCTGAAGTTCAGAGGTAATAATAGAGGCCGGTTGTTCTAATGTGACTAAAGGAACTTATTTCGGTTGATCATTGATTTTGTGTAGGGTTAAATTAAGACTCGATCGATCCTATTTAGAGAGGGTCTTCTAACTTTTCTCTTGATTTGGTACTTCATACTGTTTTGTATTATCCTGAATAAGTTATGTAATTTCATAATGGCGATAGATCGCGCTAATAAATCTCTGATGAAGGCAGAGCTAACTGATAGTCAATCAGCGGTGGGAAATGCTCTACTGTATGGTCAGCAGCTTTAAGAACCAGATGTTCACACAAAGTGGGGAACATAACAAACGCACACACTTCTCGAGTTTTATTTACACTATTATTTTTTTTACAGCCAGGAGTGCACAAACACAACCTACTAGTTGGCTAGCTGTTTTTCACGCACAGGTCGGAAAGAGATAAAACATAGCTACTTAGCCCGCTGGAGCTTCATCAGAAGAAGGGTATGCCTGCAGAACATAAACTGGATCGCCGACCTTGATGATTTTTCCTTTGCCCTTTGCTGACAGAGATTCCTTGCATCACCCCCCCCCCTCAGTGGCTAAACGTAGGATAAACACGTGCCTCCTAGCGACACAACCCGAACCTAATTAGCCAATCGCAATCACGCCACCCCCTTTCAGTCAGCCCTACGTACGGTTGACGGTCGTGTTGTTGGTTGATTGAAAAAGTTACTTGTAGTTACGCATAAAGTTATCATCTTTATGTAATAAAGTTATCATCCGTAGCATAAAATTATCATACATACGATAAAGTTATTATCTCCTGTACAACAAATTATCATATACAATACATGAAGTTACCTACAGTTATTATGTGCGTTAAAACCGCACTCCCGGGCCCCATGTGCCGCTTTTTTCAGGATTTAGTAGGGTATGGAATCCAAACGGTTTTTAAGCCCACCTAGGAATCTCTTTTCGTCTTCCTCCGATTCGATCTCTCCTTGTCTCTCTATCTCTCTCGTGAGAGCGCCTCCCTAATCCGGCGACCTTGCCGCCTCGTCGTTCGTCGCATGTCCTAATCCGGTATCTTTTCTCGTCACCGCTTCGACCACGCGCCGTCAATCGTCTCCGTCGACCTCATCCAGCTGTACCTAGGGTTAACGATTTGATTAGATGTTCCTTATATTCTGGCTGTAGGACGGCCAATTCGTCATTATGATGTTGTTCCTGTATTTTATACCTAATCCCCATTATCGCCAAAAATTCCATGTTAGGAGAGTGAATGAAGACGACGGGAAAAGCACCATCCAAGACAAGTAAAATCACAATTGCATATAGCAAAAATACTTTGGAGATCACTCTCAACCCAATCCAAGTAGAACCCGCCATTGTGAAATCCATCAGAAATGATCACAGCGCAAAGAGGAAGAGGGGTGACAGTTGCTCCAAATACAATGAGATACGTGTAACATTGTAATATACGTTTTATAAATCATTAGTGAATGTATAGTAAATTTCTAGTTTATAATTGGTAACTTCGTAGTGTATGGTCGGTAACTTTTAAATCAATAGTCTTTAACTTTTCTTATTTAGTAGGAGATAACTTCGTAGTGTATTGTCGATAACTTTAGGGTGGTGATCGGTTCGGCTGAAAAGCTCGTGGCTTATGGCTGAAAACACTGTAGCTGGCTGAAAAAAGCACTGTAGCTGACAGAGGCTTATTTAGCATAATTAAATTTAAAAAAATTTAAAAATAAAAAAATATGTTAGCCCATTACGTATAATACAAACAAATACGGGAAAAAAAAGAACCGGCAAAAAAGCTCAACAAAAAGCCAAAAATTCAGAAAAAGACGAAACTTATGAATAGTGAAAAATAAGCCAGAAGCCGAAGCCGAGTTGATCAGGGCTAGATCACTGGACTATAACTTTTTCTATTTAGTAGATGGTAACTTCATAGTGTATTATCAGTAACTTGTGTATTGTCGTAGTGTTACAATGTTCTTACAAGTTATGACCATGACACTATTCCGACCACAACTTCTGAGTATGATCGAATCACTCGGTAGCTACGAGAGCCACGCATCACATGATTTCTCGATTATTCTGTCCCCGCCCCTGATAACCACACTTTGCTCGATGTTTTAAAATGCTGGCAATAACTCAATATGTATATGACAATAACTTCATTCACAAAAGTCGGTAACTTTTCGGTTCGCCATAAAAAATTGTTAGTCTATAATTGGTGGCAATAACTTAATGTTTCACGACATATAACTTGAATAGGGCAAGCTAATAACATTTTACAAATTGGGAAACTTCGGTTACACACGAATTGCGGTGAGCTAATAACTCCTGCTTTGTCCAGTGATAACTTTCACAATACAATGCTAGGTAAATTACTGTCGATCCCGTTACGCATGAATCGCTGATGCAAGCTAGTTCGTGTGCACGTTGCGACCCGTGCGTAGCGTGCACGCACGTGCTGGATAGCGTGTCCTTGTGTATGTGTGTGTGTATGATGTGAAGGTACATAAACAAACAATTTTGAGATCAAAATTACTGCAAAATATCTCAGCAACGTAAGAGGGGAGTACAGCTGCTAATTGTCCAACTGCACAATCAATCAGAAAATGTACTCTATCCAAGCAAAGGATCCATCAAACAGTTGATCATCTGATATTTCATTGGCTACGAGGAACTTGCTCAGTTCCTGTGTTTGGAAGTAGGGACTACAGAGCAAACCTATCCCTAGCATGATTGATTTCATCTTCTTACGGAGGAAGCCATCATGAAATGCTTGATTGGTGCAGCAAGTGAAACATTTGTACAAGTAACCAAAGTCCAAGTTGAATGGTTCTGGAGTTCTGGTTATTGGAGCAAGTGGCAGCGAAATCTTCACGGAATGCAAAGGATGAGCGCGGCTAGTCGCGCGGCATTTTTGGCCTTTCAAGCCTCCTTTTCGATGAGATGGTAAAACCGCTTGCTACTGCCTACTGCGACTTGCTTTGTTATCAGTCATCAGATCGAATTGTATCACGCAAGGGTTACGAAATCTTATTCTATTGCAAAAATCATATAATTACTTGCGTAATGGACCGTACAATGAGAAGGTCAAATGCACCATCAGCATGACACTGGAAACTGAATCTAACTCGTTGAATGTACGGGCATTGCATCAGCAGAAACATTCGCAGAAACTGTACATTTTGGACTTGGGCAGCCTGCATTTTCTGCAGACTAAAAGATATCAGAAGCTCTGCATTTCCACGCTCGATTCTGCGCAATAGTGCCTTTTGCACGACAAAGATGCGACTAAGAACAGGAGGAAGATACTACCTCACCTGCACGAGAGGACATCAAGATTCTGAATCACAAGAGTCAAGAGCAGATCAAGACGGCGAGCAATCAGAAGGATGCCTGCAGTTCCTACATAGTTGCAGGAAGTGTAACATTTCGACAAGCAACTTAGCCAGGGAGGAGTATGGTTAGAGCATCTCCAAGAGAGGCTCAATATTTTGTCCTCTAAAATCTCATATTGGGAGTCTTCTTAAAAAAAAATTGTCCTCTAAATCTTTCCCATCCTTCAGCAGTTCCTCTAAACTTGGATCCCTAAAATTACCATCTAGGTACTGTATATTTGATGGTGATCCACCTCAATTTTAGAGTACCAAAATTATTGGGCGTGTTTTAGAGTATCTGTTGGAGGCTTGTTTTTAACTTCATACCCAATATTTTAAGATAGGGGGTGAGAAAGAGCATCTCTTGGAGATGCTCTTAGTTCGAGCCATCACATGCCAATTCTCACAGTGGAGTAGGGATTCCAAGCATTTGTAACAAACATCGGCAAAAAGTCCAAGGCTTGCATGATTTTGCACGAAACGTGGTGGCATCGCATGGCATCTGAAGGATGGATGCGGCTGGTTGTGCAATTACTAGGCAATTACGAAGGTCGTGCTCCTCTTTCTTGTGAAAAGGGCACCATTTAGACTTGTTGTCCTTCCGTACAAGTGTTTTGTTTTTGCCCTGGTTGGAGTACTGCTTAGAGTTGCGTGGTTCTTTATCACCCACGGCTAAAACTTTGTTAGAACTTCCAACCAAAGGATTCTACCCTTTGGCTTTGTTCTTGGCCTTCTCCTTCCTCCTACTGGCCTCATCTTACCCTTTAGAACTTGGATTGACTTGATCGACGGCCTTGGTCCACTCAACTACTTCAGCGGCAGTCGCATAGTGATTTGCCATCTCAAAGAGCTCGACAATAGTAGTAGGAGGATTCAAGACGATGTCCTCTGTGAACCTCCTATTGCGTACGCCCTGCCTGAATGCCCTGATGACAGAAGTGTCAGAGACCTCCGGAATCAAGTTACAAACCTGACTAAAGTGTCGGGTAAACTGTCATAAGGTCTCATTGCTATCTTGACACATTCGATGTAGGTCATCTTCCTTCCCAAGGCGGTTATACGTACCTTGGAAGTTGGCCATCAAAAGATCATAGAGGTGTTGCCACGTGTAGATCGACTCGAATGGCTAGTTGAGCAACCAAGACCGAGCAGATCCTTCGAGCACAGTTGGCAGATAGTTTGCCATGATGTGCTCGCCTCCTCCTGCCGCCTGAACCATAATCGTGTAAATCTAGAGGAACTCGATGGGATTGTGGGACCCATCAAATTTCTTCATATTCGCCGGTCGAAACCGCGGTGGCCAGTGCACTACTCAGAGTTCGGGCACGAATGCCCAGCATCCAGTGACGATTTTGTGTCGTCTCCTTTGCGGGAAAGGGTAGTTGACATCACCAGGTGATCGTACTCGACGATGCTTGGCAGTCGATGGACCCGACTGATAGTAAGTCTGATTCGTACGAGGGTAGTACTCCTCGTACTCCATCTGCTGGTGCAGATTTCTTGCTCGAAGCAGGGACCGAGCATCAACTTGTCGTTCCAGAGCCGTTCGAGGTACTCTCCTCTGACTTGTATTGCGATCGGGGGTCCGACATGCCCTGTCATCATGTTGAACCCAACTAGGTGAGTTCCGTGATAGACTAGATGTGGTCATACCTTGCCGATCCTCAGTGTCACATCGGCGAGGGTGCTCGAGTGTGGCCATTAGATTGTAGAGTCTACACAATTCCTTCAACAAAGTGATTGCAGCCCGGTGCCAGAGCAAGCTCTTGAGTCAAGTTCTCGAGCAAGTCATTGATCCGTTGAAGCTCTTGGGCCTCTTTGGACTGGTACTGGATATGCCCAGGAAAAGACCTCTGGGCAGCCAGTCGCCTCCTTCGAGCAGTCTCGGGATCCTTGATCCCTGATGCTGGCTGGGGCCGCCTCACAGGAGAGCGATTATTCTAGAATTTCTCCTACACTCATTAGAGTAGTGATCAGACTCATCATTGGATGTCTCCTCACCATCTTCACGAGAGGCGGGAGAGTGTGATCGGCGGGGAGTATCCTAGGCTTTCCTCCGAGAGGGTGATGAGGATTTGTGGACAGGGCAAAGACCTCCTGTCTAGAATCTCCACTTCTGGGAGACGTCCCCTCGTCTGAAAAATCGTTGAGCGATATTACCTCGTGGCCTGGAGTAAACCCCGCCAGGTAGGGGAATTCCGGGTTATAATTGTCCACGGTCGAATTTGTTCCTTGCGAAAATACAGGCGAACACGAAGAGTGCCCACCCATTCTCTTTGTAGATTTGGCTGGAGAGTTACCACCACCAGTTAGCGATGGTTCGGGCCTTCTCCTAGGAGAATAATACCCCTACGTCCTGTGTGATTACTAATCAAAGGAAATGTTTACAAGAGTGTAATACGGAAAAGAGTCTGCACTATCTCTAAACTAGCTTGGATCCTCCTCCTCTCCCCTCCAATGTTAACCTTTAAATAGGTGGTGAAGTGACGGCCATGGTGCCGCGCTAGAAGACGCCTTAACGCTTCGGGTGATAACTGTCTAACGGAAGTTATTGTCAGAGAGACGTAGTGGCTTGCCCACCATGCAGCAGTTGTTGTCAGAGAGAGACCGTGTGCGGTTATTAGATAAACGTATATTCTAATTGCCTTATCAGACGCCCCCACGATGTAGTAAGATGTCATTTGACAAGTCGATTGGGGATATAAAAACCGCATAATAGTCTACGATCACAAGGCGATCGTATGACTGCTTACGACTATATAGTCGTAAAAGAGCTTATGACTTGACGATTGTAGAAGAGTTCACGACCATGGAGTAGTCATAGAAGGACTTACGACTTCATGGTCGTAGAAGAACTTATGACCATGGAGTAGTCGTAGAAGTACTTACGACTTTATGGTTGTAGAAGAGCTTACGACTATGGAGTAGTCGTAGAAGGACTTATGATATTATGGTCGTAGAAGAGCTTGCGACCATAGAGTAGTCGTAGAAGGAGTTACAACTTTATGGTCGTAGAAGAGCTTGTGACCATGGAGTAGCCAAAGGAGGACTTATGACTACTTCGTGAATCTTCTCCTTTATCAATAAAGGGTATATCTGGTAGATATAGTGACATAATAATTTAAGGATTATTCTATCCTCGTCGAGTGCCAATATAGTAATATGTGTATTTACGCATCAGTTGATATAACTTAGTTCATGCTACAATTAATATTCTGAGATTATGATCCAAGTGCATCAGGTCGGGAAGTTAAGAATTTGATGCCACCACTTAATTGTTCGTAGTCTCTAGGAATTACAATTATTTCAGAATATGTAATTGGATTGGATGCTCATTGCAAATCTTTAGAATATTTATCTGTGATATCATATGAAAAATGTAGATGATTTTGTATTTTTACCTAAATAAAATGCACTTTTTTTTCTTGCTAGCGCCTCTATAAATAAGTTCAAGTGTTAAACGAAAATGCAGGTCAAGATATATATGAAGGATATGAGATTGAAAAAAAAGATGAAGGATATGCTAGTATGTCACACTAAAATTGTTTTTTAGGCCTAATGTAATTAGCTAGCTTGATATCTCTAGCTCTTTAAGTCTGCATAAGTGGGAAATGGACCTTAATGTTCATCGGGTTGTTGCCCCAGAAGCCGCCATACATTTTTCTTCCTTGATTTTTCTGTGTTTCTTTACATGTAGGATGCTTTCTTCCAGCCATCCAGTGTTTCCATTGCAAAACAGTTCTCTTGACTCATACAAAACAAATAATAAAGTTTTTTATTTCTTTTTTTTTTGTTAAGGTTGGAGATTTCGGAATCTTGGTACACTAAGGATTCACCGTACCAAAGGCCCTAATTTTCAATTCTCTCTGCATTGCTTGCTCTTGCTGGAACAGCACTTGTGAGTTCTTGTTCTTTCCTCTTGACTCCCAAAGGAAAACTATTGTTTTGGATTGAATACCTTATTCTACCACATGTGCAGGCCCTTTGGGAAAAGATCCAGGACATTCTTCTCTAATTGAGGTATGCTCTTTTCTGTTAAATGGAACACCACAGCTTCTCCACAACATAAACCAATTTACTTCCATCCATATTACTACATTATCACTTGATAGAAATATATTCTTTGTATACCCTTGATACGTTTCATTGGACCTGATTCGATCCCCAGCATTTCGTGGATTCATGCTTTGCAGGAATTTACTGCTGGTGGTTTTATTTACATTGCTGTTGCGGGTTTCCTCCCAGAGATGAATGAGCAGAAAACAACCCTCAAAAGCTCAATAATTCAGTTGATTTCTGTGACAATGGCAATGCTAGTTGCCCTCGGCATATCTCTAGTGGAATGATCTGGGTCTCCATTTCGAATGTTGCAGCTTTAGGGCCCATCTGCATTTACACCAAGCTGCTAATTCTTGAACAGCTCCAGCCTGGAAGATAGTTTCTCTTGATATTTTTTGGCTGAAAATATTCTATAAATTTTGGCAACTAATCATAGTTTCGCTTGCATCATTAGTACCATCAAGCTAGGTGCTTGTAAACATTAATCAACCTTGAACCTTGTATCGTAATTACATGAAGGTTTACATCACCATTAGGACCTAGTCTGGATTTCCCTTTCCTTTGTGATAGAGCCTATCTGGGTTTCCAGGGCAAAAAAAAAAACCCTCAGCCCTGAATGAGACTTCGTGAGATTCAATTTAATTTAGTGAAACCATGCCAATTCTCTCTCTCTCAAACTTAGTCTGAGGGAGCCTTTTCTTCGGCATGAAGACATCAGAAGCTTAAACTTTCTTAAAATAGGGTTTAACTTCTCAGGTTGCTTAAGCCCCATTTGTGCAGAAGCTGAGCATCACTCCACCAGCTCTCATATTTCAGAAGTTAAAAGACTTTAGGAAGCTGAGCCATTCCAGACAATGCTAAAGTTTAGCATCCTTTTAGAACTTGAAAGATTCCATTGTTCTCCCAAGTCCCAACAATTAATGGCAGGGGTATCAATTTAGAGTCATTGTCTACAGTAACTAAACACATGTCTTTGGCATGTCAAATGATCGATGTGACTCGTGGCGGACTCAGTAAGCACTGAATGGAAGTGCTGGCCCTTGTGGCACGACTCGCTTGTCGCAGGCATGGTGGCATGCCTCATGTTCGTCTGCCCATGACCTGTGTGCATCGGCAGGTAGGCCAGTCAAATGAAAATGACAAAATTGGCTATAGGACAATGAACTTTAGTAGCATTTGCTGTGGATCACTATTTTTTTTGTCTTTGTCCAAACGCATTGTAAAATCGTGGCTATTTCAGGGACAGGGCTATTATCCTGTCCATGATGTGGCGGTCAAGCTCGAGATCGTCGATTCCCTTCCCAGGGCGGGTGTGTTGTCGGCCCTGGCCATGCCTGGCAGGTGGCAAGGAGGAAGTCGGTAAGAGGAGAAAGAAGGGGAGGAAGAATAGAGGGACAAGATTATCCGTAGTGGCAAATAATTAAATACCACATCTGTGGAGCGGCAAATAATTGATTATATTGTAAGGAGTGGCAGAACCTCAAAAACCACTATATTGAGTGGCAAAACCTCAATTATCCTTTTTTCTATGACAATTTTTTTACATTGATTTGATGTTGAAACTAAAAAGGTTTTCATGGTTCCATCTAAAGATAGATTTCAACGTGATATTTTACGAGGAAATTAATAAAACAATAGCAACTAATATTTTGTTAAGAAAATTAATAAAGATTTGTATTTTTTTATCTTCAGTCCAGACCAGGCTCGGGATCAGGCTTAATCAGGCCCTCCCCGTCCCATGAACACCTCCACTTGTATCTAACCTAATGAACACCTCCGCTTGTATCTAGCCCTTCATTTTTTGGCTTTTACCCTGACTTTTGGTTTTGGTTTCTTTCACCAATCACTATTAATATGACTAATAAACTGTAGCCAACAATCATAAGCCGCATCACAAAAGAACATGCCCCTAACCTAATGAGAATGACAATGCAAAAATTTGTGCAAACTTCACATTTTTCGGCCATACAAATGCGTATGAAGTCTTATCTCTATACATCTATCTTGGCAACATTATAGGTGTAACCCACCTTTAAAATGTAATCGTGCGACTCGGTTCGGTCTTGGTTGGGCAACAAATCAACATGAATTTTTTTTTGAATTTTTCATACTAATATGGTCTCTCAACTGATTAGTATTTCTTGAAAGCCACAATTTGCAGCTGTATTTCTCAAAACTAGACACTTTGCAGCGGCATATATCTAAATAACTCTTACATGATTACATCCTAAGGGTTGTGTTGCACCTGATATATTACCAACAACTATTGTATAGTTAACAAGAGTCTCTGCATTCGTGCTGAGAGGTTAAAATTTCCCAGGGAAAAAAGAAAGGTCTAAACCACTTTTATGGATTTAGATTACAACGGTGGAGAATAATCAAATACCAATGTTTCTAGTTGTATAACAATACAACTACATTTTTATATTAGAGTTGTGTAACAAATATAACTGACTTTTAAATACAAAGGATGTTTAGACATTTTAGAATCTAGCTGCTCATTCACGGCGGTTCTTTTGAAACTAGAAAATGATGATTTACAATTACATCCATCTTCCCAAGAGGACACACATCTATATTTACAATTTCAAACCTCACCGTTTCTAGGCCCAAAAGTAGGACAAATCGAAACACGCGGATTTATGAGGAAAATTTTGACTAATCCAACGGATCAGAACTCATTGTCTCATTCGATGAGAACATCTAAACCAAGAAATTCCCGCTCCCCGTCACGGCACCCCACGGCGAGCCTACGAACGGGTTCACGTAATTACCAAAATGCCCTTGCCTCCCGCCGGCACCGGCATTGTCGTCGTCGTCGTCGAACACCACCCACTCCTTCGTCACCACCGTCTTGGACGCCAGGCTGGTCTCCTCCACGGCGATCAACGCCTTCTCTTCGTTCACCTCCACCTTGCTGTTGTCTTCGACGTGGCTCATGATGAGCTTCTCGAGGCCGTCCCTGGTATCGTCATCCGGGACGCCGCGCTCAAAGGCCGGGAACTCGGCGGCGTTGAGCACGCCGAGGCTCCGGCAGAGCTCGAAGTACGACGAAAGCTGCGCGCTCTGCTCCGCGGCCTTTCGCAGCACCCGCACCCCCTGCACTCCCCTCCGCCGCCTCGCGGCCGCCACGGTCTCCCCCGGCCGTGGCCTCGGCGTCGTCGGCGCCGATCCAAGAACGCCGACTAGGAACCGGGTAATGCCGGTGCATATCTGGCTGTACACCTCGAAGATCTCGATGACGACGCAGTCCATCGCCTCCAGGATGAGGTCCTGCTCCATGCCGTCCCCGTACGGCCGGATTTGCATGAGCAGTTCGAGCAGGTGCTGCAGCTTGGAGACGCGGTCGAGGCGCGCGTCCTCGTTGTCGGCTTCGTTGTTGTTGGCGCCGTCGATTTCCTGCGCGGCGAAGAGGGAGCGGGTGTCGAGGAAGCGGAAGTATGCGCGCACGAAAGCGGAGAACCCCGACGACTTGGACGGCGGCGACGAGCGGTCGCGGAAGTCGGCGAGGTCGAAGGGGACGCGGCCGAGGCGCGCCGCGCGGGCCGCGAGGTCGGAGCGCAGGAGCAGGCCGTGCGCGAGCATGAGTGCCTTGAGCGCCACGGCCCAGCACCGCGTCCGGTTCGCCCGGCGCGCGAGACCCCACATGAGCGGCTGCAGCGACGGCGGCGACGCGAGCGCCAGCGCGAACACCCGCGCCGCGCTCCTGTAGTCCACCGACCGCTCGTCGTGGCTCGTCGCGCGGATTACCGCCGCCTCCAGCTCCGTGCTCTTCAGCGCCGCGGTAGCCGGCCGCAACGCGGCCACGCGCTTCAGGTACAGGCTCCTCCTGTCCTTGGCCGCCGCGGCAGCGCGCCGCCACCATTGCCGCGCGGTCGTCATTCGCCCCTGGCTCACACCACCCCACCTATCCTCACCACCACCACCTCCTCCGCCGCCGCCGAGCTCGACGCGTCCCGGTAAGATCAAATCCCCGATTCTCGCCAGCCCCTGGATGCGTTAATCCTCCACCGTTCTTGGCCACTGGAGCATCTGGTGGAGGAAGAAAGCTCTCGCAAACGACACGCAAGGACGAATGACCAAACCGAGGCAGGCAAAGGCAGAAGAAAAACGACGCGCCAAGGACGTGTCAGGCAGTAAGGGGGCGAGGGGAGAGGAAGCACGCGACGACGCCAATTGGTCGGCACGGGAAAATGGCCGAATGGCACAGTGGTGGGCGAGGACCGGCCAGGTCAAGCTTTTCTAATTCTGAATTTCTGTTCGAGTCGCGTAGAGGTAGAGAAGGCGAGCTATCAATCAGTCTTGCTCTTTCGTGCACCCTACAGTGCTGAAATGGTACAAGCCATGAGTTAATTTTGACCTGCCACATCAAACATGTGCAATTGTTAATTCGGAAGTGCTATAGCACATTCGAATGTTTTTTAAACAAAATTAGTTGAATTTTTTACTGTTCGATCATCGTGGAGATTCATACGCCGTCTTCGTCGCTCGCATCTTCCTCCTCCCCGGTGACGCCGTCGTCTTTGCACGTCACCGCTCTATAAAATTAGGGCTCAGGTTCATCATTAGAGTTAAGATTCACCTGAGACCCCAACCTTAGAGAGAGTCTAGGGCGGTGTCGAACCGACAGTGGGTGGCGGAGGTGGCGGGGCGGCCACTGGTGGGAGGAGGGCGGTGGGCGGGGTAGGCGGTGAGGATAACATGTCATAGAGTCTATTAGGTGGCGGAGGGCGGCGCAGGTGGATTCGGCGGCGACAGGGAAGAAGGGTGGGACAAGGGTTTTGACGTTGGATCTGGCTAGAGATAGACATTACTACAAAAGAGGCTAAGCTGGACGCTTACATCACAGACGGTTCATACGAATAACCGTCTGTGTTATTTTCACAGACGGTTTTTAATACAAACCGTTTGTGAAGTATCACAGACGGTTAACCGTCTATGATATTTCACAGATGATTTGTATTAAAAACTGTCTGTGGTATATTTCCCGCCTTGCAATCCCCAAAATTTCATAATTTCCCGCCTGAGTCCGAGTAGGATTCAGTTTTGAGATACTTTCAGTAAAAAGGGCATAACTTTTGCATACGATGTCCGTTTTCGACGTTCTTGTACTCGTTTGACTAGTTTGTGCCAGTCACCCTCTAACACCATCAAAACCGGCCATCTTTAGCCGTAAATTTGCGTTGTAAGTTTTTGTTTCTGTTTTTGGCAAAATTTTCAATCTTTCCTTTGGAATTTGGGTTTTGCTCCAACTGTAAAGTTGTAGATCTCGTCGAAACCTTTCAAAGAGTATATATAAGCCATATAAAACTTTACTATTTTATCTTTTTAGACTAGATATCATATACGGTTTTTGTTATGAACCGTCTGTGATGTCTCTATCACAGACGGTTTGTAATCCGAACCATCTGTGATGTCCCACCACATCACCGATCCACAGCATATCCCCCAGGATCCCGATCTCACCCGTCCATTCTCTTCGCATCGAATGGCAGGCACCGTTCTCCTCCCCACCTCTCGCCCTTTATTAACCCCCTCTCTCTACTCGAAGAACCAATACCACCAGTACTACTCCAACTCATTTGTGCACGACAAGGGTAGGAAGGGTTCGGTAAGAGCGACTGAAATTTTACTTGAAGCAAGATGGAAAGAAAGAAGGCAATGGCAAGATGGAAAGGAAGAAGGCTGGCATAGAAGCTAAAAATGGTGTTCGTTGCATTTTTATTTCTACTACTTAAAAATTTTTCCGCACCACTTGTTTTAAATTATAGTTTAATGTAGTGTAAGCATTTTTCTGAATTTGTAGCCAAGAAGTTTATCTTTATAAAATTGTAAATGTCCTCTTATATATGCAGTGCTATGAGTAACCTACTCGATATCTTATGATGTTGTAATGGTGGATCTAATCTTAATGAAAATAGAATGTGTTGTTGTGTTTGTTGCTGTATTTACTTGTTTTTATATGATATAGTTAACATTTCTAGAGGCTAACCGAAAAATAGAAAAATTTATGTATAGAATGAACTATCACAGATGATTTTGTGGTATAAACCGTTTATAAAGAATTATCACAGACGGTTTGAACCAAAAACCGTCTGTGATGTGTGAGTATCACATACTGTTGGTATATAGAACCGTCTGTGATAATGTTTTTCACAGACGGTTCTAGTTATAAACTGTCTGTGATGTAGTTATCACAGATGGCTCACAAACCGTTTGTGATAACTTCTGATTATCGCTGACACATAAATTCAAATGGTTCAAAAAACCATCTGTGATGACAGTTTTAAACTAGTAGTGAGAGAAGGCGACTATGGGGAAGAAGGAAGAAGCGGGGGAGGAGGAGAGAAGGGGGAGGTGGTGGCATGGCGGCCTCGCTGGCGCCAGGGCTGGCACCAGTGAGGAGGTGGGGGCAGCACGGGGGAGAGGCCACGGGAGGCTGGGTGGTACGCTCAAACAATGAAGGAAGACGGAGACATCGTGTATAGAAAGGAGGAGAAGCACGGTTGTTAGATCAGATCTAACGCCCCCACAATTTGATTATTTTTGGGTCAAGAAACATATGAAAACCCAATAGATTGCTGGCTCCGTCACATTTCGGGTGGTTTTGGTGAATCACTCCACGGCAATTGGCAAGCAGGTGATCGATGTGGGCACGACTACGGTATGCTATGTGGATTGCACCGTCATACCAGACATGGCTGCACTGACTTAAACAAATGTTGCAGTGCATTACAAGACCTTTTTTTATCACCAAATGCTGCTGTGTCAAAACCAATATTTGACTTCTCGGTGTCACATGGTCATCTCACCTGTAAAAGTAGATCATAGACTCAGGAAAAGGCAATGCAGAGTTGCAGGCTTGCAGGCAATCATCCACTTCAATTATTTGTGGGAGATCCATTGTATACGTGACTCGGAAGGAACGTTCTTGCAGAGCAACGAGGCAGGCAAGGCATGAGCACATGGATGAACCCTGTACTTCGCAGTCAATCATGGTGCTGCACTGCAAGATACTGCAACTTGTTTGTGTGTGTCTGAACCTACGAGCATGATTAGAGCGTTTCAACTTAAACCAGCAAACAAGATAATTAAATTCATACGTGCAATTCAGATTCATTGATTTTGCCATGTGCCAACGCAAAACTCAGGTAACATATTCTGGTGCCATTACCTCACCGTGGCACTAACCTTTCGTTTTATTTAGATGAACACCATGCCACTACCCCTCCAAGCCCATTTTGAGAGTTTTCAGGGATGGTGAAGCACATAGCCCGTTCAATTTCTAGCGCTGCATGTTTTATCCTTAAAAATCACTACATTTTCCTTTTTAAGAAAAGCAAAAAAGGTTTCCTTCGTTGCCTTTCAGAATTGTTTTTGTAGCACATGATTTTTTTAAAAAACTATTATCATATATGAATAATTTAGAACCTTCCTCGCAAAAAAGAGAGAATTATTTAGAACCTGTGTCGGTCATAAGTCGTCACAACATATAATGATATTATTAAAAAACATACGAGCCCTAAAGAATGCTTCCTCGAAAGAAAAAACTTATACGAAAGAATGCAGTATAATACCAACGCGCTTACGTACAGAGAGCAGAGAACGAAGTCGGTTGAGAAGAATCTTTTTATAGTCAAGAACGAGCTCGCAATAAACTGGCCGTGCTCTATTTTATATGTTTTTTTAGAACTTGGGCAGGAGCTCTGCCTATAACTATTAGGGAAAAGAAATAACTAAAGTTTTACACACCAATGTTGTTACAGGGATAAACACACAAGGCATACAACACCAGAGTTAACAATTACTTACTAAATCTATTGACCTTTTTCTTGTCTCCACCTCCTCTTTTATGCAATAGAAAACTTGTTCAACTGGAAGGTAAGCATAGTCAAATCCTTTCAAATATTCCAAACTGTGAAGACGATGATGCCACCAAAGATCGATTTGTCCTGTTTAGTCATCCTTTTCCTAAGTTTGATCCACCAGTTTAATGGTTTTGTTGACACCTGTTGATGCCATCAAAGATCGATTTGTGCTGTTTAGTCATCCTTTTCCTAAGTTCAATCCACCAGTTTAATGGTTTTGTTGACACTTGTTGAATTGTGGGAGTCTGATATCCTATCTATGAGAAGACCCCCCTCCAGATTTACTTGGCATAAGGGTAGCTGATGAGCAAGTGCTCTGGCGTCTTTGAGCACTGCCCATATAACAAGCAGACATTGATATGCAGCTATCCCTGACGTTCCAGATTGTCGGCTGTGTTCCAAATGTATGAGAATTCCTTACCTGCATACGTGCCTAGGAATTGGGATTCATACGTCGTTCTTGCTGTATATTCCCCATTTGTTGTCCACCTCCATAGGATGGAATTTGCAACCTGTTCCTGCAAAGTGACACCTTGAATGTACAACCATAACAAAACAAATCCGTGTACCTGTTCGGTTGACTGCATGCTACGCAAACCTTTCATCAAATTGATTTCCTTCAATTCATGCTGAACTAACTTGCTCTTCCGTCTTGCCAACCTGAACAAATTGGGTGCTAAGTCCTTAGGGGCTTGCCCTTGTAGCCACCCAAGGTCGCTCCCCTATTGTGCTATTGTACCAAAGCCAACGAAGTCTCAAAGCTCTCCTGAACTTAGTGAGATCATTAACGCTTTGCCCTCCCAATCGTCTTGGTCAATGTCAGAATAACAAGATAGTGCTTTTTTTATATTACATCAACAAGTTGCATGAAAAGGCCTAAAATCGATCATACGGTCTCGTCTATTTCATACCAGTAAAGATTCGTCGTTTTCATTATACAATTATTACTTAGGAGTGACCATGGTACGTACATGCATTTTATAACTACTAGTTACGTACCCGTGTGTTGCAACAGAACTCATTGAATGTATATATAATTGTGTTATAGAAGAGAGTTGCCCTGCTCAGTTGAAAAAATGAAGAATGATGAGAAGTTGAAGGAATAGTATGGTTAAAGAAGAATAGTAATAATTTCTGCTTTTTTTGGGTTGCGTGGAGGGCGTCTCTCCAAAACAGTGCGGCCGGCTGGCTAAAGGCCACTACTGGACTTTCACGGGCGCGTAGATTCTAATCTTTAAAAGGCCCAAAAGCCACAGCAAGGCCCGTAATATGGCAACTCCGACGCCGACGCCGCCGCCGCCGGAAGCCCGGCCCTCGACGACTCCGGCATGAACGACACGACCGGCTGTTAGGCCAGCCGCCACCCCCTCGCGTCTCGTTCCCAGACTCACAGTTTCTCCACCAAAACCCCCGTTTCTGCACCGCCGGCGGCCGGTCTCCACCGAAACCTCCGTTTCTGCACCGCCGGCTCCTTTCTCGGCCGGCCGAACTCGCGTGCTGCTCGGTCTGCCGCAACGCCGCTGCCTGCCAGCGGCTGGTTCCTGATTGGAACGTTATCCGTTGTACATGTTCATTGCTACTGCACCTTCAACGATTTCAGGTTCGTTTTTCATGCTCTCTTGATTGCAAATACTACAATGTCGCGTCAAAAAAAAAACTACAATGATTTCATTAGGGATTGATTTTGTTGCTAGTAGTATTATGTTAGTTCATGTATCCTTGATCTTCACTACATCTCAAATTAAACAGTTACAATGGAATTAGATTTTGGACACATATACGTATGTTAGATCTAGAGTTTGTTCTTGCGAGAGAGAGAGAGAGAGAGAGAGAGAGAGAGAGAGGAAGGAAAACGAAGCAAAGATAACAAAACAAAATAATACTCCTAGCTTGTTCACGGACAGCTAAGAGAAAGGTTTGCTTGGCTAAGTATTAGTGACACCAAAGTATTACTAGTATGAAGCCTTTAAATGCATGCATCAGTAGCTAGCTAGGCGATGAACACTTGTACTTGAATCAGGCAAAAGATGGACCAGTAGATCGATAACCACGGCCTGAGAGACCAGAAGCACGGGAAGCAAGTCATGGATTTCCAAATTGAATGAAAGCTACACAGGACCTGACAGGGTCAAGTCAAGGGCCAGCCCGGCCGGAGCATTTCGCAACAAGGCAATTTAAGCAAGATCGATGCATGGTCCAACAAGGCAATTTATGTCTCTGGCAACGCGTCGCTGGACGTTGACAGTGCCGAATTTGATCGTCGGCGAGAACATAGAGATATTGCAGAGTGGTGGATGATACATAGCTATATATTCTCTCTGTTCAAGTTTATAAGACTTCATTCTTTCTCGCTGTTGTTCAATTATATAAAGCGTACACATCTTCCAAGCAGTTTTTTGCAGTGGCGGAACCAGGATTTGGCTACGCCCCGGGCTGAACTCTAACCACCTAAAACTAACGCCAATTTGTACTCATACCACGATATAACAAAAGTATATCATAATTGGCTAATTGTATTACCGATATGAAACTTGAGTTCAATACTAAACAAGCAAACATAAAACATAGAAAACTCTTGTTTCTGGTGTTTCGTTGGATTGTGTTTCTGTTGAAAAATACGATGACAATGTCATCGCCTGGTTCATTTTGTATTGACTAAAATAACTCCTAGCTTCATTTTTTTAAGACATGAAACACAGAAAACCACATTTTAGTATATAAGCAGAAGCAGAAACAATCCTATCACAGTGAAATCATATTTTAATACAAGAACAGCTACTGACTGGACATCAGGACATTTCAATTCAACAGAAACACAATTCCCAAGTAAATGCAAATTCCATAAAAGCAAAAGCTTTTCTGCCACAGAATTACACTGTCCAGGTGAGACTAATCGTCGTCACATGGAATCAGAAGAAAAAGGGCAAGAGTGAAGGATTGGTCACAACCTTTACCATCATTCAAGGCCAAAGTGGCTACTGGCAACTTTGGATAGGCATTTTAAACTAAAGACTTTTCACAAAAATAGGTAGTTAGATTCATAATTTTACTTCAGAGGTTCCCCCATCAAAAGATAATAGTCTAAGGTACTGATTACTCAAACCTAACAATATGTGCAGCACAAAGCAATAGTAGAAGGAAAAGTTCAAAAAAAAAGCATTAGTACAAGGAAATTTACCACATTAACACCAAGGATTATGTAATTAGCTAGCTTGTCATCCACTGAAACTGGCAAACTGGGCATCTTGCTCATTATTGATGTTCCTTCTTGTGCGATGGAAAAGATCAATGTTGTTCTGAGCCTGAAATGGATCATAAAGTTGAAACAAAATAAACTCCTGGGCGACTAATGCTCCCATACACTACAATTTGGGGGGTGCGGGGGTCTAATAAGATTACTCCAATTGTACAGGAAATAAAAGAACAACCTGTGATGTCAAAATATTTGCTTCTATTTGACTGAGAAGCTGAGCATTTTCTTCCAATATTATATTTAGCATTGCTCGATCGATGTCAGAGGCTGCATAATGGAATGTAGACAAGTTGTCATATGCTAGAATAAACTGAATGAACTAAAAAGGCGTCGAGCCGAGGAGGGGCGCCGTCGCGCCGAGACAGGTCGGGAGGCGGGCGGCGCCGGGAGGCGAGGCGGGCGGCACCGGGAGGCAGGGCGGCGCCGGGAGGCGGGGCGACTTGCGGTGCGGTGCGGCGGCGCAGGACTTCTTTGGATCGCCCTTGTGCAGTTGTGCTGCTGGTGGTAGCTAGGGTTTCCTCTGAGGCAGATATTGCTTGGGCCGCGCGGGCGTGGAGACAGTGGTGGGCCACGCGGAGACAGAGAGACTGGTGGGCCGCTGATTTTGTGCAGATTTTCTCACGCCCCTGGGCTGAATAGTGAAATATATATGGGCTACCTGGGCTAAATAGTAATGATAATACCTCGGGCTGACCTGGGCTATACACTATAAAACTTCTCACGCCCCGGGCTAAAGCCTACTTTGTCGGGGGCCCAAATCCGCCCGACTTTTTTGTGATTTTTCCATGTATGCCTTTGGTAACAATTCATCTATATGATATACATTAAACTTCTTTGTCTCACGGCTGCCGCTAGTAATAACTCCATGCATGACTGCCGCTTCATACTCCATCCAAAGCAAATCATTTTGTAACAACCCAAATATGGGTCCAATTTAAAATTCATGAATTTTGCAAATTAAAAACTTGTTGTATTTCAAGAATTTCCGAAAGCTTACTTTGAATTTAAAAATTTTAAAAATAAATCTTCTTAGCTCAAGTATCAAATTTAAAAAAAACATATATGTGCTTACCAAAATATCCTAAAATCCTTTTCCAATTAGAAAATAATTAAGGGGAATCCAAATAATTAAGAGAAATTCAAATAAAAATATAATTTAATCTAATTTTGATATAAATAACAATAAGGATAAAATAAAATTTTGAAATAGAATAAGGTTATGTGTAAAATTGAAAATAATTAAATCTTGATTAGTTGCATGTCAAGAAGGTTTAACAAATTGGTTAATGGCTAAAAATAATTAGTATGGGGTTAAGCCATATAAGATATATGTAGTTATATATTCCAAATATCATGAGGGCCCTTTTTCTAAATAATAATTGATTTATTAAGGTAATAGTTTAAACAGTATGTCAATTAATATTTAATTAGAAATACAAAAACACTAGTGAAGGTTCATCTTGAAATATAATTAGATTTTAACTAAAGCTAATTTGTGTTATGTATTCATTAAGATGCTGATAATTAGTATGCCACAAACATATATTTTAAATGCGAATTTTAATTTGAGGTGCTATTGAAATATAAGTTCACATAGATAAAAATGGTAATAAAAATAATTAGTGAGCCATTATTATTTATTTTAAAAATCAAATGCTAATTAAAGACATTATTTAAATATAGCATTGTGTAAATATCCACATATCAGGAAGGCCCTTTTTGTGAATAATGAATAGCCAATAAAGAAAATTGCTTGAACAATATGTCCTTAGTGTTTAACTGAAAATATAAGGATTCTATTAAGGGTTACCTCGAAATACAATTAAGATGTTCTTCAAAGACATTTAGTATTTAATTTGGAGCACCCACTTTAATTAGAGGTATTCCTTGGAGAAAAGTTAGGTAGATGTGAAGGTCAATTGTGACGTCATCAATATTTATTTTAGAAACCCAAATATCAATTGAAGGCCCTAATAAAATATAATCTTGTATAAATGACAATGGTCATGTGATTTTCCTAAAAATCTAAAATACAAATTTAAATAAATAGGATGTTAACTGCCAATGAGCCCTGTTGTGGCTACAGACCAAACAGAGAGAGAGATGGTAGTGGAGAGTGATGAAGATAAGTGTCATGGCCTCTCCCTATGGCTTACTCTCATATATATATATATACACATGAGGAGTGCTTTTACAATTATACCCTTAAATCGGGTTATCCCCTCTGGGGGCAGTTATGTCATTACACATGGCCTATTCTGGGCCTTATAATCTCCTACCGAGCTCGCTGGTTTAGGTGGGGCCATCCCTACGACAGAGCCTCTCATGGTAAAGGGCTTCACAAGGCCGGCCATGTTGCCGAATCCTTGGCCCTCCGTCCCCGCGCCCGTGAACTTTTCCAAACTTCCGAGCTGCGCAGAGCGGGCAGACGCAGCGCGCGGCTTGCGCCGGACTTCCGGCGTCCACGTGGTGCGGCGTGCTTGGCGCGTGCGGGCGTTGAGCGTCGTGACCATTAATATGGCGGCGACTTCCGGCGCTTGGACTTCGCCGATTGGCCTTCCGCCGGTTGGCTCCCCTGGCGGCCAGGGGTATATATGGCGCCGTGAGGCGTTGCTCCTGCGTATATTGTGATAGAAGCTGTTCCCTAAAATGGGCCTGCGGTGCATCAACATTCCCGGTGTCATTGAGCGGCAGGGAATGTTGATGCCTGAATGAGGTCTATTTTTCCCGGAGCTTGATCGGCGCGGTTATCGGCTGACCCGCGCTTCCCGATCCCACACCGCTTAGTGGCGGCGGCGAGGTCTACCTGCTTTTCTTAACAGTCTACCTACGATCGGTGTTCTGAAGGAGCCCGTCGGCATTACCCTGTCTGTTGATGCACCGTAGGTGGCCTGTTAAGGAAAACGAGGTAGATTTCGCAGGGCAAGACCCCCGCCTTTGCTGCGCCCCGCCGAAGTGGACTCGCGCTCGTCCCCACCCCTCGAGCGGGTGGCGCGGCCGGCGCTTAGTCGAAGTGGGCGCGCGCGCTCGCCCCTACCCCTCGGCGGGTGGCAAGGCCGGCGCCTGGTCGGTAGACGCGCGCTCCGTCCCCTACCCCTCGGCGGGTGGCGCGGCGGCGCCTGGTCGGCAGACGCGCGCGCTCCGTCCCCTACCGAGCGGGTGGCGCGGCCGGGCGCCTCGTCGAAGTAGGCAGCGCGCTCGTCCCCTACCCCTCGGCCGGGTGGCGGCGGCGGCGCGCTGGTCGGCGCGAGCGCGCGCTCGTCCCCTACCCCTCGAGCGGGTGGCGCGGCCGGCGCCTGGTCGGTAGACGCGCGCTCCGTCCCCTACCCCTCGGCGGGTGGCGCGGCGGCGCCTGGTCGGTAGAGCGCGCGCGCTCCCCTACCCCTCGGCGGGTGGCGGCGGCCGGGCGCCTGGTCGGCGAGCGCGCGCGTCCCCTACCCCTCGGCGGGTGGCGGCCGCGGCGCCTCGTCGAAAAGTAGATGCGCGCTCCGTCCCCTACCCCTCGGCGGTGGCCGCGGCCGGGCGCCTGGTCGAAGTAGACGCGCGCGCTCCGTCCCCTACCCCTCGAGTGGGTGGCCGCGGCGGGCGCCTGGTCGAAAGAGCGCGCGCGCCCGTCCCCTACCCCTCGGCCGGGTGGCGACGGCCGGGCGCCTGGTCGGTGAGACGGCGCACGCCCGCCCCTACCCCTCGAGCGGGTGGCGGCGGCGCGGCGCCTGGTCGAAATAGACGCGCGCGCTCGTCCCCTACCCTCGAGCGGGTGGCGGCGGCCGGGCGCTTGTCGGCAGACGCGCGCGCCGTCCCCTACCCCTCGAGCGGGTGGCGGCGGCGGCGCCTCCTCGGTAGACGCGCGCACGCTCCGCCCCTACCCCTCGAGCGGGTGGCGGCGGCCGGCGCCTGGTCGGCGAGCGCGCGCGCTCCGCCCCTACCCCTCGAGCGGGTGGCGCGAAGGCCGGCGCCTGGTCGGCAGACGCGCGCTCCGTCCCCTACCCCTCGAGCGGGTGGCGGCGGCCGGGCGCCTGGTCGAAGTGGACGCGCGCGCTCAGTCCCTACCCCTCGAAGGGTGGCGCCGGCCGGCGCTGGTCGGCGAGACGCGCTCTCGTCCCTACCCCCGAGCGGGTGGCGCTGGCGGCGCTGGTCGTGGCAGACGCGCGCTCCGTCCCCTACCCCTCTAACGGGTGGCGCGGCGGCGCTGGTCGGCGACGCCGCGCTCGTCCCCTACCCCTCGAGCGGGTGGCGGCGGCCGCGCGCCTGGTCGGCGTAGACGCTGCCGCGAACACCGCCGCGTGGCGGTGACTTGGGGTCTTGTGATGTGGTCTTGCGCCGTAAGGTTCACGGAATCACGCCGCCCTGGTCCGCCAGGTTAGGTTCCGTCTTGTGCGACCAGACGCGCCTCGGCACGCGCGGCCTATAGCAGTGGCGGCGGGATGTGGGCGGTTGCGTGTTTGACCGCTTCGCCTCTTCCCTAGGCAAGGGGACACGGGCGAGCGGTGAATGGTGCGGCGCCGAGTCGTTGTGATCCTCGCCCACTGGTGCGCCTATAATAGCGGCTGGATAACGCCGTGTTGTGACGGTCCTTGGCGCCCGTGGTGACGACCTTCCAACGTTGGGTGGGGCGTTGTCTTTGGGCGGGCGCTTATACGATCAGCGTCGCGCCTCGTACGGACCTTCCCGACCCTTCGCCTTCAATTACGAGGAATCGTGCGGGCGGGCCTTTACACCGCGCGTTGCATCCGCACGCGGACCGTTGCGGCGCTCGGTAGCGGCGGTATGGCGAGGTGGCGATATAGCCCCGTGCGGCGTCCCGCACCTTTACGCCCTCTTTCTTTATCTCGCTCCGCCTTCTACACCTTCGTGCTATCTTCACCGCTGCGTCTTTACGTGGGAAGCGATGGCCTCGATGCGGCTTCGGACGAGCGGTTGGTGGTAGCGACGTTCGCGGCGGTCCTCGCCGTTGACGGTGTCACGCGCTCCACGAGCGCGACCGGCGGCGCGGACGAGAGCGGCCGGTGGCGGAGGAGGAAGGCACGTTTTCGGCGAGCTAGGCCTCGCCGTGACCGAAAGACGCTCCAAGGGCTCTGCGCGAGGAAGTTGTCCGGCGCCAGGGCGTCGATTGCCGCTGCCGACGAGACGGAACCGCATCCCGAGGTCGAGACGGTGCGTCTTCGTTGCCTTTTTTCGACGCGGGGCTCCGGATCCCAGGCGGCGGTGGTGGCGGCGTCTTGCGGACCTTCGGCCGAGCGGGCGCCAGCGACTCGACGCCGTGGCCCGGCTTGCGGTGTACAGCTGGGCCTTGCGCTCGGGGGCCTGTTGGCCCAGCGCGTCGTTGTTCGCCTATCTCCACGAGGCACGATGCGGTAGAAGGGCGGAAGGGCGGGGCGCCGCCGAGCCGGTAGCGTCACTTTTATTCTTCGCTCGTCGTGCAAGAAGCTCTTCCCTGCGAACTCAACTCGCGGGAAGTGGGAGTCTTCCTGGATGAAGCGGTGGTTCTACCACCGTGTGGAGAGCGGGAGCGGCCTTGAGTGCACAGGCCGACCAATCGCGTTCAAGCCCTCGCCCGGTCGAACGCTCGATGATGAGGACAAACGGAGGGTCAAGCGGCTCGTAGGCGTGGCCACCCGCCTCAACATGCGCGACCTCGCCGAGGAGTACGTGATGTACGGCGTGGCGCCTCTTGCCTACGACTGGCGTCTTGCCGCCGAAAGGCGTCGAGACGACAATGTTTCGCCATGGGTTTGCTCACTGCCGGCGCCGCCCGGTCCTCGTAAACCTCGATCGCGTCCCTCCTTTGTTGGCGCGAAATCGTTGTATCACGATGCTATTCTCCTTTGCTTGAGGATTTCCTTGGAGGAGGCGCAAGCGCGCACAGTATTCTGGGGCCGTACACCGCCGAGGAGCATGAGCAGCAAGTCTGCTATCGCCAAGGCGGGCTGGGCGAATAAACCGCGTGTGCGAGGTCACAGGCCTTGCCGTGCGGGGATCGTGTCGCTCGAGCGATGGTGGAGCGAAGAAGAAGAAGAAGGCCCGTCTCGGAAGAGGGCCGCGGCGGCGCGCTGCGCGCTGCCGCTAGTGTTTCAGCGCGCGGGACGTAGAGTCGGACTCGGCTAGGTATGCCGACTTCGGACTTAGGTGGCGCGGCGCGCGGCGAGGTGTCTTGGCGAGCGTCCCGGCGGCGGGTGTGCGCGGCGGCGGAGGAAGCTTCACCGCCGCCGGTCGCCGAGGCGGACCCGTCGGACCGGTGATGCCGGGTGGAGCCCTCGATCGCGGCCGCGTGGTGCCGGGCGCCCTCATGGGGCGCGCGTGGCCGTCTTTGCTTTACTAGCGGCAGCGAAACCGAGGTGCCCCTGCGACAATCGCCATCCGTGGAACCTTCGCCCCGGCGCGGTGGCGCGAGGTCTTCCTCGGCCGCGCCGCGGGGCGATGTCATCGCTGGCCGCCCGGCCAAGCGGCGTGTGTGCGGCGGAGCTCCACCGACACCACGGGGTTCGTCGTGGCCACGGGCATTAGAAACTGTGGGATTCCGCAAGCACCGGGGCCCTGCGGCCTATCGCGCCGCCCCTCCGCCACGCCGCCGCCAGCGCGAGGGGACAGCCGTCGTCCTCCCGAACGCGGAGGCCTCGCCGCGGCGGGACCATTCCTCTCGCACGGAGGTAGGCGGCTTAGCTTACTCGGTGTATGCTTTTATGCCTTGGGGTGCTCACCAGTATCCTCGCTGGCGTTGCTCATTCGGAGGAGCACTCGGCGAACACGGGGCCTCCGAGCACGTGGGCCCGCGGACTTCGTGTCGCCTCGAGACGCCGAGGGCGTGGCGCGGATTGTGAATGACGCGTCGCGGCGTCGACCGCAGCGCTGCGAGCCTACGGTGCGGGCGCCTCGAGGACGCCGAGGTGTGCGGGGTGAGGTAAGTACTCATGCGACCACGCTGAGTTTACCCGAGTTTGCTAAGTCTTTTCCTTCCACAGACACTAGTGCCGGGCGAGCCACCGCAAGCGGCCTATGCTCGTGGCCAAAGGCGCTCGAGGATGAGGCGCGGCGCCGAGGAGGAGCTGCGCTGCCTCGGCGCCCGCTCTGCCAGACGCACGCATCCGCCACCGAAGCGGAATGCGCCGGCGAGCGCCGCCGAGGACTTGTTGCGTCGGCGCCGAAGTCGGCCACGGCAACCGCTGAACAAAAGTTCGCGGCGGAGTGGGGCGGGCTCTGGAGCGGTCGCCGCGCTAGAGAAGGAAAAAGCGAGCTTGCCTTGACTCTAGCGGAGCGCAACCGACGCGGGCGGCGCCTCGGTGGTTGCGTGGGGCGCCATGCAAGCGCTGGAGAGCCATCTTCAAGGGCTGGTAGCCGAGGTGCGGTCGCGCCGGCCCGAGGAGCTGTCTCGGAAGCTCCGCCGGGTCGGGGATGCCGCCAACGTCGTGCACGACGCGGCGTCGCCGGCACCCACTTGCACGCATACGTCGGCATGCTTGGTGTGCGCGCTCGCAGCACCGCGGTTGTATGCATGTCACCGCTACCGGATGATCCCAGGCCGAGATGCCGGCGGGCGGAGTAATGTCCGGCGCCGTACGCTCCGCTCGCCTTGCCCTCGGGCCCTTCTTCGACCGGATTTGGGGTCACGTCAGGCCGGATGCTGCCGCAATCGAGCTCCGTGTCGCTCTACGGGGCGGGAGCCTCGTCCAATTCTGGGCGGGGTCCTCGGCGCGACGATGGTGGCGCTGGGCCCTCCGGCGCCGGAACCCGCAGCTCGACGCGCGTGGTGCCTAGGTGTAGGCGTGTCTTTGTCGTTTCCTTGTCTTTGCGAATAAAGTACACACTTGCTGCCTGCATTCGACTTTCACCTATGTCGGCGCTTCCTTGCTGGGACCGGCCGTCAGGCCGACCTTTCAACCCGCGACGCGCCGACATCGCGAAGGGTCAAGAGTCGCTTGACTTTTGGGCGAGCCGGCCTTCTTCGAGCGAGGCCCCAACTTTAGCGCGTGTTAAGGACGAACCCGCGGGGTAGCGGCTTAGAGCGGCCGGGATGTCGCCGGACCTTTGTACATGTGATTTTTCCGGTATGCAGACTTCCTGGCATTTTAGGATATGCGCTGTGTGTTGATGCCACGGCGGCGAAGCCGCACCGGTTCCTTAGAGCGACGATCCGCAGATCGACGTATCTTTGGCGCACCTCCGCGGTTTGCCGTGCTTTTATAGTCCGGAGACTCGCGCGTGCGGAGGCGTACCTCGACGCTACGTCTTATTTAAAGTCCGTGGACTGGTGCGTGCGGAAGCGGACTTCGACGCTACGTCTTCTTTATAGTCCGGAGACTTGTGCGTGCGGAGGCGGACCTCGACGCTACGTCTTATTTAAAGTCCGTGGACTGAGTGCGTGCGAAGTGGACTTCGACGCCACGTCTTCTTTATAGTCCGAGACTCGCGCGTGCGAGGCGGACCTCGACGCCACGTCTTATTTAAAGTCCGTGGATCGTGCGTGCGAAGCGGACTTCTACGCTATGTCTTCTTTATAGTCCGAGACTTGTGCGTGCGAGGCGGACCTCGACGCTACGCCTTATTTAAAGTCCGTGGATCGTGCGTGCGAAGCGGACTTCGACGCCACGTCTTCTTTATAGTCCGGAGACTTGTGCGTGCGAGGCGGACCTCGACGCTCGCCTTATTTAAAGTCCGTGGACTGGTGCGTGCGAAGCGGACTTCGACGCTCGTCTTCTTTATAGTCCGAGACTTGTGCGTGCGAGCGGACTTCGACGCTACGTCTTCTTTATAGTCCGGAGATCGGTGCGTGCGAAGCGGACTTCGACGCCACGCCTTCTTTATAGTCCGGAGACTTGTGCGTGCGGAGGCGACCTCGACGCTACGCCTTATTTAAAGTCCGTGGACTGCGCGTGCGAAGCGGACTTCGACGCCACGTCTTCTTTATAGTTCGAGACTTGTGCGTGCGGGGCGGACCTCGGCGCTTCGCCTTATTTAAAGTCCGTGGATCGTGTGCGTGCGAGCGGACTTCGACGCTACGTCTTCTTTATAGTCCGAGACTTGTGCGTGCGGAGGCGGACCTCGGCGCTCGTCTTATTTAAAGTCCGTGGATCGGCGCGTGCGAAGCGGACTTCGACGCTACGTCTTCTTTATAGTCCGAGACTTGTGCGTGCGGGGCGACCTCGACGCTTCGCCTTATTTAAAGTCCGTGGATCGTGCGTGCGAGCGGACTTCGGCGCTACGTCTTCTTTATAGTCCGGAGACTTGTGCGTGCGGAGGCGGACCTCGACGCTACGTCTTATTTAAAGTCTGTGGACTGGTGCGTGCGGAAGCGGACTTCGACGCTACGTCTTCTTTATAGTCCGGAGACTCGTACGTGCGGAGGCGGACCTCGACGCTATGTCTTATTTAAAGTCCGTGGACTGGTGCGCGCGAGGGCGTCCCCTCGGTGCGTCTTTTGTTTATACTCAGGCCCGTCACCTTTGGCTACGGCGAGTGCACACGCGAACATGCGACTTCGCTTTATACTCACCCCGTACCCACGCTACGGCGAGTGCACACGCGAACGTCGTCTTTGTTTATACTCGTGCCCGTCACCTTTTAGCTACGGCGAGTGCACACGCGAACATGCGACTTGATTTATACTCACCCCGTACCCACAGCTACGGCGAGTGCACACGCAGCGACGTCGCGCTTTGTTTATACTCAGTCCGTCACCTTTTAGCTACGGCGAGTGCACACGCGAACGTCGTCTTTGTTTATACTCGATCCGCACCCACAGCTCACGGCGAGTGCACGCCGAACGTGCGTCTTTGTTTATACTCAGGCCCGTACCCCTGGCTACGGCGAGTGCACACGCGAACGTGCGTCTTTGGTTTATACTCAGACCCGTCACCTTTTGGCTACGGCGAGTGCACACGCGAACGTGCGTCTTTGTTTATACTCAGTCCCGTACCCCTGGCTACGGCGAGTGCACACGCGAACGTGCGTCTTTGGTTTATACTCGCACCCGCCACCTTTGGCTACGGCGAGTGCACACACGAACATGCGACCGATTTATCTGCGGGCACGCGCGTTGGCTAAGCTGCGGCGCCTTCACCACCGTGCATTTGCGCGCGTGATAAAGAAAGATTAGCGGCAAACGGTGATCTTCATTACATCCCCGTTTGCGCGGGTGAGCAACTACAAAGGATAGATATACTAACCGTTTGCCCTTGGTGCGGCCGAAGCCTCTAGTCGCTAGACGTCTGCGGGCCCGCCACTCTAGGAGCGCCGTTGGGCTTCGCGGCGCGGGCACCTAGTACCTGGCTCGATGCGCCGGGCCATGTCTTGGTCACCTCGGACGGTGATGATGGTCCGGGACCGGGATCTTCATGCATAGGTAGCCGTGATGTGGTACCGCGCGAAGGAGTTGAGGATTGGGCGCCTAGTATGGCGTTGTAGGATACGGAAGATCGACCACGCCGAAGGTGGCATCTTCGGTCCGCGCATTGTCATCTCGGCGAAGGAGACTTGGAGGCCGATGGCTCAGCCACCGCAGGGGTCCGCCCCCAAGCCTGCAGTGGGATTCCCGAGAGCCCCAGCGGCCGAGGATCCCCATCCGTCGAAGGCGCCACAAACAATACGTTCGCGGAGCTACCACCGCCCACCAAGGCGCGCCCACGCCGCATCGCGCGATGGTGACCCAATGACCGGGGTCTCGATGAGGAAGTCCACACCACAGGCGTCGTCGGGTGTGAATGTAACCGTCTTTGCGCCTAATCCGGCGGTGCTTGCGCTGGGTATGCCGCCACGTGATGCGATCTTCGCGCGTAGGCCTTCTGCCGTCGTGCCGAGCGAATTCCAGCCAGAGCCTCGGATATGGCGTTACGACCTGCGGTAGGTCGCGTCCGGGCCGCAGCGGCAGAGAGCCCTCCCGAGGCCGCCAGACGTGAGCTTGGATCCGTAAGGTGCCTTCCTAGGTTGCATCCCTTGCGCTGCACTGCATCCCTTGCGCTGCACTGCTGGGGCCTCGTATGGGAATTGGGCGTGGGCCACCGCAGCGGGCGCGCCTCGGGTTCTGTCCTCTAGCGACGCCGCCGCGAGCGCCGCGATGGAGGTGCATGCGCGGTATCATGATTGCCGCGGCCGTGGACTACGCACCAGCCCACGATCTTGGTCGTCGTAATCTCCACGACCCCTATCGTCGCGCCCTCGCCACGCCGCGCCCCGCCACGGCGCCCGACCGCCTCGGCTGCGGAGCACCCTCGTCGAACCCGCCGATGTCGAGGACGCACGGTTCGCCTCGACCTCTGCTGCCGCGCTTGGCTGATCGGACGACTTATGCGCGGCGTCCTCGCGGCGGCGCGTCCTGGGCGACGCACTCGCCACGCTTTCCCTTCAAGAACCGCCCGCCGGCGGATCTTGGCTTTGCCGAGGCTCCACCGGTTGGTGTCTGAGTCGCCACCTTGCCTTCGCCGTCGCCTTCCTCCGCCCGGCATATTCTTCCATCTTGTCGAAGAGCTTCGCCACCGTCTTGATTGGCTTTCGCGCATTGTACTCGGCCATCGGGCCCGGACGAAGGCCCTGTATGGCTGCATTAACGATGGTGGTTTCGTTGACGTCTTTCACTTGGCATCGAATCTTGGCGAAGCGTTTGAAGTAGTCCCGGAGCTTCTCCGAGGGTTTTTGCTTCACGGCAAAGAGCTGGTCCGCGTCGACTCGGTCGACGTAGTTTCCTTGGAAGTTGTTGTGAAGGCGGACGCGGTCGCTCCCACGCGTAGATGGAGCCCAGCTCTATGGTAAAGAACCAAGAGAGCGCCACTCCTTGCAGCGCGAGGGGGAGTCCCTTCGCCTTCGTGATGTCGTCTCCGCCCGCGGCTTCGATCGCGGTTTCGTATACGCGCACGAACTCACGGGGGTCCGTGTCGCCTTTGTACGAGTCGATGGCGCTAGGAAACTTGAAGTCTTCGGGCCATGCCGCCTGCTGCAGCCCTGCCGAAAGCGGGGACTCCGGGTCCACGCGCCGCAGCGGCACGCGGCTAGACGTGGGGCCGCGATCGTTCGCCCTCTCGGTGTGGGCTCGACGCGACATCGGGCGCGCCTGCGACTCGAGCCTCTTGCATATCTCTCGACAGCCCGCGGGTCCCTAGCTCCCGCCGAACGCGTTGAGAGCCGCCGCAGGGCACCTTCCATCGCCGGTGCAGCGGGGTTGCCGGTGCTCCCGAGCCGCCGGCCGCTCCGTCGTGGCTACCTCGAACCGCCCGGCGCGCCGCCGGCCGAGGGTTGCGATGGGGCGGCGAGGTCGGCCGTCGTTGCGTCGGCGGATCGGTTGTCGCCGCACCGCGTCGACGCGTCTTCGGCCGCGGTCCGCCCCCTGCAACGCCGGTGGCGGGTGGGTCGTCGCGGTGCCGGTGACGGGTTGGTCGCCGCCGCGGACGCCGACGTCTTCGCCATCGCGCCGCGCGCTACTGCGCGCCGCCGCCGATGCCGGCCCCGGTACTCATACGATGCTCCGCCCGCCGCCTTCTTCCCCTTCGCGCGCCGTGAAGAAGCTTTTGGTGCCATGCTTCTTCTTCGGTCTTCAGCTTGTCCTGTCCCTCCCTGAGGACGGCGCCAATCGTTGTGGCTACATCAAACAGAGAGAGAGATGGTAGTGGAGAGTGATGAAGATAAGTGTCATGGCCTCTCCCATGGCTTACTCTCATATATATATACACATGAGGAGTGCTTTTACGCTTATACCCTTACATCGGGTTATCCCCTCTGGGGCCATTATGTCATTACACTTGGCCTATTCTGGGCCTTATAATCTCCTACCAGGCCTGCTGGGTTTAGGTGGGGGCCATCCCTACGACAAGCCCTATACCACAAATAGTCCCATAACAATATATAGATATCATAGCTAATCCATATGAATTAAATCAAGTCAATTAGTGTCAAATGGTAATTGAAGATAATTAGTATACCGATAGTATTTATTTTGAAGTGCAACTTCAATGACAAAACTCTATTAAAATATAACCCATTGTCTCAAAAGCACATGGACCACTGGGCCTTAGTAATAATTTTGCTAAAATGACAATCATATAAATTAAATGCATAGTAGCAATTAATTAAATAGTTGACCCCACATTTTAAGTTAACTAATCATTTAGATTGGTTGATAAATAAACCTTGAATAATAATACATTATGAACTTCCCAGAAGTGTAAAATATAAGATTGATGAGGTTTGTTAAAATTATACCTATTGCGTGTGGATCTGAATACCTGTTCGTAAGTCTCCTCTAACTCATAAAACTTCCTTAATAAATATGCAGTAATAAAAGAAATCAAGTTAGCATCAAGCAATAATATTCTCTGGTCAGCCATGCCTAACCGCCTTTGAATCTAAAGTGGAATATTCATGCAAACATTCACTCATCCTCCTTATTCCCTCCTTGATATTCTTCTCAACATATTTTCTTTCTGCCATCCTCCCTTCGTTCAAACTTCGATGACTCTGTTTACATCCTGCACTCACTAAAACCATATACCATATCATCAACCTAACCATAAGAATGCTTAATTGAGTTCATTTAGACTTATTTGGATTTTTTTGGAGTTATTTGGATTTTTTTGGATTTGGTTGTTTATCATATAACTAGAATTTAAAGTCTCGAAGTAGCAATAGATCAAGCGAGGTCAAGATCTCGATAAATACCAAGAGTTCAAGATCATTGACTAAGAAAGCTTTGAGCAAGTCAAGGCTGCAGGGAATTGAGTAAGGCAAGTCATCACTTTGATCATATTGCACATATCCTTTTTAATGCAAATTGTTTCATTTAAAATTATCAAATTACATGCCTTACTTTATTATGCAAATTACATTTGCATAAGTTCATAGTTAATTCCCTATGGATAATTGTTTAATTACACCCCACTCCTTGGCTTTGAACATAAACCCTTGTTGCCCTAGAATTAATGGTAAACATACTAGATATAATTCCATATTTAAGCACCATACATAGTTTTGCTTAGATACTTAGGGGCATTAATTGCTTTGCTATCATTTCAAATATGAAAACTTGGTTTGGGCAGTCACTACAGAGAAGTGGCTGATATTCGAACTAGAAAGGATATTTTGAATTCCAAAACTATAAACTTGCTTAAATATCTAGGCGAATGGAAAGTAGGGCTGGTGTGGATTAAGCACAAGAGTGTGGTTTGTGATAGAACTACCCACATAACTCTAAGTACTGAATTTTGTGATGATCTCCTAATGTAAACTAGTATAACCACAAGTCTATAATGGGTATGACCTAGCTAATTAATTTGCATCAACCCAGCACGGGTTGCACCATTTGGAAGAACACGGGTCGTGTCACTAGATGGAAGTTGCCGTGTGGCGCAAGAGGGGGCCTCTAGAGCATGTGGACATAAGCCCCCTGCGGTGGAAACCTTAGCAGATATGGCCCGGTTAGGAAGATGCATTGTAAATACCTTGCGGTGAACTTCTTGATGTACATGTCTAAGAAAACCTGTGGAATAAAACAAGTTGATTATCTCTTGTGGGTAAAGTGTGTGACCTTTGTATAATGAAAACTGTTTGAACAGCCATACCTACAGTCATGGGCAAGCATGGGAACTTACTCAAGTTAATGTCTATTTACAAAGTGATCTTTGTGGTTGGCATAAAAACACAAAGGGTGGATAGAACCCTGAGTATTGATGTCCCTTGGGTGGATAGAACCTAGTGATTATAATGACTAGATAGAACCCAATTATCAAAAATAGCATATGGTGGATGGAACCATGCCCTGTAAAAGGTGCACTACTATTATTATTGCACGCTCTTACATTAAAAAAATGGTTTCTGCAAAATACTAAGTTTTAGGAGCTTTTACTTACTGTAAATTTCAACTATGATATTTAGCAAATAAAAGAATCTTAAGTCTCCCTTTGTTCAACCTTGTATCTATTATTACAGTATTCTGTGTGGTGGCTTGCTGAGTACATTCGTACTTATTGTTGCTCAATTACTATCATTCAGTAAGAAAGAAGGAGAGAGTCGAGCCCTGCGGTCATCTAAAGGAGTTGGCAAGACTAAAAGATTATGAGGACAAGAACTAGGTCATGAGCCCCAGTTGATTGCCTATGGGCATATCCTACGGGACTCCACTACTACATGTTTTTTCTACTGTAAGATTTTATTCATAATTGGCCTCTCCGACCTTTGAAGTTAGCCCTTGGCCATTTGGCCCGTTTATGCTCATTTTATACCTTTTAGTTATACACATATATGGATGTGTTAGTCACCATTGTTATATTATGTGGGCTAGCTGCTAATCCAGGGACTAGCTTAGAATACACAGAATAGTATCTCTACACATTTTTCCATGCATAGCTAACAACCAAGAGTATCGCGGTGTCGACCAAAGAAAATAAGAACTCCATGGATGAAGTGGTAGAAGACTCCATGGACAGGGTGGTGGAGGACTCCATGGATGACGTGGGTGAGGTGGTGGAAGACGTTGTGGATGAGGACGAGGAAGAACCTATCGGCAACGTGGTCCCAAACTCCAGGGACAAGGAAGAACCTATCAGTAAGGTGGTTCTAGACTCCATGGAGGATGAGGATGATGAATAACCCACTAGCGAGGTGGTCCCAGACTCCATGGACGAGGGTGAGGATGCAAAAGAACCCATGAAAAATTAATCACTCGTACACAACAAAAAAGATGACAAAATGACAATAATAGAAGCATATCTATGTTACCACTATGGCCAGGTAATGGTTCGTTGAGGTCTGGCACTGTTGACTCCATTGTTTCTTGGTTCCAAAATTCTACTTGTTGTAGCTACTGGCTAAATAGAGAGAGAGAGGGGACTAGTAGAAGGAGAGGAGAGCTACCGCCAGGAGGATATGTGGAGAATAATGGGAGGATCCCCCCTTTGCCCCTCCTGGGGGCTTATATATATGTGAATGGGGTAGAATGGGAAATCCCCATTATACCCCTTAGTATTTACAAAGGATGGGGGTACACTGTTATATTCCTCTACACTATTGGGCCTATTACATGTTGGACTAGTTGCACGACCCAGTCACGGGGGGTCGGGCCACCCCTACAACAAGATACTCCCTCGGCGAAGCGGCGAGGTCCCGATGGGCGAGCTGACGCGATCAACCACCCCAGCCCCCCGTTCCCTGACAGCAAGCACGAGGGTGCCGATGCAACTGATAGCTCGTAGACCCTAGAGGCCATGCTTATGAAGGAACCGGTGAAGCGCCGGAGACGTCGTCGAGCGCCGAAGACGTGCTGTTCCACCGAGGCGATGTCTACAAGGCGGACGGCGGAGTCGAGGCCGAAGGCGCGTCGTCGAGCGTCGAAGACGTGCCGTCCCGCCGAGGCGATGCCTACGAGGCGGACGGCGGAGTCGAGCGCCGAAGACGTGTCGTCGAGCGCCGAAGACGTGTCATCGAGCGCCGAAGAAGTGCCGTCCCGCCGAGGCGATGCCTACGAGGCGGACGGCGGAGTCGAGCGCCGAAGGCGTGTCGTCGAACGCCGAGGTAGGGAGGTGAGACCGCCGTTCCCCTACCTTCAAAAAGAGTGCCCGCGGGGAGCGGGCGCTTGGAGCGTAGGCACTACGCAAACCGAGGTAGGGAGGCGAGACCGCCGTTACCCTACCTTCAAAGGAGTGCCGCGGGAGCGGCGCTGGAGCGTAGGGCGAAGGCACTCACGACGCCGAGGTAGGGAGGCGAGACCGCCGTTCCCTACCTTCAAAGGAGTGCCGCGGGAGCGGGCGCTGGAGCGTAGGGCCGAAGGCACTACGCACGCCGAGGTAGGGAGGCGAGACCGCCGTTCCCCTACCTTCAAAGGAGTGCCGCGGGAGCGGGCGCTGGAGCGTGGGCCGAAGGCACTCACGCACGCCGAGGTAGGGAGGCGAGACCGCCGCCCCTACCTTCAAAGGAGTGCCGCGGGGAGCGGGCACTTGGAGCGTAGGGCGAAGGCACTCGCGACGCCGAGGTAGGGAGGCGAGACCGCGTTCCCCTACCTTCAAAAGAGTGCCGCGGGAGCGGCGCTGGAGCGTGGGCCGAAGGCACTCACGCACGCCGAGGTAGGGAGGCGAGGCCGCGTTCCCTACCTTCAAAGGAGTGCCCGCGGAGCGGGCGCTGGAGCGTGGGCGAAGGCACTCACGCACGCCGAGGTAGGGAGGTGAGACCGCCGTTCCCTACCTTCAAAGGAGTGCCCGCGGAGCGGGCGCTGGAGCGTAGGCGAAGGCACTCGCGACGCCGAGGTAGGGAGGCGAGACCGCCGCCCTACCTTCAAAAGGAGTGATACACTCCACGGTGTAACGCGCGAAGGTGCGACATCCAGTGCCGCATCACTAGGGCGAGGCACTCCTAGTGTCTCGGCCATCGCGCAATTTTATACTCCGTAGAGTGCGTGAGGGTAATTGGTGCGTGCGAGGCGGACCTCGGCGCCGACTTAATTTATAGTCCTTGACTCTCGCGTGCGGAGGCGCACCTCGGCGCACGACTTAATTTAGAGTCCTTGACTCTCGCGTGCGAGGCGCACCTCGGCGCCGACTTAATTTATAGTCCGCAGATCGTGCGTGCGGAGGCGGACCTCGCGCCACGACTTGTTTAGAGTCCGTAGACTTGCGCAGGACAACACTGCGTCTTATTTATGCTCCGTAGAGAGCGTGGGATCAGAGTCCCCGTCTTGTTTATACTCCGTAGAGTCGTGCGTGCGGAAGCTGAGCTCAACGCTACGTCTTATTTAAGATCCGTAGACATCATGCGTGCGGAGGCGGACCTCGACGCTACGACTTCCTTTATAGTCCGTGGACTCGCGCGTGCGGAGGAATGCCTCGACGGTCACGTCTTTTTTAAAGTCCGCAGACATCATGCGTGCGGAGCTAGGCTCAACGCTACGTCTTATTTATAGTCCGTGGACTCGCGCGTGCGGAGGAATGCCTCGACGGTCACGTCTTTTTTAAAGTCCGTAGACATCATGCGCGCGGAGCGGGCTCAACGCTACGCCTTATTTATAGTCCGTGGACTCGCGCGCGTGTGGAGGAATGCCTCGACGGTCACGTTTTTAAAGTCCGTAGACATCATGCGTGCGGAGCTAGGCTCAACGCTACGTCTTATTTATAGTCCGTGGACTCGCGCGTGCGGAGGAATGCCTCGACGGTCACGTCTTTTTTAAAGTCCGTAGACATCATGCGTGCGGAGCTAGGCTCAACGCTACGTCTTATTTATACTCCGTAGAGCGCGCGGGCGCCCCCGTTGCGTCTTATTTAAAGTCCGTAGACATCATGCATGCGGAGCTAGGCTCAACGCTACGCCTTATTTATAGTCCGTGGACTCGCGGCGTGCGAGGAATGCCTCGACGGTCACGGCTTTTAAAGTCCGTAGACATCATGCGCGCGGAGCTAGGCTCAACGCCACGCCTTATTTATAGTCCGTGGACTCGCGCGTGCGGAGGAATGCCTCGACGGTCACGTCTTTTTTAAAGTCCGTAGACATCATGCGTGCGGAGGCGGACCTCGACGCTACAACTTCCTTTATAGTTCGTGGACTCGCGTGTGCGGAGGAATGCCTCGACGGTCACGTCTTTTTTAAAGTCCGTAGACATCATGCGCGCGAGCGGGCTCAACGCCACGCCTTATTTATAGTCTGTGGACTCGCGCGTGCGGAGGAATGCCTCGACGGTCACGTCTTTTTTAAAGTCCGTAGACATCATGCGTGCGGAGCTAGGCTCAACGCTACGTCTTATTTATAGTCTGTGGACTCGCGCGTGCGGAGGAATGCCTCGATGGTCACGTCTTTCTTAAAGTCCATAGACATCATGCGTGCGGAGCTAGGCTCAACGCTACGTCTTATTTATACTCCGTAGTGCGCGCGGAGGCGTCCCGCTTGCGTCTTATTTAAAGTCCGTAGACATCATGCGTGCGGAGCTAGGCTCAACGCTATGTCTTATTTATAGTCCGTGGACTCGCGCGTGCGGAGGAATGCCTCGACGGTCACGTCTTTTTTAAAGTCCGTAGACATCATGCGTGCGGAGCTAGGCTCAACGCTACGTCTTATTTATACTCCGCAGAGTACGCCGACGCTCAAGGTAATCGTGCGATTTAAACCAAAAGCAAGGACCAACATAGAGGCACGAAAAGAAATAGCCAAAGCCTCGCGGCAACAAAACGCTCCAGAGCGCAGCCCCAGAACAACATTTGGTACTACGGGAGCCCAGAGCAAGCCAAAACCGGAGAAGCAAACGCGGCTAAATCAAATGCTCTGAGAATAAAACTGTAGCCTCCATGAATAATACGATGAACAGTTTCTTTATTGCCATGCATGCAAGAAAAACATGTGGTGCGTACCGGGCAGGGCGATGCGCGCAGCGTGTACGCGCGAAGGCCAAGAGCGGGATGCCTTCGAGGTGGCTTCCAACGACTCGGAGGCCCTGGCCGCGCGAAGACGAGCGGAGGCTCGAAAATGGCGCGGAGCTCTTGTTCGCCTGCAGGCGGCGAGGCCCGTGGCGCGGAGGTGAAGTCGGCGCCGCGGCGGCGGCGAGGAAAACTCCCTGGTATTTGTGCCGTGAAGGCCGGTGACGCCAGGCGACGTTGCGCGTCGCGGAGCTGGGCCGACAGCGACGTACTGGAGACCGATGCGGTGGGTCCCGCTTTCATTCGTCACGCGTCGTGTAGGTTTGGCGTCGCATGCCGCGAAGACATGACAGCTCGCGGATGCGCGGGGACTCGGCGAGCTGGGCGAAGTCCCATGTTGCGTGGTCTGCTTCAAAAGGTCGCGCAGAGTCCGCGGGCTCGCCAAAACTCCGGCGATGCGGACCATCGGCGACGTTGTATCCATGCATGCATGCATGGTTTCGTGCGTACGCTCCGCCGCTCGTGTAGCTTCCGTTATTGTCCTCAGCAAAGTGCGCGAGTACCGCGGCGAGGGCTACGGGCACCGTGGTGGAATCTCTAGCCGCTCGGCGAAGACTCCGGACGGTCTGGCCGACGACCATCAGTGGTGAGGGGCGACATCGTATAGCCCGAGGCGAAGTCTGATGGAAGGCTCGGCGGAGACTTCGAAGGCGATGACGGAGGCTTCGAAGAGGTCGGGAGACTCGGGCGTCGCGAAGGCTCCGAATCGTGTGGCGGAGACTCGAGGCATTGGCGAGGATCGCGAGAAGCACCGCCGGCGACGGACCGCCCGCATGCATGTTTACGTGGGACCGCATGCATAGTTAGCCGGCGTTCGCTCATGCGACGGCACTCTTGGAGTCGACGGAACCCGGCAGCGGGAGCTTGCCAGCGCGGCTGAGCTCGCCTCGCGCACTCGTCGACTTCGAGTGCGCTTGTATCCTGCGCTTCCTCACGCACGCACCGGAGTCCTGAATTGCACCTCGTCCTTGACGTCACACGCCAGCCGCGAAGGGTGCACCGGCCGCAAAGTCGAACGTCGGAGTCCTGAGCGAGGTCCGTCCTTCGGCGAGGCAAGGGCCGAGGTCGACGCGGAGGCGTCTCGGACTTCGGCGAGGCAAGGGCCGAGGTCGACGCGGAGGCGTGGCCCTGTGCACATCCCAATCCTCGCTGCCGCGCGCGCCGGAGCCTTCGTAGCAACCACTTCGGGAATGGTAGCTGCCGGAGCCGTGCTTGACGCTGTATTTGAACTCCCCGATGTAGGAGCTTCCGTCGGAGCAGGCCTGTGCACCGATGCCGTGGCTCTGGCCGCTGGACCACTCGCCATCGTTACAGTCACCATTGTGGAAGCGGTAGACGCCGCGCGTGGCGAGGGCCTGGCGGTATCTGTCGCGATGCGGCTGCTGCCGCGCGCCCGTGTCTCGATGTCGTAGCCGTCGTACTTGCCCCGATGTTTGCGGTGCGAAGTCGGAGCCGCCGAGTCGGGGCGAGCGAGACCGGCGTGGGCGACGAGCACGCGAGGCAAGGTCTGAGCGCGAGGCGAGCGGAGTACCAGCGGCGACGCGTGCGAGGCGGGCGTAGAGCCATCGGAGAGGCGAGGCGGCGGCGGGTGCCGTGGAGGTCGAACGCATGTATACGTGCATGCGAAGCGGATGGATACGCATGCATTCGCGACGTGAGCACGCAAGCTGCGAAGATGCGTACAAGAATCGCCATTCTTGATTATTAGCTTTGATTTTTCATACCTCGTCTTACCTTTGTGGCGTCGCGCCCGGACTCCAAAGCCGGCCAATACTCGTATAGGCGGACTTGACGACGCGAGTCCGCGGTTGCGCGAGGCGAGCGGTGCGGGGCGAAGGTGTGCTTAGCGAGTGTATCCCGATCTTGCACTTTGCTACCCAGACAGTGCTCAACAATACTAGTGAGACTCAACTTTGAAGAAACATGCATCAGATGTAAAATCAATGGATCTACCAGATCCACACAGAGGCTTACTTGCAAGATCGATGGATCTACTAGATCTGCACGAACGTTGACATGCAAGAGGGATGGATCTATCGGATCTACCTTTTCCTACCTTTGACGGTATTTTTTCGTTGTTCCAGCCGGATGGGATCCAGCGTGCCAGGATGCACCACAGCCCAGCCATGGAGCACGTCTTCCCCGTGACGGTGGCTCTTCTTCACGCGACCTCTCGCCCAGTCCCCACGGACGGCGCCATCTGTTGTAGCTACTGGCTAAACAGAGAGAGAGAGAGGACTAGTAGAAGGAGAGGAGAGCTACCGCCAGGAGGATATGTGGAGAATAATGGGAGGATCCCCCCTTGCCCCTCCTGGGGGCTTATATATATATGTGAATGGGGTAGAATGGGAAATCCCCATTATACCTCTTAGTATTTACAAAGGATGGGGGTACACTGGTATATTTACACTGTTATATTCCTCTACACTATTGGGCCTATTACATGTTGGACTAGTTGCACGGCCCAGTCACGGGGGGTCGGGCCACCCCTACAACACTACTCAACCATTGTTTCTTGATTTGTTCCTACACCAACTTGTTGGGAGAGAAGAGAACTTCTTGTTGCTCTATTTATGTTGATTCATTTTTATATTGATTCAATAGGCAACAATCGTTTATTATGTAATCTATTTTTTCATTCAAATTTGCATTAGGCATTACTCTAACTCCAATTTGCATTTGGCGGTAATCTCTCTAATTTTACCTTTGGCTTGAGCGGTTGTACTAGTGCCTGACCTAGGAATTAGGCTGTGTCGTGCCTGCATGACACAGGCCCAGTGGGCTTTGGGCCGCGTCAGGTTGTGCCAGCCTGGCAAGGCTGCTTAGCCATGCTAGCACGACTCACCTCCGGTGAGGCCCACGCATGTCCCAGGGCAAGCCGGGCCATAATCGGGTTGTACCAGCATGGGCACGGCACACAACCCTTGCCCAACTCCCTCCACCTTGACCACTGCAGCTTGCTTGCTACGAACCCATAGCCAGTGACCCGGATTCGGAGGCAATGTTGAGGATAAGTGGTGGGAGGTGGACGTGCACGACGTGCATTGGAATGTGAGTGCAACAAGACTGGCGTGGCGGGACAACAATGGGAGAAACATCGCCCTAGTGTCACGGTATGCACATGGTGGTGGAGGAGCGCTTCAACGTGGTGATGAGCAGCAAGGCCATGGTCAACTGTGGGGCTCGGTGGAGCACGGCTTGGCCTACGTGAGGGTTGGGCTCAGCACGTGAGCAGAAGTAACATCGACGACCCAGGCAGTAGCCACTTGGAATGGTGGTGGTTCAGATCAGGAAGTGATGGTGCCCCATAGGTAGCGAGCATCCAACAAGCAACATTTGTAGCTCGGTGATGTGACATGGGAGAAGTGGTGGCAGTAACGTAGGTAGTGGCAGTGGCTTTGAACGGCGACGGCACCTTAGTGGAGGAGCAACGGTGGCAAGGCTGAGCGAGGCCCCCTTAGCCCAGTAGTGTAGTGTGGCAGCAGGGTGGTGACCTGACGAATGCGAGTAGTGATGATGGCTAGAGGCGACACAACAGCAGTTGAGCACTGTTGTCGGCATGTGAGTCGAGGTTGTCGGTGCTTGCAAGATTCGATGGGCGGAGGTTGGATTCAGTAGCCCACAGCCGGATCTGGCTAGGCTTGGGTGAGGGAAGGGGGAAAGCTATGAGGAAGAGGGCAGATTGGAGAAGAAGAAGAGAGAAGTAGGATCTAGACAGAAAAGAGAGAAAAGGGGAAAAAGAAAAAGAGAGGCAAAAAAGGGACGGAAAGGGGGGAACAGAGGTAAAAAGAAAAAGAGAGGGGGAAAGGAAAAAAATAAGTAAAAGCTAAAATTTAAGTAATTGTGTAAAAAATATGGACACATAAATATTTAGGAAAAAGTGAAAAATTCTTGAATTTACAAATACAATGTTACTGCCATGTTAAAAACCTTATGCCGTAGAGTAGGGTTTTCCAATAAGGAAAAAAGTACAGTAACAACATGCATACATACTAACTACTTCTCAATGTTGAGATCATTCATGTGTTATAGGTTAACGTACACTTGCATGATCTCGGGATGCTTCAGTTAATGCTCCTATTACTGTTTTGCCAATTCCTAATCTTTGACACTGTGATTGCCTCTACCATCTTGGGCATAAGGGATGACCTCCTTTCTAAAATTATTCCGTCTACCATGCTGAACATTGCTTCCAAAGAAATGGTGGACACCAGAACTAGTAGAACATCTTGTGTGAAATGGCACAGTACAAAAATATCTGCTTGTTGTTCTTCCAACACTCGAGTAAGTCTATCTTGCCTTTACCATCAAAATTAGGGTTGGTGTTTGCAAAATTATGTTTCAGGTAGTGGTTCAGGTCTGAAACAGAATTCCACTTAGGGCCGCCTAAGACTCAGAGGATGAAAAACTAGACTTGCCCTTTAGCTTCTTCCACAAGTGGGCTATCAAACTTGCCCTGCCTTATTGCACCTGCTATGAGGCCTCTAATCTTGTATTGTTGCCAACCTTGTCATGATACAAATGGAAAACATGAAAATCTCCTTTTTTTTACATGTTCAAAAGTTTCAGAGAAAACAAAACCGGGGCATTCACATATTCCCTCCATACCAATCTGCAAGCCTGCTAACTTTTTGTCAGATAAAATTGATAACAAAGCAATATAGGTGTGAAAAATAGATTTGAAATACTTAACAATTTTTTCCTCCATTACTGAAATAGCATGGCCTAAAAGGTAATCCTCCCTATATTTAGTAAACTTGTCTATAATTAGCCAAATATAATCTATAACTAAGAAAGATGTTAGACAGTAAACACTGGATAGAGTCTTAGTTGCTTTATCAAAATGTCTTAAAAACTCTCAAAAGTGATTAGCATTTTGCCAATCTAAATTGTAACTACCAATTCATTGTTATGAGAGTTAGCATTGACAAAGACGGATATAATATGTTCATACTCTTGTACCTTCTTCAGCATAATTTATGTCAAGTTTCACCTCACTTTTATGTCAAGATTGAATTTTTTTGGACCCTTGCCATTGGCTATGCAATACACTATGAACTTGGCTACTACTTATGCTGAACTTATGACTTAATGAAGGGTATCACGGATATTATTCAATATTCACCAATCACCTGCATACCATCTTGCACAACGAGATTCAAGATATAACATGCTCATCTCTGGTGGACAATATATCCACCAATATATATCTGCATCATTGGGTCAGGATGTTCATAGACATCATATTCACCGATGAGTTGTCAAGAGTTATTAAAAAATCTTATTATATATCTTAAAATTATCAATTACATCTAGTATGTGCTCGGCAATGGTCTCTCCCGTGTGTGATTCATTAATTAACTTAAACCCTATGACCCGCTTATTTAGTTTGTAATTATCATCTAAATAATGAGCTACATTACTAAAGTAGGCACTTCTCTGGTGGGATGATGTCCAAATATCTGAAGTTAAAGTAAGAGAGAACTGAATTTGTAGGAATATTTCTTTTAGTTCTATTAGCTCCCTATGATAAATCTATAAAATATTAGATGTGGTAGTTCTCCTACTGACATATTGGTACTGTGGGAAAAACCACATTGGATCATTCTTTCGAATGTATGACTTTCACCCATCCTAATTGGTTAATCTTTGAAAATAATATATTTAGCATTTTCTCGCAGGCAGAAAGAGGGTTGTATACCAAAGTACTAATAGAGTCATCGACCTAAAAGTTCAGTTACATTTGTACTCCACCTCGCCTGTGCTCCCTCATCTTGTTCAAGCATGCTTTATAGTGCTGGTTCAAGTGCCCCATCCCTCCACCTGTAGGAGTAGTTAATTGAGTTTCGCAATAATTACAAGTTGCTACCTCTATTGTTTGGCCGTCTCGAATTTTCTAACTCTAGGTTATGTGCTTCCAGCATATTATCCTTCATCCAGCGGTATCGGTGCTGAACCCAAACCCACCAATGTTGTCATCTATAGATAGGGGAGCGAAGTCTAATGTCCCAATGAATCTGGACTCTCTTGGTACTCCTCGTAGCCCATCGTACCATCCATATGATAGTCCTCCATGTCTTAGTCTCCCATTCTTGGGGGAGAGGCGACGAGCATCAATGAGAGTCAAAGGTGGAGGAGGACTAGGGGAGCAGTGGCAGGAGATTCTAGCAAGGTGCCCCGCTGCTACCTTCGTGTGTGACTCCTCGATAGCATACCACTACCGAGCTTGGCCGCCCCCACTGCTGCCTTCGTGCTGCGACTCCTTGGTAGCATACCGCCTCTGAGCTTTCTATTGTACAGACTATTGAGACTACTGAATAGAACAAAGAGAGAAGAGAAGTTTGGTGCTTTGGTGGTGAAGAAATGAGTAGATGAGATTGGTTTTATAGCCATAGAGGATGAGAACGTTGCATATACCTATTGTCTTTCAACCTCCACCAATGCTCTGCCTTCTTTCTCTACTCCGTTTTGTCACTGGTTCTCGACCGTTGCCCCTCTCCCTCTAGGCTCATGGCTTCTTTGGTCTCTGCTCTATTTTATCACTGGTACCATGCTAGATGCTAGGTGGCCTAGACAACCATTGCCCGGCCGACGCTTCTGTCATGCTGAGTGTTGATGCTGACTACTGTGGTCCCCTAAAGCCTCCACTCCACTACTCCAGTCTCCTATCCCAACTCCTAAGTCCTGACACCTACTGCCTCTCTACCTCTTCCTCTCCATGACTCACCTCCTCAGTTGCCTCTCCCCCTCTCCCTCTCCACCTTCCTGGCCACCTCTCCCCTCTCCCTTTCCGCCTCCCTGGCCGCCTCCTCAACCCCTTCTCCCCACCCATCCCACCCATCTCCTTGGGCCCTGGCCACCTCACCCCTACCCCACTAGCTTCCCTCTCCCTCTTCATCCTCTCCCTCTCTGTCGCCTCTTTGTGTTCCACCCAGTTGCCATTGCATACCGTCGGTGTTGGGCGGTGGCTTCGTCAACAGTGCGGGCAGTGAGCGTAGATGCAGGGCACTAGGGTGGGCTCGAGTGTGGAGGTATTGTGCTAGGGCTTAGTGCGGATGGTGAGTGTGTAGGTAGGTGCGATTGAGGATAGCGATGGCGGTGAGTGGGGGTGTGGCCAGTGGCACCGCAGCCATGGGTGATGAGCAAAGGTTGGCGGATTGGGCATGAGTGGCAACGAAGGTGGTTCCATGCGTGCGCCTACGATCTGTCGATGTTGTGTGCGTGATGTTTGTCAATGGCGCAGTTGGTACGCATGGCATCTGTTAGTGGCACTATCAGTGAGTGCGCATTGGTAGCTGTGGTAGCCTCTCTGACCACTCCCACGTTGTCAACATGGCCACAGGTATGGCATGATGGCCTTGCTCTCCCTCCCCCTCTTTGGCTACTCCCACATCCCACTATCCATTGGCATCCACACCATAGGCCTAGCTGCGCCGCACCCTGCTAATGTGCCACTTTTGTGCCGGGCCGGTTTGGATTGGATTCAATGTCGCATGCATACAACATGTAGATCGGGTTTGACTTTTTCCTGCTTATACTTCTTGACGGTTGCATACTTGCACGAGATTATTCCTTAGCTCTCTCTTTTTTAAAGTACTAGCATGTTGGCCCACGCAATTACGCGGCTAGCTATCCCTTTTCTACTAAGAGTTAGAATTTGTTTCTATTCTTATTTTTGTTAAAATTTGTACAAACCAGAATTATGCAATTATGCGGCATTGCTAACCATGCGTTAGATGGTTTTTATTCCCTTGCTAGCTAAAGAAATTGCCTCACCAAAACTTTACCTAGCATGAACTCCTCTTCTAATTGTAGATTGAAAAAAAAAGTTGTTGGTTGATCCTGTGCTCCAAGATAATACATAGTTAGATGTTTCCAGCTGTAATAGCACTTGTAGTACCTCTAATGTCCATAAGTGCAAGTTAATAAATATGAGATGGAAGGCTCATGAGGGATTATATGAGAAGGAGGATAATATGTGATGAACCATTGTCAAGTTGATGAAGTTGGATTTTAAATTTTGCACTTGTAAGTTAAAGCTCCATTAAGTTGGTTTTGGTGATAATGATAATATAATTGTGAGACTAATATATTTATTGATCATGATATTGCTTAGTCTCATTTCGATGAAAAGGTGAAAAACATAAGAGGTATGAATTCATTGTCACATTCTTTTCTTGTTGTATTCCTCAGATAAGAAATATAGAATAAACTTCACCAAATAAGTCAAACTTGAATATGTGCATATGCTTTCACAATATATTCTTGTATGCACACATTTAAGGGGAGTTCACTCTATGTTTTGTAGTTTCATTAGTATTGATCTATGTTCTATTTTCACATATTAAGAATCTTTACTTTGAAACATATCCCTTGAGTATATATAGCTAGTGTAGTTCATATATACTCATAATCGAGTTGTCATGTAGTTCTTCCATTATGTGTTAATGGTTGGATGATTAATGACAACCGGATAAGTAAGTTTTACTTTAAAAGCTTATCTTATAGTATACAAGTGTTGTGTACATGATGTATACTCGCAAACGAAATTTTATCTCATTATTTATTGAGATTATCATGAATTACCAAAAAGGAAAGATTGCAAAATCTAGTCTCTTCATTATGTATTAATGATGAAATTTGGTAATTGTTGGCAATTGATTTATGGACTAACATTTTCCATGAGTTGGATAATAGGTTAGCTTCCAGAAATGAGGATGACTTGAGATGACTTCATATATTGAAGATCATCAAGTCAATTGGTTGATGCATCATGAGTTGATGCATATCCAAGAGGACATGATTATGTGTTGATCATCAAGTTAAGTGAAGACCTATCATGTGTTGATGGAGGTCAAGTAAAGAATGTATCATGTGTTAATACATGTAAATACGATGACACAAACTTGAAGTATAGATGTGAGTCATCAAGCTGCAAGGGGATGTACAAGGCAAAGGTATGACTAGGTAGGGCTAAGGATGTGTTCCTAGTCTTTTACCAGTCTTGGTGTTTGTTTGGAAAACCATGTTGCTAGTATAGCTTGCTGTACTATTAAGAGGGGTCATATCTAATAGTTTGAGTCTCATCATGCATTGATAACTCAACCTCACTTGCTCTAGCTCTCCTTGGTATGAGATTTGTATTTGCGAATGTGTTTTGCAAATAGTTGTGTCTCATGTGTTGTATCCTTGTAACATGGAACTATACATTGGAAATGTGTTTTTGCAAGTGTTTGAAGTCTATGTTTTCATTCTTTGTAGTATGAGGCTTATATTTGCAAATGTGTTTTTGCAAATGATTGAAACTCATATATAAAATCCATGTGTCATGATTCTAAAAGTGTGCAATTGTGTTTTGCAGGGAATCATGGAAAATCCTTATGTGCATGATACTATAGTTTATAAATGTGTCTTGCAAAATCTGTTGAAGTATATACACTTCTCAAGGAAATCGGAACTACCATAGTTTATTCTATGGAACTACCGTTAGTCGAAATTACTGGCATTGTAATTACGGAACCACCGCGAGTCGAACTGACATGGTCAAAATTGACGTGGCCAAGACCTGTGTGGTCAAAATCAACATGGTCGAATTGACGTGATTGATACAACGTGGTCGAAGATCGATGTGGTGATCGGAGATCTATGTGATCAAAGATTAACATGGTCGAAGATCGACAAGGTCGATGTGGTCGAGACCTGAGTGATCAAAACCAATGTAGTTGGAGACCAGTATAGTCGAAGACCTGTGTGGTTGATCCGGACAACGTGGTCGAAGATCAGTGTGGTCGGAGACTAGCTTAGTCGGAAACCTATGGAGTCAAACTGGACAACGTGGTCAGAGACTTGAGTGGTCAAACCATCCAACGTGGTAAGGGACTGCTGTAGTCGACGATCGGTACTTTCTATCAGCTCTGTGTGAGCGGTCTGATTGGCTCTGTGTGAGCGGTTCGATTAGCGAGTGGTACTACTGGCTTTGTGTGTGCGGTACTTCCGATTTGCAGAATGACCGGCTTGTATAGCAGTATGTTTTTCCAGAGAGATACCTGTGTGGAGTCTTCTCGTCCCCGAGGAAATTAGTAGTTCTGCACGAGTGCTACGATACTTCTGATGATCGGTAGTACCGGACTTTGCATGTCGAAACTACTAGATTTATTTACAACGGCTAATTTTCTGACCGTTGCTAAGGGGAGTGGAAGTACTGATCATTTGCCTGCGGTACTTTCGGAAATCTCTTTTTCCTGTCCCAACAGCTAATTTTGAGGTATGGGGGTGTATATACCCTCTTGTGGCTGGTAGGAGAAAGGAATGCTTTACTCCATTTTACTCTCTTGAGCTAGTGTGAGGTCCTCTCAATTGTGCATGTGTTGCACCTTGTGAGCAAGGAGGAAAGCTTTAGATTATATGTGTTGCATCTAGAAGAGGATTGTCTATCCACTTAAGCGGTGTGCATTCGTTGCACATGGTGAGAGTCAAGCGAGGGGCTTGATTTATTACCTTTGGAGTTTGACAACTCCTAGATGGTGTTGGAGGCGTCGTGTACGGTGATCTTTTCAAAGAAGATTATGAGAAGACCTGACAAAGTTGTGAAGGTTGGAGCTCACCTACCCGGAGCGAGAAAGAGCTACCACTAGTGGATTGAGGTGTTTCGGCTTAATTCGTGGAGTCAGTCCAATTTGTTTGGGCTGACCTCAACATAGACTAGGGGAGACTAGTAAGTCTTCGAACACCACGGTAAAAAGTAACCGTGTCAATTGTGGTTTATTTTCTTGTGCTCAATTTACATTCATAGAATTAAATTGATTGCTTGTCATCCTAGAATTGCAAACATTGATATAGATTTATCTTATTGGCGCACTTAAGTAAACCCAGTTGTTTTACACGTTATTTATGCTAAACTTTTTTGAGTTAAGCTTCTACATTTTTTGCTTTGTTTAGTCAAATAGAAAATGATAATTAATTAGAGAAGAATTTTAGATCGCCTATTCACCCCCTAGTCAGCCTCCTCGATCTAACAGCATTGTTTGTAATCTTTAGTGGTTTTTGTTAGGGGAAACTATCAGATATACTGGGCTGAATGGTCAGACCGACTGGCTTCAACAATCTAATCGACTAGAGTTTTGCCTTCGGCAGTAAGTTTATATTCTTGGGTTTTGGTCGTGCTTTGAGTAGTTTTGACCTAGGTTATTGCATTCATATTGCATGACACATGTTTGAGCTAATATGGGTCAAGTTGTGAAGAAGTTGTGCATAAAAATGATTTCTTTATGTTTAGGTATGTAGGAAAGTTTTGGAGTTAACCATGCTCAACAGCGAGGATAAGGACAATGCTCATGGAGGAGCCACGGCCCAGAACAACAAGGATGCTGGGTGAGATGGTTGAGCTTAACCATGGCACGAGGAAGACGAAAAATATTGAAGGAAAGATTCGAGTGATAGGTTGCACCATGTAGCTTAGTTGATCTAAGTGAGACGTAATCTAGTGAAATCAGAATGGGAGAGACTTATCGATGCATGGCAAACCATTGGTGCACTAACACGTAGCGAGCATGGTAATTACTTGTAAGGGAGATGAAGGCAAGAGGGCATTTTGGTAATTTGCAAATACTAGAAATCTTATTAGATCAAAACCACGGCGCTTGAGTGGTACTTGGGAAAGTAGTTTAGATAAAAAAAAGATGCTGAGAAGATCAAGTAGATCAAAGGCTAAAGACCCGTGTTGTGTGGGGTTAACGGGTTCCCCCAAATGTGCTAGTGGATAGTATCCATTAGGTTAGATGTGGGCAAGTCACCTCATCTATTTAATGAAATGGGATGGAGGCTTACATGCTTAGTGATGAACAATTGATACATTTGTAGAGTTGGTTTTTGATTTTGCAAAAGTTGACAAAATTCAGTTTTGTAGTTAGTGTAATCGGTCTGACTGTGGTTTTGAGTTGAGCTTTTTCAGTGCACTTCAAGATGTGGCGGTCAGACCTGATTAGGAGTCTTGGAGGTCAGATCGGCTATTGGTTGGCGGTCGGAACAGAGTTGAGCTGTACAGTGTGAACGGTATTGAAGATGCGATCACACCAGTGTCTTGTTACCGGGGAAGGTTTTGAGTCATTTGGGTCCGTCTGACCAATCAATGGTTGGCAGTCTAACCGGTGGGCGATGGGGAGAACAGCCACACCAGTTGCAGCAGCTAGAGAACAGTGAGATGTGTTCTTGAGTGGTTTGAGTGTGCACATGGCATGAAAGTCATTGGTTGGTTGTGTTGTGTTACATGATACATTATTTTGACTAACGTGAGTTAAGTGTATTGAACTTATGCTCGAGATAGTTGCTTGAGCTTTGGATATGCAGATGGCTTAGAGAACTTTAGTGGTCAACGGCAAGTGATCAGAACTAGGCTGGAGAGCTAAAGAAGCCTCCTAGGGATGTTTGACCGAGTTCCATGTTCCATCAAATGGAGAATAATGTTTAGAATCAAAACCTATCATGCCAGTTTTGGCTTATATTATGGTATTGCAGCTTGAATCGCGAGCAAATTTTTGAGCCTCACCTCTATAAATTGAAATTTCCTTTCAATCTTATTTAGCGTATTAAAAAAGCCATAGGCTTGCATATAAAAGCCATAAGCTTCCTTAACTCAAAGATGAAATTTGGCCAAACATTCAGGTAACATTTTGCCAGATCAATTATAACGGAAGTGGTGAGCATCAGATCAAATAAGGGATCATCTAGAGCTTTGCAACGTACACCAATATACGCTTGGCGGTGAGCAATGAGCATATCTACGTCCAGAATTAGCATAGCACATCTCAGCCAAAGGTAGTTTGTTTCATCTAGCACGTGCTCTATCTCCAATCTATATAAATAAAAATAACCTGAGATTTAAGACACTTCTTTCATTTTAAGGATAAATAAATCTTATAATAATTCTAAAAAATTCTAGTGATTCTCACATTAATAAAAAAAGAGAAACATCTCTACCATTTATTTTAGTGAAATCAGATTATAACGGTACAGATTAATCATAAATATAATTATATTTAATTATAGACAGTAAAATTATATACTAAAAATAATTATATCTTAATATCTAATCATGTAATTACACGAAAAAAATCCACTAGTTTCACATGACAAGTAGCTTTAGGCCCTGTTCTTTTCACCTTTTAAAAACTGCGTTTTGGCTTTTCTACAGTAACTAGCTTTTAAACATAGTAGTTTTTCAAGATAGAGTCTACTAGTTAATTGTAGTATATACTTTACTACATTCATTTATATCGGCAAAAACCGTACGTGAGTTTTTGTTATTCTATAATCTCTTATACAAACAGCTTAAAAGCTATAAATTGTATCCAAAACTCACAAGCCGTAGCTAAAAAGAGTGCAGACATTTTGTATGCATCACAAATCACGCCCAATTCATTTCAGTTTTTTTTCACAGACATCAAGTCTAGTACCGTCTCTCCCCCCGACGCACACATGCAGGCACAGACACGAGCAGTAATACTTTCTGCATATCTTTCAGTGCTACAAGACGGTACAGAGCAAGACAGACAAATGGAGAGAGGGGGTGACCGAGAAAGTGAGTGGGGAGCTGTGGCACAGAAAACCATGCGTAGACATCTGTTTCCATGCCCATTATTATCTACAGAAACATTTCATCATTTCTTTGGAGAGGGGGGGGGGGGCGCTCGTGTGTGCGCGTGCTGTTTTGGACTAGAAGTGCCGTCGCTGACTAGCGACAGTGAGCTTGGAGTTTTGAGACTTTACTCCGTTTAAAACAGCTTTTAGTTTCTCACTTTCAATTTTAAAAACTAAAAGTTATTTTTAACGAGGTCCATAGGTCTGTCCCCTCAGATTCTTCCACCAAGGTTAATGTTTGCTACCTCAAAGTCCTTCCAAATTTCAAGCATTTTACTAAAAACCATTGTATCAAGTGTGCACTACTCCTTTGTAGGAGCACTGTGACTCGGCCTTTTTGTTCACTGCTCCCAACTTCATAGCCCATTCCTTGCTTCCAAAGTGTAACAAGAACATATAAAATTGAAGTACTATTACTTGTTATAGCAAAGATGTCATTACAGTGACTCGATCTTAAGATGTTAGCTAAAATACGGCCAAGAGCACAATGTTATCAGACTCGGAGGTCTCGGGTCAGTGACCCGGTGGTTGAATCGGTGGATCATTGGTCGGACCGCATGATTTTAAATTAAATTTTTTGCGTGCGTATATCTCAAAACTAGGAAAAAAAAGGATCAATAATAGCGGGCAGAAAATCTGCGAAGGAGGCATCACATATAGGTATGCTGCCGATTCTTAATGCAGGAGATGTTCTTAATGCAGGAGACATCAAAGCACTTGAACTATTTCTTAATGCAGGAGAGTGATCTTTCAAAAAGTTTCACATATAGGTATGCTTCGGATTTATGCCTTGGTTGTAGAAGTATTCTGATGGCATAAATCCCACTTAACTTTTGATATCAGTTTTGAACTTTTGATTTTTGTTCAGCTATTGTCATTTGTCAACTATATTCCTGAAATAATGATATGTTCCAGCCCTCAAGCCCCAAACAAAATTCTGAACTGATTGTTTCTAGACAACCAGTTGTTTTGAAAATTGAATACTGTTGCTGTTTTCACCTCGTTATGCTGATATATGCAATTCATACCAAGCACATAGCCACATACACAAAAGAAACATTACACAGATGGTTACCAGGAGTAACAGGAAGTCCGAATGGTGTTCCACCCGGTAACAAATTCATACCAAGAACTATGAAGGAAGAAGAAACGCTGTGACGTGAGGTAACTACCAGCCTACACGTGAGGTAACTACCAGCCTACCAGGCGACAGGGGAGCGTACCAGAAGGATCGTGGGGGATGGAAGTCCAGTCGCGGACGTCGACGGTACATGGAGCACCAGAGTCAAGGGAGGGCGCAGCGGGAGGCCGTGCACAGTAGAAGATGGCCGGTCACCGGTGAGAGTGGCTGCTGGATCGCCGCCGCCGACGGTGAGGGGTGGAAGTATGGAACCCCGGCCTATTGGCGGTGCCAGGGCTCAACGACTCAATCCTCAATCAAGTTGGACTTGGTGGCGCTGGGCTCTGGTCCTCTGGATGAGTACAAACCCTAGTAGCTCCCAAAACCAAAAGACAAGTTTGCCCATCTATTTTCTATTGGGAATTTATTTAATTTAAGGGTACTTCTGCCTTTTGGCCTCATCAATAAAACCAGTCGGGTCGATCAAAACCGAACGAGTCAGCTGGGTCACTAAAAACCCGGCCAGATCCACTGGATTTTCCCGAATCAACTGTATTGACGGTCCTGTGAACGTGCCCAGCCGGGTATAGTTTCTAGGTCCGGATTTTTTCGATCTAGCCATCGAGCCCGCCATAGCTTCTAGGTTTGGATTTTTTGGGTCCAACCGTCGGAGCGGTCCGGGCATGATAACACCGCAAGAGCATCCTTGCTCGGTTTCTCCATGCACGGCTGCCGAAATGCTCCTGATCGAACAAAATGTTGTTATAAGAAAATCCAATAGCAAGCAAACAACTGAAAGATTCCATGAACGCCGCAATTAGCTTAGACCCCTTTTAGCTATCCTGCCCTGCCATGAGAAGTTGAGAACCCAACTACTAGGCGCTAGAGTCTAGAGCTAGTGAGTAGTGATCCCATCACCGGCCGCATCTGATTACACCACCATGCAGCACATCCCAGCCCATTGGTGAAACAAACGGAGAGCAAACTGAGAAAGGAAAAAAAATGATCTTTTGTGCGACGAGCTGGAGCTAGATCTAGTTGATGTCCATCCTAGTATGATGGCTTCTTGGCAGATGGTCGTCGTCGTTGTCGACCTCGGTGTCGCCGCCTTCGGTGACGACGGACGAGACGTAGCTGCCCACCTCGGAGGTCATGGCGGTCGCCCTCGCCTGGAACTCGAGGCGGCATCTGTAGCAGATGATCTGCAGCAGCGTGGCGTCGATCTGGCGCACGGCTTGGTCGCGGAGCGCGTGGGCGCGGCTGAGCTCCACCTGCGCCTGCTGCCGCATGCGCCGGGCGCCCGCCAGCTCCTGCTCGGCCAGCCCCGCCTGCCGCTTCGCCTGCGCCCGCGCCTCGTCCGCCACCGCCTTCTCCGCCACCGCCAACCGCAGCTGATCCCGGGCCTCCTCCTTCAGCCTCGTTGCTGCCGCCGACGCCGCCTCGCTGCTGCTGTCATCGCATGCGCCGCCGAACCCGATCGACAGCTGCAACCGCATTGCCTCGGCGCCCAGCTGGGGAACAGCGGGAGAATGCGGCGAAGCGCAGTACCCGACGACCGCAGCGGGATCAGCGCTGGCGCCTGCGCAGCAGCTCCCGCGCGGCGGCATGAGCTGCAGCTCCAGGTTGTGGGCGCCGCGGCGATCGAACGGCGTAGGAGGCGACCGCACCGGATCGAACCGGCCGTGGAATGCTGCGATGTTGGCGGCCCTGGGGCTCACCATTGCCGGGCCAGGCCAGGCCACCGGGCTCACCACGTGGTCGCTGGACGGGCTGGCGCTGGACGCCGTCCGCGACAGAGACGCCGCACGTAGCCACTGCTGCTGCTGCTGCGACGTGGAAGCGTTCGCCATGCCCACTCCTCCAGCGCGAACCGGCGAGGACGACGTCTCACCCCGCGGCGGGCTGGCGTTGCACGTGTCCTGGTGCTCTATAAAGCTCTCCACCCTGCAGCACACACGGGACGCATCATGTCACTCATGTTACCACCACTTACACACACCCCACGCAAAACTCAAAAGCGATATGGTACTAAACCACTAATCCGCGCGCGCATGCATCTCAGCGCAAAGAGACCAGAGGTGAGTCCGGAGAGTGTGATGTACTGATGCGGATGTGAAGAAAGGACGTGTATTGTATGCGGAGACCAAAGGTTTTGGTGGATCGATCCACACACACGCACGCGTGATGGAGAGAAGCCAAGGGTGCGATCAGGGGGGGGGGGGGTTGCGATTTTGTCAGGTGTGAAATTTTGGGCTCGTGGACGCGAGTGGCATGCATTAAATGGAGCCCTGCAAAGCCGAAGGAAGAACCAAGCGGAGTAGCTAGCCGGCCGGCAGCCAGCCCCAGCCCAGGGCAGCCGAAACAAATGCGAAGGCAACCAACACTGTGTGCATACTGTAATACATACACCCAGCGCTGGCTACCTGCCCTCGGGAATGGTGCCAGTCCGTCTGCCTTCCCGTCTCCCTCCTCTTGATGCCACAATAATAGTACTAGACTAGTGCTGGTAATCCCAAAGGGCACGACAATTAGCTCGTCAAGGTGCCGAGGCCTACAGGCACAAAGTGACCCCGCAAAAATTTCTCCGAAAAATCATCGCGCCTTTCTGCCAAATCTCGCAAAGGAGAATATTGTGTAGATAAGCTGCCCTGAAAGTACCACATGCTAGTAGTCCAGTAAAAGATTGGACTAATTGTCATGTTAAATTGTGCTACTATGGGTTAGGAGTGTTGTATTTGATGGCTTGGTTGGTTAATGGCAGGTTAGTGGTAGTAGTATACCGTACCGGGAGAAGACGCGGCCGCAGTCGCAGGTGTGGCCGCGGGTGCCGCAGGTCTTGAGATGGGCCTTGTAGTCGGAGTGGACGGCGTAGGCCTTGGAGCAGCGGGAGCAGGCCCACTGGCGGTGGCCGCTGTGCTTGCGGCGGAAGTGCTTCTTGATGCCGACGAGGTCGCCGAGCGCGTGGGAGGGGTCGTGGTGCAGGCACTGCCGCTCCGGGCACACGAACACCCGCTTCCGCACCGCCTCGCCGGCCTCCCGCTTCAGCAGCTTCCACGGCACCTTGTGCCGCCGCCGGTGCATCTGCAGGTTCTGGTCGCGCTGAAACCCCTGGTTGCAGATCTCGCACACGTACCGGTCAGACTCCAGCAGCGTCCGCGGCGACAGCGACACCACCTCCGCGTCCGGGTCTGCCGCGCAACCATCGCCATTGTCACAAGCTAGATATGCAAGAATTGAAAGATTTCCTTCTTCCCTAGCCTATGTGTTGTAAACTTGTAATTGGATGTGCGCGTGCTCCACTACACTTACCAGGAGTGCCGGCTGGCCGCCGCCTCTTCTTCGCGGCAGCGCTGGCGGCGGCGGTGGTCGTAGCGATCTGCAGCGACCGGAACGGCTCCGGTGGGGCAGCGGCCGCCTCCGGAAGCGGCACGGCCGTCGGCGCGCGAGAACTCAACATGTTGGCAGTGCACACTGGAACTCTTATTACTTGGATAATAGATCAAAGGCACCCAAACAGCAAAGCCACGGAATTAAACCTGTCCCTCCTCACTTCCCCTTTTCTGTCTTCCGAATTTGTGTGTTCTTGTTTGTGATCACAAGCCCGGGTGATAGGAATGGATCACTAGAATTGACAAAATCTCTATATAAGCGGGAAGCAGGGAGAGGAAACCTGAGATGGGAAGAATAAACAAGAGGGGGAGATGTGAATACCGCTAGGAGTTGAGAGGCCGGGGAAGGAAAAGGTCCTTGAGTAGGTTTTTTTTTGGCTTTGCTGCTGCACAGACAACACCAAAGGGAGAGGGAAAGGCAGCTTTCTATCGACTTTAGGGTCTATTTATAATGATTTCTACTTCTGATTTCAAGAGTAAAAGTTAATACGAATATCTGATTTATCAAAGTGACTTCTCTACTCCTCTCGCTCCTGCCTTGCTCTGAAGATAAATTAAGCAAAGATCACAAGTGCATTACATATCCCACTCCTCTCGCTCCCGTCATATACACGCATCTCTCCATCACTTTTTCACGGTTTGCCCCATCCTTCTAAAAGTTATTTCTTTTAGCTAGTACTATTTATTTTTAGCAGCTTTTAAAAATCACAGCTAAAAACTATCAGCAAAAGATAATACAAACAGAGCCTTAGGTTTTAGCAGCTTTCTTTAGGATTGTATCATGTGATTGTATCATGTGGTGGAGGTGAGGGTGAGAGGGTGAAGATTCTGTAGAAGAGATGGCGTTGGATATATGGAAGCTTGCTGATGTTAGCTAGCTAGTATATCTCAGTGTACAAAAACAACTGCCTAGCCGAAAAAAACAAGGGGCAATATGTGTTGTTAATGTAGAGATTAAAAAAATAGAGAAAGGTAGTGTACCTGCATAACGAAATTATTAATAACTATTTCATTTATTTATTACAAATTTCAGTGGAATGGAATATATCCTGAACAAGCTAATTAAATCAAGATATTTTGATGCAATGATGGGAAATTATTTTATTCTAAGGTGAACAGTGCTGACAATTTCATTAGTACAATCAAAACCAATAAAATGATTAGCATTTGCAAGCAGTACAGAATGAACATGACAGTTACACTCGCAACACACAATGGTCTGTCTTGTCAATAAATTGACAGATTCAATTTCACCATAGCCAACATATATAATGCTGGAATTGAAAGAGATAGAAACATAGCAACTAGATTCATGCAATAATAAGGAATCCACAATCAATTTCCTACAAAGAAAACATTATTATTGGGTTTTCATAATCTTGGATGCAACCATATACAAGAACATTTAGGTGTCGATCTATAGTAGTACGTTTCATTCCCCCCGCCCCTCCCTAAATGTATCTCTAACCTTTACCACATCCCCACTCCGTCTTGGAGCAAATCCAATGAGAGTAATTAAGTGGTACTATTATAAGACAGATGGTCGAAATCAGGTACTTGATTTTAAGTAATTCCATTTTATTTATGCAACTACATATGGTGATTAATGGTCATTTTACATCTGGATGCTACTCTATTAACCAAGTACTACTTGCAGCACAAAAAGCATGAACATCCTTGCTCCAAGAGATTAATACAAGTTTTCTAGTATATGGTGCCGCTCGATTGGGTTAGAATAAATTAGTTTATAGTTGAAATTATGTTGTAACTGGCTAAAATTACATTATAGCTGATGATAACTTATTTGACGTAACTAAATTTAAAAATAAAAATATATTAGCCTATCACAGATAACGCAAACAAATACCAAAAAAGAACTAGCAAAAAAAGCTAAAAAACTAAAAATAGATAAAATTTATAAATAGTAAAAAGTAAACTAAAAATCAAAAACTCAGATCGAAATGAGGCAGACCATATATCCGACCACATGCTAACTGAAACTACCAAAATTCAAGATTGGCTCTGAGTTCTGAATCAACTAATTAAACTACTAAAGTGCCACCTCATCTGGTACTACATTTGGCAAAAGTAACATAAATTCACCGTATTGAAGACACTTGTTTCATACTCCATAACTCAATCGGTGGCATCATTGACCCCCTCTACAGTTTGCTGTCTCTCACTAGGGTGTGCGTAGCTGTGCAAGCACCAGCAGTCCACTGGGCGGCTACATGGCATCCCTACACACCGCTCTGTCCTTGGTACTGCAGCTCCCTCAGGCGGGGGTCTGTGCTGCCTGCACGGCCTATGCCTCGTGCGCAACGTACAACGTTACGGTGCTTATTTTATTTATATAGCGCACCTCCCGTTTAGACCAGGACGCACAATGCAGAAACATACGAGCTGTTTAGTTGCTAGTCACATTTTGTTAATAAAAATTGTCATATTTACCTAAGTTAAGGTGCTTAAATTCTTTGCCACACCTTAGCAAGTCTAAGGAAATCTTGCCACACTTTTTTGAGTCATTGATATGTGGGACCTAGTTTGCTGGAAGGGAATCTTACCATAACTGTGGCTGTAACCAAACAGCTCCTAAAATTGGTCAAACTTATCTAACCTTAGGCGTGGTAAACTGTGACTGGCAACCAAACAGCCTCTACATAAATAAACTAGTAATCCGTCTATTCTCGATTAAATTGGTGTCTGCTGATTTTTTTCTGCCTCATGATTGGTTTTTTCCTGGTCTTAAACATATATGCACTTGTCATGTTTCCGAAAAGGATTCGAGGTAGAGGCCTTTTCGACGCTTGTAAGGCCAATTGATTAGTGTTTAATTATTTGTTAAATCATTTGGAATATTAATATATAAGGTACGTACGTGCTTCGCCAGTTAAGTAGCGGTACTTTGCATGCCGCTAGCTAGCTAGGCTCCAAATGGAAGGTTTTATTTGCACGCTCGAGCTCGCTGGGTTCGTCTGTACGTACCTGCATTTTGCTTTGTGTTAGCTTAGACAGGACACATGTACAACGTACATGCTCTTTGGCATTATAGCTAGCATATTAATGACAAGGTCCTCATTAGATGGTGCAGTACTGGCTTCCTCGTTGATCGAGACTCAAGAGAGAACAAATTATATGCATGACTTGTTTTATCTTCTCTTGAAAAATTACACGTTTCTCCTAGCTGTAGGAGTTTGAACACCGGATGAATTCTCAGACGGTAGGCCTGAAATTGACAGAGAAAAAAAAAATACAGTCTACAAATCTTCTTTTAGATGTTATGACTGACATGCATGTGCATGTAATCTGCAATACATATAGTAAGCGTGTTACATGCAGCAGTGTACTGAAAGAAATTGTCAGATTAACAAGATTTGCCAAAGCAAGTAGCTAGAGACTCAGTTAATACTGAGAGGGCCAGAGAATTATGAGATTGGTGGGAGCTACAGACCGGATACAGTGTTACCCGGACGCCGGCCCTCATTGTACGGTCGATAGAGGATGTATATATAGCATGTGCATTTCACTTCATTATGCTATATGTCTCATCGTAATCTGAATTCTGAAACAGCAATCAACTACTGTATGAATACACATACTGATACAGTAGGCTAGTAGTGCAGTGTTACCATAAAGTTAGAAGTACATGAGAGGCCGCTCATGGTAAATGGGGAAACAGGCCAAAACAGATGTGGAAGTACACAGCCAGGGAAAAGTTACAAATGTCACACTTGAATATCCCTGGTACACATCAAGCAGGCTTGCTTAGAAGTCACCCATCCGTACTTCTAAATCTTGTCTGAACATGATTGTGTCAAAAAAAAAAAACAGAGAGTTTGACTGCCTTTTATCTGACCCTAGCCTTTTTGCTTGACCACATCTGTGTTTGCACGAGATAGAAGTACTAAGTTGAAGGCAAACAACTCTTAACCACTGTCTACAACATAATTGGATACAGAGCCAGCAGTTAAGACTGCTGTATAGAGGTTTGGACGACATGGGGACAAATGTTGCGTTGTTAGGCAGTTAGACCGCTGTCTAGAGGTTTGGACGACATGGGGACACATGCTGCATTGTTAGGCTAAGGAATTTTGTGGGGTTCGCTTGCTTTATAACTGTACCAGGACAGGAGCACAGAAGCTTTGGAAAAGATCAATACAAGGAAGAGCAAACAAGGAGGGGATCAGCGCATGATCTCCATCCAGCTGCAAAACATCCCCCTTGAGAGTAATCAAATCTATGCCCCTATGGGACTCAATGATTAATTAAAACTTCAGTTGCAGTAGTTCAACAAGGTCTCAGTTAACTGATAGGACCCTGCCAGTGTATACTAGTACTGAATTTCACACGCCAACTATCTCACCTAAAAGACTAACCTACTGGAGAACAGGATGCACTTTTCTACTTACTGTCATTCAATACAGCAATTAACCTTGTACTTAGTGTGTAACTTTCACAATGCAATAAAGCAACTACAAGAGTCACTTTCCTACTAATTACTCTTCAACTGCATCAGTTCCTCTAGACATATCTAAATCTACAGCTCAACAAAAACTGGTCCAGCAAATTAAAGTCAATCGGACTAGATGCATTGGAGTTTGGTTGTGTGGGCAAGAAAAACAAAAAATAATGAAGGGTCCCCCCTGTAAATTGATGGATCGACCAGACACAACACAAGGGGAGGGAGGCCACTGTGCAATGTGTTTGGTAATGCTAAAAGGAATGTGAGGACCCACCCGGGGTAGAAGGGCTAACGCAATTTTCTCCCCACCTTCTGTTCCACACACACACACATAAAGCTCATGCATGACCAGCTTGCCCTTCGCTTCAAACCAAAGGAATCCACTTCGATCGACCGCGTTGAGATTGCTTTCCTGTTAAATCTCTCTATCTGCAGTGTCGATGTAATTTGGGAATTATTGAAATTGTGAAAGATTGAAATCTTTTATTGATTTTCAGTGTTATTTAAAATTTTCATGATTATTTAAGAACCTCGAGTTGGTTTTGACAAATTCAAATCAAATAAAAAATAAAACCTGAAATCAAGAGCCAAATAATTGGAAAATAATTTGAGTATAATTTGAAATTGGATTTCAAATAAAAAATTGTAGGACCGAAAAGGCAACAGAGGGGGGGGTGAATGGTGCTTTAAAATCTCTCCAAGTATTCACACAATCTTCTTCTCCAATAGCTACAAAGCTATGAAGAGGAAGATCGAATGTTCACTGGAGAACAGAAGATCGGTCGACACCGAACTAGAATCGCCACGGCCGAGGACAAAACAAGGCAGTCGAAAGGATCTATCGTGATCACTCTGACAAAGAGATAGACCGTCTATTTCAGAGAGATCGAACACCAACTCATGGTCGATCGAGTCACTCGGTAAGACAGACGATCCACTGAAAACCCGAGATCTGACCGACAAAAGAGACTGCACAGTAATGACCGAAAACAGAGAAGACGCGCACGACCAACTAGACAAGCCAGAGCTCATGACCACTTGCTTTGATTTCCAAATATCTTGCAATTCACAAAGCAATCGGGTATGAGACTTTAGACAACGTTTGCTCACGTCCTTTGACAGAGAAAACCAAGGCGTTGAAAAACTTCTTTCTTGAGATCCGACAAACGGCGTGGTCGAAACCGAAACAGAGAATTCGGTCGACTCATGCACAAAAGTCTCAACGTGGTCGTAGCGAATGCAGAGCATGTACTCGGCGCACGACCGCGAGACGCAAACACTTCTCCGATTCGACTCTTGCTCTCGGAATGAACTGGCCAAATAGCCTTGAGACAGATTCCCTGTTCTGAGCAAATCAAAACTAGGCCTACTCAAACCAAGAACACAACTCAAAGCAAGAAGTACCAGAGTTGATGAATAGAACCGCTCGTGGGACTAGAATAGCCAAGATGGCTTGGAGTAAAACCCACATGTCACTGCGATTTGAAAGCCAAGAACACGGATATACGAAGGAACAAAGAGAGCGCAAACAAATCATTCAAACACAAGACAGAGAACACAACTCAGAGTTTCCATTCCAACCATCAAGGAGTACAAGGAATCCCGATACGCCCGGAGAGCATAGAGAGGAGCTCACACCTCTTCTCTTTCTCTCTTTCTCGATTATTCATACATGGATTCTCCACTCATCCTCTCTCTCTCACACAATCCCAAGAACACACTCACAGACTCCCATGGGAGGAGAGGCGGTGCCTCCAAGGCCCAAAGCCAACCCACTCAAACTCGTGCCTCCTCTCCCTTTTATAGCCTCACACCGAGACTAACCCTAATGGATCCATCCATTAGTCCACACTGGGGCTAACCCGTAAACACCCTCCTAACACCGGGTTTTACACCTCGCTTTACCCACTAGCGAAAACAAGCTTCCAGTGCTTTACCCGTTAAACCCAACGGTTCCACCGCTTTGCCGTTAGCGCCAACAACTCCTGTGCATTGGCAGAGACACGCCTTCCCTTTGCGACTTTCCGCATTCCCAAAATGCCACTCCGCGCCTTCCCGGAAGCTTCCTCCCGCCTTGCCGTCCAAGCTTGCAACCACCTCGCAAGACTAGGTCTTCTTGGCTTCCCTTGGTCGTTCGGACCCGACACCGCCCGCGCCTCGTCCCGACCATCCCACCTCGCGGACTGTCACCAAGATCCTCCGGCAGCTCCACTCCGGTTCCTCATCTCCTTGGCTTGCAACCACCTTGAGCCCCAAGTCTTCTTCGGCTTCACCCGGTCGCTCGGACATCAACATCTCCCATGTCTAGTCCCGACCACTCCAAGCCTCACCAAGACTTGTCTCCAAGGTCCTCTGGCAGCTCGGCCGGTTCCTCATCTCCTCGGCTTGCAACCACCTCACCACCTCGATCATCTTCGGCGCCTCCAACCGTCTGGACCTCAACACCTCCGTGCCTAGTCCCGGTCCTCCCACGCTCACCATGAAATAGCTCCAAGTCCTGCAGCCACACGCACAAGCAAACCGTCACATAGCACCGCACTGCACAACAGACAAACCATCGGTACAACCAACAAGTGTCACAAAGACACAACCCGATCGTAAACCCCTACGACCACTCGAATGCACAACTCAAGAAATGGTCAAGCCCGAACACTTCCCCGCTTCCTTCGACCACACAACATGTCGTTACGACCGTCTCACGACTCACTACGACCATGCGGACACATGCCACAACCATTGCTAGCCGCTACGATATTATCGCATAAGGACCATACCCCATACGACCACTCATGTTGCACGAACGAGAAACCCTCCACTCACAAGAGCCTTCCTGCGACCTCGACGCACACAACAACGCTACAACTTTATCGCTCAAAGTCTACGACCTCATCCCAAGTCGTTCATCATCCGACCGATCGAAATAATGAACCAATAAATGCACGAGGTCTACGACTTCACCACAAAGCCATACGACCGATTCCCACTCACATGGTCGATCCTAGAGGTCATACGACCAATTCCCATGTGTCTACGATCACGTTCAAACATCTCGCACAATCGACCGCCACGACCCGTAAGATCGCATCGACGTGCTACGAGTGATTCCGACCGTTACCGAGCACTTCCGACCGTGTCCCGCTGCATTTGGACCGCGTCCGATCGCTCCTCACGCCCGTCCAACTGCATCACAACGTGGTCGTAGGGCGCCGACTACTCAACGTGGTCGAACGCCCGAGCCCGACTTCCGACCACAGCAATCGTAGATTCGACTTACGACCTCAGACCACGGCCAATGTGGTCGTAGCTGCTTCCGATGGCCTTCGACCATAGCCAGAGTGGTTGTAAACGCCACAACGTAGTCGTACAGCCTTCCGACCACGACCAAACCAAACGTAACCTCTTCTGATGTTCTCCGTTCACACCCAAGGTGGTCGAAAAGCTATCTGGCGACCTCCGACCATGGCCAATGTGGTCATAGAGGCTTTCGATCGGGCCAAAGTGGTCGTGAACGAGGTTTTCGCCATCGATCGGCCGCCGGTGTGGTCGTAAACAGCATGGCTGACTTCCGACCACGGCCAAAACGGTCGTACTCTCTTCCGTGCCCTTCGACCATGACCAAAAAGCGCTGCGGTGGTCGAACACTTCCAGCCGCTCAAGACAACAAACAATGTGGTCGTAAGGCTATTGCCAAGCAAGTCGTAAGGGCTTAGGAACCAACAGAGAGACCCATTCTCCTCTCAAACTTCAAAAACCAAACTCAATCTCACTAGATTAAGAGTCAATTACTCATCACAACCATGAGGCGACCTCCACATGGTCTCTCAAAAATCAATATCTGAACATAAATTAAATGAAGAGTGAAAACAAAGGGATATTAAAATTCTCATCCACGTAATTGGATGCCGAGAGTTCAAATTCGAATTCAAATTCAAATCTCGAATGGGAAATGCAAATAAAATTCAAAAATCCAATTCTTGTTGGCATTCTTTTTCTCTCTTTTTCCCCATTTCACTTCTAGCTGGGCCCCACTCATTTTCTTCTCTCTTCCTCCCTTCCTCCCTCCCTCCTTCCTCTTCTCTGTTTGGCCTCCACTACTACAAAAAGGCTAATACTAAATGCCCCATCACAGACGGTTAACTAAAACTAACAATACTAAATACAATCACAGACGGTTTTATTTTAAAGACCGTTTGTGTTGCTGCCAGAGGTAAAAAACCGCCTGTTAAGAGGAAATATCACAGACGGTTCATGGTGAAGATCATCTGTGAAGTATCACAGACGGTTATTAATAAGAACCATCTGTAGTATTACCAATATCATAGACTGTTTTTTATTTAAACTATCTGTGATACTTCACATACGGTTTGTATTAAAAACCGTCTGTGATAATTAAGTCATCACAGACGATTTGTATTAAAAACTATTAGTAATAATTTCACTTATTAATTGCAGATCCGTCGAATCTCACAGATCTATTTTAAATTCCAGATCTGTTTTTCACATGTTGCTACTTTGAGGAAGTGGGGCTTTGCGGCCATTGGTGAAAGGAGACCACAGATTTGGTAAGAGTGATTGTAGATCCATTAAGTTCTTGACTATCTATGGTTAATAATTTGTTCCTAATTGCATTATATTTTAGATCTAGCTTTTTGTGTAAGGAGACCTGAAGATGGTTTAGATCTAACTTGATGTATAGATAAGATTATTTACATCTAGCATGGTTTAGAATTTAGCCAATTCATAGTCTATTTTACTTAATTCAATTCAATTAATTGTTCTTGCTACATATAGCTACTTTAGATCATATATATATTTAGTATAATAATTAACTAATTCAATATTCAATACTAAATTATATGCGTAACGTAGGATCAAAACTGGATGTACGCTGGGAACCGAGAGCAGATTGAAGCACACTTATTTCGAAGGGGTATGCACGTTGGACTAGTAATAGTGAAGAGTATATTATACAGGAATGTAGTAATAATGACATCGCCGATGAAGTCAACGATATGCCACCGGATGATATCGATTGTGGTTTCGATTTGGATATGCTGCATGATAACAATCTGGATCATATGTTTCACGATGCAGAAGGGAACTATGATGAGAGAGGTACGTTAAATTCTGAGGCTTGATGGAGAACTCGGAGAAACCTTTATTCATGTGCTACAAGTCGAAGTACACGAGGTTATTAGCCATGTTTGAATTGCTGAAATTGAAGGCAAGCAACGATTGGTCTGACAAGAGTTTCACAGTGCTGTTAGGTCTTTTAGCGGACATGCTTCCGGAGGGAAATGAGTTGCCCAAACCATTCATATCTGAACGACTGTATCCTCTGTCGTAAAGAGTTTCCAAGAAGGTCTTTTGTTCATTGAGAATGGGAGTAGAAAGAATGCATGCATATCCGAACGACTGTATCCTCTATCGTAAAGAGTATGCAAACATGCATGTATGTTCAGTGTGCAATGCATCCCGATGCAAGCGTAAAAATCAATCAGATGATGATGAGAGAATAGAGGTGAAAAAAGGACCTTCTGCTGAGGTGGCATGGTATCTTCCTACAATTCCCCGTTTGAAGCGGATTTTTGTGAACCTAAAGGAGGCAAAACTGTTGTGTTGGCACTCAGAGGAGCATAAGAAAAATGGAATACTAAGATACCTTGCTGATTCCACTTAGTAAAGAAACATCGATATGAGGTTTGCAAACTTCGATGCAGAACTGAGGAATATAAGGTTTGCATTGAGTACAAATAGAATAAATCTTTTCAGTAACATGAGCAGCCGATATAGCACTTGGCCCGTGACTCTCTGCATCTACAACCTTTCTCCTTGGTTGTGTATAAAGCAGGAGTATATTTTGTTGTTGATACTTATCCAAGAGCCGAAGCAACCTGAGAATGATATTGATGTGTACCTAGCACCATTGGTGGAAGATCTAAAATACTATGGATCGAAGGGGTACAAGTATAGGATGCATACAAACAAGAGAACTTACTATATGCTCCTTATTATTCTGCACCATAAATGATTATCTTGCCCCTTTTAACCTGTCGAGCCAAAATACAAAAGGAGCCAAAGCATATACTCACTGTTTAGATGATACCGAGAGTGTATGTCAAGAGCATTAACCAGAACAGCAGTGTATGTTTAGATATGTTCAGTACTAATGGGTTGAGGAGCTCCTACTGTGGGTTCATAGAGGAGATTTAGGAGCTCGGCTATATGCTTATCAAGATCTCCCTGTTTCGGTGCCATTGGGTCTATCTTCTACAGGTGAAGGTCGACAAGTATGGTGTCACTACTGTGGACCTCAGACATGTTGGATACAAAGATGAACTATTTGTACTTTCTAACTAACTTGTTCAAGTTTTCTATGTAACCGACTAGGCAAATAATAAGTGCCACATAGTTCTTCATAGAAAAAGGAGAATTGTCGAAGTTGAGAATGTAGTAGATGAGAAAGAATATAATCAATTTGATGAGTTGCCTCTTTTTAGAAATGACAGAAGGGTCGAGGAAGAACAATGTGACGAAACTAGCTACATACACGTCGGTCATCATGAAGAGCTAATTTTTAAAGGAAATAAGCAAGTGGAATGATGAATGAAATGTTTATGTGTTATATGTTATGTATTTGCATTTATGTATATGAGAATACATGTGTGATATATATGTGAAGTTGCATTTATGTATATGAGAATGAATGTGTGATATATATGTGAATTGAGTATCACAGATGGTTATAAAGTAGAACCGTCTGTGATGTGAATTTATCACAGATGGTTCTAAAGTAGAACTGTCTGTGATGTGAATTTACCACAGACAGTTCTAAAGTAGAACCATCTACGATGTGTATTATCATAGATGATTATAGTTTAGAACCGTCTGTGATGTCCAACCAATTCATATTTGGATTCTAGAGTTTGTTCATGCTCCTCAAGCACGAGCCGCCACCTCCTCCCCTGAGCACGAGCCACCACCTCCTCCCAGAGCATGCTGCCTCCTCGCTGGCACGCCTCCTCTCCTGAGCCATCGCCTCCTCCCTGAGCACACCACCTCCTCCCATGAGCCAGCCGCCACCTCCACGAGCACAGCGCCCTCCTCCTCGAGCACACTGCCCTCCCCCACCCCCGATGCGCCTCCTCCTGAGCAAGGTAGTTACCCCGATCATGACCTTAGTGCTCTGCTTTGTTCTCATGGCTCATGGCCTCATGGGGTACATCGTTCTTGCATCAAGCCTTGCCTCTCCTGCCTTCTCAGTGGCTTGGATTGCCACTTTCTAGTGAGCTTTTACTTTCTAAAATTTCTATCCCACATAAAGTTTGTCGTGCTAGCAATTCTGTTCATTATCTTTGGAAATATGTGAGTAGTACTAGCACTGGAAGGACTTTTTTATAATAGATTGTGGGCTTTTTGAGATTGCTCGATGAGGAAATTTGTCATATTAGATATCACTGTGTCTATCAATTGAAGTATGAGCCGTCGCCTCCTCGCTAGAGCACCTCCTCTCTCGAGCCGCTGCCTCCTCCCCGGTGTGCCTCCTCCCCGAGCATGCCGTCTCCTCCCCCGAGCCCGCTGCCACCTCCCCGAGCATGCCGTCCTCCTCCCCGAGAATGCAGCCCTCCTCCCCGATGCGCCTCCTCCCCGAGCAAGGTAGTTAACTCGGGTCATGACCTCAGTGCTTTGCTCTATTCTCATGGCTCATGGCCTCATGGGGTAGATTGTTCTTGTGACAAGCCTTGCCCCTCCTGCCTTCTCAGTGGCTTAGATTGCCACTGCCCAGTGAGTTTTTACTTTCTGAAATTTCTATCCTGCATAAAGTTTATCATGCTAGTAGTTCAGTTCATTATCATTGAAAATTTGTGAATAGTACTAGCACTGGGAGGACTTTTGCATAATAAATTATGGGTTTTTTTAGATTACTTGATGAGGAAACTTGTTTTACTATAGATCACTATGGCTATCAATTGAAGTATTATGCTAGCTTTTGATTTTGTCGATTGCTAAGATAGATACTTCTATTTTGTATAGTTTACTACTATCCTGGTTATTGCTGAATTCAGTTGATACCACGGTATCATATATCTGTTATATACTTCTAATTATTGCCAAACTCTATTGGCACTACAGTAGCAGTTCTTTGTTTCTATTTATCCTTATAGTATGCAATTGACTTTGCTTCTTATCTGAGGTAATTTATACATAGTCGGACTAGCAGAATAGTAAAGAGATAGACACTTTGATTATTGATACATTGACAAGTGTGGAAGAACGCCAAGATTTAATCTTGTGTAACTCCTCAACTGAGAGCAAATTCACAACTTTAATCTGTGCAATAAATAGTTCGTAAATGCCCACTTTCCTATACAGTTCAACATATTATTTGTGTTAATGATCTGAATGTTTTATCTATTTTGAGATATAATTGGTTTATCTTCATGTCATTTACATATTTCTAGATATATGCTTTACTGCTAATATTTGGATTTGGAATTAACCTAAAATTATTGCTAAAATCATCTAATTTGCAAAAAATCCAAGCCACCAAGAAGGCAGTAGGGGCAAGGCTCGAATTGATTCTTACTGTCATGTGTTACTGGCAGCCAATTCACTAGTACTCACTGTTTTTCGTCACTTGTATTATCTTGTGAAGATGTCATCTGCTCATTCTTAGTCATCGTCATCATCATCTGATGCTTGTAATGCACCATCATTTGGAAAATCCAAGCATTATAGAAGAGAATTATCGAAAAGGCCTGAGGGCTGATTTACCATCAGGATGTCGTTGCATCTGGGATCTCTCTCAATCCTTGCCAAGCAGTGACCGCATTTAAGAGAATGGTTAGAATAGTTGCACAGGAACAGATTGAGATCACGTATGATTCATGGAAGAATGTGACCGAAGTTCGAAAAAATGAGCTAGTGACTGAAATTTTTTGATTGTTCAAGATCTCGGAAGAACACCAGGCCTCCGTGCAACGACATGCATTGCTAGCGGTGTGCAAAGTGTGGAAGAACATCAAAAGCATGCTTATCAAGTAATACATGGAGAAGGATCTAACGCCCTTCCAGAAGTATCCATTCCTAGAACCGTAATGGCAAGAGCTTGTGGTGAAGAAGACGACAGATAATTTTAGCAGTGAAAGTGCAGCGCACAGGACCCTCCAGGCAAAAACACGCACCCCCGTAGACTCTACACCACTGGGTGTGCGGGTAAAATCCTGCAATGGAGGAATGGGGAAGAGCATGCAATCCTGCAGGTGGCCTCCCCGTCATTTGCCGGGATCCTTAATGAGCGCACCTGAAACTGGATAAGAGCGAGATTATCTACCATGTCATCGGGGGCCATCTTCTTTCAAAACCCCACAGACGAGGGAGTATCCCACCGCCTGGTGAGATATCGAACAACCTAGTTTGTAATTTCTTCATAACTTCATAGGAAGTGAAATGACACGTTGGGTTTTTGCAGGAAGCGTTGAGTGTAGAATCTTCCCTTAAACAAGGCTCATTTCAGGCAATCGGGGAGAGAGATATACGCTTCGTGGCCTTGATAAATAAGGAGTATCTAGGTCGCATGAGAGGTCTTGGTCTTTATATTCCTTGGAAAGATGGTTTCTTAGAGGATTCTGAAACGTATCAGAGTAAAAAGACAGCCAAAGCCAAGTGCAAGGCATGGGTACGAGAGGAGATTAAGGCATTCCTTAGAGGGGACATCATTGATGCCATCAGAGATGAGATGCAAAGGTTTAGGGAAAATCAGTTAGAAGCTGTCGTCGCTCCTGTGCTAGCCAGGCCTCAACCATCGGAGTAGCTACGCGTCCAGCCCTACCTTAGAAAGTGACAATAGATTTTCTGTCGATGACATCCTGGTAATAATTATTATCTCTGGAATGCTCAATCCATTGATAGACCTATTGGAGTAGCTAATTTTGTATTGTTATATAGGTGGTTACGAAGTGCAAGCTCCTAGTGAGATATGCCTCCATTGCCCTATACGCTACTTGGGGCTAGGCTATCCATCTCGTGCCTAGGCCTTGGTGCACAGTGTAACTCTAGCGCCAATTTTCACAAAAGTAAATGTGGACAGTGTTCATGCCAATTTTGAGGTCGTCCCACTGCAGATGCCCCCAAATGACGAGGTTATGACTCTAGGGCAAGCCATTGGAACATTCATCTAGTGCCCCAAGAGGGACATCTGCCTGGAGGCTCCTACACCGGCCCATGTCCACGGGAGCTATCTGCGCCGATGCCAAGCCATAGGAGCTATCTATACTAGTGCCAAGTCCATAGCTATCTGCACTGGTGCTACCTGCACCGACCGACAAGGATGTGATACATCTACATCTCATGCACGGTCGACTACCGTGAAGTCGACCTCTAACAACCGAGGTGGCAAAGGCAAACTAAAAAAGACTGATGATATCCCCTACTTGCCGTTGGCCTAGAAATTTATGCTAGACGAGCCATTGGTCATCCTAATAGAGCGTCTCCAAACCTTAGGATTGGTTTGCCAAAGATTGCATGCATAGTACATGGAACAGACTAACAAGTTGGAGAGACAACGATGAGTTCAGGCCGCATCATCTTTAGCATGATATTAATGACTGTGTCTTCACGGTGACCTTCGAGGACTTGTTCTTTCTCTTCCAACTCAACATCTCACTCATTCGATGCTGGATACTGTAAATGTGTGCAATCATAGTCTACATTCATGTAATACCGATAAATGTCATATATAACTCATTGTTTTGTGTGTGTGCGTGTGTATACACATGGTTACTGAAGCCACATTAAAGAAATCACCGGTAGGTTTCCTCGACCTACACTTGGTCTCTATGGATGTCATCAAGGAGAATGCATCATTCATCAACAATTACATGACAAAGACATTGGAGGCTCACCACAACAAAGAATTCATACTTATGCCCTACAACCAGGGGTAAGTGCTGCACTAGTGTCTATACTTATTGATTGTACTTTATAATCAACACGAACTTAGGTTTAATAACGATGACGGTATACCTATGTAGGTTCCACTGGATTCTAATTATAATTATACCAAAATAGAACAAAGTAATATACCTTGATTTTCTAAAACAATATAAAACCTATTTCACAGTTGTCCAACAATTAATTGATAAGTAAATATATTTCCTCCATAGAGAATTCTATTGTAGTCTTTCTTTCCTTCACAATGACTAAGGCTAACCTTTTCAAATCACGTAGGTCATTTGCCTCATACATTCTACCGTACGAAAATCCAAGGGAGGGATCAATGCCCTACAACACAATCTAGATTTATTTGGTATTCACAAGTACACATTAATCCTATATAACACTTGGTAGTAATGCCTCTCGAACTAACAAATTCTATTTTTGCAATTCCACCAGTAGCCACCGGGCAACACCTGTGGATTCTATGTTTGCCACAACATGGAACTACTATTCCATTTCACGAAGACCAATGATTCTTAGGTTTGTTAATCTTGCAATAATTATTTCATACTTATCAATTTATATATATGCACAACATTGATCTTCCTACAGATAGGTTGTGACTATCGTTACAACTGCATTACAACAGGTCGACCTCTAAAAAATTCGAGGACAATGTGCGTATTTCATGATGTCTCAGGTCGTAAGAGAAGATGGGGAGTTCCATATATAGTGAACTTATTTGAAATAAGATTGAACTTAATGGTACATGTGTATTTGTTCATGCAGGTTAATTTATTTCATTTTAGTTAATTGATTTGTGAAATAGATGTTCTTGTTTCTGAAATGAATGCAAATTAGATGTATACATGTATGTGTTATGTTTCTACTTGTTTCAGAGGGTATGGCTAGCATTTCTTGAGGCTAGCCAACAAACAGAAATAGAATTAGGATTACAAAAGAATATTACAGATGGTTATAAACTCAGAACCGTCTATGATATTAAACTATCACAGACGATTTGTAGTAGAAACTGTTCGTGATATGTGATGAATCATAAATGGTTTCAACTACAAACCGTCTATGATATTAAACTATCACAGACGGTTTTTAGTTGAAACCGTCTATGATTCCTCACATATCACAGTCTACAGATGGTTTTTATTACAAATTGTCTGTGATAGTTTAATATCACAGACGGTTATGAGTTAATAACCATCTGTGATAGTATGTATCACATACAGTTTGAAAACTGTCGGTGATGACCTCATGTCATTACTGAACCATAAACACAGACAACTCATGAAACCATCTATGATGATGTTTTTGAACTGTCTATGATGAACTTTCTGCAGTAGTGCCCGATGATCCCGTGCGCTAGCCGCTTGACCCACCCCTGGCGCCAGCGCTGCATAAGCATGCTGCACCACCCACAACTGCACACTCGTGCTGTGCGTTGCCTGTGCACCACACGCGTGCGTCATGCCCACGTGATGCATGACACGCCATTTGCGTACACACCCATGCCGCATGCTACCTATGGCCACGTGTGGCTCCAGCCGACCCAACTGCACGTGCTAGCCATGCCACCCACAGCACGCATACCGCCTCGTGCGCTGCCCATCGCACCGTGCCACTCGGCCAATGCTCTGCACAGCTGGCCATTAGCACAGTGACACCTTACATGGCTATAAAAGCCCGAAACACACCTTGAGTCCCCCCATTGCCCCAACTCCTCCCTCCCAAAGCTGTAAGCCACCGTGTCCCACGTGTCGACTGCTGCTGTCTCCCCTATCGTTCTAGCCAACACAGCGAAGCTACCTCCAATCCACTCGTGTTGAAATGTGTTCCCAAGTGTCCTCTTCTTCCCCTTTTATTTAATTGGAAATTTGTGTGTGGAGCTCGCCAGAACGTCGTTCTTCCTCGGTTCCAGCTGAATTGTGCCTCCACCACCACCATCTCCTCCTCAGCGCCCCTTGGGTCGATTCCTTCTAGCTAGAGCTCCACCTCGATGTCCTTGACCTTCCCCAACCATCGGCCAGAGCTCCCTACTACCCGAGGTCACCACCACTATGAGTCTCCCCATGCCACCCTCGGCCTCATGTTGCCGGCCCACTCTGGTGCTTCTACGCCTCCACAGACCACTCGATAAGCTTCCTTTCACCTCCCTCGTGCCTGTGCTCACCTCCCTTTCCTCTCCCCTCCCTCTGGTCATCATCGCCTCCATTCAGCACATGTACCTGGCCACTCCAGTTGTCGACCATTAGTCCTTGCGCCCTCTTGGCCGCGACGCCACCTCTTCCCTCCCCGACATCCTATTTTGCTTGTCCTCGCTGCCTCTCCAACTGTCGCCCGTTGTCACCGTGCACCCCCTGGTTTCCCCTGTCGGCTGAGCACTCCTCTGTTTCTCCTGTGTGCTCACTCTCTATTTCTCTCTCTCAATGACCTGTGGGCCCATTTGATCTATAGCTATTCAAAGTAATCACTAACTAGTTTGTGTATGCCATTAACTCAAGAATACAAATAAAAAATAAGAATAAAATTTAATTATGAATGGAGATTTTTGGAAAATAAAAATATTAGAGACTTAATATTGGTCAATTACATGTCAAAAGGATTAGCAAGTTAATTATCCTACAAAGATAATTAATGCAAGGTTAAGCCATGTGAAAATAATCAAATTAATTCGCATGTCTCAAAAAATTCATAAGGATCCCTTTTTGAGATAACCTTTAATGATTAAGGTAGATAATTTGAACTTTGGGTCACTAATATTTAACTGTAAATCTTAAGATTTAAATTAAAGATCGCCTTGCATATAATTAAATGCTTCTAAAAAATAATTGGTGGACCATTAATTTTGTATCGCTAATCCAAGTGCTAAATCAAAAGACATTATTTGCATGTTCAACTTTGTGACAATAACAATTAAGTTAAAGAAAAGGTAATTAACCATTATGTCTATGCCACTTAAAGTGAAATACAAATTTAAATTAGAAGTCTTGATAAAAATACAATCTTAACTTAATAACAATCATCCTATCTTTATCTCTGAATTTAAATCACCAATGGTTATTAAGAATAATTAATGTACCAACACTTCGAGGCACAATCTTACAAGAGAATCTTGATAAAATATGACCTCTAAGATTAATTCAGCAAATTAAAGTTATTCTCATCGCATGTGAAACTTGCGCTTTGAATCCTATGTATCAATGCTTGTCACTTAATGCCCAATCACCCAGGTGGACTCTTATATCTATCACAAGTCTAACCCAACTCATACCTTAATAAATATAAATAATACTAGAATTCTTTAAATTAGAGATCAAGCCAATCGTATCCTTTAATTGGCTATGTCTAGCCATCTTCGAATCTGAAGTAGAATATTCCTGTAAATGTTCCCTCGACATCGATCGATCCTTCTTTTATATCCTTTCTCGCAGAGCTTTTCTACCATTCCCTCTTTTTGCTCAAACTCCGTTTGACTTTGTCAAATGTCTCGCACTTGCTAAACCTCATCTCATATCACCAACTTAGTCATAAGAAAACTCAGTTAAGCTTATTTCGGATTTATTTGGATCTTTTGAGGCTCTCTGGATTTATTTGGTATTTCGATCGTTTATCGTGTAATTAGAAGTTGGAGTCCCGATGAAGCAACAATTCAAGTGGGTTCAAGATTCGGATAAATATAGAGACCAAGAGTTTAAGACCACTGACTGAGAAGGCTTTGATTAAGATTAAGACTACGGTAAATTGAGCAAGACAAGTTATTACTTGATCATATCGTGCCTACCTTTTGAATGCAAATTATTTTATTTGAAACTATCAAATTGCATGATTTACCATGTTACATACATTATATTCACACTTTTCATAGATAAATTCCTATGGATAATTATTTAATTATACCCCACACCTTGACTTTGAACATGAACCTTATCACCCTAGAATTAATGATAAACATACTAGTTATAAGTTATATCTAAATGCCATACTTAGTCTTATTTAGATACCCATGGACATTAAATTGCCCTGTCATCAATTTTGAATATGAAACTCGTTTTTTGCCAGTCATTGGAGGGAAGTGACTGATACATTGGTCTAAAGTATTTTATGCTTCTCAAAACCCTAAAACTTAGTTTACCTATCTGGATTGATAGTAAGAGGTGTTGATACAGATATAGCATGAGAAATTATGATTTGCGGTAGCACCACCCAGATAACTCTAAGTACTGAATCCTATGCTAACCTCCCAATGTAACAGTGCAACAATAAGTCTATAATAAGTATAGCCTGGATAACTAATTTGCATCATCAATGCGGGTTGTCTTTGCTAATGATCAGATCACTCTGATAAATCTTTCAGATATAGAAGTAAACAATAAGGTTAGGAATCTCTTGATTCAGTCTGGGTAGGAATGAGTTCGGCACCTGCTTGCATTGCTAGTTTCTCTGCGCAGTCAATTGATTGCTGGTATCATCGAAGCCGACCGTACTGTCTATAATAACGCTACTAGTTTAGTTTGTACTAATCTGTACTGCCTCATGCTTTCTGCTGATTACAGTTCACGATTACTTGCCATTAGCCTTCAAGCAAGATTTGCCATGGACTAGCTTGTATTTTTCACAAGTGCTATACGCCTTCCTTACTGAAGTTATATGCAACTACACATCGCTGAATTTACGGTCAAGCTAGCTAGTCTCCTGCTCTGATACATCAGTGTCAGTATAGCTGAACTGAACTGTACCATGGCTCAGCAGCAGTTGCACACTTGCAAGCTAAGTCCCTGTTACGTCTCCATGGGGGGTGATTTGGACGCTTTCCTGCAGGCATTCGATCGATCTTGCCGGCCAGCCATGTAAATCAGCAGCCATGTCGTCCTGCCCTCGATAAGGTTCGATCGGCTTCTTGCTTGTGATCGAGTTGTCAGTTGTGCATATCGGCATGCCTGGGGACCTCGCATGTCGGAGCCCTGACAAGATCAGCAGCTCTGCACCATGTAGCTAGCTAGCCAGTGCATGTTGAATTGCCATTATATCTTGTCCTATATATGCATACGGAGTTTTTTTTTAAAAAAAATAATCTATTTTTTATTTGAAAATATAGAAATATATCTGCATTTTAATTTTTTTTACAGAAATAGTTTACAATCGTCTAACTGTTGGGCGACTGGACCCTGTCACTTAACGGCCGAGCGACAGACAGGCATTAGCTCTACCACTGGGCGAAAAGTATACATTGCCCATAGGTCCGTGGTCAAACCGACATGGTCGACGACCAGCATGGTCGAAGCAATGTGATCGACACAATGTGATCGAAGATTAGTGAATGCTTGAAGAAAAAACGTGGTCGAAACATCATAGTCTAAACATCGTGGTCGAAAATTAGTAAGTGGTCGAAAATTAAGGATTGGTGAGAGGTGCTGTCGCCAGAAGGTTGGGCGATAGCACCTATCGTTCAACCGTTAGGCGATTGGCCTGTGTGCCGCTCGGCACTTAGGCGAGAGGGTCCAGCTATCCAATAGTTGAACGGCTGGAGATTATTTCTATAAAAAAATTAAAACGTAGGTGTATCTCTAGATTTTTGAATAGAAAAAAGATTATTTTTTTTAAAAAAAAATTCTATGCATACGCACGTACGTACAAACTCGTGCAGAGCAGAGAAGGGGGCAAATCGTATGAAACACACCACCCATCATCGACTGTTTGATCTGCATGTTTGGTGATAAAAGTGGGAGCTTTGGTAGGTCCAACCCTCACATGCGGTCCTCCATGGTTCCCACCAACCGCGATTTGTAGTGCCATAATTCAGCTCTGAAACAAGTGCTAATTTGAGCCACGGTTTTGCAGTACTCGATCAATCAGACACGAAACATTATGTACATGCACGTCCTCACAAAGTACACATAACATATATGTGTTGCATATCCAATCCAATGCACTGCAAGATGTATGCATTGTGTCATTGTGCTTCTTGTTTAGCTAAGCTAAGCTATAATCTTGGGAAGCCATGCATATATCGAGTCCCTGGCCCTACCTTATGAGCACATGGGGCAGGTCAATTAGTAATGTCATGAAGAAACTACGAGGAAATGGAACGCTTGGCAGGCAAGCAGGCAGCCATGGCCCCTGGCCTGATGGCCTCCCTCTCCAAAAAAGCGAGTACACACACGAAAAGCAGCCACGGCTTACTCTCCTATACTCATAATTCATGAACTTCTTTTTTTGTTTTGTTTCATATAAACATGCATGGTTTGGTAGAGATTGCACTTACAATAAGCTGTTCGTCCTGTTGCGTCTAATTAGTCAGTTTTGTTTACTGTCCAGGGAATGGGATGGGTTGGGATAATGATGGCCAGGGAGAGCAAGAGGGATCTGGAACACATGCAAGCCTCTCGCCGGGAAAGGCCAATGCCGCCGGCAATCATCATTGCCATATCCACATCGTTCGTTCGCTCGCTCGCTCAGTCGCCTGCCGCTGCAGGCATGCTACATCGACCGTGCCCCCAAGTGCGCGAGAATTTTATTAATCATTCAGAAGTGCGCGCAACTACATGTACAGGACGTTATGCTGCTAACTCCCATGAGAGTCTCGCTTTAGACATGGTGGAACTGCGTTGCGTTGCTCTGAGAGGGCTAGTTATGGATCTGTTTTTTATACTGTGGTTTATAGTTTTTATTTACAATTTATGGTTTTTGTCTACGAGAGGGAGTACGGAGAGAAAGACTCATGTGCGATTTTGATCAATATAAATAAAGTTAATACAGTGTCTACTACAATCAAATTGTAAATACTGTCTTAAAAAGATACTCTGTTTGAAAGCTAGTTACTCTAGAAAAAACAATTTTTAGAAACCTGAAAGAAGAAAAGCTCCTGAAGACTCGCCAATGAGAGGCATGATGCAGGCCGGGACACCCAACTGGTTAATTGCAGCAAATTCAGGATGTCACACAGGGCTCTCCCATTTCTTCGTGGCATCCTGAGTCCTGACCATGCATGCTGATGCAGTAGTTTTTTTTAATTTTTACCTGGAAGAGTTACTAGTTGATTAATCGGAGTAACTAATTAATCCTTTGGAATTGAAGTTGAGGCGATCAGGTGACGATCGATCGAGCTGGAAAGCACTAGACAAATCGAGCCATCTTTCGCCATCGGTCTCGCAGGACCAGCTGCATGCTACGTGCATACCCCAGCTGCCCACGAGCCCTCATCATTCGCTAGCTCGCCTCTCGATCGCCTTTAGAAAGATGGCATAGGTGTGCTTACAAGTCACACCATCTCCTCACCTGAGCTCATGTTCATGTATGAGGTATTCCCACGAGATACTTCTCTCTTTGGCCTAGGCAGATCCCCTTTGATCCTCCCCGTAAAGATGGAGATTTCAGAACGCAGCAGGGGGCACTACTACATAGAAAGATTATACGGAATGTCTCATCACAGACGGTTCTATAGAATCCGTTAAGCTACAGCGTAATTATCTCAGACGGTTTTACTAGCATGATCATCTATATTGCAACCAATGGTAAGAATCGTCAGTGATGATCTACTTATCACAGATGATTTTTTACATAAACCATCTGTGATACATCACAGACGGTTCGTAATAAAAAAATGTCTGTGATGTATGAACTTATCACAATATCGTAGATGGGTTGTGAATGGAAGTGTTTGTGATATTCATTGTGCTATTAAATATCCTCGTCCCAACAGATATTCTGTCTGCTAGGCAGCACTTTGACGTGATCTGGTGAAAGAAGACTGGAGATTTGAAAGGGTGCTTGTGTATCCATTTGTTCATGGTGAACTAATGTTAGTAATTAGTACTATGTATATAATGAAATATATTACATTCTAACTAGATCTACGCACTTTTTAGTTGCAAGAAAAGAGAGAACTAGCTAGGTAATTTTTGTTTCAATTTAAGAGTGGGTCTCACTCCTATCTACTTTAATTCTTATTGAATTGGTTCATGAATCATAGCTAGCTATTTTAGATAGATAAATTATGGTGAATACCAATTATGTGTAAGAGTGTACGTACATGTAATGGCTACCTAGGAGAGCATTAAACTAATTTAACATTAATTTATCATATGCGTAGCGTAGATGTACCGAAACTAGAAATACGTTGAGAACCGTGTGAGTAAAGAGTACATCGATGACATGTCTACTTTTAGAAGAGCTGCCGGACAAGATATATTGAAATGGGGATGAAATTAAGATATTTACTAATTTAGCGCAAATAAAAACACACTTGATTCAAAGGGGTTTTAAAGAGGGGTATACATGTTGGAGTAGTCACAGTGAAGAGCAGATTATACAGGAAGGTAGTAACACCGTTAAGGGAGACAACGATATACCAGATATCGATTGTTCTTTTGATATGGATAGGCTGCACGATGATAATCTGGATCAGATGTTACGTGATAAAGAAGAGAACTATAGTGAGAGAGTTTAGTAAATTTAAGTGCTTGATGGAGAACTTGGAGAAACCAGCTTGATAGAGGATTCGGAGAAACCACTATTTTCGGGCTGCAAGAGATGGGGCATATAAATAATATGTATATCCCTTTTGTACTTAGTATTGTACTAAAGACTATAGCACTATGTGGCTAGTTGCTGTAATAAAGCACAACATCTAGTTATTATTTTGCTACACAACTCTGGTAAGACTTATTATTCCCTAAGACATTGGGATTAGAGAATAGTAATCTGTTGCCCGATGTCATGTTCTGAGGATAATGAGTAATGACACGGGGCGTCACAACAGCAGATATATAATTAAGAGTAATTTTTCAAAACCACACTACCTTTGATAAAACTATCACAAAGAACACTTTTAAACATCAGTTTCATAAAACCACACTCAATTATGTATAACGTTTCACAAAACCACACTTTTAAGTGATTTTGTCATATGCGAGAGGCCCGACATGCTGAGCCCACTCGTCATACTAATAAGGTCATTCCATTTTGTGCTACTTTTGCGCATCGCATCCCACTTTGTGCCACTTCTATGTGCACAACCCCCCACCTCTATCCCTGTGCGCACCTCCCAGACTCGTCCGATGGGCTCCAAGAGAATGAGCTTAAGTCCTTTAGTCAACTCCACCATGACACACAGTCATGATAATGAGTCAGCTGATATCCGCCATGTCAATTACCTCCATGCTAACAAATGGAAATGTGGATAACCTCCTTAGTCTCACAAGTGGACCTAGGATGCATGTAAGGTCGTCACATATGACAACTTTGCTAAAAAAAGTACGGCTTTGTGAAACTTTATGCAAAAGTAAGTGTGATTTGTGAAACTGATCCTTAAAAGTGTGGTTTTATAATAGTTTCGTCAAAGGTGATGTGGCTTTGTGAAATTTACTTTATAATTAAATGGGACAAAATATGTAAAAAAATAGTAATTTCTTTTTTCACTGATTAATCAGATGGAAGTGCATATATCAGCTTAATTTGTTTATTTTCAAATAGTTGTTTTCACCTAGGATGATTTTGTACAAAAATAATATTGATCATCATATACAAGACTATAGTGGTGTGGCGCATTATCTATCTGGCTGATGACCATAGTTCAATTCTCATCAAAGACTGTTTGGATAGGTTATTTATGTGCATTTTCACTTTAATTTTCTGAGATTTGAACTTATAAACCACGGGTCGTGAGCCTTAAAAAAATAACCATCCATTTTTCTTGATTCGTGAAACAAACCGCATAAGTTCACGGCTAGACTGTCAGTCGTTCAATGCACGAATGATATAACAAAAATAGGAGACAACCTGTGCCTCGTACAAAAATAGGAGACAACCTGTGCCTCGTATCTCCCTTGCTAGCTCCCAAAATTGTGCATGCAGTATCACGCTATTCACTGACCTGTGAGTGACCTCCAAATGTAACCGGTCCCAAGAAACGTAGAAACGCAAGGCTGATTAAGGTGACAGTGCCACATAGAGCCACGCGCGAATAAGTAACCACTCGGTTGGACTGAAATAAACTAACTTATAACTGAAATTATACTGTAGCTGGTTGAAATTACACTGTAAATGATGGTGGCTTATTTGGCGTAACTAAATTTAAAAATAGAAAAAACAGGTTAATCCATCACGGACAACACAAATGAGGGCCTGTTTAGAAGAGCTCCACCAGCTCCAGATCTACGAAAAACAGCTCCACTCCACGAAATTTTACCCAAACGCTCCAGCTCCGCGAAATCTGGATTCACCAAAATCCTGGATCTGAGGGCCAGATCCATGGATTTCATAGAGCTCCTCAAGAGGTGCTCCACCGTGGAGTTGGGTGGTAATTACCCACTAATACCACTGGTTACACACAAAAGTGACCATTCCCACTAAAACCTCAATTTCGTGGATCTGAAGCTGCTGTATAAGCCAAACACTCTATGGTAGGATCCCAAATCCACGGTGGAGCTGCTGCTCCAGATCCACATTTTCAGTGGTGGAGCTCTCCCAAACAAGCCCTGAATACGGAAAAAAAAGAACAGGTAAAAAAAGCTTTTAAAAGTTAAAAATTCAAAAAAGATAAAATTTATAAATAATAAAAAATAAAATACTAGAAATTCAAGCTGAAATGAGTAGGACCTATCAGACCCGCTCGACCCAGCCCGTGGGGCCGTCCGGCGCGCGTGGACGCGCTCGCATCTAGCCCCGGCCCGGCCGGCTCCATGGCCGGCACAAGCCGGTCGCCCCAATTTCCAACGCGATCGATCGCAGCTGTGCGCGGCACGGGACGGCAAAGCGGCAAAGCCGTACGTCCAGATTTAGCCGACCGGGAGCAGGCAGGCAGGCAGGCCGCGGCTGCAGACGCCCGTACGCTGCCGCACGCGACCCGGCCTTCTGTGCTACTACCCAGCTACGTACCTCTCGATCTACGTCCACAGCCCCGCGCCACGCCGCACGCATCGGCCACCGCGCGCGGCGCGTGCGTCCACTGGCGCGCGCGCTGTGCGCAGCAGACTCGATCGTCTCTCGGCACTGTGTGCCAGCCGGCCGCGCCGAACCGATCAACCGAGCACCGTCGGGAGCCGAGCCGAGCCGCGCCGATCGAAGCGCGGACGGGCGTGGCGTCGTGGGACGTGACGACCGCCCAGCCGGTCGATTGGGTGCACGGTACGATGTGCACGGCGTGCCGTGCCGTGTGGGTGTCGGGTTCGCGTCCGGATACGTATGGCCAATTCGGACGCTCGCCTGACGACGGCCTCGTGGGGCGTGTTACAGCAAACGCATGGACGGATCTTTCGGTGGCTTTGGGCCTCTTGCATGCATCTCAATGCCCAAACGCGATTATGCCAAGACTGTTGGAGGAACAAGGGTACGAACGGACGATATAAATTGCTGGCTCCCACTACTTCACGGCCTGATTTATCTACGAGTGTATGCAGTACACGTACAGTAAGGATTAAGGAACTAGACTTGGATTTGGTTGGTCTCTGCTGGTTTGTTTATTTGATTTTTTCCAGGTTGGAGTCGAAATCCCCATGCATGCATGGTATGCCGAAATGAGATTATTTCCTAAGGAAAAAAATATGAAAATGTTCTTGATTTTTGCAGGAGTTTGAAGTCCCATGGCTAGTTGTGTCTGAGATTTTTCTACTGGAGCTCCCGTTAGCAGGAGAGATTACTTTCTACTGGAGCTTGGAGCTTGTTAGTACGAGGGTTTGATCTCATATAGTTTTTGGTTTAGAATTTTTTTCCTCAAAACATGGTTTTAAGACAAGTGTTACATCCAATTTAATTTTTGGGAATTGCTATAGCCCAGACATCCGATACATGGTGCATCCAATCCACCCAATCAAAATACTCCAATCCACAAAGCATCAGATGCCTTCTATGGGCCTGTTCTTTACCTCACAAGCCGGCGGCTTTTGACTTTTGCTACAGTACCTAACTTTCAAACGGAGTATTTTTTCAATACGAAGTCTACAAGTTAAACGATCTACACGTTAAAAGCCTAACATCTGTACCAGCCAAAATCGCAAGTGAGTATTTGTCTCTCCGTAATCTGTACTGTAAACAGCCAAAATTCAAACATTTCAGCCAAAAGTTATAAACCGTAGCCGAAAAGAACAGGCCCTATGTCCATATGCTGACCTTCTCACCTTTTGCTTTTAGTTTCTTCTCCAACTAGCTAGAAATAACACTAGACTAAAACTTTTCCTTTTCCTGCTCCTCTCTCCTTCCATCTCTCTTAGGCTGAACCACTACCACATAAATATCATTATTATCCTCTTTCACCGGCAGTTCTCTTCAGCTGCTCCTGCCCCACCATGTCTCACCGATGCCCAGGAACTTAGTGCTCTCACTTCCACCCCTGCCCCCTTTCTCTCTTCTCGCGGCTTGCGCTTGAAGAAAACCATGCGCCATGGCTGGAGCTCACGTGGAGGTGCCCTTTCCATAGAGAGGCCAAAGTTCGCCAAGCCTATTGCCACTTCAGTCAAATTTTGCCGGATTTGGTGGGGCTGAGAACAGAGCAGCTAGGGTGAGCAATGCTAGCATCGCACTACTAGATCTGAACCTGCCAGTGAATGGGATGGCTCATATCCATCCTCCTCTATGCTCATATCAGATATTGACACTACGTAAGTCGAGTTGTTGCAACAGTTGATTCTGAATATTGTAGCATAAGATATCAAATGTTGTAGATATTTCGATGTTTTCTTTGTTATTACATCAAAGTTTAATTTTTTTGCAATAGGTTTGTCGACGATTAAGTCGCACATCTTATAAAAATGTGAGAAAGGATGCTAGATTTCTTATAATGATTTAGCAAGAGAATAAAGATGATCTTTATTGATATAAACTAGTTACAAGATATCCTCACTAAGAGATTACAAAGGGATGTAACTAGCCCTAATCTCTATAATCTTCCCACTACTCAGAAGATCTTGATTATCTTGTCTGTTGTTCTTCGGATTTTGGTTTCAATTCCGTGCCAGCTGGACTTGTTTGTGTCTTCTCTCATCAACTCTTAAATAACACTGAAGATGTGTCAATTATCACATGAAGAGACGTCTTATTGAATCATCCCATCTGGTCGAGGGAGTGGTTACTGTCAGAGAGAGATATATGATAATAACTGATCTTCGGTTATTGTCAGTGGAACAAAATCATAGAGACAACTATGTACTAGTTGTTATTAGAGACACAGGGCCAAATTCTATGGAGCAAATAAAGCACGTGCTTTATTCGCCACACGAGAGTAATTCCCTGGAGGCGGGCCCTTATATTAGTTTATGAAATCTCTGAGTGGCCTGCTGGTTGGGTAAATGTACAATGGGTCTCCGACTAGGGGTACTTGGACAATTGCTTTAGAAAGCTAATGACCACATGGGTCTTAGGGCTTTAATTAAGAATTAAAGACGTATTTAAGCAATTATTTAATTCTCATCAAGGTTCTTGTATTTGTTGCCCTAATAGTTTAAATTTATTTGTATTTGTTGCAATCAGATCAAAGATTGGTTGCAAACTTAGGAACTAATTGTTGTGCTTCTGGGATTTTTTTTGTTGCACTAGATCAAATTAGTTGTTTTATCTCTATGGATAGGCCACAGTTTGCCAGACTTATTGCCACCGCGGTTGGATCTCGCCAAATTTGGTGAGGCAAAGCCAGAGGAGCTGGGATGAACAATGCTAGCCTCGCCATGCTAGATCCAAGCCCGCTGGTAAATGGGATGGTTCGTCCTCATCCTCCTTTATACTCATATCATATATTGACACTAGGTAAGTCAAATTATTACAGTAGCTGTTTTCGAATGTTGCAGCACAAGACATCAAATGTTGCAGATATTTCGATGTTTTCTTTGTTGTTGCAACAAGATTTAATTTTTGTTGCAATAGGTTATTATATTTGTTTCCCCTATAGGTCAAATTTGTTACATATTTTTGTTTATTAATTTCATATTTGTTGCAACCAGATCAAATATTTGTTGCAAGCTAGGAACTAATTGTTACGCTTCTAGGATCTTTGTTGCACTAGATCAAATTAGTCATTTCATCTTCATCCATTCACCCACAAGTCTATACCTCCCAATCCTTATTCTTATATCCTAGCACTTCTCCCCCTCTAGTAGCTAGCCACTATCATATCCATACTCCCATTCTTTCCCCTCTCTCTTGCTCTCTCTACACGCGTCTCTTTTTTGAATTTGTTGCAACTGACCAAGTTTCTCTTTCTCTATCTCTCCTGCTCCTCCAGTAAGCTAGGCCGGTTCCGATAAACTGGCGATGATCGGGAGATCGCCCTCTCCCTCCCCACATCTCCTTGGAAGTAGATTATGACCACCAGTATCATAAGCCCATAAGCCCCAGCAGCAGTATCTCGAGCACCAACGCCAGCTATTGGTCTAAGATCGCACCCGCTTCATGCTTAAGGGAGGTCATCCCCATGGTCTCCTCCTCCATCGACGAGGCAGCGACGGCAAAAGATCGAGCAGAGCTGAGCTTCTCTGTAGTGCCAAATCGAATGGCTGAAATCTATTCAAATTAGATCTAACAATGGAGGAAAGCATACAATGAGAATCTTCCTATCATACGTACGGACACTTGTGGCTCCTTAAGGCTATCTTTTTTCTCAAAAAGGGATCATTGCTTGTTGTTGGGCTTCAAGCCAAACCAATACAGACTTGACCTGAGTTTCCAATGCCAAGCCTAGGCCCTATATCGTAGCTTAACATGGGCCCATGGTGTGCATTTCTTTCTTTGCTAAATTTAGTCCTGCCAATTTGTGATAATAATTCCATCTCAGGGCCGCCCAACAGTTTGGCAGGAAAATAACAAAATTGCCAACATGAACAAAATACTGCTATAGTTCCTGATAAATCAATTGTGATCAAAGTACTATGGGCTAGAATCACAAATTATGTTGATTTATTCGAATCATCAACGAGCTATTGCATCAAATTTTTGTGAAATTCCTGCATTCGAGATAATAAGCCCAAATGAAGTATAATAATTGGTAGTAAGAGCTGGTAACTGTAGTTTTCCAACTTGTATGACTAGATTTCAGCATCGCCATAAGTGCTGGAAACTCAAGATAGCTCTCACAATCAACATCATCGCCATCTATCCAACTGTCCCGTTGCTATCCCTTTCCACCACCTTGGACCAGGTTTGTCCCATCTAGCCACTCGGAGACACACCGAACTAGCATCCACATGTTATCCCCCGCACGCTTTAATTTCCTAGTGGGAGGCACCTCGGGGCCCCATCGGTCAGCTAGCGTCCATGAGCTAGCACAAGCTTTTGCCTTTTGATTCTAGAGGGGTGCAAGTGAAAAAGTACGTGTTGCACACATGCACTGCATGGATCTGGGAATTGAACGTGACCCTACTGGGAAAAGTCCACCACACCCACTCTCTCACCTCCATGTGGGCCCCACCAAAACCAGAAGCCCTACCAATATTCCTTATCGCAACACTACCGAACAAGCATTGTCGTACTACAGGCCTACGTAGGTTCGTCCTCTCCAACCCGAGTAGATCTACCTTGCTTGTGTGCCCCTAAGATTTGTAGTTTTGTACTTCCGGGCTAGGTGTGTGATGGATTTGTTGATTCATGGATGGATGTGGTATATTTGGCATATATTTTTTCTTTGTTTCAGTACTTAGATCTTGTTTGGATGTGATGAACTAGATTTGGCTCAGTTAGCTTTCAATTAGTTCTTATGCCTTATGAATTGAAATACATATTCTTCACATCTTTAAGTCTGAGTAGTCTATATCTATATTGAAGGACCGAAATGGCGACAGAGGGGGGGGTGAATGTCGACTTTAAAAAATTGCCCCCGACTTTTTCTCAACAAGTCTCTCTCCGATAGTTACTAGAAACTATGAAGAGAAGAGCTCAAGGTCTCTGGAAAAGACTCACTGAACAGACACAAGAAAGATGCAGAGAGAGACCCAACAAACAAGAAACACAGCAGCCAAAACAGGGATTTGCTCAGGCATGGCCGGTCTGACCGCCAGCCTTGGGCCGATCAGACCGCCCAAGCCGGTCAGACCGGTAAGCGGCCGCCGGTCAAACTGGTTGCCCTAATATCAGGAGCAGAACCTGGAGCCCGAAAACAGACTGAAACAGAAGACTTTCATACCTTGAAAAACAGATAAAATGAAGGATTTCTTTAATTCTTTTTGGCACAGAGCAACACTACAACAAACTAAATAGTATGAGAGGCCTGAGAAACAAAAGATTCCATCTCAAAAACAATAATTTCAGATTTGAGCCAAAAATCTGAAAGTCTACAGAGGTAATACAAAAATCCAAATTTCTCTCCAATCTTTGAATCTTTGACCATGAAACTTTGAGGATAGCTAATTAATAGCCACATGACTTAACATGCCAAGTTTCATGCCATCACATGAAGAGAAACAAGATTCACAACAAAACCCTAGAAATGAAAGGAAGAACAGAGGAGGCTGAAAAAGAGAAACTTTGATTCATTCGATTTGCTCTCGGAAAAATCGATCAAATGATCTTGGGATCTAATTCCATCACAGAGCAACCCATTTTGGCCCTTCTTAGCAAGAATCAACTCAAAAACGAAAAACTCATAAATCAACCAAAGAGAGCACGAACAGAGGGAACTCAAGAACTCAATCAAACTCAAACAAAGCCATCTCAGATTGATATTGATGAAGAGAGATGAATAATTACATTGGGTATCAACTCATATCCTCTATACTCCCCCATACATGCTTAGAGAAATCGAGAACTCACTACATGCTATCCTCAAGAACTCATGCCAGAGTCTTCTCACGTAGTAGACACACACCAACCCTCTCCTGCTTTCTTCTACCAACTAAAGTCTTAAAGCAAAACAACCTCTCCAAAGGCTATTTTGACTAAAGTAAAACCCTAACTCTCTCCCAAGGCCATGCATACAACCAAGAATTCACTCCTATTTATAGCCTTTGGCTAACGGGTCTCCAACTCGTTACGCCCGCTAAATCCCGAACGGAACCGCTTCCACCTGTGCAGTTTTGCACTTTTACCGAAACGCCCCTCCTGCACCTTTCGGGAAGCTTCCGCGTTCCTTGTCATCCAAGCCTTGCAACCACCTCGAGTCTCTACTGTCTTTGACACATCCGACCGTTCTGACCTCGACACCGCCTGTGCCTAGTCTGGTCTCCTCGTGCCTCGCCACGACTCCGCCTCGACATCCTGCAGCCATCACAGACAAGAAACACATCAAATAGCACCGCTCGACACACATAAGCATAAATAGCATCAATGAGCCAACTTACGCATGAAAGAGCCCAACCTGTCAAATCAAGGGAATATGCATCATAATCACTTTGACCAGGTTTGACCAAGTCCGACCGAAACCGATTGCACCACGCAACGACATGGTCCGAACCACACAAACCAAACTCGACTTTCCTAAACCAATGTCAATTACTCATCATAAACATGGGGTCATAACCACATGGTCTCTCATATATGCCAAGTATTTCAAAGGTGTGAGCAGTGAGCTTCATGTCATGCCTTCATCTAAGCACTTTATTGTGAATTTGTGAAATAAGGTCCTTAGCAATAGGTGAGTTATTGCTTACAAATTGAAATCCATATTCTCCACCTCTTACATGTGATTCTGTGAATAAATGCCAAGTATTTAACAGCTGTGAACAAATGTTTCAAGTCGACTTTCACTATTCTGAATGTGAATAGTGAATACAGATAGTTTCAGAAGGGACAATGGGAGCTAAATGGAATTGCATATTAGTGAAACTAGTTGTAATCCTTCAATTATGAGGGATATATGATAGCATGCAAATCTATGGCTTGTATGTATATAGTAGGGCTAGGATTTAGAAAGCCACTTGAGAACGTCAAGCACTTAGCCTCCTAGAAATTTTTCTGGTAAATAACACATGACAGTACTATCATTTTTCCCTTCTTCTTAGACCATCACTGTTGCTGCTTAGTTCTAATGGAGTGAAAAGAAATACTAGTTTTTTCTTTTAGGGAATTGTAGACTTGGCTATCTACCATAGTTTAATCATGTATGATTGCACGCCTTTATTACTTTTGTTTTGAGAGGGAACACACTTTTCTGAAAAACATTGATAATAAGAACACAACGCAGGTTTGTATAGATTTCTTGAAGAAAACGTGTAATAGAGAATCCTGTAGATTTGCACACCCTGATTTGCATACTGAGGTCTATATGTGTATTTTTCTTTTGTCATGAATTCTATTAGTTTACAAGCTACTAACTACCAAGTTTTTTCCCTGCACCTTTTTTTCTCAGGTGATAAATGATAAGGTTGAAATTTACCGTGATTTTAAATGAGGAGAATGCAATCAATCTCTCTGTCGCTTTTACCATCCATCTGCATGCTCAAGTTTTGTTAGATAAAGTAAAGTTATATATCTTTTCCCGTCAGAGTTAGTCTAATATGATCTTTGCTAATCTGATCTTTGATATATGCTTGATTTTGTAAATCTTTGAGCTTTAAAGAATGAAGAAGTCTATAAATTTAAAATCTTTATGGGAGAGAGCTGGATGGGTAACTTCGAATACTCATCCTAAAACTCCTAGGTCCGCCACTATGCACTGTGGAATGATAAATTGATGTGTAAAGTGCTGCTCAATTCTCGATTGCTTGTGCATTTGTGCTCAATACACAACCCGTATTGTGATTTTGTCATGTTCCAAATTGTTTTCAATTCCAAGTAGATAGGGATAGTGGAGGGAGCTTGGGGTCAGGCCCAGGCGCCTTATTCATCTTCCATTTGGTATGGTACGAAGGAACCTTTCTAACGGGGGAATCAAAGAATGTCTTGCTAAGGGAAGACAGTATAGATATGTGTGTGTCTGCGTGTGTGTGTGTGTGTGTGTGTGTGTGTGTGTATGTATGTATGTATGTATGTATGTATGTATGTATGTATGTATGTATGTATGTATGTATGTATGTATGTATGTATGTATGTATGTATGTATGTATGTATGTATGTATGTATGTATGTATGTATGTATGTATGTATGTATGTATGTATGTATGTATGTATGTATGTATGTATGTATGTATGTATGTATGTATGTATGTATGTATGTATGCATGCATGAACATCTGATTTAGAAAGAAACAAAGGGATGACCGTCTAACCTATTATATTATTAAAACAAAGGCAAAAGAAACCAATACGTTAGCTCTCAAGAGCTAGCAATTTCCATATTAATCAAAGAAAAAAGAGAAAGATCCACACCGTTCATTGTAGTGGATCTATAATACAACAGTTTAGATTAAAATAAAGAGTTCACGTCAAGTTCAATCCAAACGATACCTAAAACTTAGAATAAAAATAGATAAAATTAGCAATTTGAATTCCACACGAGTTTCTAAGTAAAATCCCAAAATAAAATAATTTAGAATAAAAATTAAACAAAAATTAACAACTAGATTTGAATATGAATTCCAACAAAAAATTAAAAAAATTGGAATAAAAGTAGTAATTTTATTTTGAAATGAATTGCAAAGTAAAATACGTAAATAGCTCTAAATCAGAATAAATTTTTTAAAAAAATAGCAATTGGATTTGAATATAAATTTCAAACAAAATATTAAAATTTGAAATAGAAAAAAAGTAAAATTTCAACTTAATTTCCATACAATTTTGAAGTAAAATCCTGAAATAACTAAAATGAATTAAATAAAACTTATCAATTTGGTCCCCATACAAATTCCTAAGTAAAATCACTAAATAAAGATAATTCAAAAAATAAACAAATACCCAAAAATAATTTAATTTAGAGGTGAAAATATAATAAAATTAGCAATTTTATTTCATACGGATTCCAAAGTAAAATCCCAAAGTAACTAAAATTCTTAATAAAAAAAATTAGCACTTGGATTTGTCTGCCAATTTCTGCAAAAAAAAAACTAAAACTCACAGAAAAACAAAAGAATTTTTCATTTTGATTTCCATATAATTACAAAGTAAAATTTTTTAATAAAAAAATTTGCACATTAATTAGAGAAAAAAGAGAAAAAAAGTTAACACCATTAATCGTGGAATACAATCCCATGTTGAATACAATCCAAACAATAACTGAAATTTGGAATTAAAAATAAATATAGCAATTTGATTTCCACGTGAATTTCTATGTAAAATCCCTAAAAAATAGTTTGAAAGAAAATTGAACAAAAATTAACAATTTGAATTGACCTTATATTACAACAAAAAATAAATAAAATTGGAAAGAAAAAAATAAAGTTAGTAATTTTATTTTCATATGAACTACAAAGTAAAATATATAAATAACTATAAGTCAAAATAAAGATTTGAAAAAGAGCAATTGGATTTGCATATGTTTTCCAACCAAATATTGAAATATGAATTAGAAAAAGAAGAAGGAAATTTGCAATATTATTTCCATGCAATTTTTGAGTAAAAGCCTTGAATAACAAAAATTTATAATAAATAAAATAAAATTAGTAAAATGGTTTCCATATGAATTCTTAAGTAAAATCCATAAATAAAAAATTTGGAATAAAAATGAAACATAACTAGATATTGGACTTGTATATGAATTCCAATATAAAAACTGAAATTTGGAATAAATATAAAAAATATTAGTAATTTGATTTCAATATTAATTCCAAAGTAATATATCTAAATAACTATAAATTGCAATAAAAATTTTAAAAAATAGAAATTGGATTTGCACATGAATTTCAACCAAAGTATTCAAATCTAAACTAGAAAAAATATTGCATTTTAATTTCAGTACAATTTTGAAATAAAATCCTTAAACAACTAAATTTTATAATAATAAAACAGAATAAACAATTTAATTTCCATATGAATTACTTTGTAAAATCATTAAAAAATATAATTCACAATAAAAATTAAAGAAGTATTCAAAAAAAGTGAAGTTGGAAAATAATAGAGGTAGCTATTTCATTTCATACAAATTTTGAAGTAAACTCCATAAATAACTATACTTTTTAATAAAAATTAGGAAAAATTAGTAATTGAATTAAATCCCTAAACTACTAAAATTTAAAATGAATTAAATAAAATTAGTAGTTTGATTTGTATATAACCTCCAATAAAAACAAATTGAATTTTTATTAAAAACAAAAGTTATAATAAGGATAGCATGAATAATATTGAAGGAGACCACGAAAGAGTGTGATGGTGTCAATTTGTCTAACAAGAAGACATTGATCCACCAGGAGCGAAGAATCGAGGTGATGACGGGGGAGATAAGGACAATGTTGTGCTACCCACCTTAGCCATTTGATAAGAACAATATCGTGCTACTCGCGTGAAGTAGTTTAAGCAAAAGGCCAGAATCAAAGGAGCTAAAGAACATGACAACGAGTGGCCAGCATCAGTATTGTTGAAGAATTCAGTGTCTAAATAAGCTCAATAATGGAGAAGATTCAACAAAGAGGAGATGAAGCTTTACATTAAAGATGAGCTATATTGATATGGGACCATCGGGTAGCTAGAAGCGTGCCATCACTGTTGAGAGGGACGATGTTACCGATGATGGCAAAAAGATTCTTCATATCGTTAGACAGTGACTAAAGTAGACATGCCAGCATCAGTGAAGATGCATGTGAAGTCACCATGGTTAGTGATGAAGCCATAACATTAAGGTGACCAATATTGAAGAAGAGGAGCGGTCGACACGGGAGAAGAGAGACATTGAGCATGTATAACATCATGCATGTATCTATACAAATAAAAACATGATCATACAGATGTAGAGATAGAGCAATCATAGGGATATGCTTAGGGTCACTTGAGAGAGTGTGACACGTGTCCTTGGTAAGGATCAACAATAGTTGTATGTGTATGCATGTTTGATGTTACAATGGTCATCATTAAGTAATAATTAGAGAAAATAGAAGATAACTACGTGGTGGAGGATTGTGTTGGAATAGGCAATAGTGAAGAGATTGTATTGGAATGAGTAACGGCTAAGTGGGATCAATTAAGAATTGGACGTGCTGTTGGAGGTTGAGGTAGAAAATTATAGTAGCAAGAAGTGATAGAAGACACACGGTTTGGTAGAGTAGCCAGTGTGTGAGGGATTATAAGTTTAAGGTAAGTCACCCATGGTGCATCGTTGTATGTGTGAGCAATATACTCTAATACCATGATAATTTGCTGCATATATAATTAATGTATAGTTTTGATATTAAATAGAGGTACGTGTGCTTGCATACATTTTTGGAAAAGAGTAATTAATGGAGGAAGAATAGATGCACGCAACTACATGATCCATGCATAATGGAGAGTGTTTACATTTTTATGAATCTCAATAACTTAGTATGCTTAATGATTTTCTTCTTTCAAACTCATACTTCAATTACATTTCTCAAGTTATATTTTTCTTTCAAGTTTCTATTGTCATTTCCAATGTTTATGATGTCTTAAAACTCTAAATAACCTATGAAATAAGTAAACATATTCTTAAACATCTAAGTTATATCATTTGATACTAAAAGTTTTGAAACAAATCTAGTTAAATGCGCGAGTCACCTGCTAGTTTAAAAAGAAATGAGGAGGAAACAAATAAAACAGAATAATTTGTATTATCCTATACTCCTAGTTGCAATGCTGATTCAAGATCTTGAAAGATGTGATGTACAAATGTTGATAATTTGGCTTGTTGTTTTAGGCTGCGGCTTATTAGTCTAATAAATAGTGATTGCAGAGAGAAGCCAAAAGCAGCTAAAAAACCAAAAAAAGGACCATTTTCTATTTGGCCTCCACTTGTGTTGTGGTGCATGCATTGCATTTAACACCTATAATTAACCTACTATCATATAATCTCATTCGATGAACCTGTGGATAGTAGGTTTAACTCTAGCAAAATCATTCCATCTCATGTTAGCATTACTTGTACAAATTAAGAACCTTTTCTCGACAAGAAGAAACGGTCCAATATGCTTTCAGTTTGCCTTTACATTCACCATAATCCTTTTCTTTGTACAGTAAACATAACGTCGATGCTTACACTTCTTCACCGGCTTTTTCTTTGTACAACGTCATCATTTCTGCTTCTTCGTTTTTCCCCTAGTATATACTTCATTTGCAGGAGAGCAAGTCGAAAATGTACTTCCTTTGTCTCTTCCCTTTCTTTCCTCGATCCATAGCTAGTAGTAGTATCGTTCTTTGTTTCAGTTGCTGAGTCCCTTTTATAGCTGCCCCCCATGCCATGTGGCGTGTGTGCTCCTGTCACCTTCAGGCCTCAGCATGATGGATCAGCTCAGGTTATGTGATAGACAAAATTCTCAAGGAGCAGTTCTTCAAAAAAAAAAATCTCAAGGAGCGATTGAGTGCTGTGAGGCAATTGGTTGGCATATCTATCTTAGGCCTAGCAATTAAGGCCAAATTCTGAAGGAAAAATTAACAAATATACTCATTTAACATGTACATATACTTCTCTCCGGTCACAGAAAACATGTCGTTTTAGACATCAACATAGTCTGCAAAACATAATATTGACCACTAATTTCTGTTGTAATATATTTATAAAATTCCATAATATTATAAAAGTATTTTTTGAAACAAATCTACATATATAATTTTTATATATTAAATCTAAATATTTAAAAAGATATCGATAGCCAAAATTTTAAAAGTTTGATTATATGTATCCTATCCAAAGGGAGTAGTTAGTAGTGGGACTAAAAACGTGACAGTTGCCATGTTGGCTGTGGCTAGACTAACCACTAGTCTGCAAAGATATGTGCTATTAACAGATGAGGTTAGGACATATACAATAGTACATATCAGATGTATGTAAACTTATTGACACATAGGATTTTAAGTGATATAGAGAAGAGAGGAGAAAAAAGAAAGATATTATCTAATATTTAATAGACATATTTATAAATAGTTTTCTACTGTCTATATCATTGTATGAGTTATCTTTAACTCTATCTATAATAGATCAGACACTTTCATTTAGCCATCCATTAGCGTACATGTATGTATAACTACACTACCATCTGGCTTCTGTGTTGTTTAAATTCAAGAGACAAAATCCCATGGTTTGGCAGTATTTGACTGAAGAAAGTGGCACTGAATTAAAATGCATATATATTGTCCCTGTCTTGATTCCCCTGCTGAATATAACGCAGAAAGTGGATGGTTTTCTTTGGAATACCACATCAAGTTTGAAGTGTCTGATGTTTGCAAAACCCTGAAGTCCGACAAATGAGAAAAAAAAATGTTGTAGTGTTGAATGCTTCCATAGCATGGCCCAACAGCTTAAAACAAGTAGCATGGCCCAACAATGTTTTATCAACAGGAGGAGATTTTGTCAACTGGGCTGCCGATTTTGAGCATATGGGCTATAATATTTAGCTAGCATTTGTTGATTCCTGTCTTCCTGACCCATAGATTTTGCTTTTATAGGCCGATATTTTGGGTTGGAGATAGAAACCGCGTTTAAATAGATTAAGGATTGTGAAAATATCGGCAGCTGATAGGTTGGGGGGCCTATACTTTTGCAGAGTCTCGTTGGGCCCAAGCTATGCACACTTATAGGGATAAGTGCGCCGCTAGGCCTGACAAGTTTAGGACACACGCTCAAGAGAATGCCCGATACACTGCCAAATGGCAACTGTGGAAATAATGAGAGAGCATGCATTGGCTTGTAGGTACATAGGGATCACTAGATAACATTAATTCACTACTTAAAAAACCATTAATTCACAATGATCCCAATGCCTTCAAAATATGCCTTCCAATTATTGCCATTTGATCTGGTTCTTTCTTTTCCTTTCCCCTCCCACCCCTCTTCCATTCAAACCCTAGATGTTGGTGCTCTTGCACAGTCGCACCTCCTCCTACTCATCACCATGCCTCCGTCTAGTTCACGATCTCTGTCACTGTCTACGCCAACGCTCCCACCTTTGGCTAGCCACCTTCTCACCTTTGACTCATCGTTTCCGACACCGACTGCAACATGTACTATTCAAAAAGATTTATCTACAGAAGGAGAGATGGCTTGCTGAAGCTAGAGATGGAGAAGATATCACAAGCTTACGAAACCTCCTAGCAGATTTAAGGTTAGAAAATTGACTAATTCCCTAAAATCTATTGTCAATAGATGTATAGCAAATCCTTTCTCTTTTATGGTTCATTTGATCATAATTTCCCATTTTGTCTAGCTCTATCTCAAACATTCTTTGGGCTTCTGCTCTGGTTTCTATAGAAGCATATCCAATTAGTAGAATTTCTCGTTTTGCTCGGCTCAAGCTCATACATTTTTGGGCTTTTGCACTAGTTTCTCTAGAAGCAATTCCAAATAGAATTTGAAGCTAACATTTTGAGGGTGTTTATGAAATGTAGTAGGTTCTCTTATTGCATATTGTAATTAGACATTTGCCCCTATGCTCTATTCGTCCTACCCCTATGGCTTCTTCCACATCTCCATTGCTCCTCAACTCATCTCCACCAACCAGTTCCCATCCTCCCTATCAATACCTCCTCTCTGACCACGGGATCAAGGTAGCGGTGGGTCGATCTTTTTGGTGGCGGCATGAATCAGGCGTCACTCAAGGAAGCAGTGGTAAACAAGGTGGCGACGGACAGTGGCGGCCATCCAGGAGGTACAACAATCGACGTTGAGGCTGAAGGGGTGGACACAACTAGCAACAATCATGCATGGATGGCAAGGCTTTGATAGGCATGGATAGCGGTGGCAACTGAAGAACAAGTTCAGTCGAGAGAGAGAAAATAGTTGCGACAAGTTGCATGAAGCTTGTAGGACTGAGAACGATGAGTAGAGGGAGGTGAATAGGAGCCTAAATTAAATCTAAGGCTTTCCAAAATCTTTTCCAAGGAGAAAGGCAAGCTCTTCATTCCAACAGCTATGAGAAGCTATGAATACCAAAAATAAATCACTCACAAGGAAAGCTCGAGGAAAAACCAAGCCAAATGGACCTATTCTTGCCTAGGTAGCCTGACCGTAGTGCATAGGGCAGTCTAATCGATGGGGATGGTATGACTGTAGGTCACAGGACGGTTTGACCGGCCCTTGTGCGGGCTGACCAATCCAAGGGCGATATTATCGACCCCTCTGGACAGAGCTGAAAATCAGCACAAATTCAAATCAAGAAATGATGCAAGTTTTGATACATAGCTCCAAATAGACTAAAACTTGGTATGCACATTTCGTAAGATATCAAGAATCTATTCCAATCATGGATCATGAAGATCAATACCAAAGTTCCTGCCTTTATTCAAAACAAGGAAGATTGCATCAAAACCAGCCAAAAGAATAAACCTCGATCTGTTCTTGCTTATGAGTCTTTGATGATCTAGAAGACTTTGGATGGATTTTTACATATTATAGTAAGCTGGATCACAATATGAACTTAGGTTAAAAGCCCTAGAACCAAAGAACCCTAAAATCACACTTCCTTGAGCCAAAATTGAGCAATCATAAGAACTTACTATAGAAGATGATTAGATAGATGAGATCTGGTCTTCAAGAGACATCTTCATCACTTAGTCCTTGGTATAAAACCAAGATCAAGAGGAAAACAGGAAACACAAAAAACCAAGCCAAATTAAGATTTTGTCACTTGAGCAAAAAAGGAGAAATATTTGAACGAATTTAGATATCTATTGATACTTAAAAGATGGATAAATATTTATAGTTACTCCCTAGCTACTTCACAAGCCTAAAAATGACAACAAGCTTAAGACAAAGAGCCACAACCCATCTCCCAAAGGTTTTCTTCAAGAACCCTAACTCCTCTCAAAGTCTTGCCCTAACATTCCCCAAAGCTTAACCCTAGCCACCTCTCTCCCTCATTATATATGGAGGCTCATAAGGGATACCCTAATCAGTACCTCTAATTGGGTTTCATATACATACATGGGCTAACTCGTTAACCCAATATAATATCGAGTTTTACACTCACATAAGCATGTATTTCAAAGTGCACACAACCATTAATCCGTTAGTGAATCAACATTTGATCTACTTAACATTTTCGGTACATTCTTGATCTAAACCACCTCTCTTGCACCTCCTCACACCGTGGTTAGATCATGCCTTCAACTTTCTAGTTTGGGGCAAAAAGATCGTTTTGCCCCCCCAAACCACCTTCCACGAAAATTATATTTTTTTACCTTGAAGCAGCCCCACTCTTCATCTTCAACTCCATGTGTCCATAATGACTTACCGCCAAGCCTTTCACGCGTCCGAATCCCAACGAACCATCCTCGCTTGCAAACAGGTCAAGTCACTTAGCACACCACATACCTTTCCTCGCACCATAATGGTACCAGGACTTACCTAACCGCACACACCTCAGCTCCTCCTTGAGCTTAGACTTGGCCTCTTGCCATTGCTCGTCATGTCCACCATTGGTATCTCCCGTTCCAACTTCTTGTCTTCCTGGTTTGTAACCACTCCACAAGTCACAATCATCTTCCAGTGGCACCTTAATCGCTCTAGACCTCAGCTCTTCCTAAGCCTAGTCCTGATCCCTTGATCGTGTTGGAACTCAGCACCCTCGCCTAGTACTAGTCCTGTCCGCCTTACCATGATATAGCTCTGGAGTCCTACAACCAATACCAACAAGCAAACAGTCATATAACACCGCTCCATACAATCATCATCAATGTACCCAATTAATGCAACAAGAACACTTACCTCTAAAGCTTCCATTCTAAAAGCATAACCACAAGGAAAGACGTGTATCTCCAATGCATCATGATCTTTGCTCAAACTCTATCATCCATGATCCTTGTCTGTCTTATGCCTTGTTTGAGCTTAACTATCCCACATGACCACCTTGACCGTTCTGAATCTCGGTTATCCCCAACCTAGTCTTAGTTGCCCCTTGTTGATCATAATTGCCTCCAAACGTCCCTGAACAATAATAGACCAAGCAACTAATTTGGGTACAAGTTTTTTTTGCAACTTGACCTATATTAGTCCACATAATGCACTAAGCAAGATGTATACACCTAAACATTGATCCTAACCCCCGAGGACTAAATCTTAAACCACAGTGCACACACCCAACATATTGTCCAACAGCATCGGTTAGACTGCCAACACCCAGCAAGTCTAACCTTCCCATTCCACCCCAGGAACGGCAATCTGACCGCAACCACCATGGTTGGTCGGACTGTCGGCACCTCAGCAGGTATGACCACCAACCAAAGGCCACTTATAGCACTGCCTCCCACAGTGCACCACTCAAAAACATTCCTGAAAAATTGCTACCACCAACTAAACCCTAGCCACACCGCAACCCTGATGCAACCGTCACCATGGATGGTCATACTGAGCCTGGCCATTGACTAGCGGTCAGACCACCAGTCTTTATCCGGTCTAACCATCGCCGCTCCACCAAAATTCCCTGATGACAAGATACTGATCTAACCGCACCTCAAGTGCCGATCAGACTATTTCTAGTCGGTCTAACCGTGGCCCTAATACTGGTCTGACCACCAGCATTTGAAAGAAACTAAAATTTGCAATATTCAAAAACAAACTCAAACTCCATAAACTCTCTTAAATAAAAGTCAATTACTCATCATAACTTAAAAGTGATCATCACATGTTCTCACATATAGCAACGGTGAGGTTGCCATTTTCTGAAAGAGGCGAAGTCACATCGATAGAGTAGTGTTGCCAATTTTTGTAAAGAAATGGTCCGGACTCCGAAAAAAACCCAAGGTCGAAGCTAAACCGTTTCGCGTGTCTTCTTCGGGTTCTCATGAGAAAGCCTGAATCCGGAGCCGGGCCAAATAGGCTTTTACCACAAAAATGTTAATTATCATTTGATTTTGGAAGGTAGCCAGAAGTCACAGATGGATTCCACACGACGTCCATTATTGCTAGTAACTTTTGAGCTAGCTCGTGCATGGGATGGGAGTATAATTTCCGCGGTTCGAAATTGCGCCATGATGACGAACGGCAGACATGCCAGCCACTGCTTGGATTTTCGTGGGACTAGGATGGCATTGACTAAATACAAAGCGATTAGTTATAGCATCTCCAATAGTGACTTATGAGCTAGCTCTAAGCATATTATTTCATATTTTAATAGAAAAGAGAGAAAAGCTATCTCTTGATCAAGAGTTAGTTTCATACACACATTCCAAGATTATGTGAGAGTGTCATGTGAGACTATTTATGTTATGAGCTATGTGCTAAAAGTTAGTACTATTGGAGAAGTTGTCTTAGAGTTAATAACTAGCTCATACTGTTAAGACTTCCACATCATTTATATAGTACACACTAAAGCTAGCATTCTAAAGAACTATCTATAAGGATAGCTATTTGATACTTACATGCACACACAGAATTTATAGAGGCTGCCTCGTTTGGCGTTATAGACTAGTGCTTAAGGAAGTGCTAGCTCGATTTTTTTTGCATACTCTCTTTCCTCCACATAGGATATATGCTAATGTGTACATGCATATAGCTAGCTGACTCAGACCATTAGAGATGCCCTTAAGAGCAAGGCTAATAATATAGCCTTCAGCTGGCTGTATGGACACTTACAGCCCACTTATCAGCCCATTCATATAGTAGTTTACAGCCAGCTGAAGGCTGTATGACCCACCCCTTTCTCTCACAAAGTTTCTTGGTTTTTGTGCTTGAGATGGCTGTAAACTTACAGCCCACCTCTCTTCTCTCTCCTCCTCTCTCTCCTCCACCTCAGCATACAGCCTACTAACAGTCTCTTATTATACTTGCTCTAAAGTTAACCTCGCAGTAGCAGCAAGCTTGTAGCCTAGTTTTTCAGACGCCTCTTTTTACGTATCCATGAGTTTATGGCAGCCATAGCTCATGGTATTGTGGGTCCATTACGCAATACTGCAATATATACGAATTCAAAGTTGCTCGTTTGAGTTTCAGCTTATGACTTTTAGCTTCTAATTTTTTTAATTTCATTTTTCTGGCTTGTTGGCTTTTTTGAGCTTTTTTATTTTTCTTTTTTTTTCCTGTATTCCTTTGCATTATTCGTGTTGGGATAGTCTGTTTTTTCTATTTTAAAATATTTTTAAATTTAATTACGCCAAACATCTACTAGCAGCTACAGTGTAAAATAAGCCTCAAACATTGAAAAAATAAACGAAATTCCAGAAATTTAAAGTCAAATAAGCAGCCCAGTATGTACCTGCTGATATTTTTAAAAGTTGCTACTTTTGTATGCCCTGCAATAGATGCACCAGTCTTTTGATATGCAATGTCATAATATACTTCAAGGTACTAGCAATACTTTAGCATTCTGTCACGTATGTACAAATACATTTGTTTTAGATTTAAGATTACCATAATGAGTTGGATTCTAATGCCGGCTACTGCAAACACGATTATACGAATCAGTCAACGCATGCATGATGCATGCGAGTATGCACGTGTGTGCATGTTGGCATGCATTTTCGACGAGAGGTTTGCAGACTCATTGTCTCTACAACAGAGAACAGATGTCTTGCTATGTGTCTATGTCCGTAGAAATGATGATTTTTGACCTACCATCCACAAATTTGACTGCACACATAATGGCATGGAAAACCATGGTTTTCCCTCTGATTCATGGCTTATGCGGCCTGGTTGGTTTGGCTATATAGTCCAAATATTTGATCTGATCAAGCCCCGATGTTGTTGCGTGGAGCCCCTTTCCTCACATTTGTCTCCTTTGGCACATGATGCATGGCCTGGTCGCAATAATTTGGTAACCCACCAAGAAAAAAAAGAGGTAAATATATAAACAGTCGTAGATAGTTTGGCTTACAATGGATTATGATAATTTTGTTTGGTTGAACTGCTTTTTAATATTTGGGTGTTTGGCTAGCTATTTTTTTTTCATAATCAAGTTGCAAACGAATATATTATTGCATTCAAAAACATACGAGACAAAACGTGAGAGGACAATCATTAGATGACAGAATCTATTTGAATTCCTGAGCACCCCACTCAAACTTACAGAAAATCATTTATGGGCATAGTTGTAAGCTAATCTGTAGCTATAGTTGGGCAAATATCAAGTCAAGCTAAATTTGCAAATTCCAAATATAGTGCGAGTTTGTAGTTATATAGATGAGCAAATGAAATCATTTATGTTTATAGTCGGCGAAGACAAACAATTGATTGGAGAGGGAGCTTTTAGTTTGTTCTGTGATATCTATTTCCAGCTCTTTTCCTTAAAGCCTAGATGAGCAGGCTTAAAATTTTCGTCCTAGCTCCTACAAATTCCTGACTTTGCCACGCACGCACCACTAGCTTGCACTCATGTTTAGTGCGTCCCCTTCTCTAAAGCTTCATTTGGGCCTCAATGTGTCCTCCTCTATCAACCTCGTCGCTGGACAGGACTAGTGATCCTGATGGGTAAAATTAGGATGATTTCTTAGGTTTTGTCTAATTTTTTAACAAAATAGTATATCTCAAACTGATAGAAAGTACTACTATTTTTTAAAGGTAAAGATCCACGTAACACTCTCAAATTTTGTTCGAAAGTCCGTTCAACACTTTAAATTATGAAATCGGATATTTGACCCATTGAACTTTACAATCCAGTGCAAATCACACCCTGACCTGATTTTAGATGGTGGTATTGCCCACGTGGCATAATGAGTGAAAGTTTTACCACGTAAGATGACACGTTAATCAAGTTTAGGTGAATGACAGGTGAGGCCCACACGGTCTTTTCTCCTAAATCAAAACAGAGAGAAAGGGAACTATAGATGGCGATGCCACATAAGCATGGCTGGGAGTTCGATGGGGGAGAAGCCCTTGTGGACCATGCATGTCATTGATCCAACTTGACGAGCGTGTCATTTTATGTGGCAAAACCATTCACGCATCACTTTACATCATTACATGAGCAATACCACAGTACAAAACTGGATTAGGGGTGTTATTTAAATCGAATTGCAAAGTAGTCAAATGTCTGGTTTGATAATTTGGGGTATTGGACATATTTTCAAACGAAATTTATGTTGTTATAAGAGCTTTCCTTTTTTAATATAAAATAGTACCAAAAGTCAAAAGGGGTACACGAGGAATGGAGAGATGTACATAAAGAAACAAGGAAAGGCCGAGGAGTCATCAACGCAACGAACCACGAGAAAGAGCTCGCAACCACTCTCATCCTTCTGCATGCTTTCGTTGCCTCGTTGCCCCCTTTCGACTTTGCAAAATTTCCAAGCTTTCTTTTCCTCGTTCCCCGACTTACTGTGCCTGCTTGACATGCCAGACTGCAGCCTGCAGTGCGCACACACGCACAACCTTTTGCCTTTGGGCCTCCCACCCTTCAAGCTACATACTCTCAGTGTCTAGATCTCCCCCACAACACCACTTCTGCTACTAGCCTGCCTACTACTAGTACTACTACATCCCATGGAGACAGCCCAAGAAAGAAAGCTGCAGCAGAGGCAGGCCTGGTGGCCTTTAGACACCATGGCCTGTAGCTTGGACATCAGCAACAGCTGCTCCCTGTTTGAATGGGATCCACAGCTCAGGTACTTTGGTCTAGGAGTAGTGGGAGTTGGTGCCGCCGGTGATCCTGATGATCACACCTATGAGCATGAGCTTGAGCTCTTCTTCCCCAAGTGTAGGTGTTGCACTGCATGCATGTATGCTTTGTCCGTTAGTTTTCCTTCTCTTGCAGCTTGCTTTCATGGCGGTAATTCTTGTGGTTGTTGATTGGCATGCAGGCATGGAGTCGTCAGCTTCCGAGGCGTCAACTGCGGTCACCAGCTTGCTGACGGCGGAGGATGATGCGACAGTGGTGATGCCCGAGGATCAGTTGGACGCACTACTCCAAGTGAGTGCAAGCTTGAGCTAGCCATATCAACATTCGCATGCAGTTCTTGTGCTGAACTATGGTGTTTCCTTACTCATTGCATCCTTGTTACCTCTTCAGAATATCTGGGATTCAGACGAAGAGCAGCTGGTAGGCTTCAATTCAAGCTGCATTCTGAAGGGTAGCACTACCACTTTCCTAGGTAAGAATTCGAATGCTAGTTTGCTCTACTTGGTTTAGCTTAGTGTGCACTCCTCATTTTTTAACCAACAGTTTATTGGCAGGATTTTGCTTAGTCCTATATTTTTTTCATTAATTCCGTGGTAGACTGTAGTGGTATGATTCCAAACGACTAGGACAAACTATAATGGCTATTTAAGTAACTACGGTGCTTGTGAAATTTATGTCCTGGCCCACTCAAGATTAGCAGCACATTGCTGTCCTAGCCCATCATTTGTGCATCATGCGTCTGACTTATTAGACAGGCATCACTTCCTAAGTATAGTAAAGAAAAATTTTGGACTTACATGTTTAGATGGTAGTACCAGATTCTGGTAATCCCTCTGGCTCTTCGCCTCTCAAGTTAAAATTCAACAAATTGGGGCCATTTTGCTTGGTTAAACAACAAGTTGATGGGCAATCTGCAGATGATGATCATCTGGCTCTGAGCTCTGTCTCACCTATGGGGCCCACATTGCCAGAGAAAACTGTGGCGCAGCCACAAGCAGGGCATCTACCCAACTCTTCCTCGTCCCACTGCAACGTGGACCCACAGGCAAGTGACACCGGCGGCGCCCAACGTCAAACCGCTCGTAGCAACTGCCCGTCCAAACGCTCGACGACACAAGAAGGTACCGTACCTGCCGCCTCTGAGAGAATCCACACGGTAGCAACAATTTTCTCACTGTCCATGTAAAAATCTTGATTCTGATCGAGTAGCTGCATGCGTTCCACAGATACAGATGCATGGAGCAGCCAAATGAGCAGCAAGAGGAGTAGGACGGCGTCGTCCAGTACCGGATCATCATCGGTGGTGTACCCGTTCACCGTGGTGAAGCCCTGCGGGGTGGACGGCGGCGCGACTCTCGCCGGCATCAACGAGCGGATCCTCACGCGACCGGCCAGGCCGGTCCGGCACCCCGTGGGGGAGTTCGCGTGCGCCCCGCGCGTGTCAGACGGCAACCGGCCAACCCCGTCGGGCAAAACGGTCGCCGGCTTCACCAGGCTGCACACCGCAGGGAGGGGCACAATAACCATCATAAGGACGACAGGCTAGCTAATGATCGAATTGTATGTGCTTACAACTAAATTAATGTGCTTGTCTAGTGTCTGTCTCCCAATTAACTGATAAAGATTGTCGCTGTAAATCTTATGTCAATTAATTAGTAGTGACTGATCTTATTGTGAAATAAAATGGTGACTGACTCTTTGAGAGATCGATCGATGTATGTGGCGAATCTCGATGTGCAAGGAGGAATCTGAAATCTGAGTCTTTTTAAGCAAAGCAAGATTGTTGCAGAAATTTTGTTCAGGAATCAGGAGCTTGAGTCGATCGGAGACACCTTTGGACTGTACTAACAGGCGGCAAAGCTCTTTCTGAGACGAGCGGTGTGCGGTTATAATTGTACCAGCAGACAAGCGTTTGCTGTTACTGTTGCTGAGATACTTGAATGCTAAGCCAACCTGCAGCTTTGCCTGTCTGGATTAGGTGGCCCGCCAGATTTGAGGTCCATGATAAACTGCACCTCTCTCTCTCTGAGCTACTGCGTACTTGCCGCTTAGACATCGTCTCTGTTAGAAAAGCTAGATCTCTGATTTTGCACTGTTCACTAAGTATTCGTCTTTTGTATATCTCACTAATACAATTGAGTTTGATCTTGAAATTTTGTGTGGCTATAGAACATGCCCTCCCTTATTTGATTTGCAAGCGTTTTCATATTTAGCTTTCAGTTCACCTGTTATGTGCCCAACTATACAGCTAAAAACTTGCAACTATTTAACTGCATATAATTTTCTGCAAGTTTAAGGCAGTGCTCAGAAAGTTTTCGTAAGCTGCCTTAACAAAGTTAAGTTGCTAACTGTGTGGAGTAAACAGAAAATTTGCTGAAGCTCAAGAGGCCCAGTTTAGCGGAAGCCGAGACGGCCCAAGTCCTTGCGGCCCGAGCCCAATACAATGACAGGTATAGTTTAGCGCAGCAGGATTGCTGCTGGTAATCTATATGCTAACCAGATTAACCGAACGAGCGCGGACAACCCCTACATCTTAACGCTAATTGCTGAGCACAAGGTATTCACATATAGCACCGTACACTGAAAATACTGGATGATACGAACATGGCGTGGTTGCAGAGGTTGAGCGGTTGTCAGATTTAGCATTGTTTATCATGTGAATACCAAATTTAGCATCCGAATCATCTTAATTCTATTTGTAGCTCCTCCCCAAACACAGGACTACGCGAGTGCGACACATGTGTGCTCCCGCTCGATATGCTCCCGCAGGGCGCTCACCACCTGGCCGGCGGCGAGGTCGTCCTCCTCGAAGTCGAGCGGGTCGGCGTAGCCGTACTGTATCGTGCATGCACCCGCACACACCGCTGGGCCCGAATCGCCGGATCGCCACCTGGTCCCTGGCGTCCACCTTGGCCACCAGCAGGTAGCAGAGCGTGAGGAAGACGGTCACCTTGTGCAGCGACCGCATGTTCTTGATGTAGTGCACGAGCACGGAGGTGAGCCAATCCTGCATGTTGATGTAGAAGAAGCAGAGCCCCGGGACGCGGTGCACGTCGGGCCCCGCCAGGAGCTCGCTGAGCCGCTCCAGGGTCACCTTGTTCGCCATCTCGTACTCCGTCTTCCTCTACAGGCCGTAGTACCAGCCGAACATGACCAGAATCAGCACCACCGACACCGCGAACGGCAGCCACCCGCCCTTGAGGAACTTTGTGCACACCGCGCTCACGTACGTGCCCTCCAGGATCAGGAACGGCACAAAGTAGAGCTCCACCAGCACGATGTGCGTGCCCCCCGATGATGAGCATCGCCAGGGTGAGTAGGATGGTCGTGATCAGCATGACGAGGATGACCACCACGCCGAACGCGTTGCCGATGTCCTTGCCGTCGCCGAAGCCGAGGATGACGCCGACGCACAGCAGCATGAGGATGTAGCTGGTCTTCGGCGAGTACACCTCCCCTCCTTGTGCTCGGACATGTGCACTGTTAGAACGGTGTTGATAAACATCATCTGAATATTTTCTTTCTGAAGCCTCTCTCAAGCACATGCTTTTACGGCAGACTAACACACATAAACACAGTAAATGACTTACTAAAGATGGGAATGAGAAGATAGAGCTAACAACCAAGCTGAATACAAAAAGAACCGAGGCACAAGATTGTGATACTAACTGCTTGCACCTTTTCTGTGTTTTCTCTATTATTCTTTAGCGCAAAATGCTCAACATATTACATGACTTAAATAGATACAAACCGGCCGCACATGCAGCCCACTCACCCAATACAACCACACGACTCAGACTCTGACTACCTGTGATCCGGTTTTACCGGCCTTACCTTCCACGACTCCTACGCACGTCGTGCACTGACATATGACCAGGTCATTCCACAACTGCTCCTGCGCACACCCCGCTACGACTATGACCAACACCGCTGCGACTACGACCACGGTGGATTTAACCTTTCAATGGTGAAACCTCAGTGGACGAAGTCTAGTTGAGTTGGTGCATTGTAAAAACCTTGTGATAATTACTTAGTCGCACGCCTAAGGAAGCATGTATTGGCCGACATGATAAGTTGATTATCTCTTGTGGGTAAAACTATACAACCTTTATAAAGTGTAAAATTATTCGAATAGCTATGCCCATAGTCAAGGGTGGGCAAGGTGTGCTTTTACATGATAGATCTTTGTTTTTTGTTTTAGAATGAAAGTTTTGGGAACTCGGATTGGATGGAAATATCAGGAGTGTGTCCTAGTGGATGGTGCCACTGTGAGTGGATGCAACATAAAGTCTTAAATCTTGGCGGTTAGAGCTTGTCTACTAGTGTTGGCAGTTGGAACCTTCACTAGAAAATTTATGTTAGTTTCTGTTATTTCAATTACTTTGTTAAAATTGATGCTTTCAAAAATATAAAATGGTAATTGAAATAAAATGTTGTTTTGTATAAAAAACCATACTATCCTTCCTTTATTAAGCCCTGCATATAATTGCATTTTTCTCAAGACTTGCGGAGTACTTTATGTACTCACATGCTACACTCAAACAAATCTCAAATGATTATGAAGGTCAAAAAGGAGATTACGACTACTTTGCGTGTGGTTTCGACGAAGGCTCCCTGGAGTACTAGGTAGCGCTTCATCAGTCAATTGCTTGTGATATGTTGATGGGCCATCGTCAGAGTTTCATTTTGCTTCCACTATGTTTTATAAGTTTGAGAGGTTTGTAACCTCAGTTGTAATAAAGCGGTCATAAGTCTTGTACTCTCTATTATTTTAATAAAGCATTGTTGGTTATGTAATCATCACTGTTTAACTATATACACTAGCTTTCATCTGGTACTAGTGCAGTAATACATAGAGGTTTGAAAATCCGGACCCGACATAAAAAGATCTTAAAAACTCTTAAAAGTGATTAGCAATCTATCAATCTAAATTAGTAACTACCAATTTATTGTTTTGAGAGATAGCATTGACAAAGACAGATATAACATGTTCGTACACTTGTACCTTCTTTAGCATGGTGTATGTTGAGTTTCACTTTACTTTCATATCAAGACCGAATTTTCTTTGCTCCTTCACATTGGCTGCGTAGTACTCCATGAACCTAGTTGCCACTTGTGAGAAATTTGTGAGATAACAAATGGCATCATGGATATTGTTCAAATATCCACCAATCGCTTGCATACTATCTTGAACAACAAGGTTTAAGATATAGTATACGTATCTCTGGTGGAGAACGTAACCACCATCTTGAACAACAAGGTTTAAGACATGGCACACGCATCTCTGGTGGAGAACATAACCACCAATATATGTCCGCAACTTTGGGGTGAGAATGTTTATAGCCGTCGTATTCACTAATGCGTCATCAAGAGTTATATAAACAATCTTATTATCTATCTTACAATCATTAAGTACATCTAGTATGCGCTCGACAATAGCCTCTTCGCGTGTGACTCGTTAATTACTTTAAACCCTATGACTCTCTTGTTTAACTTGTAATTGTTGTCTAAATAATGAGCTACAACACTAAGGTAGGGACTTTTCTGGTGCAATGATATCCAAATATTTGAAGTTACAGCAAAAGAGAACTGAACTTGTAGGAATAGTTCTGCTATTTTTTTATGATAAATCTATAAAATATTAGATGTGATAGCTCTCCTATATTTAGCAATTTTCTCACGGGGCAGAAAGCGGCTTGTATACCCAAGTACTTACAGAACTAACAGCCTCGAAGTTCAATTGTGTTTGTACTCCCCCAGGCTGTGCGTCCTCATCTTGTTCAAGCATGTTTTGTAGGACCAGTTCAAGTGCACCATCCCTCCACCTGTGCGAGTAGTTAATTAAATGTTGCAATAATTACAAATTGTGATCTTTATCATTTGGTCATCTCAAATTTCCTGGCTTTAGGTCATGTGCTTCTAGCAATCCGCCCTTTGTCCAGCAACGCGGTTGCTAGATGCAGACCCGACAATGTTGTCGTCCATGGACAGGGGAGAGAAGTCTGGTGTCCCCATTGGCTCCGAACCGCCCTAGTACTCCTCATATCTCTCTGTACCATCTATATGACGGTCATCCATGCCGTAGTTTTCCATACTTGGTGAGATCTGGTGAGCATCAATGGGAGTCTGAGCCGAAGGAGGATTAGGGGATCGGCAGCAGGAGCTTATACTAAGTTGCCCTATTGCCTTTTTCGTGATGCGACTTCTCGATAGCATATCACTCGAGAGCTCTTTGGTGCTCCGACTTTTTGGTAGCATAATGAACTTTCTGTTACATAGACTATTGAGTATAGCAAAAAGAGAAAAGAAAACTTGTATTTTGTGTTTTAATCGCTACTACAGAAAGCCTAATATTAGACACCAAATCACAGACGGTTTTGTGAAACCGTCTGTGATGTACACTATTACAGACGGTTTTAATTTGGAGGCCATCTGTGGTATTTGTGGCAAGAAAAAGGAGTATCACAGACGGTTCTTACCACTGAACCGTCTGTGATACTGGAATATCACATACGGTTTTATAATAAAAACCATCTGTGATATTCCAGATTATCACAGACAGTTTTTATTATAAAACCGTCAGTGATATTCCAGTATCACAGACGGTTTTATAATAAAAACCATCTGTGATACGTTTCCCGCCTTGCAATCCCTCAAAATTTCATATTTTCCCGCTTAAGTCCGAGTATGATTCAGTTTTGAGACACTTTCAGTAAAACGGGCATAACTTTTGCATACGGTGTCTGTTTTCGACGTTCTTGTACTCGTTGGAAAGCTAACGACGAGCCCGATCCAAAAAATGACCCGCTTGCGCCAATCACCTTCCAAGACCCCAAAAATTGGCCATCTTTGGACCTAAACCTGCGTCGCAAGTTTTTAGTTTCTATTTTTGCCCTTTTTCTTGGTCTTCCTTTTGGAATTTGGATTTTGTTTCAATTGAAAAGTTATAGATCTCGTCGAAACCTTTCAAATGAGTATATATAAGCTATACAAAACTTTGCTATTTTATCTTTTCAGACTAGTTTTTTATATTGCGTCGGTATATAAAATTTTGTGCTCTAATTCACAGACGGTTCTATATATAGAACCGTCTGTGATAATCTGACCACTGGGCCCGTCGATCCTCCTCAACTCACCCCACGGATCGTAGCTGCGCCTCTCCATTCCCGCACCAAAAATTTCGAACTCCGGCCTCTCCCTCCCTCTCCCTCCCCTATAAATATAACCAAAACCCAGCCTCTTTGCTGGTCTCCTCTTCCTTGCTGTCCTCCTCCTTGTTGTTCTCCTCCTCCTTGTTGTTCTCCTCCTCCTTGCTGTCCTCCTCCTTGCAGACGACGCACAAGTCTACGGCGATGATGGTGGGCGTCAAAGATATCCAGCTCATGCGTTGCATCAGGGGCGAGATGGTGGGCGTCAAAGGCATAGAGGATCTTTGCTTGTTGTGTAACCTGCTCGTTGTTCTTGTTGTTCTTGTTGTGTAACCTGCTCATTGTTCTTATTGTGTAATCTGCTCGTTGTTTTGGAATATTGTAATGGTAGGCTCTAATCTTAATAAAAATAGATGTTTTATGTTTGTGAAATAAATTGAGATGTGAATTGGATGTATACATGTACATGTTGATCTGCTTGTTTCAAAGGGTATGGCTAGCATTTCCTGAGGCTAGCCAATAAACAGAAATAGGTTTAGGAGTAGAAGGCAATATCACAGACGATTTTTAACTAAAAATCGTTCGTGATTATAACTATCATAGACGGTTCGAAAACTGTCTGTGATGACCTCGTATTATCACTGACCCATAAATTCAGATCGTTCACAAAACCGTCTGTGATGACGTTTTTGAACCGTCTGTGATAATCTTTTCTATAGTAGTGAATGGTAAAGAAATAAAAAGAAAGAGTGGACTCAAGCATTATCTTCTCCTCTAGACCGTTGCCTGTTCCTCCTCTCGACCAGCTGCCACCTCCCACCTATTGCCTAACTAACTCTACTCTGTTGGGCCACGCAGAACAACTCAGCTAGCTATAGCTACCTATGGCTAGAGAGAGAGGGGCTAGGCTATGCATGCACGCCACCGCGCTTCATTGGCCCGCTGCCATTTCCTCCCTTCATCACCACCCGACACGTCGACAGTCTTTAGCTCGCTTTCTCAAACTGCTCCTAGTCAACAAACTCAACATGCATTTTGCCAGCACACTGCACTGCTGCATACCTGCATCTGGCATATGCAGCATGGCCCACCCCGTTGCCGACTTGCCATCACCCATCACCATGGCTAATTAAAAGTTTATACAACTACCAGGCGAGGCGAGCTAGCTAGTCTATTGAGCTAGTGTGCCCTGCTACCATCCATCCATTGACCATTGATTCCATTCATCCCCTTCTTCCACATTGACCCAGGTGTGTGCATGCCCAGTCTAGGCGATAATGGCGATGCTGTCGGCGCCAGGGACAACGCGCTTGGGCGTCGTTGGCCTAAAGGAGTTCATCGACACCAGAGCCGCTCTCTACTCGGCTGATGGTGGCAGCGACAAGTTCTCCCACATGGCATTGGGGTTGACAGAGCATCGATCGCCATCACGCCCATGCTCCTGGCTGCGCTCGATGTCCTTGCGCTGCTCTGCCTCGCCCGCTGTTGCTGCGCCGACGGTGGCCGCGCTATGATGGTGGCCTCCGGCCGCGGTGCGCGTCTTCGAGATGATGAAGAACGCCGAGGCGGGATGGATGTTGCTGCCGTGTCTACTGGCTCGTTACGCCGGGTTGGCCTGAGCACGGCATGGTCATGCTATCCGACGGATCGGTTTTCTAAGCTCAGCACGGCCCTCTATCTGTGTCGTCTAGCCCATCATATGGTGTGTTCATGCCATATTTAGGCTGTACTAGGTTGGTCGGACCTCAGGCTAGCACGAAAAAGTCTAGCCTAACTTCCACCTCTACAAAACGAGAAGTGAAAACATCCTATTTCAAGAAAAGAAATGGTGATCGAGCTGGTTCATGGCTTAGATGGGAATAGATCTTTCTATGTATGTCATAAAAGCAAATCCATCATTCTTGTAGGCAAGCCAGAGGTCATGAATGTTTTTTTTCAAAATCTTTTTCCAAATACTAACAACATGCAGCAGAAACATAAATTCAGAGATTCAACAAAGCCCAGAGCCATATGAAGCAAAACTCCATAAAAACATCCTAAAACTCGTTAAATCTCTATTCGAAACCAGTCAGACCTCTAGCAATTTGCGGTCAGACCAGATGAACAGTAAAAACTGATCAAACCTTAGACTTTGGCAGTCAGACCTAATGAAAAGTAAAATCAACACTATTTCAGATCCAAAAATCCATGTAATTTTTAATCCGATGATTCAAATGACTTAAAACTTGGTATGCACCATCTCTAAGACATCACAAACCTATTTCAATCAACAATCAAAAGAATAGTTGCCAAAGTTGTGATCTTTTTTCATTTGAAAGAAAGTTACATCAAAACTGGGTAAAAGATGAAAACCTCGATATGCTCTTTCTCATGAGTTCTAGATGATTTAGGTGACCTTAGATGGGTTCTTACATGTCATAGTAAGTTAGATCATAGCACGAATTCAATTGAAAATATCTACAAGTGCAAAACCCAAAAATCAACTCTCTTGAAAAAAACTGAGCAAACTCAAGAACTTCCTTTACATCATGCCTAGATACAAGGGATCCTATCTCTAGGAAATATATCCAGCTTTTACACATCATTTGCACCAAAAAAGATCAAGAGAAGAAATCCAAATAATAAAGCCGAGCAAATCAAAAGCAAAGAGGGGATCCATGACACAACTTACTTGGACAAACTTTGGATGTTCATTTCATTTAGAGAGAAATATTTTATAGCCAATCCCTTAAGATAGCAGAGCTCTAAATCTAAAACACACACACACACAAAAGGCTCTAACACAAGAAAACCCTAACCCTAATCTTTCAAGTCATAAGAGAAATACCTCTCAAAATACAAAGGCTTATATAGTGGAGGCTCCTCACCACTCACTTAACCCTAACAACCAACCACTCGCTAGTGCATCACACCACATATACTTGGGGAAACTCGGTAATCAACACACAAATGAGTTTTACATTACACACATTTGCACGCTTTTTAATGTACAACTTCCCAAAGGCTCTAATACCTTGATAAGACATTCCATCCACAAAAACATGACCTAAACCACTTAGATCAGAGCTGCAGTTTTGCAAATTACCACTCCACCCTGTTTCACACATTTCCTTAGTTGTTACCCGTTGGTCTATACAACGATGCGATGCCTATAACTTGTCACCAAGGTCGTATGCCTACACTAGGGCCGTCACCATTTAAAACGCCCAAGTTCGATGGCACACCATATCATTCCACAGTCCATGATGCCCAACATCTTGCCGTCAAGATCGTATGCCTACTCCGAGGAACGTCACTACTTGAAACGCACAAATCCAATTAGCACACCACATGCACACATTGCATCTTCACGATCTTTATCTTTTTTCTGTGTTTCTCGGCTTGAGGTGTTGCTTCACCAGGACTTATGCGATATGCCATTGTAGGATGGAATACCGCAATCAGAGAGAGGTGAATAATTGCCTCCATCTCCAAAACATAGGTAGATTGGAAATCCTCTTTAAGTGTAATATAAACCCCTGGTATTCCAATGAAGTGATAGAACAACCTATTGCTGAGGATCATCTAAATTCACTTTCATCGCTGAGAGCATCATACGGCTCCATCAGTGCTCTGTTTTGGTGCTTGCGGCTTCCACCGCTACAACAGGTGGAAAGGAATGGGATTCCAAACTACAACAGGTGGAGCCGACCTATATTACAAACTACAAATTCTAAAAAAAACATGGTGGGCTTTTGAAACCCTTCAACCCCATCCTCACCTTATCCTGCTGGATCATTTTCTTCCTGCATGATTATTTTGATTCAGACCAACCCATTTTTCCTTTTGTTTCTTCCAACTGGATGAACATATCTTTGTTGCATTTTCCTAAGGGATTGACAGGTTGACACCTGAAATATCTTGTTTTAAACAGGTGATCAAGCTGACAGAAAGCACTGACACAACAATTTCAAGGGGATGGTAAAAGCATTTGCTTTGGCACATGTTAGTGCACAATTGCTCACCACGGATTTGCAACAAGCAGAAATTGTGCTCCATTATTAACATAAACAATGCTTTTCCCATGGGGATAAAATTTGCATATGACAAACTAACAATCATCATTATTCCAACTTAAAATTCTATTATGCACATCCACAAATGCCAAGATTTATGAGGTTGGTGTGATATTGTTGTTTAACGGTGGAATAAAGTGAGAGGAGAACAATCGTCAAAGACATGTTTTTAAAAAAATGAAGTAATGACATGTTTTTTTTTAAAAAAAATGAAGTAATCCCCTGCCTGTTTTTAGCAGGAGAATTTTCTTTGTTCCCCCTACTATCCTTATGAAAATTTTCATATGCTAATAGATTTTGGCATGTTCTTTTTGGCTGCAGCTTGTGGCTTTTGGTTGCGGCTTTTGGCTTTTGGACTGTTTGTACGAGAGATTACAGAGTAACAGAAACTCACGTGCGGTTTTTGCCAATATAAATAAAGTCAGTAAAGTATGTATTACAATTGACTAGTAGACCTTATTTTAAAAAATACTATGTTTAAAAACTAGTTACTGTAGAAAAGCTAAAAAACAGTTTTTAGAAGCTGAAAAGAACAGGACCGACCATTCCAGGCACACCTAGAGAGTAGCATGGCTACTGAAAACAACCAACGTGCACCGAAAGAAGCAAGAATTCTTGTCTGGCCTAATGGGAGTTTTTAGCCTTTTAGGTCAATGAGTATGCGTGAGATGCAAAGTTAACCCGGTAGCAACGTAAAAGAAGATTCGCCATGCTTTGGCTGAGCTGAAAGCCTTTTAGGGCAATGAGTATGCGTGAGATGCGAAGTTAACCCCGTAGCAACGGTAAAAGATGATTCGCCAGGCTTGGCTGAGCTGAACTCAAGCCCAGTTTGAACCAACTATATCAGCATGCATTTTCTTTTGCAAGGCCATTGTGATTTGTGCAAACTGTGGTACCATCTTGCATCATTGCAATGGTCCAAAAGCTGGAGGACATTGGGGACCTTCTGTTCAGTAGGATGGAGTTCAGCATCAACACGCACAATCCAAAAGCTAAAGCATTCTTCTTCCAAACTCTTCAAGACCTCAATGAGTTCAGAATCTACCCAGGAAGCCAACGCGAATTCGTGTCGATCTGCGCACAAGCATCATTGTGGTTACGTTGAGATGCCTTGATCATCAAACTGCGTCACAAAGAAGGGTTGGTGGATGGTGGGCAGAATTCTGTAGGGCTCACCTGGAACTGAGCCACACTGGTTGTATAGTATTAATCTGTCAGAGTATAATCAGATGAAATCTTGCACAACTGGACGATCCAATCCACGAAACAGTAACAATTATGGACACTTTAAAAAGCAGCAATTTTCTTACCATCGTTTACAACACTGAAACTAAATGGTACAAATTAGAGGACTAAGCCTCAATTTATGACTTCAGCAAAGGACAAGAAGCCTCAATTTATGACTTCAGCAAAGGACAAGTGGAAATATTTTGTTAAGAAAAAGTACAGGGTCAATAACGGGTAAAACCATTCAGAGGTCCTTGTTACACAAACATCACAACTACCTGGCGCTATGATTTTGCTGAGCCTATGATGAGATGTCAGCATCAGTTCACTTCAGAGAAACAGCACCAACACCATGGATGTTATGTCATCCCCATGAATTTGCTTGCATGAAAAGAGCCTCCCCCTTAATTCACATGGCTAAGTCATAAATATCAATCCTGACGGCTGATGTACAGTAGTGATAGGCAGTTCATCAAAGGTTTGGAGAATGCCGGGTTGGATGATACACATTACCAAATTGGAGAGCTTCAGTTTGTTGTCCCTTTAATGTTAGCTTTCTAATGCAGAAAGCTCAACCTCCTTGGTGCAAGGACGGTATGCTGCGAAGGTGCTGTCATTCGCAAAAGATCCAGGATTGAAGCAAGTAATTCCTGTATATTTGAAGGCCTTCTGCTCACTCTTGTCAGCCAATACTATCTGAAGAAGTTTAGAAAAGGGAAGAATGAGCATTACACATCCCAAACTTCTGTTCATAGTGGTGAATTGGCGATAGTTATACAGCACAAAGTATACTTATGCTTTGGGCATGTTCAAGCAAATAAATTAGCACAGGAGCAGATTCATCAAAACTACAGTTGGAAAACATCTCAAGGTGTGCATAGGCTATGTCCTAAATGACATACCGTGTGAGGAGTTGGATACAGCCGAAGGCAATGATCATAGTTCCATATGACAGGTTGAACTGTAAGAGGCAATGGACAAAGATGACTCTGATGGGTGACAGTTGCTACCAGCTGAAAGGAAAAGGGATTGGTTAATTTCTCAACTGGATATTCTCACTGAGATAACTAAGGAAAATTAATGTACATGCTCAAAAGGGTCACTTGTTTCTTCCGTTGTTGGTGGAATCAGACATGACCGCCGCATCCTGTAAAGGAGATCTTGCCGGAAAAACACGATTTCTTGTGTATAAAACTTAACCCTGGAAAATCGTAGCTCTTACTGGAGATAGAACAGATGATAATTGACAAATCTGCAAGCTTCATCTTAATCATGATCACTCGATATGTATTGATGACATAGTTTGGACTAGATGTTCTTTGCAAATCTATCACTAAATAGTAGTCTAAGTGGGTAATGAGTATATGAAGCTTTTGCCAAGACTGATATGTCAGTGGATACAATGAAGATAGAATCAGGCAAGTTCAGAAAAAAAAAATAAAGATAATGCCTAGTACAAATTATCATGTGTGCAACATGCATTACGATGCCAACTAAAAAACCTGGTATGCACATCAGTAGACTAGTATGAGTATGGTCATTAAGCCTCTTCATGTACCTATTGCCATTGTGCATCATGACCATAATAGTGTATGAGATATCTGAGAACGAAGAGGATAGCTGCATGAGTCATCACAATAACTACAGTACACCGATAGCTTAGTCTGAATCATGTAGTGACTGCATACTTTAGGGATACCTTATGCTAAATTTGGACTCAGTGAAAAAAATGGATGATAGCAATTAGGGATGTAGCATGATTTACAACATCAAATGAAATAGTGGCATCATCCATTGTTGAAGGGCTCATTGATTCTCTTAAGCTTCATACTTCAGATTTTAAAATTCAAGGATGTAATAATTTCAACCCAAAAAGATTTATCCCCGTCTTTGCGTGTGGTGTTTATAGCTTCATATCAACCACTGGCACCATTTGGAATTTTACATAATGATATAAGGCACTGTTTTCATATCGAACCTGCAGGGGTTGCTTACGAATATTGCATTTGGGATGTGCTTCTGAAGTTCCTCAGTTAGATATTTCGGGAGTGCACACCTTGGGAGAGCTTTAGAAGGGCCTGCAAATTTGTTATTAAGTAAGATGAAAACAGTGTATCAAGTGTTGGAGAAACAAAGAAAAATCTCATTCCAGCTATCCGGAAATCTAGACTGACAGTATTTATGGTGATCAAGCTCATTCCTAATCCTATTACAGAAAATGCTCCTAGATTTAAAATAGCAAGGACAAGAAAAAGTATTAGAACATAAAAAAGAATAGACCAAGTCAGAGTTAATTCATTAGTGGAACAAACAAAATCGGATATCGGAGCAAACCCTACATGTGGATATGAGCAGTTATCAGCTAAAAGCGTATCATTGAGTTTTACAGTACCTGCATCATCAGGGCCAGGAACGAATAAAAAACGACTATGTTCCTTTAACCTAGATCGAGCTGCAATCATCTCGCCAAGCTTTCCAAACTGCAATCTACATGATATTACTTAGTTAAGACCTTGTCTTGGATTGGAATGGCGAAAACAACATACAACCTTTGATTATGCTTCATGCAACACAAAAGTCAGACCTGAGTTCTTCATATGAATTGAATGCCAGATTGCAGGGTCGAGAGCAGAAGTTGCCCATTAAAACAAAGAGAGAAGGAACTACTTCCACGCTATCATAACCATCAAGAACAACTCCTAACTTCTCCATAGTCTTCTCTACGAGATAACACATACAAACATCCTGAGAGTAGGACTCAATAATAAAAGTCACACAAAATCAAGAACTGATACCTCAGAATTGTCCAGCCAAACATCCGAAAGAATGACAAACATGTCATTCACAGCCTTCTTTTCTAGAGATGATAATCTTAGCTGTTCGATACCAATGTAACAAAGATAATCAGTAAAGATGTTTTTGACAAGGCCTAATTATTCAACATGTAGAGCAAAATTATTGAACTTACTGTTTCTTCAGTTGGTATGAGACCTCCACCAAAGAAATCAAGCCCCATAAGCAGTGAAAGTGATGCTTCCCTATCCTCTAAGGGAGGAAACCCGCATGTATTGACCTGCACATGACGGAGCATAACCACATTCAAGAGAATAATACAGGAAAGAGCTGTGAACATTTTCTCGTAGATAAGAATTACAGACCTGGAAAATGCCAGATGAAAGCAATTCCCCTTCTGCTACAATTACAGTATTTTCAACAAAGAAACCTGAAGTGATTTTGTGTTCTATGTTAAGGAAAGTGGTCGCACTTTTCTGAATAAGCAAGAAATCCATATGGATCAAACAAAATTTTCGTATAAAATATTGATCACTGTCGCAAATATTGTGTTATATTATATCCCGTGAAAAATGAGAGGAACTTCTTTTGTAACCTCCATAAGTGGCCAAAGGAACTTTCAAATTGACAAACATTTTCGTTTGGCACAGCAAAGACATGAATATAGATATTCACATTAAGGTAGCAAAACAATGGGTTCTCAGGATATAGCATTCGATAAGTCAATTGGCACTGCTCCAGTAAGATCCTCTAAGTAGAACTGTCGTTCCTCCAATTGTGATATGACCCCCATAATCCATCTCCGTCCAGTGCACCCAATTAGAGACTGTATAGAAGTTATCTACATAAAATGAAAAGCTGCATAAGTAATTTCATATACAAAGACTAACAAAATTTGGGGAACAAAAGAGGCTGAACAAAGATTCTTGGGGAAAGTACCAAATATTGGACTAAAGTGAACAGGGACCATAATAGGATAAACACAGCAAAAAACAAGAAATACCTCACAACTATCGTCTTCAGTCATAACAGTGTCAAAAGCTGGCTTGGAGAAATATTTATCACGAGCGAGCCTCTGAAGCAGCACTTGATACCTGTCCCGGTAAAGGGCAGCTTTGTCTCCAGCTTCTCCATGGATGACTAATCTGCCGGTATGCCTATATCCACAGCACAATCGAACATAGCATCAACAAATAGAAGATTTTCCATAAAAAAATAGAAGATTTGAGGGTTATTATAGTCCCTACATCCCGCTTCTCCGTGAAATGCTTGGTTAAAATATTCAGACAATAAGCTATTTTGGCAAGTCATGTGTTGTAGAATAAAATAGAGTTGTATGTGTCATACTGAATCATATGGCACCTCCTAGTAGGAAAACGAGTTAATTTTCTAAACCCATTCAATCCTCATGGCCGAGCTAACCAATTGACGAACTGTAGTCAAACACAACTTCTTGAATACGAAAGAAGCTTATTTAACACATTTTTCTAACACTAAGGAAGAAAGATTTCTCTTTATAAAAAATTGCAAATATCTGTCCTACACCCATTCTGAAAAGTAGCAATCCCTCATCAAAATTCGTGCAAGATTTAGGCGAATCAGATAGTGAAATGGCTCCCTATTCCCAAAATACAGGCATTTCGCGCGCCCCAATCGTCACCTTCCAAAGCCACGACTTAAGCATTCAAGTTGGGCAAATTAGCAACTTTTAACCACAATTCAACAGCGAAGCGCCAAAATAAAGAACAAATTATGAATACCCTAGACCCAATTGCCCAGATCTACAAGGAAGCAACGGCATCCACATACTCGTAGAACACTTTCTTGATTGGATCGTAGTGGAACCGCGGAACGACGAACGCGTCCACCACCCGCAGCGCCGACCGGGCGCTGGTGGCCGCCGGCGACGCTGCATCGACCGCCTCCTCCGCCTCGACGAGCAACGCCACCACTCGCCGGACCGCGTCCCGGTCCAGGATCGACGACTGCACTGCGCGCACCCATACACGCACAGAGTCACAAACATAAAAACGAAGCCACCAAAAGAAGAGGAAGCAACGGCGTGTAGGTAGGCCTAGGGCAGAGAGAGAGTAGTTACGCGGCTCCTTGTCGAGCTCGTCGAGGAGGAGGTCGAGGGCCTCGTCCTCGGCGTCGGGGAAGCGGGCGAGGAAGCCGGCGGCCTCCTCGAGGGCATCCACCTTGAGGGTGAAACCGCGCAGCCGGAACTTGCGGTGCAGCTTCTTGCGCGTGGCCGCCGATGGCGCCGCCATGGGGGACGGGAGAAGGCGAGTGGGGAGTGGCTGTGGCGGGAAATGAGGGTTGGGGTTTGGGGAAGTGGCGGGATAATATTGCCGCGCCCTGGCCCTATCCTCCTATGGGTTGTTTGGGCCGTACAGAGTGGATAGTATGGGTGTAATCTTGCGTTCGGAAAACGCAGAGCCCATATAAAACCATTTCACCCAAAGAGACTAGATTGCCTAGAAAAACGGATAATTTACTTATATTTTAACACTTTTTATCATATGTAAACTTTTACAGATCTAAAATGTGAAATAGAAGTGGGCTATAATTATTTTTTTAATTATGCCAGCCATGGTGAGGACATGACTCCTATAGATACGACCATATTTGCTATGCTTATTATTCTAATAATAAGAGTTCCTACGCATCACTTAAATTATTAGGTAAACTTGTTTTTAGAAGTGCATTTATATTATATAAACTATATGATGCTACCTAATGATGAATTTATATATTTGTGCAGCATCACGTCACTTTGGGTCAAGATAAGTAAGAGTTCGAACTGGACCTGTTTTGGAATCTAATTCGGTCTCCAAAGACAGCATCGACTTCAAACGAGCATGACTTTCATATACGGAGTCCGTGTGAGATCCACAATTACTTGATGGAACTATTATCTCATTGTCTTTCCAACGGATCTAGCCTCACCTCCAAATTACTTCTAAGTGCGATGCGATTTGCAAAATAATCCGCTACTGTCTCTGATTCCAAACCGAGCTAGTGCTGCGCCACCTCCACTTGGGCCCAATGGGCCTTGTAACCCTAGGGGCATGCGCCCACCCCCTGGCTACCACTACTGGCCGTCATCCTCATATAGGGCCTGTTTGGGAGAGCTCCACCAGCTCTAGATTCACGAAAAACAGCTCCACTCCATGAAATTTTACCCAAACGCTCCAACTTCGTGAAATCTGGATCCACCAAAATCCTGGATCTGAGGGCCAGATCTATGGATTTCATGGAGCTCCTCAAGGGGTGCTCCACCGTGGAGTTGGGTGGTAATTACCCACCAATGCCACTGGTTACACACTCCATCCCACCAAAAGTGGTCATTCCCACCAAAACCTCAATTTCGTGGATCTGGAGCTGCTGTACAAGCCAAACACTCCATGGTGGGATCCCAGATCCATGGTGGAGCTGTTGCTCTAGATCCACGTTTTTAGTGGTGGAGCTCTCCCAAACATGCCCATAGTCTCATGTGTAGTACACTTTATGGTTGGATTTCATTTGCTTAGTTTCTCCATTATGGAAACTCTTGTTCTCCGCTTGTGTCGATTAGATCAATCGCAAAGAACCTCTGCGGAATCCCACCTTTTAAACTTAATCATATATTTGCAATACATCAGATTGTGTTTTACCTTGTTCTTGCGTACTTCTTTGGTTTATGTAGGAATTGATCTTCGTGATCAAGTTATCTAAGTATTTGTACACGGTTGATAATGACTTGTCGAGTAGTTCAATGATTGCGTGGTTTTGGACCTTGCGAGTTCATAACCAATATTGTGACAGTTGAGTGACTACTACCGAATATATCCTCCAAATTAATGAGAAGGATGGAGTTGTGATGTACTAGTGCCAAGAAGATGACACAAGGTACGTAGCACATTCATGGGAATCCTGTGTTATTCGTTTAGGTTGTGACGGATGATTATTTGTGTATTCCAAGACAGCAGTAAATGGTAGAGACATTAACATTAATGGCGTATATAGTTTTAGACTCGAAAAGCCGTTTAGATAATTTTTTCAAGAAACCATCTTATTTATTTCAACTTTTGAAGAAGCCAAAACCAAAAACCAAAATCGAAAAACACATAAGAACAAGACCTAAAAGCTTCATCGACTGATCCCGGATGGCCGCACGGTAACCTCGCTCTCCATTCAACAATCTGGGACACCATTGCGGCATTACCCAGATCTCTAGCTTCCTCCACATTGACCTCGCCTGCAACAGCCTTCGTAGCCTACGGACCCATCCGCTTACCTTCTCGTATCTCAGGCTAAAGCTCCAGCGCAACTTTGTAATGCCCCCATTTCTGGGGATGGTACGGAACATCGTAACCGTACAAGGTGAACAGTTACGACGTTCGTAGTTACGAATGATCATCACAACAGCACAAGCTTACAACACAAAATCCAACTTTATTACAATATAGTGATAACATTGTTTTGCACAGCGGGCACATAAGCCCACATACCACATTACATTACAAAGGATCAACGGCCTGAACGTAAACTAAAACTTAAGACCAATCCTCATCGGAGTAGATTGGTTCCTCAGGAGCTTCATCCTCAGCAGGTTCTTCTTGATAGTACTGATCTTCTGTTAATTTTGTTTAGCAAGTAATGAGTACAACCGTACCCAGCAAGTTACAGGGGTAAATCTTAATTTACTATATGCAAGGATATTAAAGGATGGGAATATATTTGTTTTATTACATTTGGTGGATGCAGTTTTATTTGCAAACAAATAAAATTTAAAACATTTGCTCCTTAAGATCAGGGGTTTATTAACAAAGTTCATCATTAACCATATTAAAATAATCACAATCCTACTTATGCCTCATTGTTGGGATCACCCAATTAACACCGCCTCATTAACCGGAAGCACGGCGTATTCGAATACCATTTATTTCACTCTACAGAGTTGCTCAACTTTACCCACACGATCCCTTAACTCCCGCGACAGAGTTAAGAAAGCCAGGTCGTTTCACTGCTCAATTCTCTATATAGGCTCTACCCGGTAGCATCACTCAGTCACGGCCAAACATAAACAAAAACTTCTCTATGCCGTTTTAGGTGTCTACTACTGTTGTTAGGTACCCAACAGCATACCTAACTCCCCGGCATCCTGTCATCTCATCCTGTAGAGTTTCAATCGAATTGAGCAGCTACTAAACCAGTGTTGACAAGTCAACTCCTGTGGTTTGAGCTATCACTATATCTGTTACTTGGCACAAGGTTCTAGTCCTTATATTTTTCACCTGAGGCACTCAACCACAGCTTCCACTGTGCTCAACAGCACACACCACCACCAAATCATACCAGCCTCCATCCTCGGGTAAAGTGGTGGGCGAAGTCCGCCACACGGAGCCCCACAATTCCTCTACCCGAAGTCCAACTCTAGAGTCAAGAGGTGGGCGAAATCCGCCGCACGGATCCTCACACCCTCTTCACCCTAGGTTCAATTCATTTTAAATTCTACTGGCCCACAGCCAAAGTCGTTTAGTAGTGTAAAATGTTGTATGAGATGACTTCATATACATTTGTACAATATTTAAATTCTTACTAAGGTTGTCAAGGTGAATATGGCCAACAAATAAGGCAGGGCATTTTTCAGTGGTAGGATGTAACTAATTAGCATGCCATTCTAAACATTTAGTTTAAACAAATATCATTTCACAAATACCATTAATGAACATACTGTATTTAAATAATTTAAACATCATGGGATTCAAAATGATCAAAAACATGTAACTTGCCTTGCTGATCTGGGATTTCCACTAAATCGTAGATCTGGGCTAATGGCTCTTGATCAGGGACAAACACTCCAGCGACTTCGGAAGCTAGCGTAAACACATAAAATAACAACATAAGTCACACATAAAATAACACAAATCTAAACTTGATTCTAATCAAGCTAGAGAAATAATCTAAATAAAAAGAAGCAAATTGCATGAAATCTCAAATAAACATTAAGAGTATATGGGAACTGAATTTTTGGTAGAAAAGGAACTTTTGGATTTATAAGATTTGAACTTATGGAAATTGAGTTTAGCAAAAAGGATAAATTTCTAAATATTTAAAAATTGAATTTGGGAGAATGGAGGCTAGATTTGAACCTAGGACACTAAACTGGTCAAAATGATGTACTTTGGTATTTTTGGGGTTTTTGGATTTTTCTGAGATTTTTAGGGATTTATTTAAAATCGGTGTGAACAGTGATAAATAGTAACAGGCTCGGCCCGAGTAACAGTGAGGCCCAGCTCTACTCTCCCGCGCGGAAAAACCGGCCGGCAGCCTGGTCCATGCGCTTGGCTATGCAGGCTGCGGCCCATGTGAGCACGCGACCGAAGGCCCGCGCGGGCGCGCCTACTTCCGCCCGATGGGCTACGCGCGTCGAGCGCCGACGACCCGGATCTTGCAGGCGCGACCGCTCGGATGGAGGGACACGGTTGCATCAACGGTCGAGGTTTAAAGAAGAGTGGAGCGTCTGGATGGTTTTGAGCGGACGGCGGCGATGGCACCATGTTGCCTCGAGGTCGTCTTCAACCTCCAGACGACACCCCCGACGGTAAAACAGAGTGCGCCACCGCCGGCGGAGCAGTGAAATCAATGACATCCTGGGGAAATGGCTTCTACGGAGAGATGCAGTTTTGGGTGAGGATTCCATTTTGGCCTATTAGCGTTTAAGTGGAAGAGCGGAGGTGACTAGCGGCGGCTGGGAAGACAGTGAGCATCATGGCGGCGCCATCAACACCTAGAGGCTCATCGACCAAATTGAAGGCATTTTCACCATCTAGGGGACCTATGGAGCACACTGGAGGTGACGCTTGAGCTCGGGAATAGCTTGAACAGGCTAGCCACGGTGAGGCCTTCTTGATTGACTGCGATCTCCGTTGCCAGCCGTATATCCTAATGCTACTGTGCAATTGACTGCATAACGGTGATTAGCATACCCCAAGGACCATAGTATTGCAAGGAATCGAAAAATAATTGGCGAAATCACGGGATTGAAGTTAGGGTTAACCGGGATCAGGGGCGTTGATTGCCGGCGACTCGGGCAATGAGAATGCAATCGGTTGCTCTGGGAGGCGTATGAGCGTGCTAGGAGGAGCTCTGTGGCGATCAAACGTTTATGTAGCGAGTGTAGGACGGCGGCAACAGTGGGGGTGTCCTCGGCTGCGTTCTTCTTACGCGAAGGAAGGGGAATGAACTCGATCTTCACAGAGATTATGTGAGGGGGAGGTGGCGGGTCTCTACTGCCATTTTGCACGGCCATTTGACCCTGTGAGACGCGGGGATAGTGAAGTAGGGGATGGGCGTGGCTACGGCGTGAAATAGGCATGCAGCAGTGGCGCAGCCAAGGGGGAGGAACGGAGCGGGGTACAGCTGACGAGTGGGACCAAGGTGCAGAGGGCGACACGAGGTAAGGACAGCGGCGCTGCAATCTTACGCGGGGAGGCGACGACGCGTGCGCAGTGGCGCCTTCGGGAAGTCGACGGGGAGGCGCGCATGCGCGCAGGCACCAGGGAAGAGGCGAAGGCGCATTTGCCAAAAGGGGAAGGCGTAATCTCACTGAAAATTGCTAAATTAGGTAACAATTTGTATTCAAACACTATTTGCAAATAGTTTCAAAAAGTTTAAATTTCCAGGGTTGTTTCAAACTTCCTTGTTAGCCTTCAATAGTTGCGATCCTAGAAGCCATGGCGTGCTTACCCAAAGAAGGAGAAGCAATTGAGGGAAGAGACGTGTGAATTCAGAGGGTTGGGAGGACATGGCATAATGTGGGCCATCGGAAAAAAGGGCCAACTAAGGTGGTGATCAGTTCAGCTGAAAAGCTCATAGCTTATGGCTGAAAACACTGTAGCTGTCTGAAAAAGCACTGTAGCTGACAGAGGCTTATTTAGCATAATTAAATTTAAAAAAAATTAAAAATATAAAAAATATGTTAGCCCATTACGTATAATACAAACAAATACGGGAAAAAAAGAACCGGCAAAAAAGCTCAACAAAAAGCTAAAAGTTCGGAAAAAGACGAAACTTGTGAATAGTGAAAAATAAGCCAGAAGCTAGAAGCCGAAGCCGAAGCCGAGTTGATCAGAGCCTATAAATCGCCCGTGTGGAGTTCAGCCCAACTCAAGAGGATCTGCACCTGTCGGTGCCATACTGCCATTTGACTGGTGGCTTGGAGTTTCCAAATTTTCAATTCTTCGTATGCGAATCAAGGTGCCGTCCGGTTGGATTAAAATAAGCTAGTTTATGATTAAAATTATACTGTAGCTAAATAAAATTATACTGTAACTGATGATGTCTTATTTGATGTAATTAAATTTTAAAAAATTAAGAATAGAAAAAACATGTTATCATCACGAACAATACAAATGAATACGGAAAAAACCGGCAAAAAAACTAAAAAAAATCAAAACCAGAAAAAGATAAAATTTTAAAATAATAAAAAATAAGTTAAAATCTTAAACCAAAATGAGCAGGGCCGAAAGTCGTAGCTTCAACATTGATATGGTACAAACTTTGTTCGGGAGAACGCATCGCACGCTAAAAGCACCGTCTAATACAAAATGCTAACTGCATGCAAAAAGTGATAACAACTTCTGATGGATCCTCATATTCACCAATCCTATCAATGATCTACATCAACATATACACCTCGACCTCGATCGATCACCCAACCAAAATTTAGAGTACATGTTTGGAGTAGTAGGCAAAAGTTTGTATGCTTATCATTGCTTCTTAGATCAATTGTTAGCGGTATTTAGTAAATACAAATTAATTTGTTAGCTATTTCCATTTGAAAATGTAGCTTCCCGTGCCGCTTCACGTTGTACATTGTCTCGTTCTAATGTCTGAGCTGTTGGCAGAGCAGTATACTGTTTGTGTGGAACTAATTAAGCAGGCGTCAAGTCGATTCAGGACCTGTATGGTAACGGCTGCGACTTATGATTTTTAGCTGAAATATTTGAATTTTAGCTGTTTACGGTACAGATTACGGAGAGATATATATTCACTTACGATTTTGGATGGTACATGTTGTAGGGGTGGCCCCCACCTAAGCCCAGTAGACCTGTTAGAAGGCTGTAAGGCCCAAAATGGGATATGTATAATGACATAAGTACCCCCCAAGGGGGATACTCAAATGTAAAGGTACTATTGTAAATGCACTCCCCAAGAGGGTATATGAGTACAATGCCAGCCACGAGGGAAGGGCGAAGCCATTACTCACCTAACTCTCCACTACCATACTCTCTCTCTTTGTTTGGTCTGTAACCACAACAGTTAGCGCCGTCCGTGGGGAGGACAAGGATAAGCCTCCAGATCTGAAGGAGGATAGCACAAAAAAAAAGCTTCGTCATCGGCGCCGAAGAAGAAGAAGGTGGGAGCGATGGGATTTCGTGTCAATACCGGGGCAGCGGCAGGCATGGGCAGCAGCGCGAGCGCAGCGGTTGCAAACACCGGTGTTCCCCGCGCAACGCACGATCCTGCCATCACCACCCGGACACTTGACCCCACCACCGCCGCCGCAGCACCTGACCCCCTCATCGACCTCCAACTCCATCGTGCTGCCACGGCAGGCAGCCCGGACGCGCCAGCGGCCTTGGTCATGCCCATGGGAGACAGGGCTGACGGCCTTTGGCATTCTCCGACGGGAGTTGGCGGATCTTCGCGGAGCTGTGCAAGGTATGCAGGAAACTTGGGGTCACCAGACCCACTAGCAGCTGCAGTAGAGCCCACTCCATAGAGGGCGGATAGCCGTGACGTCCTTGCGTCCGGCCGCGCCCTACCACGACGCGCGGACCCGGAGTCCCCGCTTTCCGCGGGCCTGCAGCAGGCGGCATGGTCGGAAGATTTCAAGTACCCGGGTGTCATCAAGGCGTATAAAGGTGACACAGACCCGCGCGAATTCGTGCGCGTGTACGAGACCGCCATCGAGGCCGCTGGCGGAGACGACACCACGAAGGCAAAGGGACTCCCCCTTGCATTACAAGGGGTGGCGCTCTCTTGGTTCTTCACCATCGAGCCGCAGTCCATCTACGCGTGGGAGCAGATCCGCGACCGACTCAACAACAACTTCCAGGGAAACTACGTCGAGTGCGTCGATGCGGGCCAGCTCTTCGCAGTCAAGCAAAAACCCGAGGAGGGGCTCCGAGATTACTTCAAACGCTTTGCCAAGGTGCGCTGCCAGGTCAAGGGCGTTAACGAGACAACCATCATCAATGTAGCGGTGCACGGTCTCCGCCCGGGACCGCTCACCGAGTATAACACGCTGAAGCCACTCAAGTCGGTGGCAAAACTCTTCGACAAAATGGAAGCGTACACCCGGGCCGAGGAGGATGTGCGGAGACGCAACGGCGACAACTCCGATGCCGGTCAGGCGGAGGGGTTGTCGCAAAGAAGCGAAGGAGACGACCCGAGGACAAAACGTAAGCAAGCATCCGCGGGTGACACTCATGAACGCGTCGACGCCGAGGTGCACCAAAACCCGCCAAGCGACAGGCGCAAGCCCCGGCGGAGGCCCCAAAGGGCTCGCCGCATCCTCGCCGCGCAGGGCGTGCAAGGCGTTCCCCGAGAAACCACTTTAACCCCGCGCGCCGAAGGGGAACGTGAAAGAAGCCGCGACGAAAAGCCACGTGCGGAGCAGGAAATCCTAGAATACGGTAGATGGTGCGAGGTGCATGGCTACGAGGGCCATTTCACGAGGACATGCACCAAACTCGCGGCGTTGTGGCAAGCGATGGCCCATGTACGGGCCTCGGAGGCGCTGACCCCCGCAGTAGCCCACGTACAGCGTACGCAAGGCAGTCCCTCACGCGCTGGGCCCCCGGGAGAGACCCAGTGCCGTGGTGTTAACGTCATCACTAGAGGCTCTTCATCGAGCACTTCCCCAGCACAACTACCTCTGGGGACGTTGCATCGCAGCATCACCTTCACGTCAGCCGATGCCCAGGGCGTGGAATTCCCCCACCAAGATCCCTTGGCTGTCCAGGCCGACATCGCAGGCTGCGACGTCAGGCGTATCCTCATTGATGGAGGGAGCTCCGCAAACATCTTGCTCGCGGAGGCCCTTGATCGCATGGGGGTACCTCATAGTCTATTAAAAGCATCGGAAGCCCCCCTCCAGGGCCTCGGAGGCCAGCCACTGAAGGCTTTGGGTCAGGTACGCCTCTGAGTCTCCTTGTGCCAGGTCGACAATGCCAGGACTGAAGATATCATCTTCGACGTCGTGGACGTCCCGTATTCATATAATGCCATACTGGGCCGGTTTGCCATCAACTCCTTCGAGGCGGTCCCGCACTACGCCTTTCTATGTATGAAGCTCCCGGGCCAGCGGGGCGTCATCACCGTCTTCGGCGATCAGGATATGGCTAGGAGCATCGAAACTAGAGCTAGAAGCCTGCACCGTAAGGTGCACGTCCTCGCCGACAAGTACCAGGCGGACACGCCATCCGCCCCAGGGTGGACACCTAAGCCCCACCCGGAGGGCGGAGTTAAGAGAGTGCCCCTCTAGGCGAAGGGGCAGTGCGTATCCATAGGCGAGGGCCTCCCTCCGGACGTAGAGCAAGACTTGCTCCGAGTTCTTCGGGCCAACATAGATGTCTTCGCATGGTCCCCGGAGGATATCAAAGGTGTGGACCGCGCCCTCATCGAACAGAACCTGGTGATCCGCCCTGACGCCAAGCCAGTCAAGCAAAAACTTCGCCGTATGTCCATGGACCAGCAGCAAGCGGGCAAGGTGGAGGTGGCGAAGCTCCTTCGGGCGGGGGTTATCCGCAAGGTCCAACATTCAGACTGGCTCGCCAATCCGGAATTGGTCAAAAAGGCCAGCGGCACCTGGCGTATGTGTATCGACTTTACCGCCCTCAACAAGGCATGCCCGAAGGACGACTACCCTCTGCCGCGCATAGATCAACTGGTCGACGCCACCGCAGGGTGCGAGCTCATGAGCTTCTTGGACGCTTACTCCGGCTACCATCAAGTCTACATGGCCATGGACGATGAAGATAAAACCAGCTTCATTACGCCGGTTGGGACCTTCTGCTTCGTCAAGATGCCCTTCGGCTTGAAGAACGCGGGCGCAACCTTCACCCGCCTCGTCGCGCTGGCCCTAGCCGCCCAGCTAGGGAGGAACGTGGAGGCCTACGTGGATGACGTGGTAGTAAAAACCAAGCAGCTCGCCTTCCACGGTCGGGATCTTCAAGAGACCTTCGACAACCTCAGGAAGGCGGGCATCAAGCTCAATCCAGACAAGTGTGTTTTCGGCGTACGGGCGGGCAAGCTCTTGGGCTTCCTCGTGTCCGGACGAGGCATTCAAGCGAACCCCGACAAGGTCGACGCCATCCTGGGCATGGAACCGCCCAAAACAATAAGGGAGGTCCAGAGGCTAGCCGGCCGCATGGCGGCCTGAGTCGTTTCCTCTCCAGGGCAGCGGAGCGGGGCTTGCCATTTTTTAAAACTCTCCGCGGTTGCGACGGGTTTCATTGGGACGATGACTGCGCAAAGGCCTTCGACGACCTCAAGAAACACCTCGCAACCCTTCCCACTCTGGTAGCCCCAGCACTAGAGGCTCCCCTCCTACTCTACCTCGCCGCCTCGGCAACGGCGGTCAGCGCCGTCCTCATCCTCGAAGAGGGCGCTCTCCAGCGACCAGTGTACTTTGTCTTCGAAGCCCTTCAAGGTGCCAAGACGCGGTATATGGAGCTCGAGAAGCTTGCTTACGCGCTTGTCATGGCCTCAAGAAAGCTCCAGCATTACTTCCTGGCACACCCGATAACGGTGCCATCCTCGTTCCCTCTGGCGGAGATGCTGTACAATAAGGAGTCCACGGGGCAAATCGGCAAATGGGCGGCCGAGCTTGCTCCATTCTCCCTAACATACGCCTCCCGAACGGCGATCAAATCTCAAGTTTTGGCGGACTTCCTCGGGGAATGGACCCCTCCAGCTCAGCCTGTCCCCCCGTCCGAAGACCCGGTATGGATGCTCAGCACCGACGGAGCTTACGGCGTTGCGGGCGCAGGGGTTGGCGCAGTTATTACCAAACCTGAGGGGCAGCGCCTGTTATACTCGGCGCGCCTAGCATTTCCTGGTACGAACAACATGGCCGAGTATGAGGCGTTACTCTTTGGCCTCGGGAAGCTTAAAGCGATGGGAGCAAGGCGCGTCCTCGTCCGCACTGATTCACGGCTAGTGGCGGGCCATGTGGACAAGTCATATCAGGCCAAGGACCCGGAGCTAGCTAAGTACCTAGCAGCCGTACGAGCGAAGGAACGGCACTTTTTGGGTGTAACGGTGAAGGCCATCCCTCGGGCAGACAACGAGCAAGCCGATGTCCTCGCCAAGGCTGCTAGTCAGCAGCTCCCAACCCCCCGGGGGGCATTTTACGAGGTCCTGCCAGCGGCAGCCATCGCGCAGGATAACCGTGATGCGGCCCTCGTCCACCAGATCACCCAGCAGGGTGACTGGCGGGAACCCCTTTTCGCCTTTCTACAGGGCATCGCGGAGCCAGACGACCCAATCGAGCTCCGGCGTCTACAGCACCGCGCTAGGTCCTTCAGTGCTCGGCGGTCTTTGTACAAAAGGGGTTTGCGCGCGACTCTGCGATGCCTCGTCGCGGCGCGAAGCGACTCCTCGCGAGAATTCATGGGGAGCTCTGCGGTTCGCATCTCGCACCCAGATCACTAGTGGGCAAGTCATTCAGGCAGGGTTTTTATTGGCCAACAGCTGTCACGGACGCCCAAGATCTCGTACGCCGCTGTCAAGGTTGCCAATGGATGGGACAGGCCATCCGCAGGCCCCCGACGAGCCTCAACCCCATACCCCCAGTATGGCCGCTGGCGCGATGGGGCATCGACGTCGTGGGACTGCTCCCCAGGGCCCTAGGTGGCCTCCGGTTCGTAGCGGTCGCTCTAGAACACTTCTCCAGGTGGCCGGAGGCGGTAGCCCTAGCCAAGATTACCTCGGCAGCTATGCAACGCTTCCTCTAGCAGAACATCATATGCCAATTCGGCGTGCCCAGGGAGATCACCGTCAACAACGGTCTGCAATTCGACGCAGCCCCATTTGAAGAATTCTGCGACAACATGGGCATCACGCTCCGGTTCGCCTCGGCTGGACACCCACAGTCCAACGGTGCGGTGGAGCGAGCGAACGGCGCTATCTCCGCTGCAATCAAGTAGCTCCTGGTCGGGCTACCAAAGGGGAAGTGGTCGGGTGAGCTCCACAGCGTCCTCTGGTCCCTCCTCACAACAGTCACACGCCCAACGAGGTTCACGCTATTCAAGCTCCTCTTCGGTGACGAGGCAGTAACACCTGAGGAAATAAAGACCGGCTTGAGAAGGGTCCTCGTTCAAGCACCAGAAGAGGAGCGCCAATTATCCACGAACCTCCTTGACGGAGACCGGGCGAGCGGAACAAAACATGTCATGAAGTACGCACGACAAATGGTGCGCGCTTGGGATCGATCGCTGTACCCGCGCGAATTCCGACCAGGAGACCTCGTCCTTAAGATGGCGCTCCACGCGGAGACGGTAGACAAGCTGGAATCCAAGTGGGAAGGCCCATACATCGTCGCGGATACCCTACAGAAGGGAGCATACCGCCTAGCCACGCTGGACGGGCAGACGTTCCGCCACACATGGAACGCAGACAGACTTCGGCGATATTACGCCTGAGCCGAGTGGGCAAGCGCAAGGACCTTTGACGGCTTCGGGGAGCACCCCGCCACGCTCCTGCGCGAACCGCCCTGGCACTAGAGGCTCCGAACGCGTGCAGCTCTACCACCGGGCAACAACGGCTGAGGTCGCCTCCACCTTTAAGCGGCCAGCGGTTAGTGCCTCACCTCTTGTAACCGCTCACCCGCGCAAATGGAAATTTAATAAAGTACACTGTTCACATGAATTTTCTCGTTTCCCACCAAAAGCGCGCAAAGGGTTACCTTCGTGTGCACTATCCATGAGTATAAATAAAGACGCGTGGGGGGACGCCTCCGCGCGCAGTCTCCGGACTCTAAATAAGACATAGCGTCGAGATCCGCCTCCGCACGCACTCTACGGAGTATAAATAAGATGTAGCGTCGAGGTCCGCCACTGCACGCACTCTACGGAGTATAGATAAGACGTAGCGTCGAGGTCCGCCTCCGCACGCAATTTCACCGCCCACAACGCGCGGAGGCTCGCATCCGCGCACTCTACGGAGTATAAATAAGACGCGGATGTTGTCCCTGCGCACTCTACAGAGCATAAACAAGACGCGGGTATCCCCGCACACGTGCAGGCACTGTCCTTGTGCGTACTCCCCGGAGTATAAATAAGACGTGGTCAGAGTTCCCACGCATGTAATCCCCAGAGCACTCGCGCGACTACCTAGACTAGGCGCCAGCTCTGCTACCACCCCTTTGAAAGGTAGGGGACGGAGCGCTCGCGTGACTACGTCGACTAGGCGCCAGCCCCGCTGCCACCCCTTCGGAAGGTAGGGGACGGAGCGCTCGCGCACTACCTCGACTAGGCGCCAGCTCCGCTGCCACCCCTTCGGAAGGTAGGGGACGGAGCGCTCGCGCGACTACCTCGGCTAGGCGCCCGGCTCGCGCCACCCTTCGGAAGGTAGGGGACGGAGCGCTCGCGCGACTACTTCGGCTAGGCGCCAGCTCGCTGCCACCCCTTCCAAAGGCAGGGGACGAAGCGCTCGCGCGGCTACTTCGACTGCTTCCGAAGTCCCGGGTCCGCGGCGCAGGGCGTTCGTAAGTCTGCTCGCTACTATCAGCACGAGGGCGAAGTCAAGCCTGAGGACCCGCACCTTACATGACACCCCAGCTCAAAGCATATTACACAACAAAAAGAACACGGGAGAATTGTCGCTTCGCTCATATAAGACAGGAGTTGCATTACAGTAGCAGACATACACACGGCGCGTCGCGCACCCAAACCCGGCACCATTCCTCCGAGTCCACGCCATCTTCGCCGTGACGGGCGCCCGCACCGCCTTCGCCGCGTCGAGGAACCTCTTCGAGCCAGCGGAGCACATCCCCCTCGTCGTGCAGCGTCCGCCGCAAAGCAACCGTGGCGATATCCTCCCCGATGTAATTCCAAATGTGATTGTGGAAGTTTCGGATGGCGGGCTGGGTAGCGCGAACCGCATCAGATATCATCCCGGGCTGGGCGGGCAGGTCAAGCTGGGGGTTCGCTAGCTCATTGACATGCTCACACCCACCAGCGTGCAGCAAGGCTAGGGCAAGGCCAGCACTTATGTAGCCGCAGTGGGTGCCGAAGGCCTTGGCGCCGCGAAGGGCGACGCTCGAGCCCTCTTCGATTCGCCCAAGCGTCTCCATCAGATCTTGATGGCTATGAGTGGTGTCCTCCACGTGCACGAAAAGTTCCCGGAGGGCCTGCTCCAAAGACTCCATCGCCCCCCACGCGGAGGCAGACGCGTTGTCCCAGGATAAGGCCTTCTCGGCAAGGGAAGCAGTAAGCTGCTCCTTCTCCGCCTCTAACGTGGAGATTCGCTGTAGAAGGGCGGTCCGCTCCTCCGTCGCGACGCGCTGAGCCTCCTCCATTGCGCGTTGTGCGGCTAGCACCGCGCTCTTCGCGTTTGCGCCTACCAGCTGCGCGTCGGAGATAGCCTCGTCACGTTCCGCCATCAGCACCCGAATGCGCTCGTCCTTGGCAGCGTGGGCATCGTCTGCCACACGCAGCTGGTCCTCCAGCGCCCTCCATTCGCGCGCGCGAGTCTCCTCAAGGGCTTTGCTGATTGCAAGCGTCTACACGGGCGCAAGAACAAGGGTTACCCATCAGATAAGCAAAATACATGTAGCGCGAGCAGGGATAGTTACCCTCATCTCCAAGGCACCCAGCGCGAGCGCCAAAAGGTCGCCCCCGTAGGACTGCAGCGCCTGCCAATCTAGGTGGCCGTTAGCATACTCCGCCACCTCGCTCAAGGCCCGAAGCGTCTCCCACCAAGGAACAAAGTCGAGACGCCAAGCCCTAGAGCCCCCGCCCCAGCGCCTTCGGCAACAGTTGGGACACACACAGTCCCCTGCTCAATTAGGCAAGAGACCTGCGGGCACCCCCGTTGCTCGATTCTTGTCCTCGTCTGGGAGACCTTGTCTCGCCTGATGTCGATAGAATAAGCGAGCAAATCAGAGAGAGTTTCGCGAAGTCCCGAGAGGAAAATGAACCACACCTACCTCCAGTACCCTCTACCGCGATACTTCGCCGGGCCTCCACCTGGGTCGTGATCACCTCACTGGCCTGAGGAGCAACAACCCTCTCGGCTTCAACAACATCCCCGCTGGGTGCCAGGACCTTGGTCACTGGGCCTGCCACGCTGAATCGGCCCTCGGAGATGCAGGCGACGCTTCCGCGGTTGCCTTAGTAGCCGCGGTAGCTGTCGTCAGCGACAAGGCCGCGGTTGCCGCTGGAGGCGACGAGGCATCATCTTCAAGAACAACGAGGCTCGGGCCCATCGCCTCACCACCGTGTAAGGCCTCGTCGGGGATAGTGTGCCTCTCCGAGCCGGTCGGTTCGAGCTCAGCGCCTGTTTCGCCCCCCGTCTCCACGGTCTCGATGTCCGGCGGGCTGGAGACAATGGTCTCTGATCGGACCTCGCATCGAGAGGACGGCGCCGCCACTGTCGCGTCGATTGGCAGTTCCACAGGCACCGGACGTTCCGGAACGGGAATTCCCAGGACCTCGCATACCCGGTTAATCCGTCCTTGCTTCGCCAAGGAAGTCGCGGACTCACGGGCCTTGTGCTCCGTCGCCGTGTACGGCCCAAGAACCGTAACCACCACGCGCTCCGCATCTTCTAACCGGCGCACTGCACGCGAAAGCGGAGTGTCATACGTAAGAGTTCGCGACCACCCAGGCGGTGCGTGGCCTGTGGCAGTGATACTTATAGGGCGCGGAGGGCTTATGGAGCGAAGACACCCCCGGGTGGATGCCGTCGTTCCGGTCGGGCCCCCGCCGCTCGTACTTCCAGTTACAGGAAAGAGGAGCTATCCCGTACATGGTGAACTCCTCAGTGAGGTCACGCATGTTGAACCGGAGGGCGATGCCAGAGTGTCTTCGTGCCTGTTGTTCGTCGCCGGACCGAGGCTTCACATCCAGATAGCGGTTGAATGATATCGGCTCCCCCCGGCCAGCAAGTCTTTGTGCCTGTTGCTCGTAGAACCACCGCCGTGTCCAGCCAGACTCCCACTTTCCCCGTGTAGCCAACGCGGGGAACAAATGCGCGCAATCCGTCCTCAACACGAAGTCCACGCTGCCGAAGTTCGAGTACGCCTCCCCTTCCATTTTCTTCGGTTGGCACCATGCGTCGTGCAGGATGGCGAACAAATCGGCGCTGGGACGGGTACCTTCTGTCCGCATCGCCCAAGTGAAGATGGCCAACCGAACGATTGCGGTCGAGTCAATTGCGTCAGCTCCAACCCATAGGCTCGCGACGCCGTGAACAAAGAGTGTCGACGGGATCCGGAGCCCGGCATCGAAGAACGCCACGAAGACGATTGCCTCCGATTCCCCCGGGTTCGGCTCCGTCTCGTCAGGCCCAGGCAAACGAGCCCCGGCACGGTCCTCTAGCTTCTTCTCCCGAAGAAGGGTTTGGAGGGTCTCCTCCGTGACGCGACTCCGCCCCAGCACACGGGAGCAGCGGCTCTTTGACTTCTTCATGGCATCCCAACGATGGTTGGTTTGCCTTTTGTCGCGTAGAACCAGGCGATACTCCGCCGGTGGTGGCGTCAGGCAGCGCTGGCTCGACAAGGCGCTCTCGCTAAGACGGCGCGCAGGATCGTCAGGGGCGGCGCCATTGTCAGCTGGGCGGTCGTCGCGCGTAGCCATTTTTCTCTCCCCACTACGACGACGAGTAGGAGTGGATGCGAAAGCAGCAGCGGGGTGTGCAAGAAAACGGAAAGGAGCGCGCAAGCACAAGCAAGCAGGCAGCCAAGAGGAGCATTTGCATGCCCACGGTGACACCTTATAAAGTCCCCCATCTCCCCCCGCAAGCAGAAGACCAAACGGCAGAATTACAGCGGTTCGGCTACCCACGATCGGGCAGTGCAACCGTTGATAGCCGCGGCAGGCGGCGGTAGGTGGGCGATCAGCGCGTAACGCGCCGATGCATTCCTGCCGCGTGGCCACTTTCCCTGGGGAAGAGCCGAACGGCCGTGGTCGTATGACCGCTGACATCCCACAACGCTCCAATCACAGCCTGCCTCGTGCCCCCACCCAGCGCAGAGCAGATAGAACGACCGCGACAGCCTGCCCCTGACAAGGGCCGGCGTGATTCCGGGAGTCATTAAAGCGCACTCCCAGGCCACGCAGCCACCTCTCCGCGTTGGCGCTACATCACGTGGAGCACTTCCCGAAACTCAGTTGCCCGGGGCAGCCGCCCAAGCCTTACTTCACGCCCACAAACATCCGGGGCGCGTGGTATGTCACGCCCTGACTTCGGCCCCGACGAGGCCTTCGACCTGCCTGATATCTTCGACCCCGAGGCCACGCAGCTCTGGGAGCGGAAGACACGCCGGCTCTTGCACCATCAGCACGAAGGAAAGTGTATCTAGTCCATCGAGGGTCACATGCCGATGGGACGGAGGGGGCCAAAGGGCTCAGTGGCATGGCTTCGGCCCGTGAAGCCCTTCACCATGAGAGGCTCCTGTTGTAGGGGTGGCCCCCACCTAAGCCCAGTAGGCCTGTTAGAAGGTTGTAAGGCCTAAAATGGGACATGTATAATGACATAAGTACCCCCCCAAGGGGGATACTCAAATGTAAGGGTACTATTATAAAAGCACTCCCCAAGAGGGTATATGAGTACAATGCCAGCCACGATGGAAGGGCGAAGCCATTACTCACCTAACTCTCCATTACCATACTCTCTCTCTCTGTTTGGTCTGTAACCACAACAGTACAGATGTTGGGCTTTTAACGTGTACATCGTTTAACTTGTAGACCCTGTCTTGAAAAAAATACTCCGTTTGAAAGTTAGATACTGTAGCAAAAGACAAAAGCCGTCAGCTTCGGAGGAAAATAACATGTCATCACAATTGAACTATTGTTCGTACTTTCCAATGTTGGCCCATGGAATCGGCACCGCGTGTCTTTTCACAATAGCTAATTGCCTTTCCCTGCCTTGCTATCATGCTAGGAAGCTGTTTCCCCAACGATGTGATGGCTAAGATGAGACAACCAAACTGTTGAATGAAGAGACACTAGTATAGTATAGCAAGTTTGATTCAGCATTCAGACAGTTCATATACCATGTACAGATAGTACAATAAGCCAGTGGTCAGCTGGTCTACAACTGTACTAGTTAGTTCAGTGGTCGTCGCACGTACTGGTTGACACTTGACATATTGACCACGGGTCCACGATAAGGGTTCTAATAGGGTAGTCCAGTCTAGCCCATTCCCCTATGACCCATGTGTTAAAAAGAAGGGTAAAGAGTTGCCCCGACCCTCTTTTGGGTGGGAGGCGGTTGGCTTATTGTGTTATATGGATCGGATCTTTTTATGCTCAGCGTTGTCGATGCCGCTATGGTGAAAGGGAGATAGGGTGGAGTAGATGATGCGGCGGTGATGGTGGAGGCGTCCAGTGAGGTCAGTTCCAGCCCTCGCTAGCACTGGATTGGAGACCTTGCCGGCGTTAGATTGGAGAAGAGGAGATGGGAAGAATGAGAAGAAAGAAGAGCATAACTTATTCATCACAATCAAAGAAAAACACTATGAAAATGAAGCAAAAAAAAAGAAGAAAAAAAACAAGGTACACAAAATGCAAAGAAACTCACCACCGAAGATGACAACCCCCAACGCACTTCTGCCATAGCATGGCTTGCATCTTGTGGCTCTGATGTTTCCATGCCTACCAGTGATGAGAAGAAAGAAGAGCATAACTTATCCATCACGAGGAGCCAAGCGAAAACTTTGAGTTTGATTATACATCTGTTCTTCTAGATGAGAGCGAAAGCCGGTGATGTGCTCCATTGGTTGAACTAATGAGCGTACCATTTTTGCAAGGAGTATAGGGAGTTTCCCCAGATGTATATCCATTGATCAGATATATTTTGCCTAATCATAACTCCATTTGTAAAATTCAGCAACTGGGAGTATTCTTGGTAAGCTTCCTCTGAGAGTGGCAACTAATTTAGGCCGTGTGACTCCGTTGATTGCATATAATTCTTGACAGAGATGTCCTAGTTGATGGCATACAGCTACAATCTCGGGTATTTTCTACAAAGAAGGTTTCCGTCCAAGCCATCTATTCAGAACAGTATATCTTGGCCATCCCCAAATTTCCTCATTGTAATGCCATGAAACTGTGTGATGCTTTTCATAACATCTCTCCACCAAAGAGAGCCACAGGCATTTGACGCATGAGGGACTATATTTGTGCAGTATTTGTGCCAAACTAGGTTGACCTATGGAGAGTCATTTCTCCCATAGAACTTGTGCAGTTGTTTGAGGAGCAAGCCCTTATTGAGAACATGAAGATTCAAAACTCCCACACCTCCTTTCTTCTTCAACTTGCAAACTTTGTCCCATGAAGCCAGGGGATTACAACGCACTTGAAGATCGCTGAAGCCTCTCTAGAGGCAGTGTTGTCATGCTCTGTCAATATGATCTATCACCCTTTTTGGCATTCTAAGCATGCACATGTGATAGATCGGTTGCAAGGATAGGACTTCATTGATGACCATAAGTCTTCCTTCGTAAGACAAAAAAACTCGTCATGCTAGTAAGTCGCCTTTCTACCTTGTCCATCATGGGGAAGAAATCTTTTACCTTAGGTCATGTTGTCCCAACTGGGAGACCTAAGTAGGTGAATAGCATAGATCCAATTTTGCATGCAAACACTCCTACAAGATTGGCCACTTTGTCGAGACATACATTAATGGGAATCATGATTGATTTGTGAAGGTTGACTGTAAGACCAATGGAGATTGAGAACGTCTAAAGTAAGCCTTTTAAGCAAGGAAGTTGTCTAGCGCAGGCTGAAAGAATTATAAGGGTGTCATTTGTATACTGAACCACGGGGAAATCTTCATTTCCTAGAGGCAGGATCGGATGCTTGAGTAGTTCTCTTCTAGCTGCCTCATTGATTATTGACTGTAGAAGGTCAGCCCCTAGTACAAACAAGAGCGGGTCACCTTAACTTATTCCCTTTTTGCACCAGAAGGAGTTTCTAGGTGCCCCATTTGTGAGAATAGAAGAATGGCTCGAGGAAAGAATGCAGGCTATCCAAGAGATCCATTGTCCGAAAAATGTTTTGCACGCATTACTGCCAATATGGTTGCGTGTTCCATTGTGTCAAATGCCTTTTTGAAGTCCAGCTTGAGTACTAAAATTTCCTCTCTTTTTTTCTCTGTTGACAATGGTGGATATAATTGAAGGCCCAAGCAAGGTAGTCATGTATTGTCCTTGTTTTTGTGAGTCCATACTAATTTATGTGTACTAGGCTAATGATTACCTTCTAAAGTCTATTTGCTAATAACTTTGTTAGAAGCTTTAAGACCAAGTTCAGTAGAGAAATCGTCTTGTAAGCATTCAATGTCTCAGGGCTTAGCTTCTTTGGGACTAGAGTGATGTATGATCTATTGATGCTTGTGATGTTAACCATATCATTAAAGAAATCCTAACACATCGTATAGAAATCATGCCTAATTATATTCCAGCACTTATGAATGAACTAGTTACGTACCCATGCGTTGCAACGGAACTCATTGAATGTATAGAGAATCGTGCTATAGAAGACAGTTATTCTGATTGGTTAGAAAATAGAGAATGGTAAGAAGTTAAGAGAATAGAGCGGTTGGAGGAGAATGAACGTACAAGCACCAACTCATTCTTTTATAATAGTAATGATAGGTCATTAAACCCATTTGGTCATGGTGCTTTGTCCCGTGGTAGCATATTGACCATGTCATCCACCTCTTTTTCAGAACAATCAACAGCCAGGTCTTAAAGATGGTCAAGGACTGGCATTAGCTCGGTCAAGGCAAAGTGCATGGTGGGGTGAGTAGTTGTTCCCATTCTTTGTTTGAAGGCATTCCAAATGGCCACTGCTTTGTCATCATGGGAACATATTGTAGTTCTATCATCCATAGTTAAGGAGGGTACCGAGTTTCTTCTATGACGCTCAGTTGCCATCGCATGGAAGTGCTTAGTATTTTTGTCTCCTAGCTTTTCCTTGAGTAATGGTGTTGGTGTTTTAGTAACCTTGAGTAATGGTTCTTAATTATGATTCGGAAGTTCCTTTCTTCTACATATAAGCACTGCTGTTCTTCCAAGCTGTCCATGAAAAGGATTACCGTCAAACAATTCTGAATGAGAAGGTTTAGCTGATAAATGGATTTGGTCTAGATTTTGAGTCCCTTGCAAAGGCTTTTGAATCACGTTGTGATCCTAGAAGCACTATTTGTTTGCTGCACTGGCAAGTTCTAGTAGAGGCTGACTACATCAAGGAATCCTGGGTGTTCTATCCAGTAAGATTCAAACTGAAAAAGATTTGATTTTGGGATGATCGTGTCTATGTGGACTATGCATGGAGCATAGTTAGAAGTATTTTTGGAGAGAACACGGACCTCAGTGTGCGGGAAAGAAATGGTCCACTCATTTGTTGTGAAAAACCAATCCAGTTGTTCCAACAGAGGGTCTTCTTGCATGTTACTCCAGGTATAAGTTCTACCATTAAGGGGCAACTCAGTGAGTCCAAGGTTGTTGATGATGTTGTTGAGGATCATGATGTCATTCGGGTTTTCTCTTGGTTTGTTTCTGTTCTGAACTGAGCGAATGAAGTTGAAATCTCCTATGAGTATCCATGTTTTGTTGAGTTGGTATGTCTAGGTGAAAGAGCCAATGTACAAACTCATCCCTTCTATGCCCCTCACATGGGCCATAGTTGTTAATGAGGGTCCATTTATCTGAGTTCTGAACTGATGAGAATTCAATTATCTGGGCAAACTAGGTATTAAGCATTTGGGTTCCACTAAAAACTAAACTATTCCAGAGAACAATCAGCCCCCTAGAAATGCCAACGGAAGGTGAATAAGTGAATTTATCCAAACTTTTGGGAGCAAAATTATGGATGAAAGAGTGTTCAAAACTATCCCTTTTTGTTTCCTAAAGACATGCAATAGAGCAAGCGCTCTCTATGATCTTATCTCTAATGGATCTCCATTTTTCCAGAGAGTTCAATCCTCTTACATTCCAGTAGAGTACCTTCCAACTTCTAAAGTTTTGTGACAAGTTCATTAATAACAGAGAACAGAGCTTTATCAGGCAGAATGCAAAGCATTACTAACATAAAACATTGTTAATTATGGAGATTGCCAAGCTACACTATGTAGTTGATTCTCCATATTTCCTTCTATGATAATACCATTCCATTGTCACCATAGGACACTCATAATAGTGATTATGGCATACTATGGTTGTGCTTAGATGAGCTCTAGTAGTAAGATTAAATACGACACAAATATTACCAATTGAAACCTGAAACATGATAATGGTAGTTGTAACGTGGGTTACCCTTGGAAATAGGGATTTTTATAAAATGGTAGAGACTCGGGCGAGAGGTTGGTTTGAGACCAAAGCAAGTATTGCCTGAGGTCTGAATTGTTGATTTGTCTCGCCTGAGTTGATTAAGAACCGAATCCATGTTCACTCATTTTTACACTAACCATGCAACCATAAGTCTGGTATGGGATGGACCTAGCCAACTAATTTGCTTGGTTTTGGTATGGACTCCTATACCAGTGTAACATGTTGGGGATGGCCCGTGGGGTCATTGCCTAGTTAAAAAGTGATAGGGTGAACCTATAGGGGTCAGTGCCCAGGTAGGACCCAAAAGGTCCCTGCCCTTACATAGAGTGCACACTCGACCGATGAGAGACTCCCTAGCAATGGGGGTATCTTAGCGCTGAGAGTCATACCTATGGAGTGTGGAAAAGCATCAAAGCTAAGCATTGTAAAGGTCTTGTTATGATTACTCGGTCATAGGACTACGGAAGCATGTAATAACCGACATTATCAACCACGAGTTGAAGAACAGCGTTAAACCCTTTGGCACGACATAGTCACCAATCTCCACAGCATCATCCACTACCTTGTGTGGCAACATCAACGGTGCCATAGGGTGCAGCCACATCGCCTCCTTCACTACGGCCTAGAGGTATGACATGTTTGAAACATCGGGCTCCTCCATAATTTTCTTGCCTCCAAGAATGTCCTTAATCTCCACCCGCACATTGGCCATCATGCTCGGGTTCTGGAGCAGCTCGACCATAGCTCACTCTACTATGAGTGTGGTCGTGTTGCTCTTCACCACGAAGACATTAAACAGTATGACTAGCATGTAACGTCCTTATTTCTAGAACTGTTAGAATCCCTCACAACTCCCCAGGATTGTTTAGTTGCAAAATACTATACACGAGTGTGCATCATGCCAACACAATCTTACAACATAAGATCCAAACTTTATTACAGAAGTAAGACTTAATAGCCAGGTTTGGACACAATGGGGTGTGCAAGCCCAAAGTTTATTTTACATCACATAAAAGACTCCACAAGCATGCCTGAGTGAGGGCGAGACTCAAAACCACTGGACATCTACACTGTAGGACTCTTCATGTTCTTTATCGATAGTTTCTTCATTATCCTCCCAAGACTCTTCTGTTAATTTTTTTGCAAGTAATGAATACAACCATACCCAGTAAGTCAGAAGGGGAAATCCTAATTAACTATTTGCCAAGGTTTTCAAGGAATAGGAATGTATTGGCTTTATTAATTTGGTTGTGGATGCAATTTTATTGGTAATTGTTTTGAACACAAAGTAATAAAGCATTTACTTATTAAGGTAATGGGGTTTCAACAAGTTGATTTCTAGACTGAAATATTATGAAAGCTGTTTATGCCTTGCTATTAGAATCACCCATTAAACACGGCTTCATTTACAGGAAGCACGACGTATTCAAATATAATTTGCTATACTTTGCAGAGTTGCCCAACTTTACCCACAAGATTTCTCAAACTCTCAATGACATGCAATAAACATGCAACAGGTAGTGTGTGACTGAGTTGAGAAAACGAGGTCTTTCACTGCTCTCCTCTTTCTAGTCTCTACCCGGTAAGTTATGGACCATACATTATCGAGGATCCATTAGCCAATGCGGAACACTACTGCCTGATTCTGAGTGGACCTACCATTGTCAAGTATTGTATTACCATTTCCATACCACCTCCTTTGTCCTTAGGCCACTCCCACAACAGAAACCCCATCACCCTATAGATATTCAATTGATTCGAGGGTTTGTAAATTTGCTAGATGAGCCTACCTCCCAATTCTCTCTTCCACATAGAGGCAGAGAGATCTCAAAATAAAATTGTGTTAGTTAAATTTGAAATCAAATATCTCAAACATATCTTGTTTGCGCAATAGAAATTTCAACATTTGGAATTTAAGAAGAAAATCTTGTATGCTATACTATACACCGCACAATTGTGTGGGTCAATCAGCTAGTATATCTATTATATATTAAAACTCGGCGATAGGCCTTTTACAAATGCTAAGAAAAAACAAGAAAATTATGTTAGAAGTTCTCAAAAAAAATTGACCCTTAAATTAGTGGACCCTAATTTTAAAGGCTTTGCCTTAGAGATATATTAATTTAAAAAGGATCTAAAAACATCTAACCCTTAATTTAGTGGTATCCAATTTTAAAGGTTTAGATTCAACAGTTGTCTCAGAGATATATTAATTTAAACAAAAGAAATAGGTAGCCCAACTTTAATTGAAAGGTTGAGAGTGTAAATTTCCTCAATTGACCCATCTCTCAATCCTCACTTTCACACAAAAAGCAAAAGATCTCAAGATAAAATTTGCTAATTAAATATGAAATAAATATCCCAATTTCAAATTTAGATTACAAAATATAAATTTTACAATTTGGAATTGCGTGAAGTTATACTATACTACACCAAACCACACAATTATGCATGCCAATTGGCTAGTAATTAAAACGATAGAAAAACACCGCGTTCGCTTTCAATGGCTAAGAAATTACCATTAACTGGAGGAAAATAATAAGATCTACACCGTCAATTATGGTGGGTCCATATTATAACGGTGAAGATAGATCAAATACATATTGGGGCTATTAAATATTAGAGTTATTTAACAAATACAACTCTATTTTAAAATGTAAACTCATGTAATATAGTATTGTCGATGTTTTACTATCGATCTTACGTATGATTATTTGAATTCAAAGAAACTCTTAAAGACCTGGCTACAATCACATAGAGAAAGGACACATGAACTTTTATACAGGTTCGGGCCTTCTCCTGAGAGAATAACAATCCTACTCCTGTGTGGCTATTGCTCAATGAATAGTTTACAATCGAGAGAGATGGCGAAAATCTTGCTTCTACTTCTATTCTCCCTCAGGTCTGTCTCATCTTCAGTCCGCCTTCTCTCCCTGATGTCAACCTTTATATAGCTTGTGAAGTGACGGCAGTTTGTTCCATGCCAAGAGGTGCCTTAATGTTTCGGATGATAATCGCCCAATGAGAGTTATTATCAGAGAGACGTGGCACCTCATTGTGCAGCAGTTACTGTTAGAAAGAAGTTATGCACAGTTATTTCAGAGACTAATCACGCATACTAACTATCCTATCAGACAGACCTAGAATATAACAAGCTGTCGTAGACAAACCAGTCGAAATTAAACTAGTCGCGAAGAAGCTTACGAACATATAGTGGGCGTAAAATAACTTACAACCATAACATACTCGTAGAATAGCTTACAACCACGTCATGCTCATAGAATAGCTTACGACCATGCCATGCTTGTAGAATAGCTTACGACCATGTCATACTCGTAGAACAGCTTACGACTAGAGAGTGGTCGTAGAAGAGGCTTACGACTAATTGGCTAAGTTCGCCCCTTACTCGTAAGGGGTACAACTAAGAAGTGTAATGATGTGATAATATCATAAATAATAATTTGAGGATTGTTATATCCTCGTTAAGTATCTACTCAAGCAATTGCATGAAGAATTCGACTAATTCTATTGAATCAAAACGGACAAGGAGACCTGTAAGTGTGTACACGTAAGTCCAATAGGCTGATGGAGAATAATTCCCGCGCAAAGGCTAGACGCCATTGAAGGGCCATAGCCATATACATGGCCCATTAACGTATTCACCTTAACTGGGCCATTCGCCGGCAACGAAAGTAGCCTTCACTTGGGCCATAAACCTTTCTTCTGTCTCCACACTACATTTTTCACAGGCAGATCACGTCAACAGATATGTAGAAACCAGACGTGCTCAAAGCGAGCAGCGTATGGCTACGCCGTGTCTTACATCTCTCTTGCAGCAGCAGATGGATGGAATGGGCAGAATAGATTCACGACAAATGATGTGGGCTCTGACGAGCGAAAGCGAGAGGTCCTTTCCTACTCGCTGCACGCACAGCACAGGCGAGGCCGTGCCAGAAGCGCCGCTGCACGCATGCCACTGAGCCGAGGCACTGACCATGCGTATGCATGCACGCAGCTTTGATCGATCGATCGATCGATCGGTGGAGGCATATGTGCAGTAACAGGCGACAGCGGCAGGAGGAGCAGGATGAGGTCTACAGCGAGACACAGATGAGAGAGAGAGAGAGAGATGATTGCTCGGAGCATGTGCCATGATTGACCACACGAGACGGGAGGAGAGGACGACGTCTCGCCCTTCCTGCCTGCCACCGTCCCAGTCGCATGCCGCCCATACGGCCGCGGCAAGCGGCGAGGGCAACTGTAGCTTTCGCTCCGAGGCCACGAGTCCGGCCTGCCTGCTACTACCATTTGTCGCGCGTGTCGCCGTGCGCTCGCCCATGCTGCCTTGGTCGCATGCTGAGCTTGGCATTATTGCCAACATCTTATTAAACTCGTTGCAGATCACACTGCCGCCCAGTCATCCGCAGACAAGAGACAGGTTCCCCTTATACCGTTTCAGACAAAAAAAAAAAGAAATTCTCGTAGCCTTCGTTAGTCCGTAACTAATCGATTACACTACTACGTATGCGTATCCTCAACAACCTAATTAGAACGCAGGAATTTCACTAACAATAGTTCGATTTTCGCTGGAAATAGAAAAAGTTTCCGCGTTACTTAGATACATTCGAAATATACTGCTTACGCCGATTACGATCGATTCGGACCGTTCATCCATGTCATGTCATGATGCCGAAACAGCAATCAATCATCAGTTCTCACGCGCGAGGATGCTCTCTGCCAGGACGAAAGCCCCGCACCCACCTGCGCTGCTCGGATGTAACATTGACCCTTGCAACGGCGGTCGATCCATCGAGTTCATCAAGTTGACCAAACAGCGCTCGTGCCAGCGCTACTGCCACAACTTAAGGTCCTGCTTATTTGGCCTTAGTTTCTAACTTTCAGATTATTTTTTATTATTTTTAAATTTTATCTTTTTTTAACTTTTCAGTTTATTTTGAGCTTTTTTACCGGTTCTTTTTTTCGTATTCGTTTACATTATATGTGATAGGCTAACCTATTTTTATTTTTAAATTTTTTAAATTTTAATTATACCAAATAAATCATCGTTAGCTACAACATAATTTTAATCAACTACAGTAAAAATTCAGCCGTAATCTATCAAAATTAAATCCAACCGAGCACCACCCTACACTGTCGACACTACAGCAACAGCCCCGGGGAGTCGAGCTCTGCGTGCAGCGATCTACTGCTTCGTTTTTTTTTTTGACCTTTTACGCTCTCCGACCAGACCAGGTACGTTGACGAGCCGGCGCGTCGCGCGGGAACTCGTGTGCTCCAGTATGTGGTATGCCGCTACGCCTTGCAAGATGCAGGACTCGTCAGGCCCACCAGGGGAGTACTGCTACACTTCTACCGCATGTGCCGGTTCACGAGGTAGAGATCGGGCACAGTGCATGTATTTACGTCTCCGTGCACAGTCCATGGGCCATACAAGAAAAAAAATCGGTAACGTACGTGCATAGTGCAGTATACGATCACCTATTTCTGTGGTAAAAGGCCATGCTTTTTTGGGGATTTTGGGGTGGTTTCGGCTTAACTTCTCCTGAGGTCAAAATAAATATGGTGGTTTCTTCAAGCAGTTTTTGGAATCTGCTTTTTTAAACGGCTTTTCGAGCAAACCAGTGCATACGTCCGTCTATGTCAACATCTTCGTTGTCCGTTATCATCTCAAAAAAATATACGCAAAAATCATCAACCGCGGCGTAAAAAAACAGAGCAAAAAATACAAAGCATAGAGCCCACAACATTGGTGTGAGCTCGTTTGTTGGTCAAGCAGGAGTCGAGTCCAAGCCAAACCCGGCCCACGGACCTCGGGGGAGCCGCCGAGCCACACGGCGCCACGCAACATTAGGGTGAGCCCGTTCATTGGCCAAACTAGAGCCGAGTCCAAGCCAAGCCTAGCCAACGGAGCCCAGGGAGCTGTTGAGTCGTACGGCACCACGCCAATCACCAAAAATGTTCGTGGGCCCTACTCGGTTCGACACAAGTAGGTCGGACGGGCAGCGGCCGTACTAATGATTGCGTCCGGCACGCTGTTGGCCTAACCCCAACAGGTGGGCCTGGCCACGCATGATTGGGATTCCAAGCTCCACGTGGTCCACCCGCCAATCAGGGCTCGGCATGCCGATTAGGGCGGGGCTGCCCGTTCGTTCATTCGTTCACATGGCCGCGTCGTAGACGGACAGACGCCGGACATATCGGTTCAAGAAAGAGCTAAGCTACGCCATGGGGATGATTGACCTGTAGAAGAGAAGCGGTTTTTTCTTTCGAAGCGGCGCGGAAGAAGTTACGGGATATTTTTGCGTGTTAAAAAAATGGTTAGGAACAGAGAGTAAAAATTATTGACCCTCGTGTCGTGTCCCCTGTCGAAGCACATGTTGTCATTCCTACACTAGTGGTATCGACTTCCGACACCTATGACGAATGGATGATAGGCCCTTGCAGCGCCCCTACTAGCTCACCCGGCGTACCGACGGTCACTCGGAGGCGCCCTACCTCAGCACAGCAATGCCGCGCTTGCTTCCCCTCCACACCTGAGCCCAGTTTACCGACCGCTCAAAGGAAGAGATAGCAACGCGACGACTGGCAAGTTGGCGAGGACGAAAGCTTTGCGCCTTGCTCGAGCATCATTGGGCAACTCGCGAGGTTTTCTAACCCTTTTGCACCACGCCTCCCGATTTTTTCAGGGCGAAAACGCACGAATGTCCAGTCCCCATCAGGCGGCCGCGGGAGGGAAGCGCCTCCACAGCCTCGCGTTTGCCCGCCGGATCACCCAAGATCACGCCCGTCGCTGTCAGATTTCGCTTGACAGTTACCCTGTTTCTAGAACTGAGACATGCGCATCCGCATCTTTTACCACTCGTCGGACGCAATATCTTCCCCGCTTTCCCACCGCACCGAAACCACAGCTCGGCTCAGCTGCTCGTTTGGTTTCTCATCCAGAGACGGACCTAGCGGTGGGTCAAGTGGAGCGTCAGCCCCCCTACCACTGATCGGCTGTGTGTAACTCTCTCATCCCCTACAGCTCTACGCTATCTATATAAATGACTTTGTCAGGGTTAAAAAGTCTTTGTATGATAAAGAAAATTATATTTGTAGTAGTGATTACAAGTCACAACAACATCTTGGCTCTTGACGTGGAGCCTTTCTCCCTCTTGTATCTACAAATCTATCGTAAACGGGTAACTCAGTATTTTAACAAATCGGTCAGTAAGTTCTATTAACCTCCAAAATTTCGATCCTCGGTCCGCCGCTGTTCTCATCCGTCTGTCCATGCGAGTCAAAAAGATTTCGCCAATAAAAGGCAGCTGCGACGTGACCGTGCATGTGTAATTGTGTGCACTGCACACGCGCACAGTGGAACACACGACTGTGGGCTCCAAGCACGTCGGCCTCGCCCGTACCTCGCCGGTCGTGGCCGCACGATGGATGGATCAACGGGCGAGACGGGGCCTGAGGTGGGGGGGCCCGCCGCGGGGGCGCAGGCAGGGTGCACGCCGTGCTCTCGTAGGGCCTCGTGCGTCACCTGAGCTCCCTACGGCTCCTAGCGATAGGATGGGGGGCCGTGCTGTCCCGACCGCTCCTGTCCGTCTGATCGCCTGCGCTACGCTTGCTCTTCGTGCCCTCAATAATTGCCGTGGCCGTGGCCGTCGCCGCGGGTGACCGACCCCTCACGGTGGCACGCCGGCGTGACAGGTGTGACGCCACCGTGGAAACCCCGGATCAAATGATGCGCAGCCAAGGCCGGTCTTGACCTTTCGGGGGCTAGGGCGAGATAGAAGCCAAGGGCCCTTTATTCCAAATTTCAATCAAAACACGTAACATTTTTGTTACTTTTCAAAGCAGTATACAATACGTCATAAAAGCGGGTAACCTCGTGTTTGTGCAAAGTACAATAATAAAAACAAGGAAAAATTACAAATACCCCTCAAAAGTCGGTTGAAGTTTGAATTACCCCTCTACAACTACTTTTGTGGCCGCGAGCGCACGACTCACCAGCATATGTTGGTAGAACTCTCGATAAAATGGAAAACTTATTGATCATTTAGTAATCACTAAAAGTTTTTGAGAACCGTTGGCCATTTGTGTTTACCTGTCGAAAAAAATTGTATATCTTGTAGTGGGAGATAGGGTCTGACTCCAGTCAACAACTCCCTGCCAATAGCAGACTGTGTGTACGTAGGTCATAGTAAGACTTGAGATCTAGCATATGACTAAGAAAATAAAAAAAATATGAAAAATGACTAAAACTTAGAAGACAATTATGGATGACTCATAGTTCAGAACTTGTTTTTGCTAAGATAAGGTTTAAATAATTTCTAAAATATCAAGAATGTTTTTTACCTAGTATTTGAGCACAATTGGCTAAACTTGATCTTCTAAAAATTTAATTGATTCAATTAAGCTTTTTAGTTCTATTTAGCTTTCTTGACATGGCCTAGTTCATACATGGATATCTTTAGTTAAACTTGTCAATTTTGAAGCCTTGCTTAACTTAAAATCAAATTGAATGCTCTAAATTGTGCTATCTTGCCTAAATTGGTTATGTATGTCTTTTCATGATCTAGATAAATTTGTATGTACTTTATGGTTTCAAGTGATATATTTTATATTTAAACCTACACTGGATAATTTTTAAAACTCTTTTTTAGGTTGTACATTTTTATTTATGCATATATACTCTTTCTTGCTCCCTTGTTGTTTACAAGTATTTTTATGCATCATTTTAGGGGGAGAGTGAGTATTTGTGAGTTTGCATTGCTTTCTTGACCCTTGATGACTATTTTGCCAAAAGAGAAAGAATGATTAAGGCAGATTTGCTATTAGTCTAAATAGAGTGAAATTGATGAAAATGAACTTAAAAGGGAGAATGCTTAAAAAGGTGAAAAGGGGGTGAATGAGCTTTGGGAGGTTGCATTAGAGCAAATTGAGCTTTTATGTGAGAAAAATGTATTTTGGATCTTTTATAATCTTTTCCTTTTAAATGGTCTTGTATTTGTTCTTATTTTCTATTTTAGGCTTCATCTTGGTATGACAATGGACACGATGAATAATTGTTCTTTTTATTTATACCATAAGTAAGATTTTGCTTTTTTAGGAGTTTTAGGTGTGGATTGGAGTTTTTGTTGAAAACTTGTTCTTTCTTAGTCTTAGCACTATTCCATATCTTGCCATTATGGTTATCTTATTTCTTTCTCTTGAAAATAGACCACATGTGGCTCTTGTAACTTATTTGATTTAAAAGTCTAAAATTCAAACTCAAATTGTTAATTTTGGGTGTTTATCAAATTACTCATCAAAGAGGAGACTGTAAAACCATACGGTGGCAGCCCCATGATAGTGATAAGTATTTGATATTACTTATACCTTATTTTTGTTGTTTGAGTTTGATTTTGAGAATTTGCATTTTGAGTTACTGCTTTCTGAAGCTGGTAGTCGTACCAGTGTTGTAACTACGGTATGACTGACCTAAGTGGTAGTAGTAGCCTGTGGTTATCGGTAGCTATTTTCTAAGGTCTTTTTGGAGTTTTTAGGTTAAGACCTAGTGCGGTAGTATCGGCATTGAAATCGTGGCACGACCGGAGTGTAACGGTATAATCGGGGTAGAGTTGGCGGTATAATCGGCTTGGTGGCTGCAATTAAACCAATCCTTGTGCTAATTAGGTTTTAAGTGTTGGTTTTGATAATATTAGTCACGGCTGAAGTCCATACAAGTGATAGTGTCCATACAAACGTTAGTTATGGTTGTGATCGTTTTGGCTTCAGCTTTTAGCTTCCGGCTTATTTTTCACTATTCATAAATTGCGTCTTTTTCTGAACTTTTGGTTTTTTGTTGAGTTTTTTTGCCGGTTCTTTTTTCCCCGTATTTGTTTGTATTATACGTAATGGGCTAACATATTTTTAATTTTTAAAATTTAATTATGCTAAATAAGCCTCGATCAGCTACAACGTTTTTCACCAAACATTGCTTTTCACCATAAGCCACCAAAAAGGCCAAATGATCACCATATATATATATATATATATATATATATATATATATATATATATATATATATATATATATATATATATATATATATATATATATATATATATATATATATATATATATATATATATATATATATATATATATATATATATATATATATATATATATATATATATATATATATATATATATATATATATATATATATATATATATATATATATATATGTATATATATATATATATATATATATATATATATATATATATATATATATATATATATATATATATATATATATATATATATATATATATATATATATATATATATGTATATATATATATATATATATATATATATATATATATATATATATATATATATATATATATATATATATATATATATATGTATATGTATATATATATATATATATATATATATATATATATATGTATATATATATGTATATATATATGTATATATATATATATATATATATATATATATGTATATATATATATATATATATATATATATGTATATATATATATATATATATATATATATATATATATATATATATATATATATATATATATATATGTATATATATATATATATATATATATATATATATATATATATATATATATATATATATATATATATATATATATATATATATATATATATATATATATATATATATATATATATATATATATATATATATATATATATATATATATATATATATATATATATATATATATATATATATATATATATATATATATATATATATATATATATATATATATATATATATGTATATATATATATATATATATATATATATGTATATATATATATATATATATATATATATATATATATATATATATATATATATATATATATATATATATATATATATATATATATATATATATATATATATATATATATATATATATATATATATATATATATATATATATATATATATATATATATATATATATATATATATATATATATATATATATATATATATATATATATATATATATATATATATATATGAAGCCTCTTTTCTACTCCTGTAATTACACCCTATGTCGTATCTCACAACGTAGGGAGTATCTCGCGTAACGAGGAGTATGTACATGTAGTATATGAGTATTTAAGACTATATAGGTGGTATGAACAATTGTTCAGAGGTGGTATGTACATTTGTTTTGAACATACTCCTTTTTATGTACGTATATAAAGGTATTTACAAAATACGCTAAAAACTATGGACTCACTTGCAATTTTTTCGTGTGGTTCACATTAGAATATCTTATAATTAGTATATGAGTATACCTAAAGTGATAAAGGAGTATTTTAAATTTATTTAGATGGTATATATATATATATATATAAATAAAAATTGAGAGTCAATTACATATGAATTGTGCGAGTTCTCGATTGCTTTGTCTTTTCTGATCAGACGGCTTGCTTAATTCCTATCTGACACTAGTAATGGGTACTAGCTAGGCATGTACTAGTTGGTACCAGTATATATTTCTGTATCGGCACATTAATTGGGCAGAAGTCCTGTTTAACCTTAAGTAGTCCTTTTGGAACATTGTTTGAACGAAGATCACCCTTTCATTTTCTTTAGTAAAATCAGGTGCATGGTCTTTTTCAGTGAGATGAAACGCTGGGCGGTATATGACCCCTACTTCGCACTTGAACAGAAGAGTCGCTTTTGCCACGAAAGGAACCTCTTAGCAATGTATAGCACTATCAGCTAGGGGGACTATTTGATAACGGCTGTGGCTTATGGTTTTTAGCTGAAATTTTTGAATTTTGACTGTTTACGGTATATATTACGGAGAGAGATACTTACTTGCGATTTTAGATGGTACAGATGTTGGGATTTTAACGTGTAAATCGTTTAACTTGTAGACCCCGTCTTGAGAAAATACTCTGTTTGAAAGTTAGGTATTGTAGCAAAAGCCAAAAGCCACCAGTTTCGGAGGAAAAGAACATGCCCAATATGCACAAACAATTATAGTATTGTAATAGGCACCCATTGTACACGCATGGGGCAAGTGAACCCATCGGACTGTTCATATAGCTTTTTAGGTTTGACTTTTAGGTTTAAGTTATAAAAAAAATTTATAAAAAGATATTCACGTACAATTTTAGTCAATATAAATGAAATCATTGTAATATGTATTACAATCGACTAATAGACCCTGTCTTAAAAAAACACGCTGTTTGAAAGTTAGGGACTTAGAAAAGCAGTTTTTAGAGCATATACATCCCTTAACATTTAAAATAAACGCTAAGGTGGACACATCACCTCTCTCCATAAGACCATTGTTAGCTACTTTTACCCCAACCCTTAGCACTATCTATAGGTGCTAAAGGTTCAACTTTTTCTAAAATAACACCAACTGCCAAGGTTACTTCGGTGCCATGCAATCCGGACTTAGCACTCAATCTCACATCCCTTAGCATGGGTGCTAAGAAATTTCGCTCTCCTATAGAATTAGCTTAGCACCTAATGATGCACATGCTCCTGGAAGCAAATATGAACAGTGCCATAATTGCCACCCATCCAACCACAAGCCCAACCATCTAGTACCGTTTCTTGAACGAGACGGTTTCTTAAAATATATTCTCTCGATATTTTTTAAAATTCAAAACTATATACATCGTCTACGTAGGTTTCTCTATTATTAATCGTCGTCTTAAAAAACACAGATAAAATCATCAGGTATAACCGAAAACCATGTGTCACGGCCAAAAAAAAAAAAAAAACAAGGCCACGAGACATGTTTGGCCGTAGGCAAGGGCTGGAGCAGCAGCACGGCCATAGGCAACAGCACCATCATGCTCCAAGCTCCATGATTGAAGCTAGTGAACAACCCATCGGTTTGTCCCCATTGTACACATCAACAGGATTGCTTAATATCACGCAGGTAGACACATGCCATAGGTGATGATGATGGCGTCGGATGAGGAATTGATGACCATAGTCATGCGCGTGTGTGCAGACAGTGCCTGCATGCATCCATCCAAAAGAATTTGCATGTTCCATCTAGCCTGCTTATTTTAAGTCTGGATTTAGGCTTGCTAGGACATGTACTGCAGAATTATTGCGCGCCTAAAGGTGAGATATCATGTCGTGCCCTAATCCAAACAACGAGTCTTCATCATTCCGTCTAGGAAGAAGGCTTTCCTGTAGTTTCCGTATGGCATTATTAGTTCTAGGTGATTCCTAATCTACATCTAGTGCGTCCCATGCTATGTTCGGTCCCTCCGGTCCGGCACGGATTTAGGCCCATATCAAAATAGGTTTCAGTTTGAGATGTACAAAAATTACTAGTGTATAACTCAGATAAATTTAGCTTAGCCTAAGTAATAGTTTAGTGGTTCAGCCCGTGTAGGCAAATGGTCCGCTCCACTCCTCCGGCCCTCTCCTCGACCTGTTGCCTGAGCGGCTCACTGGCCTAGCCATGCTGCCAGCTTGCACAAAATCCACTCACGTCGCTTGGACGCCCGGCACGCCCGGCAAGTAGCCAACCCTAATTGCCTCCATCGCAACCTCCCCCAATCCCCCCAATTGCATGGTGACGCCCCTCGCCCACCAACTCCCACACCGCACCGCCGCCCTTTGGCCCAGCTCCCTCCCCATGTTGCCGCCCTTCGGCCTAGCTCCCTCCCCACGATGCTCCCTCCCGCCAACTTCGATGGCGAAGTCGTGCAAGGGCTTGGCTATGGAGCTCGTCAAGTGCCTCAGCGAGACCAACTACATCAAGGTCGGCTGGATTCCTCCCTCTCTTTCTCCTCCTTCTTCTCTTCTCCCCACGCATCCGCTGCACCGCCACTTGTTTCGATCTGATTCCGTGTGGTTAGCGCGGCCTAGATGCCACCATCAAGTTTCGTGGCTCTTGTTACCAATATGAAGGAGGGAGTCGGAAGTGGATCATCCAACCTGTTTCGTTGTCAGAGTTATGGGTGCTGTTTGAGACGGTGGTGCTAACTAGTTGATGCGGTCCTGCGCAGGTGCAGAAGAGATCCTACAAGGAGTGTGCCAGGGAGAAGGTGCCCAACATCACCAGCAAGTGCGCACGACCTGTGGGCTATGGGATACCTACTTCAACTGCAAAAGGAGCCAAGCATGTCTTGATTTTGCTTACGCCAGTTTCTTTTTGATAAGTTTGCTGTTGTGGTAGGCTGGTAGCTATTTGTGGTAGCTGTTTTTGCAAATTGACACTGTAACGCCCCCGTTTCTGGGAGGAACAGGAGTGTCACTAATCCGCAACCACCAGGAGTTTGGTTACGGATCGAACAAGTATCATAGCTGCTTACGAACATTTAAGAAGAGTTAGCTTGATTGAAATAAGACCTAACGGTCAATTTTGACAATAAAACGGGCGCACAAGCCCAACAGTACTTACATTTCAGAAGAATCGCAAAAGCACCACAGGAAAGCCTGAGTGCGGTCGCAACCCTAACACGAAATCTTGAATTGCCTTCTTTTCTTCTGGTATCTGTGAAATTTTGCTAGTCTGAGTACTCCAACCCCGTACTCAGCAAATCATAAGGGAAACCCTAACTTACTATATGTACGGATCAACAAAGGAAGGGAGTATACTTGGTTTATTAACTTGAGTGGATGCAGTTTTATTTGCAAACATTTTGATAAAACGGACCCAAAACTACTCCTCAAGATCTCAGGGGTTTTCATGAAAGGTTAATTGACCAACTGAACAAGTTAAAGCATGTACAAATCTACTTAAGTTTCGCTGCTGGAATTACCCAAGTGACACAGCTCCATTAACCGGGAGCACGGCGTATTCGAATACCATTTATTTGACTCTGCAGAGTTTGCTCAGCTTTACCCACATGATCCCTTAACTCCCGCGACAGAGTTAAGAAAGCCAGGTCGTTTCACTGCTCAATTCTTTATATAGGCTCTACCCGGTAGAATCCACTTGGGTCTGGCACATAAAAACTCCCGTCCGCTTCGAGTGGACCCTACCGTTGTTAGGCATCCACAGCACGGCCTACCTAACCTCACTTCTCAACGTCCTCCTTCTCTCTTGTAGAGTTTCAATCGAGTCGAGCAGCTACTAGACCAGTGTTGACAAGTCAACTCCTGTGGTTGAGCGATCACTATAACATTTGCTCAGCGTAAGGGTTTTAGTCCTTATATTTTCACATGGTCCGCAACATCGCTAGGTCCGCGACCCTACCTAGGGTAGGCGGTGGGCGAAAGCCGTCTCGCGGCTCCCCACAACAACCTCACCTTAACTTCAATCCTAGGGTAAGAGATGGGCGAGGACCATCTCGCGGCTCCTTCCCCAACCCTTACCCTACCTTGTGCACGCTGACACTCTCTGCCCTAGGGTACGGTGTCCCATACCACCCTACCCTAGAGTCGGGTTTTCCAAATTCTATTAGCCCGCAGTCACAACCTTACTAGTGTAAGACTTTGTGTGATAATAATAACCTACAGTTATCTAGATTAACAGATAATTATTTCTATGGTTACAAAGGCATGGCTACAAGATTAACATGGCATTTGTCGGTGATAGGTTTAACTACATATCATGTCATTCTAAACATTTTATTTTACTTTGAACTAACATTTCAGAACTAGCTTAATGCAAATAGCATAATAACGTAATTAGATGACATAGGATACAACATGGTCAAGGACTTGCGATTTGCCGTTAATCTGGATGATCTCGGCGAGCTCGAACGTAGAAGCTCTTGGATCCTGAGACTGCACCTGAACTTCCGGGATCTCCGAAACCAGCGCAAACACATAAAACAAAATAAGTCCGACTTGAGCCTAATCAAGCGAGGAAAAATAAACTATTTAAAAAGGAGTAAAATGCATAAATCCTCAAATAGGAATTTTTGGAATTTGTTTGGGATGAAATTGGGGAAAACGGAGGTCAAAAATGGGTTCAGGACATCAAATGGAGCAAAGTGGTGAAATTTGGGAATTTTCGGGATTTGCTGTGATTTTCTAGGATTTATTTGGATTTTCTAGAATTTCTGGAAATTGGAAAAGTCACTGGAAAATTGGATGAACAGTAACGGGCCAGCCTCTTTGCTACAAAGACACCGAGGGAGAGCGCCCGCGCAGCCGAGCGGCCCACGCGCGCGACGCGCAAAGCGGCCGGCGGCCGAGCCAAACGCCAAGGCCGCCGAAGAGGATGGACGATGCGTGGCTGGCGCAAACGGCAAGGATGGCGAGGGAGTGGGTGGTTTGGATTGGAGCGGGGCGGAATCGGACGGTTGCGGAGGGTGGTCCGATCGGATGGACGCGAAGGGGGGACTTTAGTGGGATCGAGCGGCTGAGAGACGTCGCCATCGGGTGGTCCAGATGAGATGGCGCGGCTGGCGCGGACGGCCGAGGCGCAGCCACGTCGCCTGGGAGGGTCGTCTTCAACCTCTCGTCGTTGGCTCGGCCGAGGGACAGAGGTGCGAGCGCTCTTGCTCACCGGCGACAGCGAGGGTTCCCGATGGCAAAGGAGGGTACTGGGAGGTGGTTCTCGATATGGGGATTCCATTTTGGGGATCGAGGAGAAGAGGGGATCACCGATGGCGGCTGGCGGCAGAAAGGGGGATCTCGGTTCCACGGTGGTGCAGGGGCTCTCCGGTGGCGATTTGTCCAATTGGAGGGCAGATTCACGGTTAGAGGGAGCAGGGGCTCACAATGGTGGTGGAGGGGCGAGCGGTGGAGCCTCGGGGCAAGCTGGCCATGGTGAGGTGTTTCCGCCGAGACGGAGCTTCGTCGCCGGAATTCCTTGGTGTTTCACCTGGCCAGAGGAGAGAAGCAAAGGGTTTAGGAGCGGGTGAAGGTGCTCTGGGCGAACGCAATCGAGGAATGCGAAGAGGAGGAGGGAGATTGGTTCACCGAGGTCGTCGGTGCAGGGGAAGGCAGCGACGGCGATTGGGGCGATGCGGCTTCGATTGGCTGCTCGAGGAGGTTCTCTGGGGTAGTGGGAAGTGACTGGGGGCAGTAGGGGAGTTCGGGAAGCAAAGGAGTGTGCAGGAGTCGAGGGCGGCTTTTACACTCGGGCGGAGGGGAGGGGAGCCGTGGGGGAGAAGGCACGGGCACGGGCATCGGAGTCAACCAGAGGAGACGGGAGCTGGTGGAGTGTCTCCTCCACGCAATGGGGGTGACGCCAGCTCTGCGTAGGAGTAATGGCGATGGATGGAAGAGGGGAGCAGTTGAGCTGCGGCATGGGCGAGGCGCGTCCGCGCGCGGGAGAGGGAGGAGGCGGCCACTGCCAGGCGGGACCCAGGGGAGGAGGCGGCGACGCGTGGCGCGGCACGGTAGCCGGACCGGGAACGGCGGGGTGGCGCGGGCGCGGGGAAACTGTGGGCGCGAGGGCGCAGAGGTGGTGCGGGAGCGGCGCGGGCGAGCAGCGCGAGCACGAGGGAGAAGGCGCGAGCAGAGAGGCGCCGCCGGGAGCAGAGGAGGCGCCAGGAGAGAGGAGCGAGCAGCGCTGGGAACGAGAGAAGCAGGGAGGGGAGCGGGGCGCCAGCGGAGAAGGGAAAAGGAGCGGGCGCCGGCGCAAGGAAAATGGCGGAAAGGAGGAGGGCGCCATCGGGGAGAGGTGGCGCCAGGCCGAAAAAGGAAAGTGGGCGCGGGGAGACTTTCCCGAAAGGGAAAGTTTCTGAAAAACACTCAAAATTTCAGATAAAAAGCTCCAAAAATTTTGAAATTTTTCAGGGGTGTTTCAGACACGATTGGATTTTGATTTGTGCCTGAGCTAGACATTTGAGGATTTTAGAGAGTTAATGTGAATCCTACAATTCAATAGGTGTGCATCATTCGGTTACATTTAAATGAGAAAAGCATGGGTTTTTATATCTAGTTAGGCAGGGTTGAGTAAGCTGGTAGTAGACACATAATGTAAATCCCTAGAAGCTCTTCAAAGGGAAACAGTATTGGAATGGTGATCATAATCCCCGCTAGTCTTTTTTTTTGTATATAAATCTATATGCATCTTTTGTGTGCATTATATAATCATAATACTTCTCATTGACAGCTCATGTTATTTCTTATGGAAATACAATCATATGCCTCACATTTATCAAAACCTAATATCTTTATGTGCACAATTCTGAATGCGACATGTTTGCTTCTTATAAATGTAAACTTCATATTCTTTGTATTTATCTATACACTTGTTTAATTTACTCTTATATGTTATCTTTGTAGGTTTTGATTCTTGTTTAACTATCAATGAAGAAATGGTGGGATAGGATGAGAGCAAATCTTCGTTATGTAAGTACTCAAATTTTATATGTACTATGCTACACTATTTAGTTTTTACCATGTTTTTTTATTACTTTTGTGATGATTTTTGTTATACCGTGGTGTGAGTATAAATTGATGTTAGTTCTAGGTGGTTAGAGTTTAGCCTGGAGCTTAGCCAAATTCTGGCTCCGCCACTGCCTGTAGTGCTTAGTATTCTGGCACACATCTAGTACTGGTACATTTTTTCAGGGAAAACAGGATCTAAGCACCTACTTCATGTACAAAAGTGTAAGAAACTAGAAGGCCAATTCTCCGCGCTAAATTTGTTGTTACTATTGTCCCCGTGGGTATTATAGGCTCGAATTCCTTGATGAACCTCCTTCAACAAGCAGTAAGGCTAAATACCGAGAAACATTCGATCATTTCTAGTTTTTCTACTACTAAAAGTACTCGATACCTGTTTTTATTCAGACCTGTTGGTAGCACCAATCAAGTCTGGAGTACGTACCTTCGATGTATTCATTCCCAAAACTACATATCTGTACTCCACGTAATATAGAAATTTCGCAGGAAACACTTCAACTTAATTGCTGCAGAATCAGAAAACTTGCGGCGTTCCGTTTTGTAAATACGGAAGCTTTTTCTTCTCGGAAACAAAATGACGAGTACGTAACGAAGCTATAAGGCAGCGTCGCCCTACGTTAGTCAAATGCAACGGATGGACATCACTCAAGCATGCGGGTATTCCTTTTCAGCTTTTAGCTTTTCTACAGTAACTAACTTTTAAATAGAGTATCTTTCTAAGTTAGAGTCTACTAGTTAATTGTAGTATATATTGTACTTGTTGAAGTATAAGTGAATTGCCCATCTTTCCTCATCAGCTTAACTCTTGGGTGAACTGGCTGGTGCATGAAACTCAATATGGTATCAGAGCCAAGAGGTCCTGAGTTTAAGACCTGGCTGACGCAATTAAAAAAATTAATTGCAGTCTACTTCTATGCCACGTATTAGGTCTAAAGGAGTTGCCCATCTTTCCTCATCAGCTTAAGCTTTTGGGAGAAACTCAATAGTACTGACTTCATTTATATTAGCAAAAACTGCACGTGAGTTTCAGTTACTCCGTAATCTCTCACATAAACAGTCCAAAAGCCATAGGGCCTGTTCTTTTTGGCTGTGGCTTGTGGTTTTGGACTGTTCGTGCGAGAGATTACAGAGTAACAGAAACTCACATACGGTTTTTGCCGACATAAATGAAGTCGGTACAGTATGAATTACAATTAATTAGTAGACCATATCTTGAAAAGAAACTCTGTTTAAAAGTTAGTTACTATAGAAAAGCCAAAAAACAGCTTTTAAAGGTGAAAAGAACAGGGTCATAATCAAAAGACATAAAACTCAGGAAAAAAAACCAGGCACTGCATCTCATTTCTCAAATACGAGCATTTCATCCCAAGTTCTGATGCTCCCAGTGGGATGAAATTTCCCCGTTCCGTCTTCGTCCCAGCACCTGAGACAAGAACCATACGCTCCCCAAGGCGTACGCAGACCTTCGATGATCGAGCGCGCACAGCGGCAAGCAGCAGCTGCGCTGCAAACCCCAGCTTTCTGATGGAGAGCGTGGGCGCTACTCACGAAAGGGGAAAGATACGTAGCCCTCGGTGATGATTAACATAATTATTAGCCCCCCCTCTCCCGGCCCTGGCCCATGCTGCACCGCTGCGCTGCGCTGCATGCCGTGCCAATGGCATGGCCCTCTCCTTCCTTTGTTTCTTTAACACCAAGAATCCAAACGCCCCCCATGCCTCGCCAGTGTTTTATAATCCTGCCCTTATGATTCGATCCCCCCTGCCCTGCTCCCTTTTGCCGGGCCACTCACGTGCGCTCGTCAAACCGCTGTCTCGTGGGTGGTCAAAGCCCGAGCCCCCTTCCTCCTATCCTAGGCTTAGTTGTGTCTCCATTATCGCTCGCGCACTGCTGCTATAAAGCCTCGTTGGTCTCGCGAGCTGGTTTTTGCGTTTTTAGGTTGGGGTTTGGTGGGTTCTGGTCGGTGTGATGGAGCTGGGGCTGAGCCTGGGGGGAGCGGCCGTGGCGGATGCTGGGAGGCCGGAGCTGGTGCTTGGGCTTGGGGTGGGGGGCGGGGGGCGGAGGGGAGAAGAGGGCGAGAGGTGGAGGAGGGAGGCGGCGGTGGGAGCGAGGAGGTGGGCAGCTGCGGCCTCGCCGGACCCGCCGGTGCGGCTCAGCCTCGTGTCGAGCCTTGGGCTCCGGTGGCCCTCCGAGAGCGGTGAGTGGCGGAATGGCGGGTCGCGGCCGCCGCGCGGGGTCTTGTTTTGTTTAGCTGCGCTTGCTTTGCATGTGGAATGGTGTCGTGACTGTGCCGTTCTTGTTTCTTGGCAGGGCGTTCGGAGGCGTCGGTGCGCGGGCTCGACGTGAACCGCGCGCCGTCGGTGGCGGTGGGCGCGGCGGGGATGGAGGACGAGGAGGACCGGCAGGGTGACCCGGCCGCGGTGGCCTTGCCCTCGTCGCCCAACGAGAGCGCGGGCTCCTTCCCGTTGGACCTCTCCGCGCACGGCCGCCGGGGCCCCACCGAGGCGGCGGCGCAGGCCGGCGGCGAGCGGTCGTCCTCACGCGCGAGCGACGATGACGAGGGCGCGTCCGCGCGCAAGAAGCTGCGCCTCTCCAAGGAGCAGTCCGCGTTCCTTGAGGAGAGCTTCAAGGAACACAGCACACTTAACCCCGTAAGCATCCATGAAAAATCGAAGTTCTCTTTCACTGCTCAGTACACTAGTGTTCCTACCTCGGTCTTGACGTTGATGCCTCTTCTCACCGGCGGCGAGCAGAAGCAGAAGGTGGCGCTGGCGAAGCAGCTCAACCTCCGACCGCGCCAAGTGGAAGTCTGGTTCCAGAACCGCAGAGCCAGGTGCATGCATAGACATCTTCGCCTCCTAATCCTCGGCTAAAATCCTCTCCACGTTCAACGCTAACCTTCTTCTCCGGCGACGCGGACAGGACGAAGCTTAAGCAGACGGAGGTGGACTGCGAGTACCTGAAGCGCTGCTGCGAGACGCTCACGGAGGAGAACCGGCGGCTGCACAAGGAACTCGCCGAGCTGCGCGCGCTCAAGACGGCGCACCCCTTCTACATGCACCTCCCGGCCACCACCCTCTCCATGTGCCCCTCCTGCGAGCGCGTCGCCTCCAACCCCGCCGCCGCCTCCACCTCGACCCCCGCCGCCGCGCCGGGCGCCGTTGCCGCGCCCGAGCACCGGCCGTCGTCCTTCGCCGCGCTGTTCGCGGCGCCACGCAGCTTCCCCCATGCCGCCCAGCCACAGCCGCGGCCGCCGGCGCCGGCGAGCAACCGTTTGTAAATACGCGCCGTTTCTCAGTTTCTTTGGTTGGTTCCGGTGAGAATTTTCCCCGAGGCCGTCCGTTGCCGTTACGTGGACGGCTGGGATGTTGGAAGAGGAAGGTTCTGGGATAGAGTTAACCTTAATTTGTTCTCTGTTTCTTAAGATGGGGGTATTAATCGGTTAATCATGTTAGTATTAAGGGCTATATAGTTTGTTTAGGGTGTGAACTGTGAAGTGCTGTGGTTGGCTTCATTTTTTTTGGGCCGTTGGGAAGAACAGTGTTTTACTATATTTATGAAGCGCAATTGCTTTCGTGTTCCCGTTCGTACTACAGCGCAGGTTTGCGAAATTATGACGCCTTCCGAGTTCCAAGAAATGATATTTTTTAGATCTGTTTAAAAGTCGCTCATGGGGGTTGAAACTTGAAGAAACCCAATGGCAAACCAAACAACACGCGGCGAAATCGGCCTGAACAATCTAGTGAAATCTTGGAAGCCATTTTAGTTTGAGCACCAAATTAGCGAAAACGATTACTCCATCCATTGGATGAAAGTGAAATTAAGAGGAGGGGGGAAACGAGAGCCGTCCGTTCCTGTCAGCATAGGATTCTCTCTCTCGTAAAAAAAAAAAGGCCATTTTGGACAATATATCACTCAATTCTATATTTATAAAGCATAATAAAATTATGATATTATGTAAGTATTTTTTGAGATGAATATGTTATTTTCATGTATTTAATCTAAATATTCAAAATACATATTAATAACTAAAGTTCATAATGTTTAATTGCACGAAATCCAAAAGTATTTCCTTATATGACTGGACTCTGGAGAATGCAATATTTCTACCTACGCTCAATGTGTACATAAAAATATTTAGATTTTTTTACATGCAAATAATATTAGTAGATTTGCACTGGAAGTACTTACACATCATTTATAAACAAAATTTGCTCCCTAAAACATTGTACGGAGGGATTTATTTGCAGGCTCGAATGAGAAACCTCAAGTCCTCGACCCCCTCCAAAAGGAAACCTCAAGTCACCTTTGCAGAGTTTAGCTATGTTTCATTCCAAGGGATTGGCAAACTGGACCTTGGATGCTACATCTTCTACTGCATTTCCAAACATTTCTGAAGCCCAAAGAAACCAATGGTCATACGATAGTATAAACTGGAGATTGCCCTCAGGTTATGACCTTGATTAGTGAGTGTGGTCAACTGGCGATGGACCCATGGTATGGCCTGCTCCTTTTTTTAGTACACCAGGTGATTAAGCAACTGTGACTTACCAAGATACTGACCAAGATACTGCAGCTAAGCATGTTAGTACTTTATTGATATTAATTGGGCATGTGTAGGGCTGACCAGTGACCAGTGGACAAAGCTTTCTCTGAGTCCCATTTATTGCTCCTTGCATACGAGAGAAACGCACAGTTTGCCCCCCCACAGGTTGTCTGAACTCGTTACGAATATATCCTCGATGGCTCATCACTGTGGAAAGGTTCAGCAATTATGCATCCCGCTGCACCTGCATAGGAGTAACTGTTCTCATCTTCTTCTGGTATCATTTTGTTTCTGAAAGGAAGTGGAATGGAGTAACTGTTCTCTTCTACATACGCAAACAAATGGAGTTAGTTCATCAAGTTACTCATTCAGCAAATAATGACAAACTCCAGAAAAGTTGATATGTTCGCTACGAAAATCCTGTGCAATCCTTACGGTCAAACAAGCTTGAGCAAACCTGTCGCGGAATTGGGCGACTGGGGCAACAACACCCATTGCCATCAGATGGCGGTAGCGATCAGGAAACATCGCCCGGCATGTTGATGAGCAGAGGAGACGCGGAGCATTGTGGGTTTGGGGCCTTGCTGCAGTGCATCTTGTCTGTCGCACTGCCTGTCCTCTGGTATGTTCCCCTACTACCACCTTCCGTTATGTCCATCTTAAACCTATCCCACTCGCCTCTGCCTCCGACTGTTCGATTGGATTTGTGGCCATCAACGCATTGTCTTCTAGTTGGTCTTCGAACCTCCTGGTATTGGCACCGCACCGGCCTCTTCTCTCTCCTTTTCACTCGTTCTCTAGGGTTACAGAATTGGTTGGAACTTCTACCTTGGAATTGCATAAAGAAGTATATGCAACAGCGCATTCAAGCGCGTTCCAACATCCAATCTTCGTATTTGATTAGAGTGGAGTTTTTGAAACCTTATAACCATAAAACTTGGTTTTCTGAAATTTACTCTTGAAGAAGGTATCACTAGAATGCTTAAAAAAAATATTACATTCTTACTTTTGCCAAAAAGAAAGGAAGGGAATAATTAGAGAAAGAGTTGGAATGAGATATTAGAAGTCTTCTTATCTGGTCCAACGATCTAGAGGAAAAGAACTGTCTGCAGACGAAATAGCATGTGGTGCTTGTCTATTGTCCCAATTGAATGCATGAATCGAATGATCTTAATTCCTGCTATTGCAATCGTGAAGAATAGAGTAAATTTCACAAAACTATAGTATTTGTGTCAAAACTATCGCAGAAGTACATATTTAAGTTTGAATTCACAAAATTACAGATTTGGCAGTATTTTTTTCTTAGAGAAATGGGAAAAGTTTTGACACAAAAATTGTAGTTTTGTGAAATTTACTGATTTAGCTACTTTAGAGAATATGCTCAAGCAATTTATGAGTTCACAAATTGAGTAGAATAGAATTTTCACTGAGAAGCTGAATGAGCACCGTACATGCTTAACCACACTTTCTAATAAAAGTGGAGTATTGCCTAACGATGTTCAGTAAAATTTTCACTGAGAAGCTAAAATAAGTCAACAAGCACTACCAAATAGCCCTCAATTACTCCATAAACGGTGCTTATTAAATCATGCGCACTAGTCTTCCGCATGCACTTGAAGTTAAGAACCCTAAACATGAGGATTTCATCCGCAATGTTGCTCTCAAGGTTAGAGAAAATAGAAGCGGAAGAGATGAAAATGAAGAAGAGGCTACCGTCAAAACTTGAGGACTTCGAGGAATCTATAGCACCAAAGATGGCAATAGAGGAGGGTGAATGGTGCCTTAAAATTTTTTTACAAAATATTTACCAATCTTTATTTTAATAGCTACAAGCCAAGAAAATTATGATGGAAAGCCAACACACAACCTAGCAAATCAAAATATTGAAGATTAGAGCAATAAACGTAACTATGGTATTACCGCTTGCTACAGTAAAAAAAACATTACTACCACGGCATTACTGCTGCTACAGTAAAATCAGGGTGAACAGTAATTCCAACACTATTTCATGAACGAACAATCCATGTAACATTTGATCTGTGATAAAAATAAGATGAAACTTTGCAGGGTTCTTCTCTAAGATATCAAGAACCTATTACAATAAACGATCATGAAAATCATTGCTAAAGTTGAGACATTTTTCAGTTTGAAGACAGATTGCGCTAAAACCGATCAAAAACAAAAAAAAAGGGTGAATATAACTTGCTTGTTGGTGGATGATGGTCAAGATGATTCTAGATGTATTTTTACATATCACAGCAAATTAGAACACTGAAGAAATCAAGTCACAAACACTTAGATCAAGCAAAAACTGAGTTTTTTATGAACTTACTACCAAAGTGTTTAGATAGGTAGAGATTAATTGTCAGAGATTATCTCTATCTCTTATACATTCTTGGTACAACAAGATCAAAAAAGGATAAGAGGAGAGGAAAAATCAACCAAATCAAAAACAAATCAATCAAAATAAGAGATAACTATGGAGATGATCAAAAATTGATTCTATTACTGCTTGAGAAGGAAAGTTTTATAGCCACTCTACCTTGGAGGATAGAGAGCACACTAATCACTCAACTCTTAAATCCTAATTCTAAACAAGAGAGCACAAAAAGAGGTAGGTTAGATGGTTAATCACAAGTCTCCATTCCAACCCCTTAAATAGATGGACTAGCCAGGCACATCTAACTCTTAGTGGATACTATCCACTTAGTACAATAGAAAAAATTGATAACCCCGCACGCGCGGGTTTTACTCACACATGTTCACTTATGTACGCTTTTCAAAGTGTATAAATCCGAACCCGCTAAGTCTTTAATATTAATCTATCTTGATCAAACCAACTTCCCCTTAACCTAAATTGCCCCCCAAACACCACAAGCGCCATGGTTTTGATCCAAGATAGTTTCCCGTATTTTGGCAAAACTACCAAAATAGCCTTTCTTGACCTGATCTTCATTTTTCATTGCAAGCAATCACCATAATTACCACGTGTAGGTACACCACTAGCTTGCCACGTATTAGTAAGTCTCTCCTATTCTGATTCCACCAAACCACGCCTCACTTAGACTGATTAAACCATATGGTGCAATCCCGCGGTTTGAACTTGTCTTCAATATTTCCTATCTTTCTTGTGCCATGCTTGAGCTCACCATCTTATCCGGTATACTTGATCATTCTAGGCCTCGGTTCCTCCATGTGCATAGCCTCGATCCCTGTCGGTTGACCATAATTGACTCTAAGTGACCCTGCATATCCAAAGACAAAGAAATCATTTTTGGACACAAGTTCTTCATAACTTAACCCACATTTATCAAAACATACTTCATACAACATTAATATACTAACCTAGGTCAACCTAACTCATTCTGTGACTTAATTTCTCAAAATCCCCAAAATACTTCCTCGGTTGATACTACCGCCCCACAGGCTGGTTCTACCGCACCTTGCACCTCGCAAATTGACATCTCTGGAAAAAAGTTGCCGCCAAGTAAAAATCAAAACTACCACCTAACGGTATGACCGGCACCATTCTGCGGTACTACTGTATGGCGGTATGACTGCACCAAACTACAGTACTACCGCGCATCGGTATGACTGGCTCTAAGCCACGGTGCTATTGTTTCCTAGAAAAATTCAGAAAATGATTCACAAAATGCAACCTTTACAAAATCAAGCAATTACTCGACAAAACTTGCAATAGGTTATCACAATATTACCATGAATCTTCTCACATGGTCCTTCAGAGCCAACTATCAACATTTGTAAAGGTTCTCATTCTTTCAATGCTTTATTGATGAAACTCAATATGGCCATTCCTATTTAGAAAAGTCGTAGGCATTAAAGAAAGGGCACAATACCCTAAAATGAATATTAGCCTTTTATTTCTTTTGATTTAATAGATCAGATTAGTTAGGATTTAGTTATACTTCCATCAATAGTATTAGCAGTAAAATCCTGAGAGGGGTAAAATTTTAGATGAAATTGTTGTAGTATAAGTACAACAGTGGGTACAGTGTATCCCTTTCTCCTTGGAGATATGGACTAAGAGAGTTAGAGAGCCAACAGAGAGAGAGAGAGAGCTGGTTAGTGGAAATGAGTGGATCTGGCTATCTGGTATCCCTCTTAGAGGTTTATGTACATGAATGAGATATGATGGGATTTTTTTCATCCCACCCTTTAATAATTACAAAAGGTGAGAGTAAATTAGTATATCCCTTTCTATACACAGTAATATGCTATTAAGCTTATTCCAATGTATAGTAGCTAAACCTAATGGGCGTAGGGGCAGGGCACCCCCACAACACATGGCGTAAGAGTAATTTTTGTAAGCGCTACGATAGCACGCATACGAGAGAGGGCGGTGCGGCACAGGGAATGGGTGAGGGGGGGCGGCGATGGAAATGATTAATAATAAGTTCAGAGGAAAAGTCCATAATACTCTTATAAAAATTAGACTTACAAAGAAAAGTCTATTATGCTATCACAAATCAATAATCATATTTAATTTTTACTGTCACTCTCTTACTAGCAGTAAAATATATCATAAAAATTCCCTAAAGAAGGGATCTTTTACAGAATATGACTGTCTGGCTCAAAGATTATCCAGGCCCTGATCAATTCGGCTTGAGCTTTTGGCTTCTGGCTTATTTTGCACTATTCATAAATTTCGTCTTTTTCTGAAATTTTGGTTTTTTGTTGAGCTTTTTTGCCGGTTCTTTTTTTTCCCGTATTCGTTTGTATTATACGTAATGGGCTAACATATTTTTTATATTTTTAAATTTTTTTAAATTTAATTATGGTAAATAAGTCTCTCACCACCATAACGATGCGTTTTCACCCACTCTGATGTTTTCAGCCATAAGACACGAGCTTTTCAGCCGAACCGATCACCACCTAGATTTGTCGTAATCGATATGCCAAAGGACACTGAAGTTTCCGTCATATTAAGATGATCATTTTTAAGAACTGTAAGAGCACTAATCAGTATGCAGGAAGGAAACATTAAGTTTTGTTTGCCTGCCGATAGTATCAATTCTTAGCAAACGTGTACTTCTGCGTTTTTGTCAAAATATTATGAGTAAGTTTCACAAAAACTACAATTTTTGTATCAAAATTATCGCAGAACTGCACGTTTAAGTTTGAATTTCACGAAACCACATATTTAGCAGCAATTTTTCTCAGAGAACTACAATCTTGTAGTTTCGTGAGAAAAATTGCTGCTAAATCTGTAGTTTCGTGTAATTTAAACCTAAATGTGTAGTTCTGGGATACTTTTGACAGTTTTAGTTTTATGAAAATTACTCTGAAGAATACTCATGCATGTGATGGTTACTCTCTTACCTGTTACCATCAAAATCTTCCAGTGATGAAGAAAGTTCAAGGTATTCATGGGAGTAGAATTTTGGTTACATCCACATGCAGCCCAAGTTCCAACTGTAGTGTACCGTTCATGTACGGTGAGCCTACCTATACTCCATGCAAGTGTGCAATGCAAAAGCAAACAAACAAAGAAAAAAAGACATGATTGAAACATCCACCAATCATGACACTAGCAAAGAGAAATTCCGACCATGAGCAAACCTTTTGTCCCCAGTAGCTAGTACAAATCAGGCAACTTGCCAATCACACAATTATGGTAGGGCCCCTCTCATGAGAACCTTAGGAAAAAAGATTCAAAGATTCGTATCACATCTAAGCTACGCCCCATGATATTTTGGGGACCTGCAGCAGCTACAAATGTAATTAAAGTACCCCTTACCATGTAAAGTTACACAGAGTGATAGCAAAATATAGTTCGATTCCTTCACAAAAATAATGGAAACAATACGTTGATATGTTCTTTCAAGTTTTAACTTAACCGAAATTCCATTTTGCGGATTTACTATAGTCATCGAGGAGATCGGGAGCGCTACAAGAATAGGTAGCTTTGCAGGTTGGCCTAGAGTAGTCTACGCTACCTTTTTTTTTTCGGGTACTTCACACTACTTCGAGCGCTTCCTGCAAAATTTCTACGTTCCTAATTAACATGATCAGGGGCGGACCTAGCGGTGGGTCAGGTGGGGCGTCAGCCCCTCTATCGCTGGCCAGCCGTGTGTACCTCTTTCATTCCTATAGCTCCACGTTAGCCATATGAATGACCTTCAAGTTTAAAAAATATTTGCATGACGAAAAAATTGTATTTGTAGTACTGATTACAAGTCATAACGACATTTTGCCTCTTGGCATGGAGCCTCTCTTCCTCTCGTGTCTACAAGTCTATCGTAGGTCGGTAACTTAGTATTTAACAAACTGGTCAATAAGTCCTATTAACCCTCCTAAATTTTGATCTGGATCTACCACTGAACATGATCTTAATGTATGCAGTGTCTTCTCCGCTATAGCCGACCCTCCTTATTTATGTAGTACTGGTTAGTATCTGCCTGAAGCAAATGACTTCATCGATGAGTACTCGACATTACATGAGTAGGTGGGCACTTGATTAAGGGCAAGGGAAATGCATGGGACACTGAAACATTTTCTAGATGTGAGGAAGTCTTCCCTTGCTATCTGCACATAAAACGTTCACTGAAACTCTGTTGCATTGACTGCGTGCTGAAGCCTGAACCTAGTTTTCAGAAACTTCAGGCACGGTTATTTTGTGCGATGGGAATGTGCATCAGTGTTGCATTGATCTTTTTAAGTTTGTTTGGGGGAAAAATGCATCGTTGAAACTGCTTCAGAGCACGGCATCTGCAGAGCAGAAAAGGCTCTTGCTCATCTTCAGGTATGCGGCTGTAGAATGCAACCACATTACATCATCCAGTACAGCACAGTTATCATGCGAGCAAAAATGCTCAAGGCAGCCCCCACAAGCAAGGTCTGGAAGGGAGGGTAGGGCATTGTACATTTGTACTTGCAGCTTCATCGAGTGGGCAAATCAGACAAGCCCAGGGGCGGCATTTCTACTTGACAACACAAAAACACAAGCACCAAAACCAAAATGACAAGGCCTGTCATCACGTGCCCACTGCCCATGCCCTTCACAATTATTCTCTTGCTCATTCTGATAATTGAGTAGTTGCCAATGCAAATAGATGAAATTGAAGATTTACCCTTGATATGCTACTGACAGGTGGGTAAATCCTCGAATGCCCCTTCTCCACAAGCCACAAAACAAAATAGAAAACAACACTGCCAATTATACATATTTATTGCGAAAGAAATAAATTTGACCAATATACAAGGTATTGAGAATAAATGCAACAGTGCCCTCGGTCTCTGCATAGGACAGCTTAATTCACCATGCAACAGCACAGCTATCATGTAGCGAGAAAGGCACTTGGCGGAGGCAACTCGTTCGAGCGAAAGCAGAAACCGAAAGGACTAGGCATATGGCGGCCTTCTTTCTACTCGTCTTGTCTGACAGCTAACAACAGCTACCTTATCACCTGAAAAAGGCACGAAACGGCAGAAGAATATGAGCTCAACAACTACGAGACTATGCAAGCTTTAAGGAATAATATTCGGCACCAATAAGGTCAAGAGAGCGGTCCTTTGATTAGAAAAATCAAACAAATGCTACTAAATGGCACTAAAAAGCAATCACTAATATCCTTTATTCTTTGGATATATCAGTTTAATCTCACGTGATAGAATTTATGCATTTCACAACTTGATAAGTTGAACAGCCCCTGCTTTATTAATGTTTATATGCCATGCTAGTTTGCCACAACTAAAGCAATCATTCACCAAAATAGAGATGAATATGGAAGTTTTTTTCGTGTCAGCTTTTTCCTGGCCGAATAAAAGTGATATACATGACGTGCAAAGTGAATATTCGTAAAGAAGGGTAATTTCAATCATAATTAAAAGTTCAACTGAGCAACTCAAATCTACGAGTATAGAAATGTCAGAAATCAGAATAAAAGCTTGCAGACAGAAAACCAATTATATGATAGGGCAATAGGCATGTAACGTCTCCAGGGTCTAGGTCATTCATGGATCCTATTGGATCAATGTCCTCTTTGGTGTAACAGGCACATAATTTCCATGAAACAAGTGATTCTCTAAGCCTGTGCATGTGATAGGCAAGTTCCAATGCACATCGTTCAGACAACTAGGTATTCCTGGCTTCTAGCTTGTTACAATAATAAAATAACAATGAGTGAATGACGCATACACTTAGCACAATTTGTTAACATCAGAGAAGCATGGATGTGTGAGTGGAGACATGCATGGTCTGCTAAAAGGCACAAGAAGCGTATCAAAGAAAGGATGTAGGTAGGAAGTGGGAACAAACAAACTAAGTAATGAGCAATAATACAAACACAAGATATTTTAAGGATTAAAACAACAAAAAAGAATAAGAAGATTCATGTTGTTAAACTATCAGTTTACAATAGCATGAGTTAGTTCCTATCTTTTCAAAGAACAATGATCACGGCAGTCCAGCTATATCTAATTATTGAAACTCTAATATAAATGATAATTACAACAAACAATTCATAGAAGGCCAGCAGCTACTTACATACACACACCTTTCTTTAAAACCTACTCACTCCGCAGTTTTTGAAATTTTGACAGTCTGTATGCCCCTAGAGAATCGATTCACCTATCAAAATTGACTGTAAACCACACACAACAATCAGCATTCTAATAGATAAAACAGGTAGATTTCTATAGGCCATTAATCAAACGGTCTGACAAACAGCATCCAAATGAGCTTTGTTAACTTTACAGGAGTTTTGCTTTACTTCAATTAAATTTCCTGCAAGAAACTGGTGGTTCTGTAGATGTTTGTGCAATGCTACATCATGAACAAAAAGATTGACCACAAAAGGTATGTTCTAGCCTGACACACAAGACAGTAAGACACAACGACAACACTTAAAAAACTCCAAACAGGTAACATGCAAGAACAATTTTAAATCACTATGGGACCATTTTTAACTATTTTCGGGCACAGTACTTTTAAACCACTGTGACAACAATTATGATTTATGAGACAACAGTAACTTCCCGAACATTTTAGAAGATTAGGATGCATGATTAACATATGACATATCCAAGCACGACTTTGAAATTCTTGACCAACACTTCACTAGTGCTTTACATATAAAAAACAAATCTTTAACAGCCAAATTTTGCCATATTGTCAAGAAATAAGAGTAAGCTGATTGTGAGTCAGTTGATATTATAGGACCAACCAGGTAACATGACTAGCTGATTGTGTTTTAAACCATCAATATCCCAGCAGTACTTCCAACTTTGAAGTATGAACTATGAAGGTAAAAAAAAGCATGCGGCTTTAATTTGACAGTTCCATCATCATGAAACACCTAATAGGGGCATCAGACATCCAATTAGATTCAATATGCAACACTTAATGCATTCTTTGTGATTGCTATGGAACGACACATTGCATAAAGTGCCAACATCACATAGTATAATCAACAGTACAACATAAAACAAAGAACGATAATCCAATTGAGAGCATGAACATCATACCTAATTGACCAAAATAACAACTCCAGACAAATGCTTAGAGCAAGTCCAATAATGGTCTTATAGCCAAGCTAGTCAGCATTTTTGCTGATGTGGAGGAGAGAAGAGAGGAGAGAGATGAGAGCTTGGCTCTCATGCAAGCAACAAGCTGGACACAGGAGCCTATGCAGTGGTGGGCTCAGATAATAAATGTATGTGAGGAGGAATAGGAAAGAGAATGTGAGACATGGTACCACATAATAATAAAAAACCTTTTGTAGACAAATAGAAGACAAATTATTGTATAACTTGGCTCTTATAACTTGACTTATAGCCAAACACTTAGCTCTATTATTGGACTTGCTCTTATAGATGCGCCCAAAGTTCCACAGCACGAGGCACAAATAATAAACAACACAAAGCACTTCAGTCACCACATATAAGCTATAACTCCAATTTCAAAGTGCCCATCAAGGCCAGCTACATGTGATTGATCGTTCAAATGCTTACATAAATGTTTATTCGAGCTTATCCTTGATCAACTAGCGTAAAACCCGTAAGCAATTAAAAAAACAAATGTAATTTGATCTACACCATATGGTCCATATCACAGAAATCCTAAACCCCTCGCTTCACTGCAACTGATTAGTTCACTAAGCAATTCAATTCATGCTCCAGAGACACAAATATAAACACTAATGCTCAAAGAATTATCGCAACGTCCTTACCTGCAAACTCTAACCTCTGGCTCAATCAAAGAAGCCCTCGCCTTCGTGGGCTTCTGACATGGCGGCATCAGACTCAGGGGGCGGTGGCCACTCAGAGGACACAGTCTCCGCGCTATTTGCGGGTCCACCACCTCCTTCCCCAGTCACCGCCTGCGCGAGCTGAGTGGGCGACGCCGCGACTGGAGCCGCCGCATCATGGTTGGTGCGGACGCCGCGGCGGTTGGTAGTGAACCGGATAGTGATCCGCGTGGGCGGCGGATCCAGCTCGGACGGCGACGCCTCCTCGGGGTCGGCGGACGGGAGGCGGGAGCGGCAGACGGGGCAGGAGTTGTGAATCTCCAGCCACTGCACGATGCAGTCGGAATGGTAGAGGTGGCCACAGGGGAGCCTCCGCGCGACCGCGGCCAGAGGGAGGTCGTCCTTGCAGATGGCGCAGACCGCGGTGGGCTCGGACACCTGGACTGTTGGTAGCGCGGCGATAGACGCGGCCGACGCAGGGGGTTGCCCCTGCCCACCGCGGTGCCCGTGCTGCTGGAGCACGGTCACCGCGGCGGCCGCGGCGGCCGCCGCGTTGACGGGCTCGTCGTAGAGGCTGCGGACGAGTCGGGCGAGGTAGGCGCGCGCCGCGGCGGGGTCTATCCCGAGGTCGATGTCCTCGGCCTCTTCGGAGGACGAATCGGAGAGGAACCCCGGCGGCGGGGGCGGCGGCGGGGGAGGGGACGAGGTCGACGGGTTAGGGTTCTCCTCGAGGAAGTCGCTGCGGCAGCGGGGGCAGAGCAGGAGCCGCGAGGGCGCGACGGCCGGCGCGGGCAGCGTGACGGTTGCCTCGCACTCGTAGCAGTAGAACGCCACGGGCGCGGCCTCCGCCGCCGCCCCCGCCTCCGCGCCGCTCGTGGCCGCCGCGTCGGTAGGAGGAGGGGAGGACGCGGACATGGCTCCCTTGCGTCTCGGCCGCTTGGGGGGCTCCGCCTCCGGCCAGGGTCTCGTCGCTTCCGTTTTTTCCCCTCTTCTCTTTACGGGGGGATTTGGTGCGCTCGGCTGCTCGGGGACTAGCACTCGCACCTTTCGGCCGCGCAGGCGCAGGGCCCTGCTGCTACACCGACCCAGGCACCCAGCAAACCAAACCAAACCAAACCTCCGGGGACCGGGGGTCGCACGCCGCCGCCGAGTTAACCGTGAGGCGGGTGGGGCCGCGCGCGTGCGCGATACCTGTGCGCGAGGCGAAAGTGCGCGTTGCGTCGATGTGGCGCGGGGAGTTTCGAGCGCTTCCGGTGGGTTGTTTTCGCTCGGCTTGGGTTGGTCGGGTTTCGTAGACGCTGCCGCGTTGGGTGGGGGAGTCGGCTCGGCGGGTGCCGTGCCGTGTCCCCGTGGTGCGTGTGTCCTCTGGTACGGCCGACGATATAGGACGGCTGGGAAAATCTGGCTGCCACCCCGATCAGAAGCCTGTGGAACGTGCTTGACAATTGTGCCTTGAATCAAATAAATGATCGGCAGCCATGCGTACCAAAATATTTCAAACCAGTCACGCGAGGCATTTCTGTCATATGGCTGGATAATCACGGTAGTAATTATTGTTAAGACCCCGTTTGGCAGAGCTCTAGCTAGAGCTGATCATCTATAACTCTAGGAAATTCTGGATCTAGAGTTGCAGGCATGTTAAGTGCATTTACATGACTCATTTCATTTATATTCTATATTAAATAAAAATATTTAAATCACTTTAATTTAGTCAACAAACTACAGATCCAGCATAGATCTCGGAGCTAGAGCTGTGCCAAACGGGGCCTAAAACACCTTTTTCTTCAACTAGATAAACTCCATGCGGATAATATTGTGTGAGTCAAGGGATAAGCAGATATATGAGTCATGTAAACCTATATATGGAGCATGTCCAAGTTTCTTCCCTGCAGAGAAACAATGCTATCCCAGAACACACGTTGTATATTATCTTTATCTATTTGGTGCCACTTTACTTTTGATGATGGTGTGTTATAGGTTTAACATTTGTCATGTGAACTGGAGGTTGTATGTGTCAGAGACATGCAAGATTTGTCACGTAGAGGTTGCGCATCTGGACACGTTAGGTGTATTACATGTTTGAGATTTGTTATGTGAGCCGGAGGTTGCGCTTCTAGGACATGCTAATGCTTCTTTTCTTAAAAGGAAGAGAAAAATTGGCATGTGCCGGTCTTTTCGTTAGTAGACACTGCTAATTTAGATGACAATGCGTTTCAAGCTACCAAACTAGTCATGTAAACCACATGCACTGTATACTTGGTTTGTTGCTATTTCTTTTCTTATAAGAAAGAGAAGAATTGATGCACAGTAACCATGGATTCAGATAATGATGCACTACCATTTCCACAATACATGAGTTGTACCTGTGATACATTACTATTTGTTTGTGCATAAAAAAGAGTGGACTTATAGCTCTCTGCCTATTTCATCTATAGGCCATACTTGTGTTTACCATGATACATTACAAGATACATACTAATAATGTGATATACAATGTTGTGTCTAAGAACTAATATACAACATTGCTTCTCTTTAGTGGGGTGGTGTGTTTGTGATAAACCTTGCTTCTTTTCCTTGAAAAGAAAGTGGAATTGACAAGCAGGTGCTCCTTCTATCATTAGCATTGATGCTGGCCTCTTCTATGTGTAGGCACCATTGATTTAGATTATGGTACATTACGAGTAACAAAATGAGTCGTGCGATCTATGGCCAATACTTTTATGATACATTGTTCCTTTGTAAAAGAAAAAGGTGGAATGGATGGGTATCCATCTTTCCACTCATAGACATCGCTAGCTTATTTTTATAACCATAGGTTACAGGTTAGAATATGATTCTTAAAAAATGGTACCATGTCTAAGGTTCAATACCGCATTCTCTCTCCAAAGAAAAAGATATCATCCTTTTTCTTTCATAGACCATAGGTCTAGGGGTTGAAGAGAGGTAGCCGTGAATCAACTCATGGCCTTCCTTTGCAAGTATATGATCGTGAACTATCCATGTACACATTTGAATATCGATCTCAATAGTATTAGTTTTTATAGTTATATGTTGTAAATATCAACATTAATAAGCATGTGAACTATAGTACAATGCTACTGCCAACCCAATGAGATCCTAACACGTCTGTAATACATTTTGGAGCCTGTTTGGAGCGCAATCGTTCAAGGAAAATAATGCAAACCGGATGATGGTAATTTTTGTCCGCTTCTAACTTGCTCAACTCAGCCTTATTGGGCTTAGGCACTCGGGCCAAATCAAAGTCATAGTTCAAGCCTTAGTGTCAAGCTAAGGCCCTGATCAATCTTCTTTTATTCGGGCCCATATTTCCAATGTAATTGATTTTTCTTTTTACCTCGGCCTAGCCTGAAGAATTATGCGTGTGCACAGATGATGGAAAAAATCTAATGTTTCCTCGAGTTTTTCTATAGCTTCAGCCTTCAACTCCGTCAACGATCACAAGGAGAAACCACAATTCAAGTCTATTCAATTTGTCATCAACGACCGCTACTGATTGTGAATCTACTGCCGTTCAAAAATGCACAGACACCGTGGTCAAACTTGATGTCTAAAAACCTTCTTTTTGTATAAAGTGGTAGGCATCCTGCACAACAATGACGCTTTGGCCTAGTGGTTAAGGCGTGTGCTTGCTAAGTACATTTCCTTGCAAGAGTTTGAATCTCTAGGCGTTATTTTTTTCTTTTTTTTACTTTTTATTTTTGCAAAACTGCTTTCCCTCCCCCCTCTGCCCTTGCTTTCCTCCTGCCCTTTCCTCTTTATTTTTGCAGGGAATGGTGAGATCTTTATTTAAAAAATAGAAATATATGGTGATATCTTTATCAATAAATAGAAATAGGGATACACACTTCATATACCAACCGCGTTACAAAATTCCAAACAAACAACAGAGGATTTCCCAAGAGCAAGAGATGGATGGTTTCAGAAGGAAGAGAGGTTGGGGTTATAGGCTACTAAGCCCCACGAACAATTTAAAATTAGCATTTCTAGTTGTTGGCCACTTTCGTACATATCCAGTGCTAATGGAGTTTTCAGTGCTAACATGCTAATGGCAACATGGCCTGTCTGATTTGGCATGTGTGGCTGCGATGGAGGCAGGTGGAACACCCCCAATCCACTTATGTGTTTTTGCAGAAAACCCCCCACACAACTGGTTCTATTCACTATTTTGATCTCGTTCCTTGCTCGTTTATTCTCTTCTCTCCAAATCATAGAGAAGCTCGAAAGGCTAGGGTTAAGGAGCACCCAGCCGCCACCCTCTGAACCGCCCTTCTCCTTGGCCTTCGCCTTTGACCTGGCCTTCTTCCTTTCTCCCCATCACGCAAGTAGGCACACTTCGTCGCTCCCCCTTCTAGTGACCGCCGCCACCGCCCCCCTTCTCCCCGATTTCCACCGCCCCATTCTTCCATGCCGCTACTCCCCTCTTGCCGAGACCCGACTATCGCTGCTAACCCAGCCTCAGCCTCTCTTCCTACTGCCCCCTTAACTAGCTGTCATGAATCGATGCGCCAATAGCCGCGTGGCCACTGTCCTTGGCCTCAGTGTCCAAAGCACCCTCTAGCAGCAAGAAGCTTGATCTCTTCATGGTAATACATGATATTAACTCTTACTATGAAGAATTGAAGATATGAGGTTGACTAGCGTCTTGCTGTGTGCATTTTACGATCGAGTTTTCCTTGTGTATGGGCTTGTTGTACGATTGGATGCTGCAGTTGTCATGCTAGAAAATAGTGTGGTTGTGTTTTGCAAAAAAAAATGGGGGATGAAAATGGTTGAAGTGGCTAGTTATGATTGGAACCGGAATTTGGAATGGGTTGGATTAATTCTGGATGAGTAGAAATTTGTCGATGGTTTTTAGTGTAAAATAGGTTATTGAATTAAAGATGCTAATTTATCACTTATTTTTCTTGTAGACACATTATGTACTTACTTTGTTCCATGAAGGAACCACTCCTGTAACATGTGCGTGTCCATTTGATGGAAGCAGTGATGGCTTGCTGGGAGCTTGAACAAATAGTATGAGGATAACTTGCGAATGGCTTCCTGAGGCAAATGGCTTGCTGGTCATCAGTAGCTCTTTTTAGTGCATGAATATTATCAGGATTGTGGATTGTATGCAGCACTTTCAGTTCGTGTGCTCGATTTGTGAAATGTAATAATTTCAGTTCAAGTTTTTTATTTATGCTTGTGAGTTGCTTCAGAAATTTACTATGAATGCTTCTAATTGTGAGAAATATCTAAAATTTACTCTGAATGACTCCCAGTTGATGGTTGAGTGACAAATGTGTGAATGAAAAATGAATATAAATAGTGAGAAATTCTACCGGAAGGGTTTTAGAGTTTGTGCTTGAGCTATGAAGGTGTGTCAGTTTGCGTAATTGTGCAAGTTTTTTTGAATTGCTATAGTATCAGGTATAGCAAATTTGCTACAGCATTAGGCCTACATTCTGCCATGGTAGCTATTTGCTGGTACCATCTGCTAACTGCTGCTCAGCACAAGTTGCTGCTGCTACATCACAACATGTATGCAAACCATTCCAGTGATGTGTTAGCAAGCAAGAGCAGTAGTAGCACATGAGGAATAGAAGTACTGGTTCATTTCAAGAGATAGAGCTAAATCAAATTTGGTCAAATATGGCATTCACAAGTTACCACTCACAAGTAAGAAGACTTGCCTAACATTCTCACACAATCATAAAACTTGGAACATAAGAAAATTCTTGGAATTATTCTCACAAGTTACAGACAATATGGAACATCACAAAATATAGAAATTCATAAGGTTCTACACTGAACATAGAAATTCATAAGGTTCTTGAGCACAGTTTCTTGAAATTCCTAACATGATACCCTTCTTGTTGCTGCACTTCCTGACATTGAAGCAATCAAAATAGTTAGTAAAAAAATTTAAAAGTTTCTAAGAACAAATTTTGTTATCATTACCTTGATCACTGGGCTGTCCTCCTCAAAAGGCAATTGCGGCTATCATGGTGCATGATCTCCTTGCACAACCTACACATACATGCAACCCTTGTTTTGTTGTCCACGTTATCATCTTTCTTTACCTTCTATCCTAACTTTATTCTCCCGCATCTACCCTTGGAGTTAACATTGTTTGGTGGCCTTATGTTGACTTGCTTATGGATGGGACAACCTACGAATGCTTCAATCTCTTCAGCTCTACTTACCACATTCTCAGGAATCAGCAGAGTCACTTCATCCCCAAATATCACAATCCGATCCCAACGAAATTGCAAGCCTTCATCTGTTCTTCCAGCACGGTGAATTAATTATTTCATATTGTTGCATATTTTTTTATACCAACTTTTCTTTAGCTATTTATATTGCACTCCTCGTTATTTCTTGCAATAAATTGCCATCTCCATCAAAGGCATATCATTAGTTACCATTTTGGTCTACCTCTTTAACACAAATAGGCTTGGTAGCTCCTTAAGTGATGGACTTTGCAACACGCAGATGATATGGTGGCAAGGAATTCCAAATGACTCGAAAAACATATAGGAGCAATTGGTATCCTTTGTTGTAAGGTTGCAACTCACCTCTCTTACATTATTTGAGTCATCGCTAACTATTGAGATTTTGTACTCTCTTACACTTTTCATGTTCTCCACATTGCAATGCTCCCAAGTAGCAAACATTCTTTCTGAAACTCAATGAAGACAACGAATGTGAAGACCTCACTTCCATGCTTTTTTACCGCCCAAGTAGTCTACAACACATGTATTTGTGTAATGTTGCATTGTTAGATTCCAACTCATTCTAACATCGTTCTTCCATTACATTAACAAATCTGATCTAAAATTCCACTAAAGTATTTTTGAATCCAATAAATCAATTGAAGAAAAAGTTTGCCCTCTCTAACCTTGAAGTAGTTCTAAGGATGCCCACCAAGAATACATCTATAAAGTAAGCCGGTACCCATGATGCACTAATTCATTATCGAGTAACCGACCACCCATTAGATTCCAAACTGAAATCAGAAATAATGGAAGAAAATTGTTGCTCAAATTCCTTCAAAGTTTCTGAGGCCTATACACATGAGTTAACACGTTGGTACAATAAGGGGTTTTCCTCAAATATGGTGGTACCTTCACTATATTCTTTTGCAAAATGTGCTACATGCATAATTTATGCGTGCTAGTAGGGAAGACAATGAAAATTGCAGCCTTCATGCTAGCATCTTCATCGGTTATGATAAGCCTAAGTACAACTCCCATTGCTTTCAAGAATGTACAAATCAACCATATGTACGACTCAATCTTCTCATTCCTTAATAATGTAGTCCAAGCAAGACACAAGCCTTATGTTGATTTACTCTAGTGAATGGTGTGAAGATCATGTTGTAATGGTTGGTGTTATATATTGAATCAAATGAGACAAGATCTCCAAAATAAACATAATTCTTCCGATATGTACTATCAGCCCAAAATGCATATACCAACCTACCCTTGTCGTTAACAATATAATCAAAATAAAATGAATGATTTATGTCATTCTTTCTACAAAATTTGTCAACAAATATCTGAGCACTCGATGATTTAATACAATTTTCTCAGCTCTTTATGATAATTATGTAAGCCTCTCATCATGTATCCTACATTCTCAAATCTGCTATCACTAATACGGAGACATCTATATACCCCATGTGTGCTATGCCTCCTTTATGACATATGATTAATGCACGCTTGGCCTTCTCATTTACTCTCATATTAGATCTTGGCAACTGTTGTTTGCTAGATGATACCAATTCATTTGTATATGATTCGACAAATGTCTTCATCCTAAACTTACTGTTGCCAGTGTGTTTTACAGCTAGAATTGCCTCATAGCCACACCTAGTTATCTTTTTGACATATTTCCTTTTCTTGGACTCCATGTTGCCCTTACCTTTTTCAGATCAAAAGCCTTCTCCTGAGTATATCCATTGCTTTCATCTTATAGCACCATTGACAATCGTATGCGGACCAACATAGATTCCAAACCTGACTGAATGTGCATATGTCTTGTAGAATTCCTCTGCAGATCTAAGTCATCAAGAACCATCCCTTCAAATGGCTTGTAGCTGGGTCAACATAAGTTGTATAAGAACCCTGCAATTTAAATGATTATGTATCAAGCATGATGCATTGATAGATAGGATAAAACACATACACACAACACGATACTTACTACGAATGGGGTGGGGTGCTTCCGCTCTTTTCTAGGGTACCAAAATGAATCAACTGGTAGGGAGGTGAACTAATTTTAGTGACAAAGTGCGCATCGAGGCTTTTCTTGCCTTGGCAATGCCAATGCCACGCTTGCATTGGCCACCAATTCCATGGTTATTACGTTGTCCCAAAGAATATTACTAGAAATTAACACAAATAGCACAAAACCAAGATCGTCAATCCACCATACTGAAAGCCTAGCGTTAGTTAGGGCACAGAGCTGGGTGACAGGATGGAGAGGGCGTCGCCACGACCGAGGCAGAGAAGGAGGGTGCCAGGGGGATGGCAGCAGCAACCAACCCTAACCCTAGCTAGGGAGGGGGTGTCGGTAGCGGAAGAGAAGGGGGTGCCAGTGGTCAGGGGAGAAGGGGATCGACGGTGGTGGGGGAAAGGGGTGAGCGGCCACCTGGAAGAAGGGGAGTGGGACGGTGGCGACCGGGGAGAAGAAGGAACGAGCGGTAGGGGAGAAGGGGGTGGGCGGCGGGGCGAGGGGGTGGGTAGGGAGCAGGCAGGGAGTTGGACTTAGGAAGGGGATGTCATAGGGAGGAGTTAGAGTCTGGCAGGGGATGGTGCATGGTACACATTCATGAGAAAGTATCGTTGCATGGATTTTTTTTTGGAAAATTCCAATAGTGAGATGAGGGTATCCACCCACCTCGATTCAAGCTGCCCGAGTCAGATTCAATGCTCCACATTGTCATTAACATGTTAGCACCGAAAACTCCATTAACACTAAATAAAAGCAGGCCAGGAAGGCATACAAGAAAACAAACACGCCCTTGCAGGTCAGGCATAGGCAGCAAAAATCAGCCAAAAACAAATCGAACTTGTTGCCAGGCAATGATTTTTTGTCATCTCTAATTGAAGGGATAATTCCCACGACACCTCCCACGAGTAAGGGACGAAAGCAGCGACGTTTAGGGTGACAAAAGATTCAAATGGAGCCCATTCCAAACTTTCAGTAGAACTTACCAGAAACCCTCTCCTTCTTTTCCCCTAAACTTCCAGATTATTCCAACCACGACCGAACCATCCAGAAGCACCGCCGTCCCAAAACTAAAAACTCCACATCTACTGTCTCCACGACTCCACCCCCACACCACACGCAGATCCGAAGGCAAAGTCGAGCCCGACCAAACCCTAAGCCTCCCGGACAACTCCCCCTTTCCAAATGGCGAAGTACGGCGAGGGCGACGCGCGGTGGATCGTGGAGGAGCGCGCCGACGGCACGAACGTCCACAACTGGCACTGGGCGGAGCGCGACTGCCTCGAGTGGTCGCGCGCGCGGCTCTCCGCCCTCCTCGCCGGCCTCCCCGTCCTCTCCGGTGAGGGCGACCTCACCCTCCGCACCACCACCCTCGACAAGCTCGACGGTGAGGCCTATGTCAACATCCGCAAGGGCAAGGTCATCCCGGGGTACGAGCTCTCCCTCAAGCTCTCCTGGGAGGCCGAGGCAGCCACGGAGTCAGGCGACGCCAAGGTCACCGGCGCCGCCGAGGTCCCCTACCTCGCCGACGAAAACGCTGACGAGGACCCCGACCTCCGCGTCACCGTCCTCGGCGACGACGGGCCCCTCGCGCGCCGCGCCAAGGACGCCTTCATCACCCGAGGCAAACCCCTGGTCCTCGAAAAGATCCGGGAGTACGTCGCCGCCATGGCCAAGGGCGGCCCCGCCAAGGACGAACTAGATTCCAAGAAGACTCCCACCAAGGCGGCTGCAGCGGCGGGGGGCACGGCTACCGCCCCTGATCCGGCCGCGAAGAAGGAGGAGACGCCAGCTCCGGCGGCGAAGGAGAAGAAGGCGAAGGGGAAAGAGAAGGAAGGATTCAAGACGATTGAGATGACGGAGAAGTTCTACTGCCGCGCGAAAGACATATATGAGATCTTGATGGATGAGAACAGATGGAAGGGGTTCACGCAGAGCAATGCGAGGATCAGCAGGGAGGTCGGTGGGCAGTTTAGCCTCTTCGATGGATCCATCACCGGCATCAACGAGGAGCTGCAGGAAGGGAAGCTGATCGTGCAGAAGTGGCGGTTTGGGAGCTGGCCAGATGGCTTGCATTCTACGGTAAGATCTGTCTAATTTACGTAAGCTCAAAGCGATCATTTTTGTATTGCGCTCGGATGCATTTCTAATCACTCCATATATGCCGTGTTTGGTAGGAAAGTTTGGATGTCAAAAGTTCCCCCACACAGAAACCATAATAAGCTTAAACTTATCTAACTAAGAACTGACCGACAAGTTTGGGTGTTTGATGGCACAGTGGTAAGGGGCTATTTGGTTCCATCTGGAAATAAGCACACAAATTGAACTTGGCTTCCCATCAGTGTCCCATCCTCACCTTTCTTTGGCTGTGAATTTGTGGGAATTTTCTTCCCACTTCCACTTGGATTCCCAAAATTAAACATAGTTGTTGGGAATTCACGCTTGTCTATTCCCATTCTCACCTCTTTATTACCTCCAGCCACCTTAGCTGAGTAATTTATTAGACGAAATATGTCATCTCGAATTTAGAGGTTGCTGAAATTCCTGTAGTGAGTATGCTACATTTCTGCGCAGTGTGTTACATTTGTGGAAGCATGTAATTGTGAATTGATACTATTGTTGTTCTAGGCTGATAACAGAGATTTTCCTATGGTAACATGGACTGATCTTAGTTCCAAGCTTCTAGCCCATGTTCTAAAAAAATCTACAAGGCTGAATGCTAGGCCATATATAAACAGCCAGTTAGACCGCATAATCAGCTAGTTAGCTTCATGATCACCAGTGTGTGGGTGACCTAATTAGTACATATTACCAATTTTTAGAACATGAGTTCTATCTAGAAGAGTGTTTTCACTTGTGTAACGAGTTTTTGCCATGAACTCCTGACACCAACTGAGATCTCGGCTAATTATTACTGATAATCTAGGGAGGCCGGTCATTTCCATGCTAGAATACGTCGACATGCCCAATGCCTCTTTCCTGGCTGCCCAGTATGCTTAGCTGATATTTTCATTTTGTCCAATTTCTGCTCCCAGCTATGTTCTGTAGATATTTACTCGAGAGATATAGATGTGCATATGTGAAGCCCATGCCTGCAATTTCTCTGTGTTCACCATCTATATAATCTTTGAATCATATTCCTCTATAAAACATCACCTCAATGTGCTGTGTGAAACTTGAAATGCAGGTCAGGTTGGTGTTTGATGAGCCCGAGTCAGGAGTTACAGTCATAAAGCTCAAACAAACCGATGTGCCAGAGGAAGACAAGTATGTTCCTGTTTGTCATGCCATTTTTGTGCATCAAACTTTGAATCCGCAAAATTGTTAATTCGTGGCCCTTGTACCTAAAATTTCTCTTGTTGTCTGCTACTCCAGGTACGGCAACTCAACTGTGGTGGAGAACACGGAGAGGGGCTGGAGAGAACTCATCTTCCAGAGGATACGTGCAGTGTTCGGTTTCGGGATCTAAAGAAGCGCTCTGAGCTGGATTTCAGTTTTTTAGGAAGTCGCAAGCCTTGCCTTGTGACGGTTATCCCTGCTTTGCTGTCTCAGTTTATTCGATGTTGTTAGACACACAAACTTCGCATATTACGAGGGTTAAAAAACGTCTCATTCATCACGCTAGAATCCGTCTGCAATGTTTTTCACTCGCTACTCTGATGTTGATGTTGGTAAAAGTTTTTATCGTCAGATGATGGTCGAATGACTTGTTATTTTCTTGTGTCTCGCTTGGATACGGTCTTATTGTGCCGTAGGAACAATGTCTCATAGATAGGGCAGTTGTCCTGGGCTTCGTTGAATTGTGATCGTTGTTTGTTGTTTTTGGATGTGTGTTGTTGCTATGGATCCCGAGTGTGCTTGTATGGTGCCGGGTACAGAAACTGGCAGAGTTAAATGCAACTTCTCTTTTGATTATTGTTTATCAGATGGTTTAGACTACAGAGACAGAAACTGGCAGTTAAATAAGTCACTGTTAGGAACTGGATATTGACCATGAAACAGCCGTGAGTTTCTTTTCAGCTGGCTTTTGGTTGTTTCTTTTTATCGATCGGTACTATTTGTCAAATCACTTTTAGTTAAAAGTCACCGGCCACGTAACTAGAGTCTTGTTCTTTTTTTTATCTTTTAGTTTCTCTAAAAATTAAAGAGTCAAATATTGAAAAAGGATCTTGAAACGATTTTCTAAGTCTAAAATCGTGTGCGTCATTCATGTCGGTATCTTCGCCGTCTGATGTCGTATTAAAAAGTATAGCAAAAAATCATTAGCCATGCCATCTGTGTCGGTATTTATGTCATTTGCTATCATGTTAAAAAACGCAGCAAAAACTATCAGTTGCAGCTAGGGATGGCAATTGGGCGCAGTGGGTACGGGTAGTGCTCGCCCATACCCGTATCCGCGACCCCCGATTTACGCCCGCGGGCATACCTGCGAAGGACGACGGGTAAAAAACCTCGCCCATACCTGTCGCCCGCGGGCATGCCCGTTTACCTGCGAACTGAGTGCATCACAGAATTGTGCAAGAAACCACAGTATTGTAGAATAAGGTGCAGTAATCATGAAGAATCATCAACACGTGAAAATTACTAGAACAAAATGTGGGTTGGTTTCATATTGATTCATCCAAATTCATTGATAATAGAAAGCAATAACCAATCTAATAGCTTTCCAAAAACGTATTGCTCTACAGTTTGATCATTGGCAGGAGAGTGCAAGGCCAGCCACAATGGTAAGGCCATACCATTCTCACCTTGATCCGGCACTCTAGCAATTAAGTGAGATAACAAACAAGTAAACAACCATACAGTGGAAGAGGTGCTTTGCCAAGGTCTCGTGTGGCATGAACTCGGTGACGAGCAGCTGCTCGCCGCTCTCGCAGTAGCACCCGATCAGGTTGGCCAACCGGCCACTCCGCAGCTGCCCAACAGTCCTCGGCTCCTCCTGCAAACACAGGCATGCACGAACACAAGACAATTCAATCAAATGCCACAAAAGGCTAGGCGAATACTGCAAATGATTCGTATTGCGAAGCAAGCTACACGAACCAAGAACTGGCGTGAGTCAGGCCAGGCAGAGCGGCCGAAGCACTTGATGGCTACGGTGTGGCCAGAGCTGAACAGCGTGCCGCGGTAGACGACGTTGGGCGCCTTCTCGCCGTGCTCCGATACGATGCGGTCGGGGGCGAAGCCGTCGGTCGCCGCCCGGAGCTCGTCAAGGCTGTACTCCGCGAACGCCGGCACGCCGCTGGGAGGAGGCCGGCGGCGAGGTGGGGGCGGAGGAGGAAGTGGTCCACCTGTCAATTTATTTCACGGGTAAATGGGCGCGACGGGTACGGGTAGAGCTAACTCATACCTGTGCCCGTTTACCCAATGGGCAGAGATTTCTCCTCATTTTCATATCCGTGGGTAAAGAATACATCCCATGCTCGACTCCATTAGGGTACTTACCCATGGGCATATGAGTAAACGGATACAATTGCCATCCCTAGTTGCAGTCAAAAGCTATTCGTCGCAGACTAAAAGAACAAAAAAAAAGGAGAGATGGGTGGCGGGCTGGCTTTGGTGTCCTTCTGGGCCTTAGCACGCTATTACCTCCACCACAGCCCACACACGAAGGGGACTAGGGTTAGACACCGCCATTATATAAACAGCCCCACAACCCTCTACCTCCAACACCACCAGCCGCCGCCATAGCCGCTGCGCCAAGACGACGAGGTGAGATTGCGAGAAGGGTTTTACCTTGCATCCTCTCCCCGTGCTTCGTGTTCTTCCCTGAGTTCCTTCTCTCCCTCTCTGCTTTTGGGGCCTATGATTGAGATCAATTGTCCGTACCATCTGAGATTTTTTCTGTGATGTTACACCTTTGCCAAACCATCTCTGAGGCCCCGATTTGAATTCCATTGGATTTGCGTGGGTTTTTTCGATCGCCGTAGCAAGCTTCTTTTTTATGTCGCACAAAAGGCAATAAATTAGAGTCTCTGATGCGCTTCTTCCCGTAGCGTCTTCAGCGCTGTACGTTGCCGAGAGCGATTTCGGAATACGTTATCATGCATGCGCCGTCTCCCGTTTGGCCCGTGCATCCCGTTTTCCGACATTTCTCCCATTGAAACCATTGGGTTTCTTGCTAAATTCCGGCGTTCTATTGCTTAACCTCAAATCTTGTACCAACGTAGGGAGGACTAACCCGGTATGTCATGCCCTAAGCTAAAACTATATGTAAAAAAAATGAGAACTTACAAAAGAAAGGAAAAAAAACAAGTTGTTTCAAGGGGAAAAAATAAATCGAAAATGACGAAAATCGGAAGTTTTAACTCGCTGATCCTCGTAAATTATGTGCAACTGTTACAAGTGGTAAAAAGATCATCTTCTCGAAAATTATGTGCAACTGTTACAAGTGGTAAAAAGATCATCCAAGGGGCTCGATGAATTCGACTACAACTTTGGTATGAAATGTGAAGAAGGCATTCACGATTCAGAGCTGTATGAATGCGTCGCCATTAGGAGTTTTGATGCATTTCCATGGTGTCTTCGCAAGATACACAAGTAGCGTCTCCAAGGAAAACAGTTTACCGGTTTGTAGTTTGCCGCAAGGACCGCTCCACAAATTGGATTAGGATGCCCAATTGGCTACTACATTCATAAAAATTGTTACTACTGTTGAGGAACCGTCGCTGGCGACCAGTCCGAGCGATTCCTCTCATAGAATCACAGAAGAATAGATTAAACACACAGAGAGATAAAGAGAACTCCCGGTCTTTCTGTATTGCTTTTCTTTTATGCGTACATAATGAGGGGGGTATGGCTCTCTATTTATAGTCTACGGTGAGGTGCCCAAATATATCAGGACTCTTGGCCATAGGCCCAGTTTCCTAACACTCCCCCTTGGGTACTCACCCAACATGCTCATGCCTCGTCAAAACTCCATAAAAACCCAGTGGAAAAAATTTGGAGAAAGACTACATGATACATGTGATGTTGTGATGCACGAATTGCCTCATTAAAAACCTTGGTCGAGAAACTTCATGGAAAACTCGTAAAGGAAAAAGAGTACAATTCACCCAATTTCATTTGGTCTTCAGGACTTTATTTTTTTGGGTACTTAATCTTCATGATCTTGATCTAATAACAGGCTTAAGAGAATTCTCCCCCTGAAATTTGCACTTTTCTAAGTCTCATCATTTCAATCCCTCACATGCATCTTTCAAAGCTAGATGCGAGGAGTGACTTAGTGAACAAGTCTTAGTGTGCAGTACTCTAATCTTGTCCATCTTTGCAATTCATGAGCATAGAGGAACTTGGGGTTGATATGCTTACATAGTCCGTCTGCACTTGTGCAACGCAAGTTGCATTATCTTCATGGATAATTGTTGGGGGTTTGCACAATGTTCATCCCACATGACTACTGGATGTGGTGAACCATTCGGCGGAGCCAAGCGCACTCTCGTGCGGCTTTATACAGTGCTATAATTTCTAAGTGGTTCGTCGAAGTAGCTACCAGGCTTTGCTTAGACGATTTTTATGAAATTGCAGTTCCACCACACAGGAATACATAGCCTGTTTGTGACTTTGCGGTATGTGGGTCCGACAGGTACCCAGCATCTGCATAGCTAATCAAGTTCAGATCTTGATTCTTTCTGTAGAACAATCCAAGATCCTTGTTTCCTTGGAGGTATCGGAATATGTCCTTTATGCCCTACCAATGACTTTTGGTGAGCTCTGCACTGTACCTTGCTAAGAGGTTCACGTCAAATGCAATGTCCGGTCTAGTGCAGTTTACTAAGTACATGAGTGCTCCCACTGCACTCAAGTATGGGAATTCCGGTCCCAGGACTTCCTCCCCCTCTTCCCTAGGTCAGAAAGGATCTTTTTCTTGCTGTAAAGACCTACCGATCATCGGTACTTTCGAGGGAAATGATTTTTCGAAGTCAAACCTTTCAAGCACCTTCTGGGTGTAGGTCGACTGATGTACCAAGATTCCTTCAGTACATAGTCAAGCTTAAAGATGGCAATGGGTCTATACCCATTGGGTTTCACCACCCCAAACCCACCCCCATTAAGCAAAAACATCTCCGCTGGAGGATCCAATAACACAGACGGGTACAACATTTCCCCCAAACCCATACCCGCACGGGTGAAATAAACCCGGCGGGTGACCCATACCCGAGACATGATATACAAGATTAAAGGGTTAAAGGAGGCGAGGAAGCTTCACCGACTGCTGTCGTTCGTCGAGCTGGAGAGTGCCGCCATGGGCGTCGGCAGCTTGGCAGATGGGCAACGGCAGCTTGGTAGAGTCTTGGCGCGGCTTAGCGAGGGTGGCGAGGATGGCTTGGAGGCGCGCGTCGAGCAGCGAGGGCGCGCGCGCGAGCGGCTTGGAGGCGCGCGGCGGCGGCTGAGGTGCCCAAGCCCCGAGCGGCAGAGGAGGCGTGAAATGGGAATTGGGGCAGCGGTCGTGCGGGAATAGGGTTAGGGTTTTAGTTTACATCTATTGGGCTAGGCCAAATATAATTATTTGTTGTGTGGGCTGGGCTACAAATAGATGGCCCATAAATACTCGGGTATCCATTGGGTAATGGGTATGGGTAGTGTCAAACCATACCCACACCCGCGTACCCATTGGGTCCTATTTTTCTCCATTAGTAAACCCATGGGTAGACATTTTAACCCATATATGTACCCTAATGGGGTAATTACCCATCGGGTTTCGGGTTATGGGTACCCATTGCCATCTTTAGTCAAGCTGCAGGCCTAAACAAAACTTGGTTTTGCTAAATCTTTCATTTCAAATTCTGACTCCAAATAGGAGTTTGCTTCTTTTATGTCTTCTACTGTCCCGATGATGTTCAGATCATCTACATACACAGAGATTATACAGAATCCATTCTGGGATCGCCGTATAAATACACAAGGACGGTCTTTATTGTTCGTGTAGCCTTTCTTGCAGAGAAAGTCGCTTAAGCGATTATACCATATTCTTCAGTTGTTTGATCCGTCTGGTGACTTTACGAGTTTCACATCAGTATAGATTTCTGTTTGCTCTGTCTTGGTTCGGGAGAGAGATTCCTTCAGGAACTGTCATGTAAATCTTCGAATCCAAGTTACCATAAAAGTATGCAGTCACAACATCATCAATTTCATTTCCAAGTTCAAGTTCACTGCCATTGAAATCAAGTATCTAAAGGTAATTGTACTCATGACTAGGGAGTAGGTTTCTTCATAATCAACTCCAGGACGTTGAGTGAAACTTTTGGCTACCAGCCTTGCTTTATATCTCACTACTTCATTTTTTTTCATTTCTCTTTCGAACAGATACTCACTTGTGCCCAACGGGGTGTATGTGGGGAGGCGTGCGGTATACGGGCCCAAACACCTCTCTTTTGTTCAGAGATAGCAATTCTGTTGCTATTGCCTTCCAATCTTCCCAATCTGATCTTTTCTTACATTCATCGAGCGATGCAGGCTCGGGATCAAGATCAATGATGGAGGCAATTTTCTTTGCGAAGTAGATATCGATATTACCAGTTGTCCTATTCAGGGACTCTCCCGTGTGCACATAATTTATAACTATTTCTTCATGAGTTGCTTCTTCTAGAGCAATTGCTTCTGCTGGAGCTTCACCTTGCGCATCGCTTCTTTCAATTGCGGTGGCAAGTCCCTTTAGTTTTTCGGCTCCGATGTGTGCGCACACATCCATGCCGATGGGAATATTCAGATCCGGTATGCCCTTTTTCCGAAGGTGTCATACTTGTGCCAGGTCTCAACTGGCTCCCCTTCTCATTCTAGGGGACTTCAGTGATCGGCTGTGATAAGTCCTTCTTATCCTTCTTCACCAGGCGTCCCCGGTTACTAAGGATTCGAGGAACTGGAGTTCTCGTCCTCTTTTTTATTTTTCAGAGGCCTCTGGACGAGATTAGGGATACCTTCTTCTTTCTTTGGTATTTCAACCCTCTCTAGTGCAGTGCGTGCAGGCATGTCGGATCCCGGAGTAACGACTCCGAAACCCTCTGTGTAAATCGCACTAGTCCAGGAACAGCTAGTGCACACAGCCAAACAAAGATACATATCGAACGCAAATGGCCAAATATATATTAAGCAAATGGGTACGGCCTTATGGCCAAGTCTTACATTGATAAATCAAATAAAAGGGAAATAACAAATGAAAATAATAAGATAATCGGCGAAATAAATCGCCTCCCACGAGGCGGACGGCGCAAGACACGTCCTACTCGTCCTGGTCCTCACCGTAGTCGTAGACATCCTCCTCTGTTAATATGCAGCAAGATAAGTACAAACTTGTACTCCGCAAGTCACCCGGGAAAATGCAACATAATGATAAAGGCTTGAAGGAAGGCTTTTAGGGTTAATTTGCAAAAACAGCATTAAGAAATACAATAAATAGATTGGAATTGCTGAATTTAATACAGTAAGTAAAAACCATACTTGAGTGAAATTCATAACGTTAGTGCGAGCTCAGACCATACACCAACCTAACCACGGAATCCCTCCGGACCAATTTTCAAAAACAATCCATGTGAATTCCATCCATCCACATCAGTAAACATACACTCATGGACTCCAACCATCCATAAGTTTTTGAAAACATTTTTGTAAAACCAAGTCTAATCTATGAAAAACTTTTGCTTAGCATGCCCGTGACCGTGGGCACGGCTATCCAGGATAGATTTTACACTCTGCAGAGGTTGTACAACTTTACCCACAAGATATGATGTCCTCATAATGTCGGCCAATACACGCTTCCTTAGGCGTGCGGCGAGTAATCATAACAAGGCCTTTACAATGCGAAATCGTCAACTCGGCCAAGCCAACTCTAAGGTTTCACCCGATGAGGAATCCACGGGCCAGGACCCCTCTTGAGCCTAGGTGAGACTTCTCATGGCTACAACCACGCTCACCCAAGTGGGACTTCGCATGGCACCAACCACGCCCACTTTCAACCTCGACTTGACTCGAGTTTGGACTCGCAAATTATTTGGCGGTATGTCCCATACCACCATGTGGTAGTACGATTAGGGCTTTGCAACATAGCTCAAAGACCGGTCCTTAATTGACTTAGGCTCAACCACATACCCCGTGCCGACAGGTCAACCACTGCGGCTCCAACCAACGGGGCATGCCTGCACCCACCACTCTAACCATTAACCTAAGTCTAAACCAGATTTTATATTTTATTTTGAAATGGTTTTGTAAACTTCCTTGACTCTCCAAAGTCAAGAATACTATCAAAAGCTTGTCATTTTATGTAAAAGGGTCCCCAACCTAAGTTTCATCTATGCATGGCTAAGCATATACTATAAAGTTTTCTCTAGCCATTCTATCGAACTAACGAGTTTTTAATCTAGGGTCACAAGGTGTTGAGAATTCAAATTCAAAGGGAATTAACAAGTAGGCAATAACTAAATTTAAAACTGAATTGAAATACATTGAATAGAAATACGCATGCAATGTAATTTAAATCAACATAATTTTATTTGCAATTCTGGGATCAACATGATCAAGGAGGGTGACTTGCCTTGCTCTTCGAACTGGTGAGATCCGTCGTCAAGGAAATCTTCAGAATCGTCGTAATCTACACGTGAAAATAACCCTCCAAACTCAAAATAAATTCAAATCGAAATCACATAAACTCAAAAAGCCAAATTGAGGCTAGGAATGGGTAGAGGGAATTTTGATGAATTTAGAAATTTGAGCAGGTTAAATCGGAGTTAGAGCGAAGGAGAACGGGCTCGGGAAGTTTAAATTCGGGAAAAAGAATAAAAGGAATTTCTGGAATTATTTTTGTATAGGAAATTGAGAATTATGACATCAGCACCAAAATTAATTTCGGCGAATTAATTTTCTATGGGAAAACACGAGTTTTGCGTCGGCATGGCGTCATCTCGGGATTGGACCGGCCGACATGTGGGCCTCGGTCTATGGGCCGGGTCCACGACGAAGCGATGGGCGGCGTGGCGAGGAGGTGCGGGTGGCGGCGACGGGCGACTTGGTGCGCGGGTGGCGCCGGCGTGGGCGCCACGCGGGCTGGGGCTGGTGATGTGGCTCGACCACCGGCGGGTGCAGGTTCCGAGGGTCGCCGGCGTAGCGGCCACAGCGGAGGACGGCGCGGGCGGAAAGCGGAGAGGCGCCGCGAGGCGAGTCTATACCTCCGTGGCTTCGGCGGCGGTCGAGGTGGCCGGCGGCGAGGTGGAGGCGGCGAGTGCTCGGGTTCCGGCGGCGGGGCTCTCGGCGGTGCTCGGGCACGGAGAAAAGCGGAGGCTCGGCGTGGCGGCGGGCTCGGGCGGCCTCGGCGGCTTCGGGCGCTCTCCTTCGCCGGCGATTCCTCGCCGGAGAAGGCGCGGCGGGAGCGAAGACGCTCGGAGGAGCTCTCGGGCGCCAAGAGAGCAAGCGGAAGGTGGAGTGAGGTGGAGTGGGAAGGGTGGTGCTCGGGGTGGCTTTATAGGGCCGAGGGTGGAGCGCTGCGGAATCTCGCGGGGAAAGGGGAGGTGGGCGGCGGTTGCAACGGAGTGGCCTCGGCGCGTGGGAGGCGTGGCGTCGTGCGCGAAAGCGGGAAGACGGGCGCGGGCTTGCGGCGCAAGAAGGGAGAGCGGTGTGCGGAAGAGATAAGGGAGAGGTCGGTTAGGCGGAGCCGACCAGCGGCCATGGCGGCGGCGTCCGCGTGAGGCAGCGTGAGGGGATGGGGTCGGGGATGACAAGTGGGGCGGGCGAGAGAGGGGGGAGCGGGTGAGATCGCGGGCGGGAAATCGGACGGCGGGAAAAGAACGCGAGGCGTTAAGTGGAAGGAAGCGGCCACGATCGCGATCGGCCCGGGATCGGGCGGCGGTGGGAGAAGGAGGAGAGGCGGGCGAGATGGGCGGCGTGGTGCTATCGGGCGCCGCGCGTGGCGCGCGGAGAGGAGGAGGCGGAATGGAGGTGGCGGCGTGGGCGGCATCGGCCGTTCACGTGGCGGCGGAGAGAGGGTTGAATTTTATTTTCTCTTTTGATTTTACGAAAACCGAATAAAGACTTTTGGGCTTAGAAAATAGCAGAAAAATCCAAATAAATCCCAGAAAAAATCCTATAAGTCTAGAAAAATGCAAGGAACCCAAATAAAAGCAAATAAACTTATTTTGATCACAAAATCTCCCAAACTTACTAACTTTTAAAACAAAGCAAAAACAAAAGAAGGACTTTAAATTCCAGAAAAAGAAATTAAAATAAAGGAAAAATTGGGATGTCACAAGGCACATGCGACTTAGTCACGCTCTTCAAATCACTAAAGTGATCAGGCAGTTGATTTACTAATGCTTGCAAGTCGATGATCTTCTGGAACTATTTTTTAGTTTCACTAGTGCGCGGGTCATGAGCATGAATTCCCGTAGCTTCCCACGTAATTTCCCAACATTTGTCATCAACGGGTTAATTTCCTCCCCCTAATGACGGGAAATTATCCTCATCAAAAATGCAATCAGCGAAGCGGGCAGTATGCAAATCTCCCGTCATGGGTTCCAAATACCTGATTATGGATGCAGTCTCATAACCAACGTATATCCCAGTCTTGCGGAGTGGGCCCATTGCAGTACGCTGTGGAGGTGGTATCGGTACATAAACCTTGCATCCAAACCTCCTAAGATGAGAAATTTTCGGTGGTGACCCTTGCGCTAGTTGCATAGGTGAATGGATGTTGTAGGCCGAAGGTCTAAGGTTGATGAGATTCGCTGCATGAAGGACTGCGTGTCCCTAACATGTAGCTGGCAAATTACTTTTATGCAAGAGGGGTCGGGCAATAAATTTAATTCTTTTAATTAAAGTCTTTGCCAAACCATTCTGGGTATGGACATGCGGTACCGAATGCTCAACTGCAATTTCCATTGCCATGCAATAATCATCAAATGCCTTTGAAGTAAATTCTCCAGCGTTATCCATTCGGATGAACTTGATATGATGATCTGGAAACACATTTTTGATGCGAATAATCTGCAAGATCAATTTTACAAAGGCGTGGTTTCTTGTGGATAATAAACCCACATACGACCACTTCGATGAAGCGTCAATGAGCACCATGAAATACTTAAACGGCCCTGAAAACGGGCTGAATGGAACCGCAAATGTCTCCTTGGATGCGCTCCAGGAATGTAGGGACTTCATCCTTCACTTTCAGAGTGGAGGGTCTAGTAATTAGTTTCCCGGTGGCACATGCAGGGCACACAAAATCTTCATGATTCGGAAAAATTCTTCACATTAATATTATGCACATGCGAGTTATTTATTATGTTTCTCATCATCCTAAGATTTGGGTGGCCTAATCATCATGCGAGACGAAGAGTTGAACTTCTAAACACCGTCTTGAGCGATTATGCTGCGTGTAGGCGCTTTAATGTTGGTATAATATAGCCCGATTTCTAGTGAAGGGAGTTTTTCTAATTCCATTCTTGTCACGCTTCGTAATGAGCAGGTATTCCTTACCGTACTCTTTGTCAGTCTTAACGTGGAAACCATTGGCGCGAATATCCTTAAAACTTAGGAGAGTTCAAGTCGATTCTGGGTATAATAAGGCTTCTTCAATTACCAAAGTTGTGCCCATTGTGGCTCTTCCTGAACCAATTATACATGAATCGCTTCTTGCGATTGTCGTAAGGCTGCCAGTGCTCTTACGAATCGACTGAAAAAACTTATTCTCTCTTAAGATGATATGCGTTATGCCGCTACTGGCTAAGCACACTCCCTCCATAGGGCGCTACACGCGTTCTAATATAGGGTATTTTATTAATATGAACTAGAAGGCATTCAGCACATAAATAAAATATTCCAATATCAGAACATATCATGTCATCATAAACTGAATAAATGAATGAATTCTTCAAATATCATCCAACCATCACGAGAAAATAACAATTCTTAAGTACCATCCATGCAAATTCTAACATATTCTTCCATACAAAATAGATGACAATTAAAGTCGAAATGCATTCAGTGCACTAGACTTCTTCTGCTATTTTCTCGGGGGTGACGTTCTCTTCAAGAGAAATCATGGTGGTGGCTGCTTCTAGGTCAAGAGGGGGTGCTGCTGTCGTGATGGTTTCAACCTCCATCGGTGCAGGCAGCTGCTCAGAACTCTCCCCCTCTGCCAATGCAGAGTGGGCTTCATGTTGCCCTTTGCATCCCGCTTTTGGCTTGTTAGCCTTATTCTCTCGTGGAGCATCTGATTCGCCTTTTTGGGCTGCGGTCTTACCCTTCCTTCCTCTTTTCTCTATCAAGTGCTTTCGCACCTTGTTGCTCCCAACGTTGGTTTCACGGCCAGTGGAGCTCCCAGATGGCTGAGTGATTCAATTCGGCATATTCCTCATAGCTGTCTTAACGATAATTGCGTGCGGATTGTACTGCATTGGGGTGGAGGGATTTTCTCAATTTTCTGTATTGGGGTACAAATCCTGTGCAAAGCGAGTGTATTTCTCGGCCGTCTTAAAGTCGGCAAACCTCGATCGATCCACTCTTGCTCACAGGAAAGAATGGTATACTGTAGCCTCTCAAACCGCATCTTGAGTGCGGTCCAGAGTGCTAGCGCGCTTTTCTCCGCCATATACTCATTCTTGAGAGTGAGGCAGAGGTGGTGTCTGAGAAAATGAAGTGCCCGATCATTCTCCTGAGGTTTGAGTTGAGCATCATTCAGTCCGCCAATCCCAATAGCAGCGCGGAGCTTCCTGGCTCCAAGCATAATCTCGACATCGGATGCCTACATCACATAGTTTTGGCTATGCTGGGCCAGCTCCTCGAATTCGCAGTTCGTGATGCTAGTCATCTAAATGTGTATAAGTCTACTGCTAGTAGACATGCACGGAATAATTTACTGTGGGTAAATAAATGGTACAAAAAGGTTCTCGTAATGTTCCAGAATTTTCTATGCATTTTCTATAATTTTACTGCTAATTTCGGTGATTAAAAGCAATTTTCAGCAATTACAATTAACCAAAAATAGTAAAATAAATACAAAAATACATAAAACAATAAAGGCATAAATAAATAAGCTTCAAATGCTAAAAATAATGCAAAATTCAGATTCCCGAGGCCCTTTTATGCTAAAATATGAAATTTCAGCAAATTCTGCAATTCCAGGGGGTTTTACGCAAAAATTTCAGTTCAGAGAAAAATTTGCGCAATTTTCTGATTTACAGAGGGGTTTTATGCAAAATTCTAGACCCGCTCGTAAATTTAAGGGCTTATACGTAATTTTCGGAATGACGAAGCCTTTTATGCAAAATCAGGACCTAAATTAAAATTTTAAGGGCCAATTGGTAATTTCCATAAAATAAGGGGCTTTTCAGTAAAATTCCAATGCCTCCCGCCGGCCGGGCCATTTTTCTCCCATTGGCCCATTTTTCTCTCCCCCCACCGGCCGGCCCATCTCTTTCCTCTCCCGGCCGGCCCATCTCGCTCGGGCCCATGCGGCCAGTTGCTCACCTGAACCGGCCCACTGGCCGGACGGCCTGTTTGGCCCGGTGGCCCACCCCTCCACTCAAAACCCGGCAAGGGGTAGGGTTTCCCCTACCCTGTGTAGCCAGTGGCGGCGGCGGCTTCTCCAAGTCTTCTTGTGCGATCCGGCGGGGCGGCGGCGCCACCGGCGGAGGCAGACGCGGGTTGCGCCATGCGGGCGCGGCAAGGCCGGAGGCGCGCCGGAGCCAAAGGCTGGGCGGCGGTGGCACCCGAGCAGGTGGATTGCAAGGGCGCCGGCGGCCGGCGGCGGCGGCGGTCGGCTCTGCCGTCTTGGCGAGTGGCGCCGGCGTCGCGGCGACACACCGCGAGGCGGCGGCCGGCAAGCACAAGACCGGGCGGCGGCGCCGAGCATCGAATTTCGGTCGGCCGCGCGTGGTTCGAGCCGGCGCTCCGTCGCGGAAAGACGGCACGGCCCGGCGTGGGTTGGCGGCGGCGATGCAAGACAGCGCGAATCGGCCATGCGGGGCGATGAGCGCGGCGGCGCCATGGGGAACGATGGGCGCACGGTTCGAGCCAGTGCGACGCGCGCAAGCGGGTTGACCGAGGCGACATGCGCGTCTTTAGCGCGATTCCGGCGGCGGCTGCGGCGCTTCCCAGTGGCGTTCAGCGGCGGCAAGCTCACGGCGTGCTGGCCATGCTGCGGCGTGAAGGCCAAGGAGCAACGCGCTTCGTGCGCGTGCGTGCGGGGAGGCCGACTGCAGCGGCGCCAACGCGTGCGGGCGTGGGCATTGTTTGGCGGTGGAGCCAGCAGCTCCCCGGCGGCTTCAGGTGGCCGACAAGGTGCCTTGCAGGACAATACCAGCTACAGGTCGGCGATCCACATTGGCTTTATGCCGTCGGCGTATTCTGTTGGGTTATTTTTTTCATGGAGTTGATATGCAAAGCCCGAACAGAGAAACAAATTTTTTTCTTCTTCTTGCGCAATGATCATGCAGAATCAAATAAATCCATGCAAAATTTTGTTTCCAATCTACGATGCAATCAACATCTACCCCTTTTCACGATCTACCGATCGACATTGTGCCAGCGATTTCAGATCTGCTCGCGGTAGATTTAGGGCGGATTTGCATCGTTCTACAGTGCAATCAACATCTACCCCGTTTCACAATCTACCGATCGGCATTGTGCCGGCGACTTCAAGTCTGCTCGCGGTAGATTTAGGGCGGATTTCCACCGTAGAATTTCAATCTAGAACGCGAAAAGAAAATACAGATTCAAAAGCGATCTAGAAAATTCAATCTGTGCTTCGATGATTACCTCGTTCACCGGAGCGAAGTCGTGCTGATAACGTGTTGAGGAACCGTCGCTGGCAACCAGTCCGAGTGATTCCTCTGTTTAGAATAAGAACGAATCAATCACAGAATCACAGAAGAATAGATTGAACACACAGAGAGATAGAGAGAACTCCCGGTCTTTCTTTATTGCTTTTCTTTCATGCGTACATAATGAGGGGGGTATGGCTCTCTATTTATAGTCTACGGTGGGGTGACCAAATATGTCAGGACTCTTGGCCATGGGCCCAGTTTCCTAACAACTACTACTAGACAAGGACTGCTAGTTCCTTGGCATACAGGCAAACAGTCAGTGCGGTTATCAAAAGTGATAGAAATGGAAATTGCTAAAAATGCAGAATATTACTGAAGTTGCTAGAGCAAGTCCTGAGATGCCTATGGGCAAATGACTCCTTGGTTTCTCTAAATTCATGAAGTGGCAACATTGCCTACTGACTCAGCATGTTTGCATTTACTGAACGTACTTTTGAGTGACATACTGCAAGTTGCTAGTCATTCTAATCAACGAAATTGTTCTTCAAAAGTTCTGTTCTTTAACATTGAAGCTCTACTGATAACGACATTGAGCATCAACAAGACATAATGTCATATAGAAAGAGATCAAAGTGATGCAAAACTCTTACATATTACAGCACCGCTACCGCCACAATTCAGGCATACAGCATTTTGTGTGCCTGGTTGATTCATCATATCCGAGGCAAGTCTTTTTGGAGTACAAATTGTTGTGCCTGATGCACCGATTAACGTTACAGCACATAGGAAAGCAAGACATTTTCGTCTGGAAGGAATAATTTCTTCTTCCTATATGAAAAAAGAGGTGCATCAGAACACTTCTAAGCAAAAGGTACCCGTAAAAGGCTGCTGGGAAGGAGTGACAAACACAGGAACAAAAAATTGCCAGTTATTCATGCACATTTTGGTTCTTCATACATTAATCTACAGTCTTATTGCTTACAGATTTCGCATCTTCCATTTTTTTTTCGAGAAACGTCATGATGAACAGGACATACATAACCTGATTTATCTAGAATCTTATTCTCAAAGATGTGATAACCATGTAATACAATTAGGGTCTGTGTCTGACTGTCTACTACCATGCACAATATGAATACAGTCTCTTGCCTTATCCACCTCTTTGGCTACTCTAATTGTACAGTTCGAACAGAGACAACTTGAACATTAGTTATGTCAGAATGGCAAATGCAACTGAATAGTAATACATGTTCAGTACAGAGTAACTGAGTTGGAAAGAGAAGGCAACAAGCACAACCTTGCCATCGCTGGGCGACTTGCTTGCGCATTCCTCTGATTCGTCGGGTTTCGAGCAACAACTGATTTGGGGTCGCACACTCGCACTGAAACATCGCCATACGACAAGCACATAGAAGATAGTTTCAACACCGACTTGATCAGAGATAGAATTGTCCAAGAAAAACCATTCTCCCTTACACATCGAACAAATTAAGCACAATTCTGTATATGTGAAGAAGAACATGGCATGATGACGATACTGAAGCTTGTGAGTTTGCTATCCCAAACGGAGCACTCCAAGTTAAGTACGCTCCTAGCAGGAAAGACATTACCTTTGGCCGGCAGGTGGGCGCCACCCCTAACGGCAGCCGGACGGTGTCGAGAGCAGAGCGGCGCCGGCAAGAGGAGGAAGTGGCCGCTGGTGCCCACCATCGTCGCCTCTTTCCCTTACTTCACTTGGCGTTGTGAGGACCCGAAGAGGGGAGCGACGCGAGCGGCTCCGCGCTTGGAGTAGAGATGGCAATGGGTACCTGAAACCCGATACCCGGTGGGTTTTTACTCTATTAGGTATGGGTCTGAGTCAATTTCCTAACCCATGGGTCTCTTAATGGGCAAACAGCCCAACCCATCGGGTCTGCCGGGTTTAGGTACGTTCCTATAGTATCCAAACCCGTAAACTCATGGGTAATATAAACCCGATCTATAGGAGTTGTAAACCCAGGCTCCCAGCCTCCCAGGCAAACTAGCCTAGCCCATAGCCCATTAGCCATTTAGCCCCAAGCCCCCAAATCCAATGCGGCAATGCCCCATTACCCATACGGCTAACCCTAGCTAGCACTCGATCACGATCACTACTCACTCCTCCCCAGTCCCCACCTCGATTCAACAGCCGCCCAGCGGCGGCGCATCTGGCGCTCCGCGCTCGACCTCCGGCAGTCTCCACGCTCGCCCTCCCGTCCCGCCGCTCCCGCTCCTGCTCCCGCCACTCTCGCCGCACGCTCGTCCTCCCGCACGCCCTCACCGTCACCTCGCCTTCCAGTTCAACCCGCCGCCCCCACGCCGCAGCCAACGCGCATCGCAGCAGTAGGCCCTTGGCCATGGCGCTACCCTCCGGCTCCAACGAAGATGGCCGGTGAACTTCTTCCTCATCTCCATTAACCATTGTTGCAGCTCGCATTATTGACCCCACGGGCGACCCGTGGGTACCCGTTAACCCAGTGGGCATGGGTATGCGCAAACATCTGCACCCGTCACGGGCATGGGTTTTTTAGCAGGCACGTCCAACTTTCATGGGCACGGGTTTGGGATAGCAAAACCCAGCGGGTTTGTGCCCGTTGCCATCTCTAGCTTGGAGATTAGGGAAGCTAAACATCTAGTTCGGACCCTACCATGTTTGGGTCCGAGCCAGGTTGAGTTGGGTTCGGACCCAACCTTCTATGCTAGGCGACCGAACCGAAGCGGCGAGCTCGCATCAGCGTCACTCGGCGGCGGCGCTGTCAGTTCACCGTGTCGGCCGGGCGCGAGCGCGCCTACGCCTTCGCAACCGCGTCCACGGCCTCCGGGGACTTCTCGCGCAGCTCCACCGCATCCTTCTCGGGCGGCGCCGCAGGTAGCGGAAGGAGCCCAGCGGAGGCGGCGGAGGGGAGCAAGAAGAAGAAGCCGCCCTGCCGGTAATCGCCGGACGACACCAAGCCCATCCTTCGCGACCCGGTTCGTCCTCCTGCCTCCCCGAACCAAAGCCCGCCCTCGTGTCCTAGTACGCATGTTTTGACGTTTCTTGCCTGTACAGTAACAGCTGCGTGTTTTGGATATGCAGATCTCGCGGTCGGACCCCATGGAGACCGAGCAGGCCGTGCTGCCGCTGCCACCCTTCCCCTGACGCCAACCCGCGTCTTGACGGTACACTGCTCTGCCCCTCTGTAGATTGCTACCACCATCTTGTGGTTTTCCCCTGTACCACCATCCTGTGTAGATCGAGCCAACAACGGTAGTATTGTATTTGTAACTGCTACATGGTAGGATTTGAAAATTCTTTCCTTGTTTCTACTGCTGATGAATGTTGTTGGCTTGTTGCAGAACACATTTTTAGCCATTGGAGGCCGTAACCAGCTCCCAATTTTCATTTTTCCATTAAGATAGAAATGATTCAGATAGAATTGGCAGGGTTGCAATTGTATAGCTAGAGGCTACATGGCACTGCAAAAGAATGGGAATCTTTAAGTTTGCGGTGTAGAACTTCGCAGTGAATCCATTTGCAGTTTTGACTCAAACATGCATGTGGTGAGCAAGGTTTAATTCTGGGGTATCAGGGAGAAATCATATGGAGTTTGGCATCTTGTGTAAACCTGTTTCCTCACACAAACTAAGATGATGGATATTTTAAACATGGAAATATGTTCTTTTGATATTTTGATGTGGGTATTAGATATCCAAACTAGTTACAATGGAGTTAGAATAGTTCAAGTTTCTGTTTTCTATATCTTTATATACGTGTGAATTTTTATGAGAAAATAAAATCATGTACTTTATAAATGATATATTGATTCAAAAGTAGAAAGAAATTTGATTGGCTTATGCGCCCGATAATGATTGTATTTAGATCTTCCTCGATAAAAAAGGCTAAATGGTTTCTTCCATTTGCTCATTTTTACTAATTATCCTATTTATTACTTAATTGTGGTATTGTGATGTTTGTTCATCCTTGCTAAATATTCAAGTCGAATGATTTTCATTTGTATTCCTTTTATCAGATTCCATGGTGCAGACAGTTCTCGCGAAGTCATTTATATAAGGTTTTGTCTGATTTATTCTACATCTTCTTTCTGCGAGAGTTGGCTCTTCTTGGCAGATGCTTCCACTCAACACAGAAATCCTTACTGGAAAATTGGGGCTAGCTTGTTCCTTCTGTAATCCTAGCGTCTTCTTGTTTTCATCTTATTCCACATGAACTTCTAGGATAAGAGCTGAAGCCTGAAGTGACTTGACTTGCAATTGCTGGATACACATATTACAGTACAACCTGTCAGGAAAATAGAGTTCCGTACTGTAATTTCTTGGTTACTAGTAATAAAGAAAATGTTGTCGCCTAAACAAAATGAAAGCAAATCTTCATCCTAACTTCATTTTCTGTTCCTTCAGCATAGCTTCGCTTTCTGCTTTATGAGCACGGTAGTTATATATTGTGATTATCCTGCTGTAATCGCAGGATGTACAATTTCAAAGGAAAGAAGGAATGTCAAGTTTCCCTCCCTTGAACATCAATCAATGTAATTGTTCCACCGGTTACACAGGAACCACATGTTGGTCGGTTCCGCAAGACGTGGGAGTCCAGACTTCACCTACAAGGCTACAATATCTCATATCATAGATGCCCTACGAGTCTCCCTAGAAAAGCGTATGATCATGCTTTGTGAGATCGTGGATTTATCTTTGTCCTTCGCAATTCTAGGCACATGCTAAGAGATACGTCTCTCACATGTGTAAACAATAAAACAGTGAGAAAATAGATGCAAGAAATATAACATAGATAATAAAATATATAGGGTAATTATAACCCCATATATATGCAGCATGAGTGCATGGTGCTTATAGATGATGTAGCTAAGGATGGGGGGTGATGTTTCTACTCTCTAGTTCAGCGAGCAAAATTTGGACCATGTCAGTGGAGACTTTGATCATTGCGCTATCAGTTTCACTTAGTAGCCAACTAGCCATCTTGGCGCATGAGAAGAATGGAAGAGATGGAAAATGACGGGAGGGCGGAATTATGGATGACAAATTCACTTACACCTCATTTGGCTCCATAGAATTGAATTTGATTCGTTCCATTGGTTTCCAAATTCTATTTTAGTTGTATTTGAATATGATTCAAGGCAATTCAAATTACAATTTTTATGTTTGGACGTCCGAATTGGAATTAGGAGGAGGAGATGGCTTGACGCTGCACCAACACCGCTGCCCTTCTTCCGCCGCTGCTACACCAACACCGTTGTTGCACCAACACAAGCCAGGGTGGAGGAGAAGATAGGTTGGTTGGGCTTGGGTGGGGGCTGACTCTTCTTCCGCTACTTCGGCAACGCTACACCCAGATCTGTGTCGTCAAGGCGCTGTTGAATGGGAAGGGCGAGGCGACGAACTTCGCAGAGCGAAGACGGTCGAGGAGGGGAGGGCGACGATGGAGGGGAGAGGCGATGCAGCAGGGTAGGGAAGAGGCAGCAGCGGAGGGGAGCATCAACACGGTGGGGAGCAGGAGGAGAGTCGACGGTGTGGTAGGGGAGTAGCTCGAGGCTAACAGATCCGCCGGAGGGAAGGGGTGAGAGGCAGCTCGAGAGGTTGGAGAGGAGGCGGTGCTCGTCGGAAGGCAGAGAGGAGGCGATGGGGGAGACCGAAAGGGAGGTGTCGCGAGAAACGGTGGATTTCTTCGATTCCATATGATTGACAGTGGGAATTAAAGAATCATGTCTAGTTGTATCACAACTCTTGGAATTGGTATTGGAATAATCAATTCCAATTTCAACGGCAGCCAATCAGCCTCATAGAATTGAATTCCAATTCAAGGACTCCTAGACTCCAATATATACATGGGAGCCAAATAGGTGAGGATTTAATGAACCAAATTAAGATTGTAGGATCTGCACGGGATTTCTTCAAAATCTTTTCTTTGGTATTATCGATCCAATGCAGTGGAAACACAAATTCACCAAAACCAAGAGCAAAAAATCACCCAGTCACTTGAGACTCGCTATCTCACTGGTTCGACCACCAGTCAGGGTGCGGTTTGACTACTCGTGTCACCAGTCTGACTGGGATCGATTGGTCGGACCGCTTGGTTTACTGAGGTATGATCGCTCGCCTAGGCAGAGTGCATAACAGCACTGCACATAATCCAAAAAAAGAGCTAACTTTTAAACCATTGGTCCAAACACAGTGAAACTTATCATAAGTTCTTCCTAGGATGTTAGGAACCTATTCCAACCATGGATTATGAAGATCAATGCCGAAGTTCTGATCTTTATCGAAAACAAAAAATATTGCACTAAAACTAGGCAAAAGAGAGAAATCTTGATTTACTCTTATTCGTGAGTCGTAAGCTAGATTACAGCATGAACTCAAGTCAAACTGCTCTTAATACCAAAACTCCAAAATCGCCTCTCTTCAGAAAAACCAGGCAACCACAAGAACTTTTCCTAGAACGTGCCTAGATAGATAGGATCTTATCTCCAAAAGATATCTCCACATATTACATGTCCTTGGCACCAGTAAAGATCAAAAGAAGATGAAATCCAAATAAGAAAGTCAGGCAAATCAAAAGCACAAAGAGGAATCCATTGCACAACCCACTTGAACGAACTTAGGATATTCATTCTACTTGAAAAGAAATATTTTACTGTTACTCCCTCATGGATGATAGAAATCTAACTCGTTTTACCGTTACTCCCTCACGGAGGATAGAAATCTAACTCTACAGCACACAAACACACACACACAAGGAAAACTAATCTCTCTCCTCAAGTTCTTTGATTAATCTCTCTTAACACATAAGAAGTTGTAACACCCCAGGACCCACATTACCCTGGGATGCTACTAAAACTGCTCTACAACGAGCCAATTTACAAGATAAAATAAACTGGCAACAATTACTAAACAAGATAATATAAGCGGAAGCATAAACAACTAAGGAATAACAGGATAGTGATAGCAATTCACTATTTAAAACATCCTCCAACATTTTAATCTAAAACATAGTTCACAAATTTAACATTATTAAGATAATGTAAACAAAGCTATGCAAGGTCTAGAATCCTTTCAACTTTATTACAGCATAAAAATATGATTCACGTGCATCGGTGTCGCTGCCGTTCTACCCTTCCCATGCATGCTCAAAGTCCAAGCGTAGGGGGGGGAAACAAGGGTGAGATAAAAATCTCAGCAAGCAAACTGTTTAACAAGCTATTCAAACTACAAACAATTATACATCATCATTTATAATTCCATACAACTATAACCACAATTCATGTCCACAATTATTAAACCACCACAAACTTCCATGAATCATACCTCTTCAATTTCAGATTTTATTGGCATATGAATGCAGTCATTTTATCCACAATTAAATGCAAATGAAACATTTAATCTTCCACAAACCACAATAGGTTAATCATCAACATTCTTCCACAATTACAATGTTATTATCCTCAACCTCAAATCACCATCAATGACGTTAAAGCATTAACAAATAAAATCTTGTTTGACTACTTTAAATTCTCAACCACTACAACTAGCAAAAGCAATAAAACATATGTATGTTTTACTTCAACACTTTATTATTTCTCACATCCACAATTGTTATCAACAATTAATACAAGAGAAAAGAATCTCATGCCACAATCACAAACCTTACAGTATACAAGGGATGAACCCCATTCCACGTCCACAACCATAATCCTCATACCACAAATAGCTCACATGAGCCAATTCCACATTACAACTATGAAGTTGTATAATCCACATTACAACTATGAGTTGAATATTCCACAAAATAACTTCATCACAACATATTGCATATGTATGCAAATGAATCTTTCCACAATGCAATGCATATGAATGCTATGCTCCACATCACTCTTTCCAGGGCAGGATTTGAGGTGCATCGTATTACGGCAATATACGATGCTTCCGCGGGATAAGAGGTGCATCGTACACGGCAATATACGACGACAGACGGTGCGGTCGCGGCTATGTGCGGCGACATCCACATATGCATATGACATGATATGATATGATAATCACAAATCACATTAATCCATCCTCAAAGGAGCATCAACATGCTCACGACATATCCACATCCACCACATGTTATTTTCATGTTCCACATTATAGCATTAAGCAAGATTTCCACATGGCTACTAGCAGATTATCAACATATCAATGGATAAGTACTTGCTACCATCTCCACAATTAAATTATCATGCAATCATGGCATAATGTATCAAATTATGATAATAATGTAAACTGCAAGTAGAAGGAATAACAAGTTAAACGGTAGCAACCACCGCTACGTTTACTTGCCTCAAACCGACGAAGCGAAGTAAAATCAAGAGCACTCAGGGACAAGACCACCTGTCCAAAAGGCAACTCTCAGCACACAGCTACAGCATACAAACATGACATTAATAATTAAAAACGTCGCTAGAACCCCGAACCCGCACAAACTCCTCTCCGCTCAACAATTCAGCAAATTACCCTCTACAGCAGTGCTGCTTAACATTTTCGTAACTTTAAAAATATTTATCCATTTACAGCAAACGATATCTCTCTGGATTCATCGCTTAAAAGCCTACATTTTCATGTAGAACACCTATTTTTATTTTGATCACAGCTAGGTGTAATTTAATGCCCAAAACAGAGGAAGAACTCTGTTCTGGCAGATTGGACAGCAATAAACAAATGCGTCCCAACATCAGTAAAAGGGTCTAAAAATTCTGAATTTTATACAGAAGATATAACTCTAAATTATCTACAACTTTCTCAATTACGGACATGGTCATAAAAATCATTTACGACCTCTAATTCCCAGATTACCGTCGGTCTGTACCAATCTGCTCGCCTGACGAACAGCAGTATTCCTGACCCTGTAACTCCCAGATAACAAGGCATAAAATTCCGAAACAAATACAGAAGATGAGTCTGGAAGTCCTCTACAACTTTCCTTTTGGTAAGGTCTGCAGGAAAATTCGTTTACTAGGTCAAAACTTTGCGAACCGACACGCTGCGCGAATCAATCTACAGGCAGACATCAGCTAATCTCTAATCGGGCAATTAATCTATTAACTACCTTCAAAATCCGTGCCAAGAACCCTAATTATTCCATAGAACAGAGGGTTTGGGATGAGGAAAAATTACCTAGATGATGGATCACCCCTTTTTTTCCTCCTCCTCTTCTTCTTCTTCCTTCTCCTTCCTTCTTCTCCTTCTCCTTCCTCTCCTTGGCTCCAATGGCAGCAGCACTTGTGGGGTGGGGCACCAACCAGGAGGGGGCTGCGCCCAAGAGGGTGGGAAAGGGGGTGGCGGCTGTGGGGAAAGGGAGAGAGTGGCTTAGGGTTTTAGGGGAGGGAGAGGGGAGGTGCGGCCACCCCTGGGCCTCCGGCCCAAGGTGGTCGGCCCACTCTCCGATAGTCCATCCGAGTTTATTATTATAATTTTTAATTTATTTTATTCATTTTACACTGTTCTATAATTTTTATTTTTTCCTTCCCACGATTTACCGAAAACCGGTGACTCATGATTATTTTAAAACTTACGCCGAATCGACGATCGTGGTATTACATTCTCCCCACCTAAAAGGATTCGTCCTCGAATCTAACTTCTCAAACCACAAATCAAGAGAATAGCAAGAAAAGAGCAATGAAGGAAAGAACAACCACAAGAAAGAGCATCCCAGGATAGATCATCCCAAGGGAACCACTACTACGGGTTCTCACCCGCCTTGAAGAACTCGGGTCCTTCTTCTACATTTGAACTTCAAGCTCCCACGCCACCTCCCGCTCGGATTGATTCGCCAAGAGGGCCTCCACATACATGGTGGTTCTCTTCCTCATGTCCAACTCCGATGAGTCCACGACACGCGCCGTGAACGCCGAGCACCCGCAACTCTTTGTTGGCTCTGAGCGCCAATGATCCCCGCTCTCACAAAATTCTCCGCCACAACTATCAAGCCACTATCTAATACCATCCTCCTTCCTAAAACATTTTCCTCTATTTATTATAATCGGGATAATACATTGTACCCTTTTAAAGAATTCAACCACAGATTCCACTCATAACATTACTCAAAGCACGAACAATAACTTCGCAGAAGGAACACAACCAAAAGAGGAATAAAGGATTCTCAATCAACATACTAACAAACAACCTTCCTTCAAAGGACCACAATCCAAAACAAAGGATTCACAACAAAACCATTCACACTCTCCAAATAGACATTTGGAAAAACCACATCATGACGAGCCAAGAGTGAAAATCACTCGACAGACTAAAACAATCATTTTCTTTTCCTAACTGGAAAAGAATACACCACAACATATAACAACTCAATTTGCGGATGACCTCTGCCATAAACACACAGTTTAAACAAGAATCAAGAGAGTATATTACTGCTCGAGTTATTAATAATTCCCCAATCCATTCCCTTTGGAAATTTTAACTTCCTCGAACCAAGGATTTTCAAATCATCACCCAACACACCAACTCATTTATCTTAGGTTGGCAACTTCGACAATGCGCTCAAACCGAGTACATCATCCACACCCTTGCAGAGAGACTCTCTGTCTCCACAAAAATACATTCTAGCCAAGCCAACGACCAATGGAATTACTTTGATGATAATTCCTAAAACACCTCAATCCTTTTAAGGATAACAACTCAAATTCATATCACACCCACATTCTCACCAAAATCAATCACATGACCACACCAACTAGATGCCATACACCTCTTAAAGGACTTTGCAACCCAAATTGATTACCCCTTTCTTAGAAGAGGCAAAAAGAAGTAAATTTCAGCACAGAGGATGATGCTACCATCCGCAATAAATGCAAAACCAAAAGAAATAGCAACAATCTTGGATAGCAAAAGATAAGATCACAGTTGAAGGCACATGCCCTCAAGAAGAAAATACCAAATCTCAACCAATAAGAATACAGATGTGCCATTTGAGCTCAAGAAACTCTTAGGCGTGGAAAAAATATTGCCATTTGAGTTCAAGAAGCTCTTAAGCGCGAAATTAAGAAGTCAAACACACCTAAAAAATTGCATGACATGACTTCAACCTCCAATACTTTTACCACACTCTTTCTTTTAACAAAGAGAACAACTTTCTTTGATTACGGTATCACCTTGACAATTCCAACAAAAGTGATTTAAAGACCACAACACATTAATCCCTTAAGAACTAATAAAAGCTCTCAACACGTCACTTTGCTCAAACAATTTCAGCTGCCACATAAGTCATGAGATCAAAAAGATTACGTACGCAAATCTCAAAACTTTTGATTTAAGTAGTATCATGGAAGTTATCAAATTCTTTTATTTAAGGAACATTCAACATTATCATCACAACCACAACTAACCATCATGCTAACATAAGAATAATACATTCTTAACAAGCATCATCATATCCACAAATCCCTTCATAAACTTTTCCAAAAGAAACATAAGAAATCACTTCATCATATTTCTATTATCTGAGTAAGATTGCGACTACTTAATCTAGGAAATCCTAGTGCATAAGCCACCATATTAAATCAAAGCTTTTAAACAAGATGATACTAGAACATGACAATCTCACAAACATGCTAGTATGAATCTCTTATTAGATTCCATATATTCAATTCTTATTGATGCTCAACTCTAATTTAGCACAAATTGATTGTACTCTAGTCATTACTAGCAATAATTGTTATTATTTTATCATAACAACATTCAGATCCTAACTCCGTTTACAATCATAAAACAATCATGAGCATAGATTCAGATCCCACCTTACGCTCGAAATTAGAACGAAATAACTTTAAACTTCAATAATACCACTTTGTAAGACAAGATTCTACAAGTCAATACATCCACCTTCCTCTATTTCTTTATACATATTTCAACAATTTAGCATGGTGAAAGATAGATGAATCTAGCAATTGTACATGCTCATAAAGTATCTAAATAAAGGACAGATTAAAGGTTAATATTACCAAGGCAATATTCCAACACCTCCTTACTTAATCATTCCAAACGGTCGATTAATTACTATAAACAAAAATAATTCAATTTATCCAACATGATAGAAATTTAAACAATCATAATAATCATTCTAATTCTTTTGCACACTCCTCAATAACTCCATGAGTTCCAATCATGTATAGACAAGTTCTTAATCACGTTCTTCAAGAAACTATTACAAGGCGATATCAAATTAATCAACTATATTTCCGAGGATGCTAGTTAAATTAATTATGCACCATACTAACATCTCAACTTGATAATTCATACCTTATGAATTAGTTTATATGGTTACCACCTTCCACTTAAGCATAGCAAAACACCACAAAGGGTTTTAACACTCTCTTTCGAGAAAGGAGTGGAAATAAACTTCAACACTCAAAATAATCTAAACGGATTACATAGATCCAAGGCTTTAACATATTAATGAGTTTGCAACACAAAATTTTCATTGGTAAAAGTACCAAGCGAACCAATGAGTCATGATTCACAACAAGACAAAATTCCCACAAAGGGACTAACCTTGCAAATCAACAATATTCACAAGCAGCAATAGTGTCTTACTAGTCCGAAAGAAACAATAATTGCTTCAACGAATGATAGAGACCAATTGCAAACCCTCAACTACAATGAACCACACACTCAAGAGAAATTCATTAACGCAATAGACAAAGAATTGGCCAAAATCAACTCAAGGAAGATATCAACATTTCTAAATAAACTCACTCACAACATCCGCAACTAAGTTACCCGAGGTAACTACATCGCTAATCCCCATGCTACAAACAAGGTATAACTCGGCAATGCCAAGGCAAAAAATACAACCTCTACATCTTATCATTGACAATTCTCACTCATAATACTATAGGAGCAAATCATAATCATACAAGATTATCTCATAATGTAAATCATCAATACAACATGTCAAAAGCATAAATGCAATGCTTGACCCATCCCATCCTAATGTGCACCAAAGGTGTCAATTTAATAGTTTCATTACCACGGACCTAACGCCCGCTCGATATTAATCATGTAACACCTCAGACCCACATTACCCGGGATGCTACTAAAATCGCTCTACAACGAGCCAATTTACAAGATAAAATAAACGCAACAATTACTAAACAAGATAATATAAGCGGAAGCATAAACAACTAAGGAATAACAGATAGTGATAGCAATTCACTATTTAAAACATCCTCCAACATTTTAATCTAAAACATAGTTCACAAATTTAACATTATTAAGATAATGTAAACAAAGCTATGCAAGGTCTAGAATCCTTTCAACTTTATTACAGCATAAAAATATGATTCACGTGCATCGGTGTGCTGCTGTTCTACCCTTCCCATGCATGCTCAAAGTCCAACCGTAGGGAGGGGAAACAAGGGTGAGATAAAAATCTCAGCAAGCAAACTGTTTAATGTGCTATTCAAACTACAAACAATTATACATCATCATTTATAATTCCATACAACTATAACCACAATTCATGTCCACAATTATTAAACCACCACAAACTTCCATGAATCATACCTCTTCAATTTCAGATTTTATTGGCATATGAATGCAGTCATTTTATCCACAATTAAATGCAAATGAAACATTTAATCTTCCACAAACCACAATAGGTTAATCATCAACATTCTTCCACAATTACAATGTTATTATCCTCAACCTCAAATCACCATCAATGACGTTAAAGCATTAACAAATAAAATCTTGTTTGACTACTTTAAATTCTCAACCACTACAACTAGCAAAAGCAATAAAACATATGTATGTTTTACTTCAACACTTTATTATTTCTCACATCCACAATTGTTATCAACAATTAATACAAGAGAAAAGAATCTCATGCCACAATCACAAACCTTACTGTATACAAGGGATGAACCCCATTCCACGTCCACAACCATAATCCTCATACCACAAATAGCTCACATGAGCCAATTCCACATTACAACTATGAAGTTGTATAATCCACATTACAACTATGAGTTGAATATTCCACAAAATAACTTCATCACAACATATTGCATATGTATGCAAATGAATCTTTCCACAATGCAATGCATATGAATGCTATGCTCCACATCACTCTTTCCAGGGCAGGATTTGAGGTGCATCGTACACGGCAATATACGATGCTTCCATGGGATAAGAGGTGCATCGACACGGCAATATACGACGTCAGACCAGATGCGGCCGCGGCTATGTGCGCGACATCCACATATGCATATGACATGATATGATATGATAATCACAAATCACATTAATCCATCCTCAAAGGAGCATCAACATGCTCACGACATATCCACATCCACCACATGTTATTTTCATGTTCCACATTATAGCATTAAGCAAGATTTCCACATGGCTACTAGCGATTATCAACATATCAATGGATAAGTACTTGCTACCATCTCCACAATTAAATTATCATGCAATCATGGCATAATGTATCAAATTATGATAATAATGTAAACTGCAAGTAGAAGGAATAACAAGTTAAACGGTAGCAACCACCGCTACGTTTACTTGCCTCAAACCGACGAAGCGAAGTAAAATCAAGAGCACTCAGGGACAAGACCACCTGTCCAAAAGGCAACTCTCAGCACACAGCTACAGCATACAAACATGACATTAATAATTAAAAACGTCGCTAGAACCCCGAACCCGCACAAACTCCTCTCCGCTCAACAATTCAGCAAATTACCCTCTACAGCAGTGCTGCTTAACATTTTCGTAACTTTAAAAATATTTATCCATTTACAGCAAACGATATCTCTCTGGATTCATCGCTTAAAAGCCTACATTTTTCATGTAGAACACCTATTTTTATTTTGATCACAGCTAGGTGTAATTTAATGCCCAAAACAGAGGAAGAACTCTGTTCTGGCAGATTGGACAGCAATAAACAAATGCGTCCCAACATCAGTAAAAGGGTCTAAAAATTCTGAATTTTATACAGAAGATATAACTCTAAATTATCTACAACTTTCTCAATTACGGACATGGTCATAAAAATCATTTACGACCTCTAATTCCCAGATTACCGTCGGTCTGTACCAATCTGCTCGCCTGACGAACAGCAGTATTCCCGACCCTGTAACTCCCAGATAACAAGGCATAAAATTCCGAAACAAATACAGAAGATGAGTCTGGAAGTCCTCTACAACTTTCCTTTTGGTAAGGTCTGCAGGAAAATTCGTTTACTAGGTCAAAACTTTGCGAACCGACACGCTGCGCGAATCAATCTACAGGCAGACATCAGCTAATCTCTAATCGGGCAATTAATCTATTAACTACCTTCAAAATCCGTGCCAAGAACCCTAATTATTCCATAGAACAGAGGGTTTGGGATGAGGAAAATTACCTAGATGATGGATCACCCTTTTTTCCTCCTCCTCTTCTTCTTCTTCCTTCTCCTTCCTTCTTCTCCTTCTCCTTCCTCTCCTTGGCTCCAATGGCAGCAGCACTTGTGGGGGTGGGGCACCAACCAGGGAGGGGGCTGCGCCAAGAGGGTGGGAAAGGGGGTGGCGGCTGTGGGGAAAGGGGAGAGTGGCTTAGGGTTTTAGGGGAGGGAGAGGGGAGGTGCGGCCACCCTTGGGCCTCCGGCCCAAGGTGGTCGCCCACTCTCCGATAGTCCATCCGAGTTTATTATTATAATTTTTAATTTATTTTATTCATTTTACACTGTTCTATAATTTTTATTTTTTCCTTCCCACGATTTACCGAAAAACCGGTGACTCCGCGATTATTTTAAAACTTACGCCGAATCGACGATCAGGGTATTACAGAAGTTCTTTGATTCGTTTTACTGTTACTCCCTCACGGAGGATAGAAATCTAACTCTACAGCGCGCGCACACACACACAAGGAAAAACTAATCTCTCTCCTCAAGTTCTTTGATTAATCTCTCTCAACACATAAGAAGTTCTTTGATTCGTTTTACTGTTACTCCCTCACGGAGGATAGAAATCTAACTCTACAGCGCGCGCACACACACACACACACAAGGAAAAACTAATCTCTCTCCTCAAGTTCTTTGATTAATCTCTCTCAACACATAAGAAGTTCTTTGATTAATATCTCTCAACGCACACAATGACTTATATAGTGGAGCCTCCTTACCTCACACCAAACCCTAACCTAGACACACTTAGTGGATACAACCACTTACAAATAGAGAAATTTGGTAACCCACACACAAACGTGTTTTACACTTACACACTTGCATGTTTTTCGAAGTACGACTTCCACATTGCTCCGATAGCTCGATAAGATGTTTTATCTTCAAAGACTTGACCTAAATCACTTAGGCCATTATCATAGTTTGGCAAACCGCAACTCCAATCGGTATTAGATAATTTCCTCAATTGTCACCTGCTGGACTCCACGATGTTTCTTCTCGAAGCTACCTCCATATGATGATGCGATGTCAAATGACTTGTCACCAAGATCATACGCCTCCTCTAGAGGACTATCACCACTTGAAACATCTTAAGTCCTATGGCACACCATACCATACTGCTGTCTGTGGTGCTCCGATTACTTGCGCTAAGATCGTATGTTTGCTTCGAGGACTGGCACCATTCGAAACACACAAATTCACTCCGCTTGAGATGATACTCTATCTGGACTTATGCGACACGCAATGGCCTCAGGACACCTTTCCTAGCCTCGATCTTACTGTTGATCGCAACAATCACCAAGCCCCCTGCACATCAAAGACCAAGCAACTGTTCCAAGCACAAATAACACGCACTTGACTCTCATTAGCAAACTAACACATGTATGGACTCAAGCTATGACTCACACTTTTGAAAGCCAACTCAACTCAAACCAACTCAGCACAGACCGGTGTGACCGCCAACCAACGATCACCAACAACCGACTTCAAACTCTCCCAGTAATAGGGGACTGGTCTGACCACGGCACCCATGCGGATCAGATCGCCCTTCTCCTTCTGGTCATACCATCGTTACAAGGCCGGCCATACCACTCACGAAAACTTCACGCAATGCAACTAGACCCTCACTGAAAATAGCTACTACAAACTATGGGCCGGTAACACCACAAATCTAGTTGGAGCGCCTTCCTCAGCTGGTCAGATCGCAACCCTATTGGTTGGACCACCTCTCTCGGCTGGTCACACCATTGGTCGATTTGACTGCCTCTGCATAGTGGTCAAACCGTCTCTGCAGACTGGTCAGACCTCCTATCTCCTAGACAACAAAGTCTAGAGAATAAAAGGCACAAAGTCAGTCAAACTTCGACACCAAAGCGCAAGTACAGTTAAATACTCATTACAAACATGTAATGACATCTATATGGTCTCACAAAGATATAAATGAGCCATTTTAAATCCAGTATAAAGGAGATTTATATGCAAGGATGTCATACCTTTTACATTTTGCAATAGATCGGAATAATTAATCATGCGCTTCGTTTGCACGAGGGTATAACTACTGTGCATCCCTGTTCATCCTCTTTAAAATAAGACTCAAATGGTCACAAAATTTTCAAAAATTTTGGTTGGATAAGTCATGATGCAATCAAGCATCCTGCAAAAAATTCAACTGAAAATGCAACGTATACTAGAAGAAAAAAAAAGACAAATGTTAGTGAATAGTAGATTTATCTCTTTCGGATTTCATTTTCAACAAGATTTGTCTACCGTGTGGTCCATTTCTAGCTACAAGCTAATCATCCATGCGTCTACTATACGTATGTGTACATATACCAATAAATCACGCACAATATACATGACACTACTGGTGCCGCTATCTGATGCATATTCAAGTCCTATACATGCATAACCTGGCGAGCTCATCGATCTGTCTGCCTGCCATGCATGCATGCAGGCGGCAGCACTGCCGCGCCCGGCCGGGCGCATATGGCAGCTACTGGCAGTCCATGTATTGTCGGGAAATTTAACTATTTGCCATTCTTAAAAATACCACTTATGCAAATATCATCTTCTTCGTTGTAATTAACAATTTGCTACTCTTAAGATGTGGTTGACTATTTTTTTGCCACTTTTGAGCCCACGAGGCGCCAAATCATGCCATGTCAGCGCCTCCCCGCTCCGCTGGCGGCGCTGCGCTGCCGCGCTGTGCCTCCGTTCCGCGCCGCCGCGCCGCCGCCTCCGTCCTGCGCGCCGCCGCGCCTCGCGGACCGCACAAACCGCCGTCGCTTCGACGGCGCCTTCGACCTTGTGCTCTCCGACGACCCGGAGGCGCTCACCGGCGCGCCTTCCCGTCCCGATTCGCGGCCAAGATCGAGCGCACCTGAGCTACCTCGCCATGGTCGGCCCCCTCATCAAAAACTCACGCGTCGTGGAGGTGAGGAATGCTACCTTGATGGCTCCGTGGCGGCGTCGTAATATTGAGAAATAACAGAGGCGCGCGCGCGCAGGACGAGGCGCAGGCGCGGCGCGCGCGGGACGGAGGCGGAGGCGAGGCGCGGGCGGCGGCGAGCGGGGAGGCGCGCGCGCGGCGGGGACGGAGGCGAGGCGCGGGCGGGCGGGCGGGAGGCGCTGACATGGCATGATTTGGCGCCTCGTGGGCTTGAAAGTGGCAAAAAATTAGTCAACCACATTTTAAGAGTGACAAATTATTAATTGCAACGAAGAAAATAGTATTTGAATAGATGTCATTTTTAAAAGTGGCAAATAGTTAAATTTCCCCCTAGATGTCAGTGTCCATATGTTTAGCTACCAGCAGCAGCAGCAGCAGCAGTATTATTGAACGGTGTGCTGTCGTCTCTGTCTGGGGTATACTACTACGCATGGTACAATACCTCGTACAGTACTGGCAGCCACATAAGTATGCTGCAGAGTGCATATATTTCATTAATTTTGGTGGGCAATTCCTGCCATCGTGCAGAGCATACAGCTGACTAAGGCCTCCGCTCATTTCAGTTTAAGTATTTAGTTTTTGGCTTATTTTTCATTTTTTAAAAATTTCATTTTTTTCTGAACTTTTGGCTTTTTTTGAGTTTTTTTGCCGGTTCTTTTTTCCCTGTATTCGTTCGCGTTGTCCGTAATGAGCTAACATATTTTTTCTATTTTTAATTTTTTAAATTTAATTACGCCAAATAAGCCATCTTCAGCTACAGTAAAATTTAGCCGCTACAATGTAATTTCAGCCATAAGCCACAGCTTTTCAGCCCAATCGAGCGGGGAATTTGGCCATTCTTTTCTATTGTTTAGACACGGAAAAAAATCCATAAAACCTACAGTAAGTCACCAGTAGCCTTTTCACTTCGACTCCAGTATTTCATCCTTTTCTATTTTGTCTCCCACAAGTTTAAGTTAATGTGTAAATACCCCCAAGACACTCGTAAACAATATTTCACATGGTTTCATTTTCTTTTATACTTGGTTCAATAACTAGAGAACTTGCCTAAACGATTTTCAATGCTTGTTTGAACGATTCGAGTGGCTTTGGTATTTCGACACACGATTTCAGCATTGTACTGAAATCGTATATCATAGTACTAAAATAACTCAAATTACTGAAACAAGTATCGAAAAAATTAATTGAAACAAACATTGGCATCATTGTAACAAGTGCTATAGATAACGAAGACCACAAGAATAGTGTTAATGTGCAGCCTAGGGGTAATTACATGGTAAATTAACTTATGGGTGGGTGGATGGGGGAGTAAACGAAAATGAGATATTGGGGGCTTAACCCGGCCTATACATATTTGAGGCCAAATTGACGTGCATTGAAAAAAAAAATCGTTGCTATGCAGGGTGGTGAGTTGGCTATGGAGGCTGGAGATGGCCTTGCATCTGGTGAGGTGCTCGGCTACATGTACATATGTATAGCATGTAGGTTGGCCGGACTTGGGAGTCTCATGGCGCCAGTGCAACACAGCACTGACAGCAGGTGCTAGCTAACTTGGCATAGATCACTTGATTTACATACAGAGATTCGATAACTGATCGAGTTGCATTTAAATCAGATTTGTCGGCTATGGAGGCTGGAGATGGCCTTGCATGACAATGTAGGTCCACCTATTTATCAGAATTGTGGACATAATTTGCATACAGGATGTGCTAGTGCATGCATGTAAGCACGCCTAAAATAATTAAATCTGATACTGTGACGAAATGTTTGTAAGATATAAGCAGTACGTACGTCATAATTTGTGTCTGATGTGCATAACACGCAAGTTCAACAGCAATTAGGAGTGTACTTAAGATATTTCACGGGGCGATAGCTGCTGGTATTGGTTACATTCGTTTTTACAGTACGTAGGAAAATCTGTTCGTAAATACGATACAAACTGTTATGAAACCGTACAGATTTGGTTCGCTGTATTAACGCCTATATCAGAATTTTCCCGCATATATTTTTCTCCAAACTCTAAATGAAAGGATAGCTGTGAACAGATCGAAACCGTTCTGAATGGCCAGAGTACGAACAGTTACGAGTACCTAAGTACTAACAACATGCTATGCAGACCGTTCTTTCTGGGCTAAAACACAACGTGTACGAATGAATTTGCACTCTTTAAATGTCCTAGCTAGCTAAGCTTGCTAGAAATCTAGTAGCTCTTAATTCATCATGGATCAGTAGGTTTCTTTAAGAGCGTCCACAGTTTTAAGGCAAAACAACCGATAAAAGAAGAGAGGGAGCCGTAGAGGCTGCCTTCATACATTATAAAAGTTGGCCTCCAAGAGTTAGAGGTTGGCAGCGCCTTCGGGCCTGAAGGCATCCTCCTTAAACTAAAATATTCGAAGGGCCCTCTTGTTAGAGGGGTTTAGATGGCAGTAAGAGAGATTTTTTCTAGTATGCTGGGCCCACTTTAAAGGTAATACGAATATTATACATTGCAGACAAAATTGATAAGTTTAGAGATTATTCTTTGTTTATGGGTCCTATCTTAGAGTTAATAAAGATATTACACATTGTGGATGCTCTAGCTGATCAGATCATACGTAGTATAGTACTCCAGTATGTTGTACCAACGCTTTATATGCATGATTTCAAACACTTTAAAGTTGTTTCCCTAGCTAGACCTTTTTATAATGATGGATGATATGAGTATTCTACTGCTTGTACGCTCTTTTTAAGGACTATGCAATTATTGAAGAGCAGCTTTCCAACATTTTCCTCTTAAAAGTCAGATTGAAGTTTTTGTTGGGATGCATAAGCATGGTTTTATATAATTTTCCATGCATAAAGGTGCCTCATTTCATGTTTATATGGGGGAAAGCTTCCAAATTTTACTTTCAACACTTTCGACAACAGAGACAGACCGAGAAGTGAAGATGACGACATCAAATAAACTAACATCTGAAAGCATTAAAAAGGAAGAAGTAGAGTGCAGATGAACAGTTAGGAAGACTAGCTAGCGAAATTCAGTACATAAGATATTTATCCTTTATATGTACAATTTCATCAATGGTCCCCATCATTTTACAGCCAGAAGTAAGGACCCTTTTTTTTTGGTCCCTTCAGAACAAAGTCTTGAGGAATGTATAGTGTTCGAATAATTAATTGAGCAATGGTATATTTTCTAGTGCTGTATAATTAGTTCCTCGCAAAAAGTATAGATATAATTAGTTTAAAATAAAGCTTGATCAAATGTTAGTTTAAATAACTAGAAAGGACAATCATGTGGTGGGTTCTCATCTGAATGGTTTAAATGACCAGCTTATGTATGACATAAGACTACATGGAATGATCCAAAGGTCTGGTATTCGTAGTGTGCATCATCGTGCATGCATGTACATTATATTCTTGCTTTAAATGCTATTTGAGGTGTGTTAAATATAAAGGGACATGCTGCAAACAAATCAATCCTTTTTTTAAAGATAGTTAAATTTCCTTCTGATTTAGAAATAGCCATGCATTTTGGCAAGATATGATCAGAAACAAATCCTGCAGTGGTGGAGAGCCATGCATAATTTTCAAATTTGAAATACTGAAATTCGAACTTTGGAAAACCAATTGCAATACCTATTCAAATTGCAGAGTATGTATAATGGTCTGTTATTTAATGGCCCCGGGATTCTCTAAAAAAAATCAGAAGGTCCAATTTATTGAAATATGTTGTGCTCTAGAATGCTACTTTGTTCCCCAAAAATGCTACTTTGATCTCTTTCAAGAAGGAAAGATCGATGTATGCTTATGCAGATGTCCTGCAATACTGGTGGAGGCAGGCACTGAATTTTGGTGTTAAATAAACATGCCAATTATACAATTCTGGGAAATTTTGGCAAGTGCATGCCATTTAGACAAATAGAAGCATATCCAAAAGATTCAAGAAGAAAGGATGACTGCCAATACTGCAAGTAGCAAAAGAAGAAGAATTTTGAGAAAAGGATAACACACATAAAATTTCCTTTCAGATAAAGATCATACTAATAATTACCAGAATCGACTACCTTGCCAGATATGCAAATATGAGAAACAAAAAGGGAGCAATTTGACCGCAATTTGATACCTTGAGGAATGAAATTAAAAGGATAAAGATTAAGCAATATCGGGGAGAACATAAAATTATCTACAAATAATCAAGAACTAAATCTGTAAAAAAATATTAACTCCTTTTACCAACTCTTGTTCTTGTCCCAATTTTCCCAGTAAGATAACTCAAACAATTCAGAATTGTAGATAAACAGCGAGCGAGCGAGCGAGAGAGAGAGAGAGAGAGAGAGAGAGAGAGAGAGAGAGAGAGAGAGAGAGAGAGAGAGAGAGATGTTATCTTAGCACCTGATAGACACGATAATTGGTATTAGGGCTCTGAGCTAAATAAATCCAAACATGAGAGGAAAAACCTTTTGCTTTTGTTTTGTAAGAAACAGTTATGAGGCTGACACCGACCATCGTTTCTCAACGGCTACAAGCTCAGATCCAAACTCACATTCTCTTTATGCTCCGGCCGGGTGCGGCGCCCATGCGGCGAAGCCGACGCTGACGCGGAGGAGGTCGACGGCGAGAACGACGTCGAGCCAGGTCTTCCCACCACCACTGGCTCCTCGCCTCTAGGCAACGACAGATGGGACGCCGGCGGTTCTTGACGTCGCGCGGCCAGCGGTGTCCCCACTCCAACGCCGGCAGGTACCCGCCATAGACCGGACGTCACTGGGCTGCCGTTGATCGGCTGCGAGATGGACCCGGGCCCGCTGTAGTACCTGGCGTCTGCCCATGAGGGGTAGTGCGGCGGCGGCACGGCGGCAAAGCGGTGGTGGTGGGGGTTGGCAGCAAAGGTGAGGTAGACGTGGGTGGGGACCGTGGGATCTGGGAGGGGGTAGTACTGGCCCTGGTGCATAGCCATGGCCGTCTGGAGCTTCGCGTGCTGCCTCTCCCGCTTGTGCGCGTTCTGGTGGCCGCCCAGCGCCTGCGACGTCGGGAATTTCCGGCAGCAGTAGTGGCACTCGAACTTCCGGCTCCCACCGACGCCGTCGCCGCTTGCACCTGCACCTGCCGTTTGGGCAGTCGCATCAGAACCAGCGGTGGTGGTGGCGGCGGCGGCTCTATCTTTGTTTACTTTTTGCGCGTCGGTGGGGACGGCCGTGGCAACGGCTGGCGGCACGTTGAACCCGAAGAGCCGGATGGGCGCCGGGCCGGAGCTGGACGGCGGCGGAGGCTTCTTGCGGGCCGGGCCGATGAACGACAGCTGCGAGAACGAGTCGATGCTGGCGGCGGCGTCGTTGGGCTTGTCGTGCGCATCTCGCTCGGTGCTCATCGTCTCGTTGGAGATCTAGAGCGGGCGTAGGGTTAAGATTTGGTTGGGGAGAGGAGGTGAAGAGGAGAGGAGAAGCTGCTGCAAGTGTAGGAGATTTTTCTTCATGGATTTGTGATGGTAGCAAGGTTAGAATGGGATACGGGGCTAATGCAAATGTGATGTATTGGAGTTGGAAGGGGTTTTACATTGGTTTGTGGGGACGAAACTGTTCGTACATATGGTACTGGCGTAATTTTTTTTCAATTTAGTAGTTGAACGCCTGTTTTAACAAATTTATTCTCCTCCGTGAATTTACCGAGCTTGCTAGGTACCCGCCATAGGTCGTCTGCCGAGCCCCCGTGCGGCAGGTCGCCAGCTAGCCACTATGCATGCTTAATTAGATTTTAATTAGTGCTAATTATATTAATTAATACTAATCATAATTAATTAAGTGCTAATCATGAGCTTAATTAAAAAGCGTTAACCATGAGGCAAAGTTGTTGCCGCACTGGGGGCTCGGCAGGTGGCCTGGCGAGTTACTATAGCTCGGCAGGTACCTATTGAGCTCGATAGGTTTATAGAGGAGACTACATTTGTAAAAACGGGTGTTGGAAGGTCAAAAAAAATGATTATAATGCCATTTATTATTTTTTTCAGGGGTACAAGGCAGACGCACATTACACGCACACACATGCATGCATGTCCCTTACACACGCTAGAATCTAAAGAGACTCAACAACCCCGAAACACGGGCACACGCTATCCCACTGAACGTGCACGTGTGTACCCTCTCTAGAGAGTACTGTTCAAGCAACAATACCCTAAGAATGAGAAGCTAGTCTGCCGATTCTAGGGATCGAATACTAGCTAACACTACTAACAAAAGGGTTATCCTGGACGCCTTATCATAGACGGATCAACACAAATGATCAGTGATAAAGTTACCACAGACGATTTTACAAGATGGACCATCTAAGTTCATCGTGATGAAAAGAATCGACTGTGATGAGCTACTTATCAAATTCGGTTTTTATTCCGAACTGTCTATGATATATCACAGATGATTCATAATAAAAATTATTTGTGATAAGTACAGACATCATAGACGGTTTTTGTTCTGACTGTTTGTGATAAAAACCATCTGTAATAAGTAGCTTATCATAGATGATTCTTTCCATCGCGGTGAACTTAGACGACCCATCTTGTAAAACCGTCTTTGGTAACTTTATCACTAATGGTTTGTGTTGAATCGTATATAATGAGACGTTCAGAATGATTCTTTTTATAGTAGTGTCTATCTCTTAGGACTAGTGTTAGTGTCTGTTATGTTTCCCTTCGAGACCGATGTATTCTTTTCTTTTTTAATGAATGGTAGATCTTGATCTACTCTTGGTTTCTAAATATAACACTCCTATAAATTTTTTTGTACTACATATGCACAGTATTGCAACGAGAATTAATATATTTAGATCGTAAACTAACGAAAATAGAAGTAAACTAAAATCACAAACTAGCTATAGTAGAAAGATTATACTTGAACTAGAACCCATGAGTTACGACAAACATTGCTCATTTTCATCAAATTGATGAACTGTCCACGTAAATATTTTTTTTCCAAATTTAACGTCTGAATGTCTATTTTTGCAAATCTAGCTTTCTTTGTGGACCATTGTAACATCCTGAAAAATGATATTAAGGAAATGTGAAGTTATCAATTATAATTGTATTGTATTTCCGTTTGCTTTTGGAGTTATAATATTTTCTTAAAATTTGGCAAAAGATTTAAAAGATAAAAGGAGCAAGAAGGAAAAACCCACACATGAAATAACAAGAAACTAAGAATTGTAGACACGAATCTGAGAAGATGATCCAGTATACGAAGGAAGAAACCAGGTTAAAAATATACCACCTCATTGTGAAAACTAGTATAAAAGAGCAATACAAAAATAAAGGAATAATAAAGTAGCCAAGAGGGAAATATATAGGAAGGCAAGTAAATAGGTAAATGAAGTAAATGTATATATGTGAATATATATATATATATGTAAGTAAAATAGATATATGTACACATATAAACTGTAGAATAAATAAGAATGAGTATGCATGTATATACCAGGATACATATATATATACAGAGGTATGTATATACATATTCAAATGCAAAAGCAAAATGAAAAAAATGCAATGGGGTGGGAGCTGACCACTGACTGCCCAAATTTCCCCACCTTCCCTCAGCGCGCCCACCTTCCTCCTCCCTGCCGAGGGGCACCCCATTTCACCGTTTTCTTCCTCCACTGTCTCGCAAGTTCCAAACAGGGGTTGAACCCTTTGCCCGGATCGACGCCGCCGGACCGGGCGACCGCGGCTCGCCCGAACTCATGCTCGCAAAGTCCACCGCCGTCCCGTCGGGGTCGCCTCGCTATGCGCGCAAGCCGCTGCGCCGGTCGCGGCAGATTCCGCCCCGCGCCGTTGAAATGGCGCCCGCCGAATCCACGCTGCACTGAAATCCTCCTCTCGTCGGGCGTGGCGGCAGCGATGCAGCGATCCCCAGCGCCATCACCCCGAATCCCGAGAATCCCGCCAGAATCGCCTCCACCGCCACGACATGACCGCCCGGGCGGGAGCACCGTTGCTAGCCCCGCTCGGCCCTCTATAAGGACCCCCGAGCGCGCTCTTGAGTTCCCCACGCTCCGTCCTCCCTCTCACCAAAACCAATCGAGCCAAGAACCCGTAAGCCGCCGTCGGCCGTGCTTCTTCCCCAACCCCGACCACCGGAGCTTCCCGTTGATTCAAGCCGCGGGAACTCAATACCTCCTACCCACACCACCTCCAGAGCACCGCCGATCGACACCCGGTCTTCCCTGAGCCTCCCGACGACTCGACGCCGGCGCCGACGACCTCCCGAATCTCCGCCACCGCCGCCGCCGGCCATCTCGGGCCTCCCGGACTCGACTCCACCACCTCCGACACCCTCTCGACTTCGCAACGTGTGTTTTGCCCTTCACCGCACTCCTCCGGTCACCTCCACGACGACACCGCCGCCCGACCGCCCGAGCCTCTGCCCGACCTCCTCCCAAGCCTTATTCAAAGAGCCGCCGCCTCTCGGTCGTAAGGCCGCAGGCTCGGTGGCTAGCGCTGCAAACTCTTGCGATCGGCCGGGTTCGAATTCTCTACGCACTTTTAGTTGGAATTTCTTTTCACGTGATACGCTAGGAGTATTGGTATAAGGGGATTAATCGACCGTATAGGATAAGCAACACTTGAGTCTCACCGCTAGCGCAAAGAAACTCTCTTCCCCGGTTCCCGGCGCGCTGCTGAGCCAGCCTCGCCCGCCAGGCGTGGTTGAATTTTTCTTTAATCTGGCCGATGTGTGGCCCCACTGTCACGGTCAGAACTCAAGCTGCTCATCGACACTGGGCCGCATGTCGCTGGCCTCGGGTTAGAAATAAATTGATAAAGTAACCCGGACCCACCTGTCATAGGTACAACGCAGAAAATAATAAATTACTGAAAATGAATTAAAAATAACTAGTGGGACCCACATGTCAGACTTTTCCCAATTTCTGGGATTTTTATGAACTGAGGACTTTAAATGCTTGTAACTTCTTCATCCTAACTCCAAATTAAGTGGGACAAATTTCTAAATTCATCTAAATTCGAGAACTAGCAAATGAAACCAGAACCATAATTTTTAGAGTCTATTTGAATTTCTGGTGACTTTTTGAGTGATTATTGCTTTTCTTTTATTTGGGTTTTTGCGCACGATTAAATAGCGTACGAGGTCCAAGAAGAAGAGGAGGAGGCAGCCACCTTAGGAGCTTCTGAAAATCAAGACCTCGACCCCCGTGACCAAGGCGAGTTAACACTTGACCATATTGAACCCATGTTTGTGCAAATGATAATTTCTTTTAAATCTAGCAAATTGCATGCTATCTTTTATGAGCAAAGTTAATTTGACTTTGATAACTGTTAGTTATGTCCCTTAATATGCTTGTTGGTATATTCCATTGATTCCATTTTGATGAGTGAACCTTGTCACCATAGTAACTTATGTAATATTGTAGATTTTTGCAAATAAGTCCCTATATACAATGATGCTTAGAAATGCTGGGTAGTTGGGGTATTCGATACCCCATGATCAACACTTTCAACATGCAATGATTTGGGCAGTCATGGTGGGAATGACTGTTATACTTTAGCATTGTTATTTTATGCCCCAAAACCCCAAAAATGCTTATGTACCGGATGGATGGTTAGGGGTTGGGTGTGGTGCGATGGAAGCACAAAATATGAAATGCGGTAGGACCATCCGGTAGCCCTAAGGACCGAATCTCGTCATGATACCCCGTGTAAAACAGCAACCACAAGTCAGAAGTACAACCTAGCTCAAGAGACTTACTAGACCACGGAAGTCATTCTCACGAGCGAGGTGATGAGCTAGTGCAAGTGGTCAGTCCATAGGACGACTTGAATGGGACACTCGAGAGAGTGAGGTTCTATCAGGGCGGGCTAGCGGGGGCGTGGCCACGCTAGACGCGTTCAGTAGGATATCCCGCACAACGTATGGGACCCACCGCAAGTGGGAACGACCCATGGGTGAAATGACGAAAGGGCGGCAGGTACGTTGAACGATTCTCGTGATGGTTTGTTCAACCACACGGCTTAGGAATCGTGTGGGGCAACGAGTGAACCGTCTCTTGTGGGTAAAGTGTACGAACTCGCAGAGTCAAAACTATTCGAATAGCCGTGCCTACGGTCAAGGGCGACATGGGAACTTAACCGATATAGTTCTCGTTTCAAAAACTTTGTGGGTGGGAATGGAAAAGTGGAAGAGCGTTGAAAAGCTCGATTGGAATTGTCTCGGTGTCGTCCCGGTGGTAAGTTAAGCGGCTATAACGCTGAAAGAAGATATATGGTGCGAAGCCATGTAATGGTGGATGGATTCTGAACAACGATATACATGAGTATTTCTTTAAAAACTCATCATTTCTAAAAATGCTAAGTCTTAGGAAATTTTTATATAATTGTATTCAAAAGCACTCCTGCAAATAAAAGAACCCGAGCCATCCTTTGTTTAGCCATACATGTTAGATATTGCATTAGGTGTGTTGGCTCATGAGCACGGGGTCTGAGTGCTCACGCCGCTTTATGACAAAAATTCAGATGCAGAGGACACATGACCATTACGCCTATGAAGATGCTCCACTACGGAGGAGAAGGACACCGAAAGGAACTAAGGCGTAGGCTACGAAGTTTAAGCATAGACAAGTAGATTCCGGCTTTGTGTGCACGTATGTTACCAGGTCATCCGCGACATATAATGCACACAATACCCTTCCGATCGCTTGCACGTGGATTTTGGGTTTACTTTTGCTTTCGTTTCCATTTGTGCGTTTGTAATAATGACATTTGGCCTAAGCGCCCTTATTGTAAAACTCTCACCCGATGTGGTGTATTTCAATTTATGTAAATTAATGAATGAGTATGCGATGTATGAAATGAATCAAGCAATGTTCTGTGTGCATTATCTACGATCCAGGAATAATGCAATTAACACGATAGATTCCGGATTGAAAATCTGGTCCGACAGAGTGTATCGAGCATACGATCGCAGGTAAAAGCCTTAGAACGGTGTTTGGATGGATATAGGTTCACAATATTGGAAGAACTTATAAAAATGATTTCGAAAAATATAGCATACTACTTCTATCCGTATCCCTCTTAGATCTGTTCTACTCTACCTTTCATTAATTATTTTGAAAATTGTCGCCACTAGTAATTTAATTTACAGATGGCAGAAGTTGGCAATGAGGGCAACCAGGGCTACCTGGCCCATGGAGTCCATGAAGGGGAGTTTGCTAGCATACTACGCAAGCTCTTGCACTATCGAGGCTACGAGGATCAGCCCGTTTACCATAGGCTCAAGTCTACTGATGAAGGAGTAGGTAGAGTAGTGTCATACTTGCCACGCGTAGTGCCATTACTAGTTCCTGTATTGTAGTATGATGTACTAGCCCTTTAGTATTGTAGTCGTTATCTTGTCGAACCTTAATATATTAACCGTAAAGTCCAGTCTAAAAGCTGGCTATGTGGATGTTTGCGTGTCTAATGTTCGGCCAAATATAGGCCTTACGTTGGAAATTACTTTGTCGTTGTCTTATTGTTTATTTTTAAGATTTAGGAAGGCATTCTTTTCTCCTTACCTGCTTAGCACTAGTTCTCAGTCGTGGAGCGCTAACTGCAGATGGCTAGCCAAAGGATCACAAGGCGCAGCCCATGCTAACCGTAACCAAACCGAGGTGGATTCAACCCAGGAGCTTTGCTCAAGAGCAAGGCGTGAACCAGATCAAGGAAATGACCATCTTCCACAACCACCGGAACATCCCACCATAGCCCAAGTAATGGCACAACAAACTCAGATTTTACAAGCCATTTATGTTTGGACAACAAGGAAACTCCGGTGGGCACAGAGTCGACTTAGGAGATTTCCAAAGGACAAAACCAATTACATTCACCTCGGCCGAAGAACCACTTGAAGCCAAGATTGGCTCCAGACACCGAAAGGAAGCCGAGGTTGGCCAAAATTGCAGATGAAGACAAAGTAGTATTTGCCGCACACCACTTTTCAAGGTGTTGCAAGAATATGGTGGGAGAACTACTTGGTCGCCAGAGGCCAAGAAGATGCTACCACCGGGGATGACATGGGAGCTATTCCATGGTCGAGTTCAAGAAGGTTTTCAAAGACAACTTTATTCCAGCAGGATAATGCGGATAAAGAAGAATGAATTCCGCAATCTCAAGCAAGGAACCTATCATCGCTGAATATCTCACAAAATTCACGCACTGCCCGATATGCTCGAAGGATATAGAAGAAGAGGAAGAAAAGATTGATAGATTCTTTGAAGGGTTAAAAGATGAACTGATCATTATACTTTAGCATTGTTATTTTATGCCCCTAAAACCCCAAAAATGCTTATGTACTGGATGGATGGTTAGGGGTTGGGTGTGGTGCGATGGAAGCACAAAATATGAAATGCGGTAGGACCATCCGGTAGCCCTAAGGACCGAATCTCGTCATGATACCCCTGTAAAAGCAGGTGCAACCACAAGTTCAGAAGTACAACCTAGCTCAAGAGACTTACTAGACCTGGAAGTCATTCTCACGGCGAGGGTGATGAGCTAGTGCAAGTGGTCAGTCCATAGGACGACTTGAATGGGACACTCGTAGAGAGTGAGGTTCTATCAGGCGGGCTAGCAGGGGCGTGGCCAGTGCTAGACGCGTTCAGTAGGATATCCCGCACAACGTATGGGACCCACCGCAAGTGGGAACGACCCATAGGGTGAAATGACGAAAGGGCGAGGTACGTTGAACGAGCCATCGTGATGGTTTGTTCAACCACACGCTTAGGAATCGTGTGGGGCAACGAGTGAACCGCCTCTTGTGGGTAAAGTGTACGAACTCGCAGAGTCAAAACTATTCGAATAGCCGTGCCCACGGTCAAGGGCGGACATGGGAACTTAACGGATATAGTTCTGCTTTCAAAAACTTTGTGGGTGGGAATGGAAAAGTGGAAGAGCGAAGAAAAGCTCGAATTGGAATTGTCCCGGTGTCGTCCCAGTGGTAAGTTAAGCGGCTATAACGCTGAAAGAAGATATATGGTGCGAAGCCATGTAATGGTGGATGGATTCTGTAACAACGATATACATGAGTATTTCTTTAAAAACTCATCATTTCTAAAAATGCTAAGTCTTAGGAAATTTTTATATAATTGTATTCAAAGCACTCCTGCAAATAAAAGAACCCGAGCCATCCTTTGTTTAGCCATACATGTTAGATATTGCATTAGGTGTGTTGGCTCGCGAGCACGGGTCGGAGTGCTCACGCCGCTTTGCGACAAAAATTCAGATGCAGGGACACATGACCATTACGCCTATGAAGATGCTCCACTACGGAGGAGAAGGACACCGAAAGGAACTAAGGCGTAGGCTACGAAGTTTAAGCATAGACAAGTAGATTCGGGCTTTGTGTGCACGTATGTTACTGGTCATCCGGCGACATATAATGCACACAATACCCTTCCGATCGCTTGCACTGTGGATTTTGGGTTTACTTTTGCTTTCGCTTCACCGTATGCGTTGTAATAATGACATTTGGCCTAAGCGCCCTTATTGTAAAACTCTCACCCGATGTGGTGTATTTCAATTTATGTAAATTAATGAATGAGTATGCGATGTATGAAATGAATCAGCAATGTTCCTGTGTGCATTATCTACTGATCCAGGGAATAATGCAATTAACACGGTAGATTCCGGATTGAAAAATCTGGGTCTAACAACCATCGAGACGAGCAGGCACCTATCGAGCTCAGTAGATACCTGCCGAGCTACAGTAGCTTGGCAGGCACCTAATGAGCCCCCTACGCGGTAGCAGCAGATCGGCCCTATCGATGATTAAATTAGCGCTAATCGTAATTAATTAATACTAATCACAATTAATTAGAACATTAATTTATGCTAATTAAAGCAATAAATTAATCATATTTTATTTAGTGCTAATCAAATTCAATTAATACTAATAGTAATTGATTAGCACTAATCATGTTAGTGCTAATTAAAATGTGCACAATATTTTATTGCACTTGCAAGGTGGTGCCTAATCTTGTGAATGTCTTATGTTACTGCTTGCACAATATTTTTTAATTAGATTTGAAAGTATTTTATAATGATTGAACAAATGAGCACTATTATAATAAAATTGTAGTTCATATCTGCACTTCCAATATTTCTTTTAAGAATTCACTTCAAATATTGGCGATTTACTACTGTGATTCTTGAAAGTACATATGGACAGTGATATTTTATTCACATAGATTTAAAAGTCTTTCATGGGATAAAATTCAGGATTTACTCCTCTCACTACCGTCTTGCTCCAGGGATAAGGTAGGGGGTCACGTGCGTCACGCACCCTACTCCTCTCGCCCCCGTCATGCACACATATCTCTCCCTCACTTTTTCCATCGCTCGTCCATTCTTATAAAAGCCACTTCTTTTAGCCATTATTATTCATTTTCAGCTAAAAACTATAAGCCACAGCTAGAGGCATTAGCAAAAACCAATACGAATATTCTATAGTAGGGTAAGAACTAGAGCTAAACTGATCTAAGTTATAACTTGTTGGAACAAACCAGAAAGTAGAGGAGGTTTGCAGCCGGTCGATGAGGCATACTACCTTATCCTAGTACAAAGATTTGTTTAACTGTTGTGCTAATTAATACGTACTTGTTGCCGAGCTATTAGTTGAATATTTAGAGGCAAGCACATGCATATATTAAACTACCAATGATTCCAATATTTTTTTAAAGCTCTAATTAATTGTGATTACTATTAATTAATTACAATTAGCGTTAATTTAATCAACGGCATGGCCAGTCAGCTACTCCTGTGCTAGGGCTCGATAGGTCGCCTGTCCAGTTATAATAGCTCAGAAGATACACATGCCCAGGTAAATTCATCAATGAGACTAAATTTATAAAGACGGATGTTTTATATTAAATTTAGGAAAAAATAGTTAATGATATTTATATAAACAGTTGCAGATTGATGGGATGTTCAAAAGACTCCTGGCTGCTTGCTCCGTTTGTCCGCTTTCTTTGCTTTCGCTTTCGCATCTCCCGAGGGCATTTAGCTTGCTAGCCTTTTCACCGCTCGACAAGACCTTTGGGCTGCCATTTTTGGAGCAGCGAGATGCCGTTACACAGCTAGCTAGCCAACGGCCGTGCCGTGTGTGTGCGCGAGGAATTTTCGGAGTGGATATCAGGCGTGTAGTACATCGACGTTTCTAATAGTACTATTTTTTAGCTCTATTAAATAAATAAAATTTTATATTGAAAAAGATAAGAAGAATAATATGTTATCTCTTATATAAGAGATGACTTAAGTCTATAAATCAACGTAAATAGATAGAGGATATGAGGTAGAAAGTTATGGTAAAAATAATATAAAATAGTTAGAGAGATGATTTATTATTAGAGAGATTATATCTAATACTATTTTTAAGTGAGATAAAAATATTAAAAACAACCTTAAAAGACAGACATTATACACGTCCTAATGCGTGTTGTTTCTTTTAGCTCTTTCTTTAATTTCCACTAGTTCATTCCGGCTTGGGAAGCTCAGAAGCTCCAAACGGCTTAAAAGCCATGGTTGTTGACTTCTGATGTAGGCTTTTGGCTGCAATTACAAAGGAATAATGGGAAAACTTTTCTAAGGCAAAAAAATGAGAACAAACAATAAAAAAAGAGAATTGAAAACGACGCTATATCTTTTTGGGACAATACAAAGGAATAATGGGAAAAAAGAAAAACAAAAGACAAAAAGGCCAAAAAGAAAAAAATCGAAATTAAGAATCCGACGTGTTTCAAGTGATTTTTGGAAGCCTGAAGCCAGAAGTTGAAGCCGTTTGGAGAGGAGCCTAAATTTTTTTCCGCTATTTTGCATTTTCTTTTTCTCTCATTCCTTTGCATTGTTTGTGGAGATATAATGGTGTGTTTTATTTTTCTTATTTTTATTTTTTCTTTAATTAAATGTCTTAAAAATCTAATAGCTAATACAGTGCAATTTCAGTCAAAAGCCAACAACCGAAAGGCATAGGGCCTGTTCTTTTTAGCATCTAAAAGCTACTTTTCGGCTTTTCTACAGTAACTAGCTTTTAAATAGAGTATCTTTTCAAGATAGAGTCTACTACTTAATTGTAGTACATATTGTACCGACTTTATTTATATCGGCAAAAATCACACGTGAGTTTCTGTTGCTCCGTAATCTCTCGCACGAACAGCTCAAAAGTCATAAGCTATAGCCAAAAACCATAAATTTCAACTAAAAAAATAGGCCATAAGCAGCAGAAAAAAAACATAGAACGGTCCAATTCTTGCGCAATACTGTCTACTGTTGCAGCTCCCTGTACTGAGCTTGATGCCTTTGGGGCTTTCCTGCCTGGGACCATTATTAATGATTAGTGCTAGTACAAGCTTAGTTTGCTAAAACATGCGAACGTTTAGTAATGAGTAAGTTTAGTAATGCAATGCTAATCATGTAGGAGTTTTTAGTATATATAGCATTGTTTGCATGTGTGTTTATAAAAATAGTAGTACATAGATCATATTAGTAAAAATAGCATTTTTATCGTCCAATGGTCGGACGGTAACTTCAGTAAGATGACGTGTGGGCCTGTCGCCCAGCCTATCGTCCCACCAGTAGACGGTAGACAGCCTGCCGCCCTGTCGCCAGATGGCATGCCAACCGCCCCGCCACCTAGACCACTTTGATGGCCTGCCATCCTATGGCCAGATGGTAGGTGATTAAGCTAGCCGATTAGCCGGCTTAATCACCTGCTCTAATTTTTTTTCATATTATTTGTTTGAATTATTGAATATAGCAAATGGACTTAAAAATTACAAAATTTTATTTACAACCTGTTGATATAACATATTTGACTGTGTAATTTTTTTGGCAATTTTATCCACTGTGAATATGCTTAAAAATTTGTAGGATTTCGATATATTGTAAGAGTTATTACATATAGCAAACGAGCAATATCCACCATTATTGGGCAATAGGCCGCCTACCGCTGGCCACCATGCAGCAGGCCACCTGCCGTCCAGTAACTCGGCGGCAGGTGATGAGCCCATCAATTAGCCCTAATGGATGGTTTAGTTATATGTTCTTCAAGACTTTTAGAGGTAGCAAATGGCCATAAAAATTATGAAATTTTTGGGAGAGCTTTCCGAGGTAGCATGCTATGTTGTGTAATTATTTTATAGTTTTTCATTATCATTTACTACTTCTAAAAATTATTTAAGTGACATGTAATTAAAAAAGGAATTAAACACTAATGACCTGCCATCTTGCCACTGTGCGGCATGCAGGATGGCAGGCCAATAGCCACTGGCCATTAGTGATTAATCCCCCATTTAATTGCACATCGTTTAAATAATTTTTAGAGATATCAAAGTGGCGTGAAAAATTATGTAAAATTACACAATGTAGCACACTACATTAGCAAGCTCCACCAAAAATTTTGTAATTTTTTAAGACTATTTGCTAGCTCTAAAAAATCTTGGAGTAGTGCATAACTGCTTAATCGCTTGATTAATTATGCATCACTCCAAGAATTTTTAGAGGTAGCAAATAGTGATGAAAAATTATATACATAAAAAATAAATAACGTACCACGATGCCTTGGGAAGCTCCACTAAAAACTTTGTAATTTTTTGAGCTTATTTGCTATATTTAAAATTCAAATAAATATAACATAAAATTACAAATTTATGCAAGTAATTAAGTCAGCTAATAAGTTGGCTAATCACCTGCTATTTTGTGGGCAAATGGCATGCCACTTGTCATCTGCTGGCCAGATGGCAGGCGCCACGTGTCGACTGTTGAGGTCTGGTGACCGAATGACAGAAGTACTATTTTTGTCAATATCGCTTGTATACAGCTATTTCTGTAAATACATGTTAAAAAGGCGCTATATATATATAGCAAAAAGTCATCATGTAGTACTGTTTGTCTTTTATAACAGTCTTCGTGGAACATGTACTATACTTATAAGAAGAGAAACTTTGTTTGAGGTTCTTAGTATTTTTTCCCTACTAGGTACTGTCAGATGTGGAGAACACGTCCCAAAGTGCTGGTACAGTAAAATATATGTGACGAAACTCAACACTCCATCCATTATGCAATAATATGACGTGTAGAGATGCCATGAGAGTACATATGTAACGACCTTGTTTCAACAGGGCCATCGTACATCTCATGATAGTTCTAGAGTTTAATTGTAGATAAAACGATTATTATGTCTCCTCACAAATATTTTAAAAGAGTCAATTTGATTAAAATAAGACTTAGTAGTCAATTTTAGCAGCTTTAAGGACGTCCAAACCCAAAACTTAACTTACAATCAGAAGATTCGAAGAAAACTCCACAGGAACACTTTAGTGTGGTCATAACTCTAACACAAAAACTTATGATATCCTTTCTTCATCTGATATCTGTGTTGATGGAAAATGAAGTAAGACTGAGTACAATTATCCGTACTTAACAAGTCATATGGGAAAATGCTACATAACTACTTGCTAGGGATTTTTAAGAGGTGGGATGTAATGGTTTTATTAAAACATTTGTGAATGCAATTTTATTTGTAAATATTTTTAAACACAAAAGAACAATAACTTCTCAAGGAATTAGGATTTCAAAACTTGATTTCCTGACCTCAACATTTCCAAATTATTTTCAAATCTACTTGTGCTTCGTAGTTGGAATCACCCATTAAATATAGTTTCATTTACTAGAAGCACGGCTTATTCAAATACCATTTATAATTGACTCTGCAGTGTTGCCTAGCTTTACCCATAAGATCTCTTAATTCCCGCGACAGAGTTAAGAAAATAAGACTTTTCACTGCTCTTTCTTAATATAGCCTCTACCCAGTAGGTACTATTTCCTAACAAACTCGGGTGGCCCACGGCCTCGCCTGATTTGAAGCGGATCTACTGTTGTTAAGTATGGTTATACCCCCTCCCATACCACAAAAACTCCCTCGTCTTCCTTCACCATTTGTAGATATTCAATCGAATTTGACCAACTACTAAATCAGGTTTGATGAATCAATGCTTGTGATTGAACGATCACTATGTTCCTTACTTGGCATAAGGTTCTAGTCTTTATATTTTTACTGAGGCTATTTCCATCCACAAACGCTTGTTTCAGTGCCCATCTGCACTGCCACCTTTCCAGTCCAAGCCTTCACCCTAGGATATGGTTATGGGACCCTTCCATCTAGTGGTTTCCCGTGACGTCTCCTTACCCTATAAACACTTTTGAAATTCTACCCGCAAAGTGCCAAGTCTCTTAGTAGTATAAAACAGTTGAATTCCTGATTGACTATGATTATTTAAGTAGTGTTTATAATAATACTAGGTCTTGTCAAGACGAATATGGCCATCAAATTAAACTGGGCTTTATCAGGTGGTAGGACATAACTAATATAATGCCATTCTAAGTATTTATTGTACACAAAATATTAGTGCACAAATAACATAATGAATATATTGATAATTAAATAATTAAAAGAATGTAGGTTCAGTATGATAAAAATATATGTGAACTGCCTCTTTATCCATAGTCTCTGATTATCTTACTATAGCCTTCAGATTGGATATTGACCTCTTTAATTGCTCCTGTAGCTCTTCTATTGACCAACTTATTGGGTCCAAATATACTAGCGTGGAAAACGAATGCAAATGAGTTCCTGTTTTGCAGAATGCAAGCTGGAAACAAAATACAATAAAATAACCAAAAGGATATAAAGCAAATAGGTTCGGGGTCAGGGTTTAGTTGGTGTGTGGTTTGGCTAAATGGAGTTGGGATTAGGTTAGATGGGGTTCAAGATAGTCAAAGAAGTATATATGTGTTATATGGATTTCTGCGAATGACTATGGGTATGGACGGTGTTAGGTTTGGGGTTGGGATATCATCTAGAAGGTTTGGAGTTTTGTTAGAGTCTAAGATGGTGGAACGGAGCTGGAAAGAGTGTAGACGGGCTCAAGATGATCAAAATGGGTATATATGTATTTTTAGGTTTTCGGTGAATAGTGACGGCTGCACAGTACTGGATACAGGTTTGGAATGGTATCTGGATTGGTTAGGGTTTCATCAGAGCGTATTTAGGCTAAGTAGAGTTGAAAGGGATTTCATAGCTCAAATGGTTTAGATAGGTATATCTATACCTAATTGGTTTCACTGAATGATAAGAGTTCAAACTGAATCAGGTTTAGGGTTTGGAATGGTGTTTTAGTGGTTTTGGGTCTTATCGATGTTTGATATGGGAATACGAAGCTGGGAATAGGATATACAAACTCAAAACAGTTGAAATGGATATACTTTGTAATTTTTGGGTATGGGTGAATAGTAACGGGTATTTTACTGTTCATCGTGGATTTTTACTGTTTATAGAGCATTGGACGGTGTTCGAGCGGCTTGGGAGCATCGGATGGCATTTGAGCGGGGTTTCTTAGGACTCAAAGCGGTACGGCCAAAGTTTCTTTTGATTATGAAGTGGTCGGGGATTCCAAGCGGAGGAGCAGTCGGAGGTTCCGGGGCACGCAGCAGTCAGAGGATTCATGGTCAAAGACAATAATTGGTGACCATGGGTGGGTTCTTGCTGCTACAAGGATTCCATTTTTGGGCTTGGGAGTGGTTGGAAATCAGGTGATCGCCGGTTGTGAGGTCTTCCCTTCTTGGGACTTTTGAATGGCACAGTGGGTAATGGTGAGCTAAGAGGATAACAACATTAGGGTTTAAGCATCTCTAGGGTTAGAGGAGGCTTAGAGAAGTGACGGCTTGGGTCGGGGATCTCCGAGTTGGGCTACCCACGGTGATGGTCTTCAACCGGGCGGTGAACTTCGATGACTGAGAAGAAGGGGGCTCGGGAAGCTATGGCCATGGTTCGGCGGTGTTCTTGGGAGCATAAGGGTGCTACGGGCGAAAGCAATTGAAAAGTATTCGACTAGATACCAGGAATTGAAAATCAGCTTACTTTGGGGTTTTCCGGTGATCGTCGACGAAGTTGCAATTGAGGGCTCAATTGGGGTGTGAGGGTGGCTCATTGGGTAGCGGTGTTTTACTTTGAAGGGACTTGTGGCTTTATATAGGGTGAGGAAGGCGGTTTGGCACGGTGTTTGGTTCGTGGCGGCAATGGCACATGGCAGAGTTGGGAAGGCGTGGGGAGGCACTATGCAGCTGGCTGAGGGGATTTTTGTGCTTCCTCGGGCTGGGCATCGCGGCGGTCAAAAGGTGTCAGGTCGGCCGTAAGGGGAAGGTATAGTGAGGGTGTAGAGAGCGGTGAAGTGGTGACGAGGCTTGTCTAGGTAAGGGTCGCGTCAATTAAGGGTTATGGTACGGCGACTCAAGTTGGCAGCGGTGGGTTCCAGGGTGCTTGAATTTGTGGCGCAGGGTTGTCGGCCGTGGGAAAGAGTAGAGAAGGCAGGAAGAGCAGGGACAGCGGCGACTGCTCTGACATGCCGCCGGGAGCATTTTAGGGGGGGTCAGAGGCGGGATACGCGAGGGAGTACGGTCTTTGACCATTTGCAGTGGCATGGCAGCGGCAGAAAGAAACGGGAAGGTGCGGCAGCGGAAAGATCAAGACAGCGGCGATCTTTTCGTTTTGTGAACAGTGCGCGCTCGCAGAAAGGCTGAAGGGGTGATACGACAGAGAAAAAAGGGCATGGTTGGCTGGTGTGAGTGCAGGATTAAGCCAAGATTCAAGAGAAATCAAAATCAAGCAAGAATTTAATTTCTTTTTGAATTTTGGTTTTGTTTCAACATATATCATACTCCTACTGTCCTATATGCATGACAGTGCACCAAAATAACCAATGAATTGAAGTTCTTAACACATGCTGTTAACCTTTGGTAACATAAGAAGTGCCAAAGAGACCATTTTGATTGGTTGCAGAAACTGCAAACTCATGCATATGATGTCTCTCGCTAGCTCATCAATTATGCACAAACATACGGGACCCGTGGCCTTTATGTACGTACGTATGTGGTGTCAAGCAAGCCATAGCTCCTCCCAAAGCCGCGATTAGAATAGTAGACAACTTGCCAAGTGTCACTCACGTCGGAGCCGAGGCAACCGTCCGACTAGTCACAACATGCCATAAATAAACCAGGTTGTCACACAGGGACGTGATGTGTGGGCGCGCGTGCTGTTGTTTTGCAGCTGCTTCAGTTGGACATCCAACTCTCTACTTTCCAACTCTCAACTTTCCTTGAGGCGTGTGTTTGATCTGCCAGGCGTAATGAGATCGACGACGTACGATTGATAGCAATGTGGTGTTACTGCCGCGAGGATCGATAACGATCTATCTTGACGGACTAAAGGCCGTCAGCAAAGAAGGGCCACTAAGTCGTTGGAAAGGACTTTTCTGCGGCTATCCATCAGGCTTAGGCGAACGTACGCCCTAAGGTTTTAAATAAAGCGAACGTACGCCCTAAGAGCAACTCCAGCCGTAGCCCTCAAAACAGGGCCCCTACTTTTTATTTGAGGGCTCCTCCTACTTTTGAGGGCCCTGTTTTTTTATATCTGCTCCAACAGCACCTCTCAAATTTAAGCCCTCAAATCTATTCCACTACAACTGACACATGGGACTCACTCCTCATTCTCTCCCTCACCCCCGCGGGAGGAATCGCCGGGGAGGAAAGAGGCGGGCGCGGGGGAGCCGGGCGCGATGGGGAGGCCGGGAGGGGCGGGGGAAGGGAGCGGTGGGAAGGCGGGAGTCGGGGCGGGCGCGGTGGAGGCGGAGGCGCCGGGAAGGGGCGCGGGAGGGGCGGAGGCGGAGGCGGCGGTGGAGGCGCGAGGCGCCGGGAAGGGGGGGGAGGCGGGAGTCGGGGACGGCGGGGAAGGGGCGGGCGCGATGGAGGGGTGGGCGCCAGGAAGGGAGCGGCGGGGAGCGGGCGCGGTGGGGAGTGGCGGGGAGGCGGAGTCGGGGGCAGGGAGGCGGCGCGGGGAAGGAGCAAGGAGGAGGCGGATCGCGGAGTGGGAGGGGACGGCGGAGGCGGGGGGCGCGGGGATTTTGGGCGCGGAGGCGGGAAATTTCACCACGGAAAAACCGAATTGAGAGCCGGAGGGCCCACAGGAATGAGGGCTTGGAGGCCTCATTTGAGAGGCCTCCTATTTTTGAGAGCCAAGTAGGGGCCCTGCTGGAGTTCAATTTTTTACTCTGACTCTCAAATATGAGGTTTGAGGGCTTAAGTAGGGGCCTTGCTGGAGTTGCTCTAACCTTCTTCTGATCGAGCAAGGTATGGTACGTGTCCAACTGTGCAAGGTCACACAATGTCGCTATGGCATTGCTCGTATTGATTTTTTAAAAACCGCTACTCTGTAGTAAATAATTTTTTTATAGTATCTAATTTTTAAACGGAGTGTCTTTTTAAGACAGGGTCTACTAGTCGATTATAGTAGATACTATAGCGACTTTATTTATATGGCCAAAATCATACGCAAGTGTCTCTCTACAAGCTATTACTATTCATCAGCCAAAACTAAAAGCTATCAATAAAAGCCAATATGAACACCCCCATAATCAGTTATAAACTATAATCTTGTTTTGGCCATGGTGTGGTGGTTTACAGTAGGAAAAAGATCTCCAAACATAACAAATATGCTTAGCATGCCATTGGACGAACGTTATTGATGATCGAGTCATTGATCTTACGAAATAATATAAGAAAAATAGCTAACTTTCTTCGAAGAAAATAGATATGCTTTTTATTACTATGAACTAGCCTTTACAAAAGCATGAAACTAGCCCTAATATCTATATTCTTCATACGGGTTGAATAATATAATTTATGTGATCTACTTGACTTTGAATTCAATCGAATCATCCTAGATTGAATCTGTCCTTCTGTCTTTCCTCATCACCCCTTAAATACCATTGAAGGGGCATTAATTATCCGCTTGGGAAGACGTCTCATGGAACCAACGCATCTGATTAGGGAGGTGGTTATTGTCAGAGAGAGGACACTTGATCGTCGCATGTTGTTAAAGAGAGACGAACGTGGGGAACAACTGCATAACGGTTGTTTGTCAGAGACTCAGGGCCGAAGCACCGTGCTATTTTAGGTGGATAAGACATAGATTCTATCCACCGCACAAGAGAAATTTCCTTGAAGAGGGCCCAGGTACCAGTTCACAGAATCTCCATGTGGTCATTTGGTCGGGTAAGCTGCACAATGCATCTTCAACCAGGGTACTCGGGAAGCAACCTCTGGAGGCTTACGACCATGGGGTCTTTCAGCCTTAATTAAATATTAAAGCAATATATAAGGATTTATTCAATCCTCATGAGCTAGCTCCTGAACTTTAAGTGAATTTATAATATGAATTTCTTCCAATTGAATTTCAATTAGGAAACTACTCCTTTAACGGCAAGAGTAAAGAAGCAGTTTTCATTCACTTTAAAGTTGAGAAACTAATTGAGAAACTGAAAGGTTTTGTGTCTGTTGGGCTTCAGATCAGATAACCACTGTTTCAAGTTGGAGAAAACCCTTATAAAACCCCTGACGTGTTACCTGTTTGCTTCATGCTTTTAGAACAACATTTCATCTCCTTCTCTACGCTAGCGTTCTTTGGCTGTAGCTTTGAAACTTTCGAATCCCCCTTTTGATTTTCTACCACTTAGCCAAAATGTTGGATTTGATCATTGATTGGCTAGCATTTGAGCCTGGATCCAAGAAGCTGAAGGCCATGGAAGAGGAAGGATTGCTTCCTACCAGGATTTTGATCCCTTGGATATCAACAATAGGAGAGAATTTTCCGAGTGGGAACAATGGCAAAATCCCGATCTTTTGTGTGTATATTGAGTGCGGATTTAGGCTGCTGGCGCATCTATTCCTATCAAAAATCTTGGAGTTCTATGGAATCGAATTGGTTAATCTGGCCCCAAATTTGATTGCGAATTTGAGCATTTTCATCTATATCTATGAAGCATATTTGGGGATTCCATCAAATTTGGAGCTCCTCAAATACTTCTACAAGATGACACAGAAATCTAGAAAATCAGCAGCATTACCCAGGTGTTGCATTTTGTGGCTCCACAATGGGAAGGTAGGGGAATACATTCTAATGTATTCCAAGTGTTCATGGTCGTCATGGAAGAAGCTGTGGTTCTACATGACACTTAGCAAAGAAGATAGCCTCTCCTTCATCGGTTGAATTGCAATTGAGAGTCCAAGGTGGAGGTCTTCCTTGAAGAAGGAGGGGGAAGATAGGGCGATGGGCCGATGCCATCATCCATCTCAAGAATAGAGGACTAACTTCATGGCATATGGTAAAAGATTTTTCCATGTGTTATATAAGTCCTTTGAAGTTGTGTGACCACATTATGCTCTGGTATGAGGACGCAATAAAATTGACTAGGTATTCTTCGGAAAATTAGCATAAAAATTCTAACTAGTCAAATTTTACTTTGTTTGGTTTATGTTTTTTTTGAACTTAAGGTTTTTCCTTCTTCCTTGATTTCATAGTCCTGTCTCCTGTTGAGGTGAGAGAAAGGGTCAAGATGATCTATGCAGGGGAGCCCGAGTAGAAGGAAGAAGTGCCATTGATCCTGGCCACCACCTCGCCAGAGGATAGGATCAAAAGACTTAAGGTAAAATAACAACCCTTTTCACCAATTTACATTTGTGATCAGTGTGTTTGCAATACTCTTATGATGTGTAGATGGTTGGGTCAGAGAGTGGTGAGTTGATTGAGAACTCGGAGGATGCTCCTTTGAGTCTCAAGAGGTGTCAAAATGTGAGGAAGTCATACAGAGAATCGAGATCACATCTTGCTCCATCGACCACTACCCTGACTGTTCCTACGAGTGCTCCTTCGACTGCTTCTGTGATTGCTCACCTGACTGCACAAGCTTCTAAAACCAAAACCCCTCGGAGGTAGGCTTCTATTAGGATTTTGAGAGTTTTTCTTATAAGCCTACACCTTTTCTTATAAGGAGAATAGAGAAAACAGACCGACGGGAGTATATTTCTTAGATGAAGGACTTTGTTGCCAAGCTCACCTCGGTTGGTGATAAGGCGAAAGCGAAGAAAGAGCCGCTAATCAGAGCCACTGTGACAATAGAGCCAATGGTGATACTAGATTCACCAATTGTGGGTTCCAAGATAGTTGTGACTGACCGGATTGAAGCCTCGGTGGCCATCCCTCAAGATTCAAGTGTACTGGAGGAGACGACTACTCCAATTGTTGAGGGAGCTCCATCTTTTGAGCAGGTGGTTAGAAAAGCTGTTTTTGACCACCCCTTGGAGGATCTGAATAAGGATAAGTATATCCAGTCCGAGGACACAAAGGGTCCGACTAGCCCTACTAGTGCAGTACTGGTGAAGTTGGTTGACAAGAAAAAGAGGACGGCAAGCACTTTGGACTATGCTTTGGGTGCTTTAACTTCAAAACAAAAAGGACCAGTTACATACTAGTAAACATCATGTAAATTCGTACCTTTAGATTTTTTTGGCATTTTGAAGTCTTCATTTATTCCTTCTTGTTCTTCTTTCTTTGTAGCACCTCTACTACTCTGATCAACTTTGATCTGATTACTCCTCGTGACGAGGTTCCTAAAAAGGGAGTGGTTGAGGTAGCCCCTAAGCGGATGGAGGAATCGACAATAGTTGCTACGACCCAAGAATCTTTGGTGAATCCGACCCTATCAGAGGATGTAGAGGCGAAGGAGAAGTCTAGCAGGATATGGTCGCCGTCGCCAGGAAGAAAGTGGTCAAAAAGGAGGAGTAGATATGCTTCCTCCTTTCTTTGGAGGGCTTGAAGTAGAAAGCTCTTCTCTTATTAGGAAGTCTCCACATCTATGGGGCATCCCTGATTGGCTTCGGATCTTTAACATCCAAAGGTTCACGGAATTTTGTGTTGGATGATCTCGAATTGTGAGTTAAGGACAAGTCTCGAGGTGCTCTACTCTGCATATGCTGATAAAGCAGTTCAGGTATGTTCTTAGGACAACTCTAAGATGCATTTTTGGACTTTTAAAACTTTCCTAATTTTCTTTTTTCTCCTCTTTTATTTTCTAGCACATAGTGGAGAGCGTCGCTCTGGTCAAAGAGATGACTAGATGAACATTAGTCTTGCAAAAAGAAAGGGCTACCATTCATCGGGAGGCCGACAATTGGTAATGATGTTTCTTCTCATTACCTTCTGGTCGTGATTTTTACACTTAGCTTTTCTCATATGTCAACATGTCGGGGAGCATTGTTAAGGTGCTCGAAGAAACTCTCAAGAAGGAGAGGGAGCTGTTCAGATCTACTCTGACCGAGAACGAGCAGCTTCTCAAAACTCTTAAGCAAAAAAGCCTATAATTAAGAAGTTTTTTCTTCTCATTTTTGTTGCTTCCTTGTCTTTGATTTTTCTTAGTTCTATCCTTTGTCGTGGTTGATAGAACTAAAGACTATGAAGCAGAGGCAAAGGCGAAGGTTGTTGTCATCCTCAAGCTCATGGAGATGCTCAAAGTTAGGGACTGGTTGATTGAAGATTGGTCAACCATGTTTGAGAATAACACCCTTCAAAATAAAAAATCAATTGACATACTTGAGAAGAAGAACGAAGTTAAATAATCGAAAATCTAACCAATCTTACTTTGGTTATGAGTTATTGTATCTAACTTAGGATTACTTGCATAGAGCAAGCTCTCAAACTTGAAGAACTAGAGAAATCTCTTGGCTTCGAGGAGGAGAAGAGGAAGGAGATCGAGGAATCTCTTTAAGACAAAATTGCCCACTTCAATATCATTCTTGCGAGATGGGCTAAGAAGCAATCGTGTCCTCGTTAGAAGAAATAACCGAGAAGGTGACTTGCCTTGGTCGACAACTCAAACACCTTCAAAGTCTGCTGGCCACTTCTTGGAGTAACCACAAGCAGACGATGAGAGACGCTGTCGCTAATGAAGTAAGCTTTTGTTTAGCAAAGCTTAAAGCTACCATCCCTAATCTTGATCTTCAAGCACTGGGAGTGGAGTTTACTATTTAGAGGAAGAAACTGCTAAGTTCTTCAGAGAGATGAAACCCTTCAGGAACAAGATAGTAGAGGATATGAAGGTCGGGTCCCCATTGCATAGCGGTCAGTCTGGTGGCTCTGAGTGGGAGTTTAGTATAAATGTAATATGAAGTACTCGTATGTAAAGAGCTTACCTTTATTATCAATAAAGTTTATGTCATTTCTTCAATTTAATGAGTACTCGTATCTTTCCTAGCCCTTGACTGCTTGTTTAGTAGTATAACTTACTAAGAGCAACTCCAGCAGACCCCCTACTTGAGCCCTCAAACCTCATATTTGAGAGCCAGAGCCAAAAACTGCACTCCAGCAGACCCCCTACTTGGCTCTCAAAAATAGGAGGCCTCTCAAATGAGGCCTTCAAGCCCTCATTCCCAGGGGCCCCCTACTCTGCCTCTCATTTCCGTTTTTTCCCCGCTGCGTGAAAAATCACCGCTCCCCGCTTCCACTCGCCCCCCGCCGCTTCCGCTCGCCCCCCGCCTCCTCCTCTTCCGCTCGCCCCCCGACGCCTCCGCCCAGCGCCTCCACTCCCCCGCCCCCTCCCCTGCCGTCCCCGCCTCCCCCGTCGCCCCCTTCCCCTTCCCCGGCGCCTCCACCCCCTCCACCGCCACCTCCGCCCCCTTCCCCGCCGTCCCCGACTCCCCCTTCCCTCGCCGCCCCGCCGCCCTTCCCTTCCCGGCGCCTCCGCCTCCACCGCGCCTCGCCCCTCGCCTCGCCCCGACTCCCGCCTTCCCACCGCCTCTTCCTTCCCGGCGCCTCGCCCCTCCACCGCCGCCTCCGTCGTCCTCGAATCCGGCGCCACCGACCGAAACTCCTCCACCGCCGGCCTCCGCACTGATCCGGCCTCGGCCGGCTGGATCGGCGCCTCGCCGGATCCGTCCGCCGCTGCGCCATCGCTGCCGGATCCGGCCATCTTCGCCGAGGCCGCCGCTCCCGCCGGATCGGACGGAACAAGCGCCATCCGCGCGCCGACGCCGTCTCCATCCACCTCGGCTCGGCCTCGGCTCCTCGCGCATCCGCCTCGGCTCCGACCTCGGCTCCTCGCAGCATCCGCCGCGCCTCGCCAAGGCCGCCGACGCCCTCTTCCGGCTTCCACGCCGTCAGGCCGCCGCCGGATCCGCGCGCGCCGCCGGAGTGAGGGAGGGGAACGGTGATGAGAGAGGGGACGAAGAAATTTGTCAGGAGTGGGTCCCATGTGTCAGTGTGTGGTGAATAGATTTGAGGGCTTAGATTTGAGGGGTGCTGTTGGAGTAGAAGCAAAAAAATTGGGCCCTCAAAAGTAGGGGGAGCCCTCAAATAAAAAGTAGGGGTCCTGTTTTGAGTAGTACTGCTGGAGTTGCTCTAAGGAACCAGTAGACTAAGATAAGATGTATCTTATTCCAATTGGTGAACTCCGATTATGTTGTAGAAATAATCTAGTAGTTCCTAGAAAATTATATCAGGTAGAGCCAATGAATGATTTTGACTAGTCTTTATATTATTTCTATAATCAAGATAATCCAAAGCTTGATAAGAATAAAATTATGACATAAACACATTGATATGAAGAATAAGAAAAACTATGCAAGAATGTATGAAAAAAATAAGTATTTTTATTTGTGAATTCTATCTGAACTAGTCATAAGATAGCTAAGGACTAAAGACATGAACAATACTTCCCAAAACGTATTCACTCTCGAGTTTTAATTGGTAGCAAAGATCGTAGGAAAAAGATCATCACTAGGAAACTCCTTCCAGTGGGCGTGACCATGTGCGGAGAGGAGAGATTTTGGCTAGGAGGTTTTTGGTGTCTCAGCCAGGTTAAAATAAGAGAGGAATAGAATGTAGAAGTAAGAAAGAAAGCCATCGTGCCCCTAGCAGTTTAGTAACTATGTCAGTTATTTGTGTTGTTTCTTTACTTGTTTTTCTTTGAGGAAGGAGTGCAAATTATCATAAGAACTATCTCTGTGAAGGTTATAATTATAATTTGCATTCCAATTAGCAAAAATATCAAATCTAATGAAGTAAAAAGATCCCTTGGAAGGGGTTTTAGAGGAAAATCAATCTCTCTGAGCAGCTAAGACAACAATAGTATGTGACCAAACTTGGAATAATGAAGTACAAATAAAAATACTCATTGGAAAAGGAAAAAAAATATAATGCAACTTTATTGAAATATGAAAATTGAAAAGTACATTGCATATAGAACTTACGTAATTGATCGATGTTCTGACAATTACAAAATAACACGCCCATCTGACGTGGCCAGTCATACCTAGCTTGGTCCGCTGACTTCAACTACAATGTAAGGATTGACCCATTTAAGCAAAGGTTTGTTGTGGTTTGCCTGGTTCTGAATTTTCTTGAGAACCATATCACCTATAGCTAGGTTGCGAGGCTACACTTTATGACTGTGGTACTTTCGCATGGCTTGTTGGTAGACTAGCGATCATATTAAGGCTGTATTTTGTCTTTCTTCAAAGAAATTGATGTCATCAATCCATTGTTTTGCTTGATCGTTATTTACATAACGATCTATCTAAGTATAACCAATCTTTAATTTTGGAGGAAGCATGACTTTTGCAACATAAACTTGAAAGAAGGGTGTTTCACTAGTTACACAACTTGTCATGGTCCGAATAGCCCACAATACAGAGGGTAGTTCTTGAACCCAAACTCCTAACCATTGTATTAACTGTTCAAACACTCGGCATTTGATACCTTGCATTAGTATGCTGTTAGCTCTTTCTACTGCCCGTTACACTGTAGATGAGCCACTAAGGCGTAACATCCTTGATACCTAGATCTTCACAGAATTTCTAGGAATTTTTGCTAGAAAATTGGGTACCATTATCTATGATTATACAATTGGGAACACTAAACCGTGTAGTCACATTTCTTGTGATGAATTTCTTGGCAGCTTCAGTTGTTATTTTAACAACTGGTTCAGGTTCTATCCATTTTGTGAATGTATCAATTATTACAATAAGGAATTCAAAGCCCCTGAATGCTCTTGGGAAAGGTCCTAAAATGTCTAGCCCTAGGTTGCAAAAGGACAAGAAAGAGGTATTGTTTGAAGAGCTTGTGCAGGTTGATGTACTTGTCGGCTATGCAACTGACATTGTACACTCTTTGTCACAAGTTTTTTCGCGTCATGGAGGGTAGTTGGCTAGTAGTATCTCTATCAGAAGGTTTTACTGACTAGAGTTCTGTACTAATGATGTGCTTCACAGGATCCTTCATGTATTTTGGATGGTAACTTCAAATCATCCTTTCGAAATATACATCTCATCAACACTCTCTGAGTTCCCACGGACGACACTAGCTGTCGAAGATCGAGTTGCTGATCTTATGAAATAATATGAGAAAAGTGACTGAATTTCTTAGGAGAAAATAGAGATGCTCTTTATTACTATAAACTGGTTACATGATGCATTTACAAAAGCATGAAACTAGCCTTAATCTAATTCTTCCTACTAGTTGGAAGAATATAACTTTGCGTGTTCTACTTGACTCTGAATTCAATCGAATGCGTCCTGGATTGAATTTGTCCTTCTGTCTTCTCTCGTCACCCCTTAAATATCATTTAATTATCCACCTAGAAAAATGCCTCATGGAACCAGCGCGTCTGATCGAGGAGATGGTTATTGTCAGAGAGAGGACGCATGATCGTTGGTTGTTGTCTGAGAGAGACGAATGTGGGGAGTGACTGCATGGCGGTTTTTTTTTGTCAAAGACTCAGGGCCAAAGCATCATGCTATTTCAGGTGGATAAGGTGCATATTCTATCCATCGCACGTGAGGAATTTCCTGGAAGCAGGCCCAGGTACCAGTTCACAGAATCTCCGAATGGTCATTTGGTCAGGTAAGTTGCATAGCGCACTTCCAACTAGAGTACTCGAGAAGCAGGCTCTGAAGGCTTATAATCATGAAGGTCTTTCGGTCTTAATTAAATATTTAAGCTGTATATAAAGACTTATTCGATCCTCGTCAAACCTAAAATCCCTAGAAAGTATGCGGTCCACAGTTTGGAACACATAATCCACAACTAATAATGATTCGCTAGATGGCCACGTCAAAGGAAAGGCCTTCGCCTACAACCCAGCTCTACCTCAGAGCTGTGACGGAGTTCATCGTAAGCATTAAGCAATGACAAATTAATAGCGCGTTCATCCAGGATGCACATTATTTGAGCCGGCCATCAGGGAAAAACAACCATTTCAGCAATATTCTACACTTTCTGGCACATCTTGCCCGACGTTCCTTTTAGAACGGTTGATGTCTTCGACTTCGATGCTACACATTTCTGTACGACATCTCAAATTGAATTCTGAGCTAAAATTAATCTTGGACAAACTTAATTAAGAGCAAATGAAAGGAAGCTCTTTCTATATATGACTAAACATAAATTGATTAATCAGGTAAGGTCGATCGGGATAATTAAGAAACTGATAACTACTGCTTAATCTCATGGTCCACAAGGATCATGAGTCAGAAATCAGACTGAAAATCATGGACCACATTGTTAAGTACTCGATCTAAACATAATTAATCATGAGCTGGTTAGTCTTAAATTAATTAGCGATACGGTATGTCGCCTTTCGTTTAGTGAGCATCACTGTACTACAGCTGCTAACACAAAACCTAACCTGCAGAGTGATTTCCTATATACTCGGACTCATAGCCTTTAAATAAATAAACATTATAATTTTTCAATATGACTAATTTGAGCCATCAAATAGAGTTACGTTTCCTATAGCAGTTCTCTTACTAGCCATCATTTTCTCTCTTAAACGGTTAAGTCTAAATCAATGAGAGACCAAGCTCTAATACCACTTGTAGGATCAAGGATAACCGACTAGACTAGGATGAATAGGAGGTTTTAAAATTTCTTGCTCTCTACAATTTTAGAGCTAAGCAAGATTTCTACTGCAATTCAAAACATACTCAATTCTAGTAAAGCTAAGGCATCATAACACAAGACCATACAAATGTATTCCTAGCTCAACTAAATATGACAATATCAATAATCTCAATTTGCTAGAAATAAAAATGCAAAAAGTAGAGACAAAGAAATAACCAAATGATGACTTGTGATGTTTTGCCGTAGTCTCGAAGACTTGCTAGTCTTCACTAGTTCACGTGAGGAAAACTCCAGTGACTTAGATCGGCTCCACGAATTAAGTCTTGTTTCTCGATTCCACTAGTCCTCCACTCTAGAGATGGCGAACACCAAGTCACTCATAATTTGGTGCCGGGTCTCTTCATAATTTCCTTGAAGAAATCATCGCGCGAACTCCTGCCAAGCTGTTTAGGTACCAACAAACACCGAGAGTAATAAACCATAATCTTCGCTTGATGGAATTCAAGTACAAAGGATCAATCTAGAATGAATACACTTAAATTTGGGCTCAACTACCCCAAATGATGTAAAAGGAGTAAATGAGGTGTTTGAGGTGCTCTACTTGTTTAACGATGTTCAATTGAGTAAATTCATCCTGTCCTTGAGCCGTTGAATTTGCGACGCGGTACTATCACCATTGTAAATGCAGTAGTTCCGCTCTCCGGTAGTTCCTTTTTCTACAAAGCGGTACTACCACTTCCCTTTGAGGTCCAAACCTGGCCCTCTTTGGAAACAACGTACCGCCAACTAACTTTCGGTACTTCCGGTGTGCGGTAGTTTCACTTAGGATATGTGGTCGTACTGCGCTACGGTAGTTCCGCCAAATGAACTCCGATACTACATTTTCCAGGGGAGTAAACATGCTCCAAAAGAGTCTTTCTAGAAAATACATACCGCCAACTAGTTTTTGGTCTGACCGGGGTGTGGTAGTACCGCATTACCTTCCCGGTCATACCTCAGTGCGTTAATACCGCCATGGAAACTCAGTACTACCGATTATTCTGAGAATGTACAGTTGACTTTCAATTTAAATTCTAAGTACATACATGATCCTAAATTGATCCAATGACACAATAATATGCTGTCAAGCTACTAGTCATGATCTCTCTTAATAGTACAACATCTAACCTAAAATCTGGTCTTCCATCCTTTTCTCCTAAGACCGGTAAAATCAAAAAGAGTTTCTAAACTACTTATACCTTTGTCTTGAACAATATTAATCTTCATGTTGACCTTTAGCATGCATCTCCAGGTTGTCACATTCGTCACTGGGACTAAACCTTTCAAACACTCAGTAGATATGTTAGTCCCATATTCATATATTGTCATTAATTACCAAAATAATTTTTAGGGGCCTAAATGATTTCAGGTGCCTAGATGGATGAGATTTGATATACATAAGTTATCTCTTTCACTTACATGTCTTTAGCACACAACAAGATTGAAAAAAAAGGAGAGAAGAGACAAAGAACGAACAAGAATAAGAGTAAATCGATCAAGACAAGAATACTCTATGAGAGATGAATAAAATTGATATATTACTACTTGAAGATGAAAGTTTCACAACCATACCATATGGAGGACAAGAGAGCACATCAGAATACTCACTCTTCTCTTTCAAACCCTAACCCTAAAACTCAAGATTGAAAATGGTTGGAATGGTTAGCTTCCAAGCTTCCATCCCGAACCTTTTAAATAGATAGAGTCATCTGCACACATCTACTCTAATAGATACTATCCGCTAGCACAACGGGGGAACCTGTTAACCCCACACCATACAGGTTTTACACTCACACTTAACTCATGTGCGCTTTTCAAAACACATGAGCTTAAATCCGTTAAGTCATTAGCCTTTGATTCACTTGATTATCTCAACATCTCCTTGACTTAAACCGCTTTCCCAAGCGTCGCGGTTTTGATCCAATGCAGTTTTTGGTATTTGGCCATCTACAAAAATATCCTTGTCTTGACTCGGTCAACTTTTTCACTTGCAAGTAATCGTCATGCTTACCACGTGTAGGTGCACCAATAGCTTACCACAAATCGGCAAGTATCTTCTGCTTTAGTTTCCATCAGACCCTGTCTCATTGGACCGACAAGCCACTTGGTGCAACCCATCTCTCGAATCGTTTCTTTAACATTTCTTACCTTTCTTGTACCATGTTTGAGTACAACTATCTCACTTGGCATCCTTAACCGTTTTGGACCTCAGTTTCTCCATGTGCGTAATTCCGGTCCTCGCCGTTGACCATTGTTGACTCTAAACTTTTATGCACATCCAAAGACTAAGAAATCATTTTTGGGCACAAGTTTTTCATAACATAACCCACGTTAACTCAAACATGCTTCATGCAATATGAATGCATTGATCTAGAACAATTTGATTTGATCCATGATCAAATTCTCAAAATTCAGAACTCTTAGCAGAAATTCAGACCTTAATCGGTCTAACCGACATTAAGCGGCTGGTTAGACCACTCGGCTGGTTGGACCACCCCCATGATCGGTCTGGCTGCTCTCACAGCCGGTCACACCGCTTAATGCCCCAAAACCCAAGAGTCTGTCTGGCCGCCACCTACTGGTCGGTCTAACCTTCTGAGGCTGAAACCAATAGAATGAAAATATAAATCTTTCACAAATTTAAATTTTAACTTAATACACATTAACAATAATTTATCATAATTATTTCTGAACCTTCTGGTATGGTTCCTCACTTTGTGCAGTCAAACTCAAAGTGTTAGGTTAGGAATAAATGATGGAGACTGTATGAAATCTAGAAACTCCACCAGAAACAAACTCATGGGGATTGAAACACCTATTACTTTCACCATCGCACACAAATGGAAGCATACATACATACATACATACATACATACATACATACATACATACATACATACATACATACATACATACATACATACATGCATGCATGCATGCATGCATACATACATACATACATACATACATACATACATACATACATACATACATACATACATACATACATACATACATACATGTATGTATGTATATATATGTATATGTATATATATATGTGTGTAGAGAGAGAGAGGGGGCATGAGTATGTGGTTATGGAGGTTAAGAACAGAAATTAAGGAAGGATTCAGTAAAGTATAGCGCGCACATGCAATGAGCAATTGCGTGTTACTCATGCATGTGTGAAAAAAATCAACAGCAGTGCGTCATTGACAAAGGGACTTAATTAAGCTGAGGTCGACAACAACTCAAACATAATGTCAGTTTTTACCATCCATGCATGACTGAAACAACACAGTAAACTTGTCCTTGGAGCTACGGATCTATTAGCTGGTTACGTACAATACTGGTTATGATATAAATTAGTGCTCCATTTGACCACGAATTTTTTTGGCTGTTCTAGCCTTCGGTTGGCGCTTTTTTCAGATTTAGCTCCTTGCGCAGTTATTTTGCGTCTCTGACTTCTATGAAGTATGGATTCTTTGATAGCCGACGCGTGACTATTTCAACGGCCATGGAACGTGGAATACTTATATGGACGCTGAGGCTGCAACAGGTCTTTGCAGTACGGTTTATGACCATGACTCTTTGACCATGGCATATTGACCACGGTGTCTTGACCACGGAACTTTGATGACGGTGTCTCAACTACAGCATTTTGACCACGGCGCCTCGACAACTGCATGTCAACCATGGCGCCTCGATAACTACTTTGAGTATTCGAACATACGAGTACTCGACACGTGACTATATAGTACTCGAACGCTCAAGTACACAGCCTTAACGTTTGCACAAGCATTTCATGCTCCATAGCCATTGAAATGACCACGCGCTAGCCACAGAAGAATTCCTGCTCCGGAGGAGTTCAGAAATATAAAATAAACGCATAACTGATCACCAGAACAGTAAAATCTTCTGGGATACGTGCTCCTCCGTATGCATGTACAGTATGCAGCGGCGCAGGCACCAAGTTATGGGCAGTATTATACACCACCGCGGCAGTACGTACGTAGCTGTCAGTTGACCGGCAGGACACAGGCGATGGCTGAATTCATTGCGAATGGCGACCCATGGATCCGATGTTTCCAATCCGAGGAGCCGAAAGGACACGCCTCCGCCCCCAGCACCTCGGCTCGATCGATCAGGTGCTAGATTAGCACTGACAGAAATTTTTGCTTAGGGCCTATTTGAATCAGTTTCAGATTCTTAAAAACCAGCTATTACTTCTAGTTTTTAAAAGCTAGTTTCTAAGCAAAAACTGGTGGGGTGTTTGGATCCCCTAATTTTTAAAAACTAGTTTCATTTATGATTGGTGCTAATAGACTATTATACCCACCGCCATGCATGCAGCTGGTTTCATTTATGAGGGTAAATGGGTATTTATGCAAAAAAAAAACTGGTAAAAACTGGGTATCAACAGCTTCTTGGTTTTTAAGAATCTGGGTAGGCTTATTTTAAAAATTACTTCAAAAACTGGCCTATTTGGATCCCACCTAATTTTCAAAAGGCAGATTCTGAAAATCTGGGTGGAGCCCTTAGACATCACCGACGAATACACAGGACTTTCTTGAATTGCACCTGTCTGTGGAGCCCAGTTTTTCGCTGTAGGCTCGTAAGGATACGGTAAGCAACGAATTGATTTGTCGTACGCATTGCTCTGCTGTGGATCACTCATCACCCAGCACTGCCCTCTAGCTGCGGTAGGTGAGCATGTCAAGGAGCATTCACATGAATAATGCGGCTGCTATAACTCCTCCCGGGCCTTCTCCCCGTAGTAGATGCATGGTCCCGTCGTCCTACTGGGGCATGCAGTGCAGTGACTCCCGGATGACGCATTCATGGCCCAAAGTCCTTGGAACAGTCACGGCCTTTAGCAGCAGCAGTTGCTGAATGCCTGAATGTACAACGACATAAGCAGTCGTAGTGACCGAACAGTAGTACCACTAATTGGGTTTGTGTCGACGTTATCTCGTAACAGTGGTCAGGGAGGGTACTTGAATATGTGCGCAGTTTGTGTCTGTTAGTCGTTTTGATATTTAATTCTCACCATTTACGTCCTGCTCATTTCGGTTTAAACTTTTGGTTTCGATTTATTTTTTAATATTCATAAATTTCATTTTTTTTAACTTTTGACATTTTTAACTTTTTTGTCAGTTCTTTTTCCCATATTTGTTTGCGTTGTCCGTGATAAGCTAACATATATTTTTCTATTTTTAAATTTTTAAATTTAATTACGCTAAATAAGTTACCTTCAACTATAGTGTAATTTTAATCAGCTACAGTATAATTTTAATTATAAATCACTATTTTTCAGTCCAATCCAACGGCGTTCCTGAGAGATGTTTACCGGTAGCTAGCCGACTTCTGTACGTCGGTCATGTCCAATGCCATCACCATAATACTTTTCCTTGGGTTACACAGCAGCTCAAAGTTCAAAGACTTCTGGACTACATGTGTGACATGAGCAATTGCGTAGGGACCGATCGTTATTAATTAGGAAGAACGGAAAAAATTGCCCGTCTTACATTAAAATGGTAAGTAATATCTCTTCGTTATATGTATTCTGGTCCCGTATATCAGGAATATATCATAGGACATTTTATTAAGTGACAAAAAAATAGAACAAATGATCAAAATTTCCTATTAATTGAGGACATATCTAGCACAAACTACCACCTAGATGAAATGATACTAAGCAATATATATATACACATATAGAAAAATATATTTTACTCTCAGGTATAGTTATTTCTGCTTATGATATACCACATAAATGAATTTAACATACTCCTTTATCACATTAGATATGCTCATATAGTAATTCTAAGATACTTCAATGCCAACCACATTAAAAAATTACAAGAAAACATATAGTTTTAGGCATACTTTATTAATACCTTTATATTCGTACATAAAAAAGGAATATGTTAAAAAAGTACATATACCACCTTTAAATAGTATACATACCACCTAGATGGTGTTATATATTTAGATACTATACGTACATACCCTCTGTTTCACGAGATACTTTCTACTTTAGATACTGAGATACAAGTAGAATATAGAGAGTAACTATATTATATATATAGTAGATATATATATATATATATATATATATATATATATATATATATATATATATATATATATATATATATATATATATATATATATATATATATATATATATATATATATATATATATATATATAAGGAGCACTATGGTGCCCAGACTCCATGATTGAGATTTTCTATCCATGATTAAGACTTTCCATTCTGATATATTACATATCATTGCACTTACACATATCTAAAAGCAATCAAAAGGCAGGGAGACTTGATGTCCAGACACCATGGTGCCCCATTTCAACGTTCTACACACACACACACACACACGAAAAATGCCTTTTACTTCCGGGTGTAGTTACACCCACCTCCAATATACCACCTAAACAAACTTTAAATATTTCTTTACCACTTTAGGTATACTCGTATACTAATTATAAGATACTCTAATGTGAACCACATGAAAAATTGCAAGGGAGTCCATAGTTTTTAGCGTATTTTATAAATACCTTTATATAGACATACACATAAAAAGGAGTATGTCAAAAAAATATACATACCACCTCTGAAAAATGATTCATACCATTTAGATAGCCTTACATATTCGTGTACTGCACGTATATACCCTCCATTATGTAAGATACTCCTTATGTTGGGAGATACGACATAGGGTGTAATTACACCCGAGAGTAGAAAAGAGAAAAGAGGCTTTATATATATATATATATATGAAGTCTTTTTCATACTTCTGGCTGGGAGTACATACTCTCACTTTTAATATACCATTTAAACGAATATGCTATACCCCTTTATCACTATCGTTATACTTAAATACTAATTCTAAGATACTCCAATGTGCTTTCGTTGAAAAATTTTCATTGGAATCCTATACTTTTGCTATATATCATTTTCCATACATAAAAGGGGTATATACGGAAATTATGCTATAAAAGGTAGATTTTGATGAAATCTTTCATGGAACTCACTTTGGAATATCTTATAATAATCATTAGAGTATGCTAAAAAGGATAAAGAGGTATAATAATATTATTTACGTGGTATATGAGAAGTGGGAGTACGTACTCCCATGAGTATGGAATCATTTTCCTATATATGTATATAAATATGTGTATATATATGTATGTATATGTATATATATATGTATATGTATATATATAGATATATATATATATATATATATATATATATATATATATCTATCTATATCTATACATATGTATATATCTCTATATATATACGTATATACATGTATACATATACGTATACATAATATATGTATATACACGGCTACGCTATTTTGCACCTGTGCGCACCAAGAAGTTATTGTCATGCGTAAGTGAAGTTACTATTAAACACATGTAGAGTTACTGCCAGTTGTGTAGTGTTACAACTGACAATAACTTCACTCACACATGGCAGTAACTTTCCACCGCGCATTCTACACCTGTGCACAGAATAGTAATTATATATGTGTGTGTGATCATGAAGTGGCATCCCTATAAGAGTGATGAGTATTTTATGTTGCCCATGCTTTGCGTTTGTTAATTGAGTTTAATTGTTGTGAGAATTTGCAGAATAACATGTGCTCTCTATAGCACTGGTAGGACTGGCATGGAATGGCGGTTTGACTGTTGAGGAGTTGTGATCAGATCGGCAATGCATGGCAGTCTGACCAGCGCTCTGTCAATTTGTTGAGTGTGCTTTGTGGTTTTGGTTACGGGTCATGGCAGTTCCATGCAGTGTTAGTCATGGTGTATCCATGCAATGTTAGTCATGGGTTTTCATGCATGTCTTAGTTATGGTGTAGGTCCATGCATAAGGTTTGCTAATTGAGAGTCAAGTGTATATCATTTTTGCTTGGATCGCTTGCTTTGTTTTTGATGTGTAGGTACTTTCAAGATGGATTGCGGCTTGTGGCAACACTAAGGCTTGGTTACCATAGAGTGTCGTGTAAGTTCAGGGGAGCATCATTTCAAGCTGAGAGCATGAGAGAAAGACGAGGATTGTGAGGAGGCAATATGTGCATGTGGTGTGCCAATCGATCTTGTGCGTTTCAAGTAGTGTTGGTTCTTTGAGTAGACGTACGATCTTAGTGGCAAGCATTGGGCATCATGAACTATGGTGTGATGTTGGTGTATGGTGTGATGTTGGTGTGCAATACGACTTAGGCGTTTCAAGCGGTGATAGCCTCGGTGCAAGTACGATCTTGGTGACAAGTCATGGGCACTGTATGGTCATGAAGACCGATGGGTGATAATTGAGAAAATTATCTGAAATAGGGTGGAGTGGCAGTTTGCAAAACCACAGCACTAGCCTAAGTGGTTTTAGGTCACGTCTTTGTGGATGAAATGCCTTATCGGGCTATTGGAGTGTTTGAGAAGTCATGTTTTGAAAAGTGTGCAAGTATGTGTAATGTAAAACCCATTTATGTGTAGGTTACTGGGTTTTCCCAAGCACTCCTCCTAGATCTTCAAGTTCTTCTTTAGTACTGCCCTTAACATTGTACCGAGTGTGCGATTGACAACCTCAGTTTGTCTGTCAGTTTGGGATGACATGTAGTTGAAAACAGTACCTTTGTCCCAAGCTTCCCCCACAACATCCTCCAAAAGTGGCTCAAAAAGTTTGCGTCTCGATTTGAAACAATTGTCTTTGGTACTCCATGTAGGTGAACGATCTCCCTGAAAAACAAATTAGCAACATAGGTAGTATCATCGCTCTTATGACAAGATATAAAATGAGCCATTTTAGAAAATCAATCAACGACAACAAATATACTGTCCCTTCCCCTCTTAGTTTTAGGTAATTCTAACACAAAATCCATAGATATATCCTCCCAAGGTACTCTCGGAATAGGAAGAGGCGTATATAAACCATGTGGGATTAAGCGAGACTTAGCTATTTGACAAGTAGTGCATCTTTCCACGTAGCACTCAACGCCACGCCTCATCTTTAGCCAATAGAAGTGTGTGGCCAGCACATCCTCGATCTTGTGAATACTGAAATGTCCCATCAAACCACCGCCATGCACCTCCTGCAACAACAAAAGGTGAACAGAACTCGTAGGAACACAAAGTTTGTTAACTCTAAATAAATAGCCATCATTTAGCACATATTTATCCCAGCATCTCCTTTCTTTGCAATTAGCATAAATAACTTTGAAATCCAAATCAATAGCATATAGTTCTTTTAAACTTTCCAAACCAAGAATTTTAAAATCAAGTTGGGATAATGTGTACCATCTATAAAATGCATTGGCCACTACATTTTCTTTACCTTTCTTATGTTTCACAACATATGGAAATGTTTCAATAAATTCTACCTACTTAGCATATTGACGGTTCAATTTGCTTTGGCTGCGAATATGCTTCAATGACTCATGCTCTGAATGTATGACAAATCCTTTTGGCCACAGATAATGTTGCCATGTTTCTAACACTAACCAATGTATACAATTCCTTATTGTATGTTGAGTAGTTCAGAATTGGACCACTAAGCTTTTCACTAAAATAAGCAATGGGTTTCCTAACTTGCAGGAGAACACCTCTAATTCTAATACCGCTAGCATCACATTCCATCTCAAAAGTTTTATCAAAATTAGGAAGTTGTAGAAGTGCTGCATTGGTTAACTTATTTGTTAGCATATTGAAGGCCTCCTCATGCGCTCTCCCCCATTTGAATGGTACACCTTTCTTTTTCAACTCATTGAGTGGGGCAGCGGTTGTGCTAAAATCTTTCATGAACCGGCGATAGAAACTAGTGAGTCTATAAAAACTCTACACCTGTGTGAACGTTGTAGGCCATGCTCGTATAACTTCCACCTTCTGTTCATCCACTTCAATTCCTTGCACAGTCACAACAAAACCAAGAAACACAACTCTATCTGTGCAAAAGGTGCACTTATCAAGGTTACCAAGCAAGTGTGCCTCTCTCAAAGCAGCAAAAAACTTGGTGCAAATATTCCAAATGTTCATATAAAGACTTGCTATAAATTAATATATTATCAAAATAAGCCACCGTAGCTTTTTTTTTGATAAAAGCTCTCAACACTTCGTTCATTAAGCGCATAAATGTGTTAGGTGCATTAGTAAGACCAAATGGCATAACCAACCACTCATACAATTTAAATTTAGTCTTAAATGCAGTTTTTCATTCATCACCTAGTTTCATTCTAATTTGGTGGTAACCACTACCCAAGTCAACCTTAGAAAAAATAGTAGAGCCACTCAATTTATCAAACATATCATCTAACTTAGGAATATGATGATGATATCAAATAGTAATATTGTTAATAGCTCTACAATATTTACACATCGTCCATGATCCATCTTTTTTTGGCACAAGTAACATAGGAACATCATATAGATTTAAGCTCTCATGCACATACCCTTTTTCGAGAAGCGCTTGCACTTGGCATTGAATTTCTTTTGTCTCCTCAGGGTTGGTGTGGTATGGAGGACGATTAGACAAGGATGCCCCTGGAATCAAGTCAATTTGATGCTCTATTCCTTGATTGGTGGTAGCCCCGCTGGTATTTCATCTGGGAAAACATCCGCAAAATCTTGCAACAAAGAAACAATGGAAACATGCATAGTAGATGGTAAAGCATTTGTGGAAAAGATAACATCCTTGCACACAAGTGCATAACACTCTTGGGATTGGGTTTCTAACTCTCGCATCTCACTTTTTGTGGCTAACAGAACCTATCCCTTTTGTTGTATGTCTCTTTTATTTTCACTTTTTTCTTTCTTTTCTCTCAATTTGGGCTTGTGGAGATATGACCTTCTACGATAATCAACTTTTGTCGTTGAAGAGTAAATTTACGTCAAGTTATGAATTTTGTGACGGTTGCGTGACGAATTCGCATTTGTCGCCTATCTAACGTGTCTAAACACCTTTGGTGACGAACACGAGTTTTTTCGTCGCTAAATTTTTGACGATACTGCTTTGTCACAAAATTTGTGACATCTCCATATTGTCGTTGTTTCAGGAAGAAATGTCGCTAACTATCAAGTGCCATAATGCCACGTGGCAAGATATTGCGACAAATTTTATTGTCATAATTCATTAAAATGCCTCTTAAGACCCTTTTTAGGCTCAATTCAAGGCCCAAATGTAGTGATATAATATACGACACAATTATCTATGGGCTAAATCCATAATCAATACACAAATCAACACAAGCAAATACATAATTAAATATAGGCCACAAATTGATCATATCATTCAGCAGTTAACTAAATTTCAAACTCACCAACCAAAATTACAGCAGCAAGCCACAATACATGTTTCAATGGCCATATCCACTGACAGCAATAGCAGGCCAAAGTTTTGTTCACAGGCCACAATACATCTCACAGACCATATGCACTGACCAAAATTATAGCAGCCACAAGTTCAAAGTTCATAGGCCACACAATACTTCTAGTACAGCTTAAAGGTTGCAAAACAATGCAATCAACAGCACAGTCCAAAAGTTAGAGCTACTAATACCTAGGTGTAAACAACCGGCCACCAAACCAAGTTCAACCATCTCTAGGACCTAGCATTTGACGAAGGAAGGACATGGTTTCTTGTGATGCCTTTTTTAAATTTTCGATCTCCTCAGCCTGTTTTGCTGCCATTTCTGATTCTTTCTTTAAAGTGTCCATTGCCATTTCAGATTCTTTCTTCATGGCTTCGAACTCATGCCGAAGGTCTTCTTTTGATTGTTTCTCAATCTCAAGCTCAGCCTGAAGCTCTTGCACCTGTGAATGAAGACCATATATGTTGATTTCTTTAGTATTGTGTGCAAACTGAACAGCTAGGTACCAATAGATTCAAATTGGGTTTACTGTTTCATGTGTAGGACAACTAGGTACCAGTAGATTCAAACTGAACAGCTAGTTATTTATTCCTAAATCAAATGCATATGCCCAGCTAGGGGACAACAATTCATGTGCAAGAGCAGGACAGCTAGGTACTAGTATATTCAAACTGAACAACTAGGTATTTATTCCTAAATCAAATTGAATAGCTAGGCATTTATTCCTTATATCAAATGCATATGCATCACAAGGCAGCTTTTTTTTTCTAAGATTCAGCCTGTTAAAATTGGTGTTGGATACCTAACACTTGAACATATAATTTGGGTAATAAAAATAATATCAATACTCTATGTCTTGATGAAGCACAAATCTGTACAGAAAATAACTTCAGAGAGCATGCATGTAGGGACTTGATGCAGTTGTACCTTTGCGGAAGTGCCACCTTTAGAGCTATTATTGGAGTTTGATTGAATTCCTGCAACTTGAAGAAACATAGTCGATTTCACAACTTGAGAAACAGCATGGTTCGCTGACTTTGGTTGCTCTCCATCTTGTATTGGTTTAGCCATGATCGTTTCCATATCACCTAGCAAAACAAAATTACAATTGAGGCTTAAATCTTGTGTGCGTTTATTTTTCATATGTACAACATGTAGAAAAGAATAAAAATATGTGCTTTCTTGGTTGCTTCCTTAAATCATTGCATTCAATGAATCAACCAAAAAAGTATAATACAACACAGCACATCTTGCTTTGAAAAGATAAGAACATCGGAAAATGTTGTTGCTGAGATATAAATAATGGACTTGTGGACACTAGAAAATAATCTTGAATACATTTGCAAGATGACCACTTTAGCAATTACATCAACTATGGGAACAGAACAAAACTAGTTTGCAACATCTTTGCACATCGACTAGAACTATGTATGAAGTATGAACTATTTTGTACACATGTCACACAAAGCTATTTTTCATATGTACATCATGTAGCAAAGAAGAATAAAAGGAATCAATCACTCACAATAGCTTTCTTGATAGGCTCATTGAATCCTTTGTTCTTGCTTTGCAGTGGAAGTCCTTGAAAAGATCAATCGCAGATGGGTTCTACATCTTTGTATTTCTCTTGTTTCTAAATTATTTGCAAAGAATTATAAACAATTAGGTTGAAACAAAAATCATAATATATTCATTACTGATCATTGGTTGTTTAGTTTCTTACCAAGACATGGGCTTGTGCAATGTAACACCGAGATCCTGTGCAGTGCTGAAGCAGTACTTTCTCACGATTTTGCTGGTTTTTCAAGCACTTGTCCTGCACATGAAACATTTGTTTAAGTGTTTCTGCACACATGAAAAATATAGAAGGGCGCGAGTAGATGTCGGGCAGCAGGGAAAAGTATTCATGGTAAGCTATAATGAAAAAAAGGCCTCTCTTTCCCGAACCTGCATCAGTAAGCTATAGATGCCAATAACAAAAATCTATCTAAGCTATAGATACCAATAAGAAAGTTACATATGGCACAATTCAAAGCATATGGAATAACCATAGTTCAGGAAATTTGGAGGTTTGTCGCACCTTGTGCTTCGAGTCTGACCACATTTGCACTAAGGCCTGCCATTCGTTGTCAGTCATATGATCCACATGCGATGTAGTCCTCACTTGACTTGCTGGTACCCCATTGAAGTACTTTTTTTTCAGCTTGTGCCTCATCTGACGTTGTCCACACTTAAGCAAATCAGCACATGCATATTGATCGCGTCGCTATTGGTGTCAATGGTGAATTGGGCCTAGTAAAGAGCATGAAAATTAGAATTTGTGAATGCAAAGGATTGAATCAACTTTGATGAAACAAGCGAATTGAATTTAACTTACACCAATTTTGCCAATGTAGTTTTCAAGATGTGACTTATTGTTCTTGTACTCCTTCCGATGTGTAAGGATTGGTATGTGCTTTGCTAAGTGCGATCCCACCCTCGATGCAAGCTTGGCGGCTTGGATAGGTGCCTCTGGCCGTCTGTTCCCTTCAGAAACATGGATTGGCATCTTCATGCATAACCCTTTACTTAGCCATTCAAGTTTTGTGTAGTTTGAAAACATTCAAACTAGATTACACTTGAAACCTCTCCGTTTACTCTCAAATACAGCCGACAACATGATTAACATATCAGAACCATTAGCCAGTAAACACAGGCTTTGTAAAACTAACTTCATGCACAACTCGTTTACCCAGATAAGTTATTAATTGAGCATAGACATAATATATACTACTCCAGAGCTATTAATTATTCCAGAACTCTTAACTAGGGATCTAACTTATTAATTATAACTGATTACAAATGGAGCAGTAGTAGTACGCAGCTATCTCAGCAGAAGGCCTAAAACTTTATTATTACAATAGGGGAATGAATTAACTATGATATATACTTTATTATTACAATACTTGGACGATTTCAGCACACATAAAAGTCTAGACTCAAATGTAACAGCAAGTTAATTTATAATTTAACTATATAATGTAACAGCAAGTTAATTTATAAAAGTCTAGTCTCAAATCTAACATGCATATATCAGCACACAGGATGTCATCCAAATTGTGGCACATGCTGCTCTCTACTTTGACAATAGACAGGTATCCTTCAATTTCACCTAACATACAGATTGTGGCACAGTCTAGTCTCAATTTCACCAGTGCACGTGTATTACCTACTGGTTGACGGGAGGTTGAGATCCGGTTCCTCGCCCTCCGGCCAGGACCCATCTTGATGCAGAACCGTTGGCGGACAAGGAAGGCGGGGCGTCGTCGGTTCCTCGTCGGGAGGAAGGCTCGGCTGGGAGATGGGTGGAGGCGGTCGGGAGAAGGACGGAGGCGGTCGGGAGAAGTGCGGATGGCGTCGTCGGTTCCTCGTCGGGGAGGAAGGCTCGCCGGGGGAAGCGGGCGTCGGGAGGAGGCGGGGCGGCGGGGAGGAGGCGGGAGCGTCGGGAGGAGGCGGCGGGGAGGAGGCGGAGGCGGCGGGCGGCGGGGAGGCGGAGGGCGGGGCGGCGGGAGGAGGAGGATTTGGAGGATTGGTCGGTGAGAGCGTGCGACACGGCGATTTTGTTATCGCGAGCACGCAGATAGAAGCGGCTGAAAATTTTGGAATCGGGAGAAAGAAGCGCGCAGGCGTCAGCGGGAGAAGAAAGAAGCGGCGGCGGTGGAGAGAAAAAGACAGATGGCGGCTGAAAATTTTGGGGACGGTTTTTAGCTAGGGTTTTGGCTAGGCAGATTGCTCGATGGTGGGTCTAATGGGCTGGTTTTTTGAGAACGGAAAAATTGAGGACGGAAAGTATTGACTTTTCTAGATATTGTAATGATTCTTTGAGGCCCTAAACGAACTCAAATGAAAAAAAGTTTCAAGCTGGAAAGTTTTATAACTTGTCGATATATACACTTTTTCTTCCGGTTGTTTTTCCATACGAGTCGTTTAAAACTTTTGAATTTCAACATGTGACAACTCAAATAGACTATTGGACAATTCAAAAATTGTATTCCAAAATATGATACGTGGAGTTGAGCTTATCATGTTCAAATTTAAATAATAAATTGTGACGATTGTCATGTGGCATAGCATGACAAATTGCGTTCGTCATAATATGGAAATCCTTTCGTTCTGACATTGCTACTAGATCTTAGTGATGGACATATAATTTTCGTCATAAAGTCATACTCCCACCAAAAACGTCATAAAACAGAATGACTTAGCGACAAATTTAGCCATCGTCATGAGAAAATTGTCGTAGAAGGTCATATCTCTTGTAGATCTCACTCCCCATTTTGTGGATATCACTCATCTCCGTTTCTTTTTTCTCATGCTCGGCCCTATCTAAATCATCTTTTATGATTTGTTCCGGTGTCACCAGAACAAGTGAAACCTTCTTCTCCTTCTGCATAAACGAGTACTTGTTGGTACACCCATAATGAATTGTGTCTTTGTCATACTGCCATGGCCTTCCAAGAAGTAATTTACATGCTTGCATCGGCACCACATCGTAGTCCACAAAATCAGCATAGCTACCCACCAAAAAGTGCACACGAACCATTGCTATTACCTTTAACTTATCACAAGAATTGAACCATTGAATATAATATAGCTGTGAGTGTGATCGTGTGGTCAAACCAAGCTTCTCGACTATCTCTGAACTTGCAATATTGTTACAACTCTTGCCATCAATTATCACCTTTCACGAGTGCTCTTTTATTACAAATTTGGACTGGAATAAGTTATGGGTTGCCTCTTCTCCGCTTGCTCCATTTGAGAGCTAAGAACACGGCGAACAATCAAACTTGTGTGTCTTGCATCAAAGGTAATCTCATCTGAATCTGAACCTAAAGCATGCTCCAACTCTTCTTAGTCAGATTCTTCTTCTTCTACCTCATTGGTCGACGTGTACTCCCCATCTTTCCGGATGATGAGAGCTTGCTGATTTGGGCAATCACACATGCAATGTCCCTTCCCCTTGCATTTGAAGCACTCTATTTCCCTTGTTCTTCCTATGGAGGCAATTGATGATGCACTTTTGGTAGGGGCAGCAACAGCCTTTTTCAAATCAGTAGGCTTAGGAGGCGAAGAAGTGGGGTGGCTTGATGTTGTGCTGCAGCCCGAACTGAACCCTACCATTTTGGGCTATGAACTGGTAGATTTCCATGGTGTTGCATTGCTCAAATTACCACGGCCAAGATGACTTCTCTCCCCTTGCACTTGCTGCTCCACTTTGCATGCATAATGGAACAATTCATCCAATGTATCATACCGGTGAAAATTAAGGATGTTTTGAATCTCCCTGTTCAAACCCCTACGGGCATTCTCAGAGTAATCCTTCTAAGGTAGTGAGCGTAGTTGAGAGTGAAAAGTTTGAGGTTGCCCCTCCTGAGCATACCATGATTGTGATCAAATCTACAAGATTTGCCTAGTCCCCTTCCATTAATGTAGGTGCTTCTACTTAATCAGGTATGACCCCTAAAATGGTCAAATACCATTGCACATTTTGTAACAAGGATGGCCATATTGTAGAGTTTTGCTTTAGGTGGGCTAAGAAATTGCATCGTAATCATGCTAGAGTCTTGAGGAGCTTTCAAGATTAGTCTTGTCTAGCTAGTGTCCCTAGAGTTGCCTCTAGGCTTCGCTTTGTAGACAGGTTCTTTAATTCTTTTGGTGGCTTTAGAGAGCAACGTGGTTCTAGGTCCCAGAAGAGAGGGTTTAGGTCTAGAGTTGCCCCTAGACAGGATTATACTGCATACCCTGTTCTTATATCACTAATCCTAGTATCGAGGCACATGTTTCTTCTGTCTCTTTGATGTAGGTTTTACCACGGGGAGGAGAACATGTGCATCATGTCAATCTCTTTGGGTCTCCTACCCCACTTTGAGCATCTTGTGATGGCTTTCACCTTTTATGATGCAGCTCGCTCAGCTTCGACTACATCACACTGTCAAAGCGGTGTGACGTAGGTTCTTGCTTGAGTTTTGTCAATTCACTGCTTCCATATTTAGCATTTCATAGCATTTAGGAGTGTCAAGGTTTTTAGATCATAGGGTGTTGTTACACATTCTGTCTTGTGTCTTACTTAGATACTTCTCTTCTCTACTAGATGTCTTACCCCATATAGATTGAGCTTGCTTCTTCTTTCATTAGCTTCTAGTAGTAGGGTGGCTAGTGTGGTAGATTTGCTCCTTACCAGTGTGTGTTCCTTGGGCTAGATATCATGCAGTGGAAAGGTTTTCTCTTCTTGCAATTTTTTCTTTTTCTTGTTTTTTCAACCCTTGTTTTTCTTTTGCAAGTGTTCTTGTAGATAGGGGGAGTTGTAGTTCTAGCTTTCTTTTTGCATCATGCATACATGACATTGCATTGTAAGATTTACATTTTAGATATGAGCTTATACTATTACTCATTTGTGACGTAATCTTGACTTGATATTGCTCATCGCCACGTTATGCCTACTTAGCTAGTTTTGTGATGTTTTTGTATGTATCTTTAAATCTTTGCTATGCTAGCTTAACTTGCCATCTGAACTTAATTTCACAAGTGGTATTAATTTTTATAATTTGTATCTTTGAAGTTTGCAAGGATGAATCTTTTGACTAGTTTGCTCTCTAGTGATTTTTTATGATATATGCTATGCCAAAAATACTATTGAATCTTGAATCTTATATTGAGCTTTATTTTATGCTTTGCTAGTTCTTTGGAAAATCATGTCTTGCTCATTGAATTAGTGCATAACTTGATGGAATAATATTTTTTGTGCAAAAACTTAATTCACAATAATTCTTCTTCATGAGACTGTTTATCATTCATTTGGCATGAACTTAAGTGGAGTTTTGTATAACTGAGACCATTCTTTTAATTTTAATACTTGGGATAGTTGACAATGGCTTGAGATCAATGAAAATAAAAAATGATAAAATTTGGTTGAAACTCAGAGGACAATTGTAGATAGTTCCTAGTCTTTTATTAAGATAGACCATAACAATGTAATAAATGGCTGAAACTTATGAGGCAATTGTGGATGCCTCCTAGTTCAGGACTTGCTTTGCTAGGATAAAGCCAAAATTATTTCTAAAATATCAAGAATGAGTTTTACCTAGTACTTAAGCATAATTGATTAAAATTGAAATTCTAACATTTTTAATGATTCAATTTGATCTTCTCGGTTCTATTTAGCTTTCTTGACATGACTTAACTCATACTTGGGTACCTTAAGATGAATTTGTCATTTTTTGAGCCTCGCTTAACTTGAAATCAAATTGAATGCTCTAAATTTTTCTATCTTGCCTAGATTGATTAACATGCCTTTTCATAATCTAGATAGATTTGTATGCATTTTAAGGCTTCAAGTGATATCTTTTACCTTTAACCTCACTTTGGATAATTTTCAAAGCTCATTTACGCTGTGCATTTTCATTCATGCACATATGTTCTTTCTTGTTCTCTTGTTGTTTACAAGTGATATCATGCATTATTTTAGGGATAATAAGTATTTGTGGGCTTGCATAACCCCTTGCCCTTGATGACTATTTTGCTAAAAGAGGGAGAATGATTAAAGTAAAATTTAGTATTTGTCTAAATAGGGTGAAAATGATGAGAATGAACTTCAAAAGGGGGGAGATTGCTTACAAAGGTTGGGGGTGAGCTTTGTGAGGTTGCATCAGAGCAAATGAGCTTTTATGTGAGAAAAATACATTTTAAGTCTTAATTAAATTTTTATTTTTAAGTGTATTGCATTGTTCTTATTTTCTCTTTGTGCAATATCTTGCTATGATAATGGTCATGGTGAATAACTGTTGTTTATTTGAACTATGAATAAGATTGTGCTATTTGAGGTGATTTAGGTGTGAAAAGAGTTTTTATAAAAAATTTGCTCTTTCTTGGCCTTAGCACCATTCCACATCTTGCCACTGTAGTTGTTATCCTTCTTTCTCTTGAATCTGGATCACTAGTGGCTCTTGCAACTTATGTGCTTTAAATGCCCAAAACAGAAACTCATATTCTTGCCTTTAGGGTATTTGCCAAATTACTCATCAAGAGGGGGATTGTAAGATCATGTAGTGGCAGTCCCATGAGAGTAATGAGTATTTGATATTGCTTGTGCTTTGTCTTTGTTAATTAGTTTTGATTTTTGTGAGAATTTATAGTGTAACCTGTGCTCCCTAGAACACCGGTCAGACCAGCCTAGAATGGTGGTCTGATCGCTGAGGGGTTGCGATCAGACCGGCCCTCTGTCAAATTGTTGAGTATGCTCTGTAGTTTTGGTTGTGAGTCATGGTGGTATCCATACCGTGTTAGTCATGGTATGTCCATACAGTGTTAGTCACAAGGTTTCCATGCATGTGTTGGTCATGGTGTGGGTCTATGCATATGTTTAGCTAATTGAGAGTCAAATGCATGTCATTTGTGCTCAGATCGATTGCTTTGTCTTTGATGTGCATGTGCTTTTGATGACAGATTTTGGCCAGTGGAAAAACCAAGGCTTGGTAGCCGTGGAGTGTCATGTAAGTCCGATGGAGCATCATCTCAAGCCGAGAGCATGGGAGCATATGTACGATTTTAGCAACAAGCATTGGGTATCATGAACTATGGTGTGATGTTGGTATGCAATGGGACTTGAGCATTTCAAGTGGCAATGGTCTCGGCGTAGGTATACGATCTTGGCAATAAGTCATAGGCATCGCAACGTCATGACCTGCAGGTGCCAATTGAGGAAATTGTTCGAAACCATGGCACTAGTGTAAGTAGTTTTAGGTCACGTATTTGTGGATGGAATGTATTATCAAACTATTAGAGCCTTTCGAAAGTTGTGTTTTGAAAAGTGTGCAAGTGTGTGTAATGTAAAACCCGTTTGCGTGTGGGTTACTAGATTTTTCCCAAGTATAAGTGGTGTGATCTAATAAGGAGTGGCTAGTTTAGTGAGAGGTGAGGAGCCTCCACTATATAAACCTTGTGTTGATTTGAGTATTGTGAGGCTTCAAGATTAGGGTTATGGCTTGCTTGTGTTGGAGCCTTGTACGTGTGTGTGTTCTAGGCTTAGAGTTGTTCTATCCTAAGGAACTGGCTATACAACGTTCCTCTCCAAGTAAAATAAATATCAAAAGTTTGCCCAAGTGAGTTGTGCCATAAATCCCCTCGTATGCTTTTGATTTGCTTGACTTTCTTGTTTGGATTTATCTTCTCTTAATCTTTTTTTAGTGTCAAGGATGTGTAAGAGAGGGAGATATCTCCTAGAGATAAGATCCCCTCCATCTAGGTATGATCTAGGGGAAATTCTTAAGTTTGCTGGGTTTTCCTTAAGAGGGAGGTGATTTTTGTGTTGTTCTCTTGTGGGTATTTTGGGTTGAATTTGTGATATGATTTAGTTTTCTATAATATGTGAGAATCCATCTAAGATCACCTAGATCATCTAGACTCATGAGCAAAAGCAGATTGATGTTCCCCCTTTTGCTCGGTTTTTTGCAATCTTTTTTCAAATGAACAAATATCACAACTTTGGCAACAATTCTTTCAATTGTTGATTGAAATAGGTTTATAATATCCTAAAGAAGGTGTATGCCAAGTTTCAAGTCATTTGGATCATCGGATCAAAAGTAATATGGATTTTTGATTTTGAAATTATGCTGATTTTACTGATTACTATGCTGATTTTACTATTCATTCAATTTGACCACCCGTGTGGAGAGGTCTGACCGCCCCCATTGAGAGGTCTGACTAGTAGGATTTTGTTTTCTTTGACTCATGGCTTTGGTATACATTTTTGTTTTTGCTGTATATTATTGTTGATATTTGTACGAAAATTTTGATTAGTAATTCCCCCTTTGACCTACCAATATAGTTGCGCAGGTGGCACACATAAGGCTGAAAAAAAGCTCAAAACTCGCAAGTTGCTCGAGTTCAGCTTACTCTAGGCTCGATTTGAGGTCGATTCGAATTTTAAACGAGTTATGCTCGAGCTTGATCCCACTCTCACGAACTTCAATGAGACGAGCTCGAATAGCTTGTGATGGCTCGAGTCGAGCTTAAATATTGATGTATACTAACTTTTAACGAGTTTACTCGAACCGAGCTCGAGCTTGAGGTTTTTTATTGTTGAAAACTAGTATATGCAGAATTGTTTTTTTTTTGCTATTATCGAGTTTATTTTAGCCGAGCTCGAGCTCAAACTTTTCATTTTAGCTGTTATCGAGCTTATTTGAGTGGAGGTTGAGCCAAACTCGAACTCGAGTCTAGGTCCAAACTCAGACTCTAACTCAGGCTCGCTCGAGCTTGACTCGAGTTTCTATCGAGCTCAAGCTTAAGAGGTCAGGCTCGCTCTAGCTCGGTTTGTTTACAACACTAACCACAAATCGCCATTTGTAGCAAGTATGTTCTGTCAGGAAGACGAGCTAGCTAGGAATGCACACTGCACGCCTTTAAAGTGATTGCTCCTCGGCACCAGAAGAAGAACAACAGATCTCGGAAACCGGTATCCAATGCGCATGTGTTGATTCTCATTAGCGACGCCCCTGACCTCTCAGTGCACAGTTGCACACACGCATCACGGCATGTAGTGATGTACGCACTCCTCACCCTGGTCCCGGAAGAAACGAAAACAGTCTCAAAACCTCCCTTTCCTTGCACCGTTCTCCAGAGATAGCCCTCATCGCCTCTGCATTTTCCTGCGCTGTACTAGCCACCTCGGGTCCCTGAAACTTAGCGACTGAAGAAGGAAAGTGATCGATAGGCACATGAATGCACTGCACCTCCACTGCAACAACGGGAATTGAGTTCGCCAACCTTTCCAAAACTGGCGCCTGTGCCGATTGGCCGGACCTTTATATGTGCACTGCCATTTATGTGGCATGTCCAAGGATTTTGCAAAAAAATATGCAGGAGGGTGGGTAGGTGTGGCGAGTTGAATTGAAGCTTTTGGGCAGGATGACCAAGAACAGGGAGGTCTCTTTCGGATGGGTAAGGCACAACCGCATCAATTAATGGGGCTCGGATGTTTCGTCAATGTAGCAGCATGTCGCCTTCGGATTGCCCCGAAATATCGGGTCCAAGCTAGATATGGTTTCTGTGCACTTTTGTTTGTGAATCTTGGGCTGGACTGCTGAAACGACCTCAAAATTTCAAAATGCATTTGAATTGCTTTGTATTTTGATCTTAATTAAAACTTTAGCCAATCCCGCATCTTTTCCACCCCTCAACAAATCCCCTCACTAATCACACCGTTTTCCTCCGCCACCTGCTCAAAATTAGGCCGGTACTCACTATTCATAATCCGGCAAAAGATCAGGACCCCACACCTGGTCGTTACTTGCCGCCGCCATGATATTGCTTGCCCCTATCCCACCACTGCTACCTTGTCAATAGCCGTACCCTTGCTCACCGAGCCTTTTGACCCCTCCTCTTGACTCACGGCAAAGCCGGGTTGAAGTTGGCCACTGCCGCCCCTGTTTTCTCTCATGACCGTGTTTTATAGCTCTCAGATTTCTTGCCTCAGGGTATAAGGTGCGGGCGTGCCAGTGTACTAAAGTACACAAAAATAAATAACACAAGAAATATAGGGAAAACATATATTTTATTCATTCATTTGAGAGTAACAAAATTACAAGTTCCCTTTATATATGTGCTCCATAGTCTGCTTTGCATAGCAGAACTGACATAGGCGATGTGATCTCCTGGTTAATTACATCTGCGGGGTAAGCCTACAGAACACCTCCGATTAAACTGCACATTAGTCATCGTCTTTAGTCTTTACTTCACATTCTCTATGCATGTGATGAATAGTTGATGTAGATGTGGGCATTAGCATTATCCATAGTCTCGTCGGTCTGTGGGGCTACTGATAGCGTGGTTTTTACATTGCCATGCCCGCCTATGCCGTTCAACCTCTTCGGTATCAAACGACATATAAAATTAAGGTGATTAAAAGGTGCATGATTCATGTCAAGCATGACTGATATGATGATACAGTAGTAGAATCAGTATAGTAGACATACTTAATTTGGGTGGTGAGGCTAGCAGAGTAGAACACCTGGGTCAGATGTCGAAGTGGTCAAAAGTGACCAACGGGAAGGACCCCACAACAGTACAGATGCACTTAGCCAAACTCAGGTGAGGTAAGAGCAACCCATCCTTACTTTTAACATAGCAAAATGCTCGGGTCTAGTATTGACGTGGTCAAAAGTGATCACTGGGAAATACTCCTCGGAAGCTGGAAACCATCAGGAATTGAATGTAATCGATGGTCAAAGCCATCAGAAGTCATCCACGGTCGAAAGCCATCGGAAGTAGTCCATGGTCGAAAGGCATCGGAAGTTATCCATGATTGAAGGCCATCGAAAATCGTCCGTGGTCGAAAGCCATCGGAAGTCAAAAGTTATCAGAAGTCGTCCGTGGTCAAAATCCATTGTGGTCGAAAGTCATCGGAAGTTGTCTATAGTCAAAATCCATCGTGGTCGAAAACCATCAGAGGTCATCCGTGGTCAAAATCCATTGGAGGTCGTCCTTGGTCGAAATCCATCGTGGTTGAAAGCCATCAGAGGTCGTCTGTGGTCGAAAGTCATCATGGTCGAAAGCCATCGGAGACCATCTGTGGTCGAAAGCCATTGAACATTTTTGTAGTCAAAAGCCACTGGAGGTCGTCTGTGGTCAAAAGCCATCGAAGATTGTCCATGGTCGAAAGCCATCGAATGTTGTCTGTGCTTGCAAATCATCATGGTCAAAAGCCAACGGACATTGTCCGTGGTCAAAAGCCATCATAAGTCATATGTGGTCGAAAGCCATCGGAGGTCATCCATAGTCAAAAGCCATTGAAAGTCTTTTGTGATCGAAAGCCATCAGAGGTCATCCATGGTCAAAAGCCATCGGAATTCGTCCATGGTCGAAAGGCGGTCGACGACATCTGAGAATAGCCAGTGATCGTAAGCGATGAGCACAGGAGGTGGTCATAAGTGATCAAGCATGGAAGGCGGTTGGCAACATTCGAGCACAACTGGCGGTTGTAAGCAACTGAGTATCACATGCGGTCGGCGACATCCGAGCACAGTGGGTGATCGTAAGCGAATAAGGATGGAAGGCGGTTGACAACGTCCAAGCACAACTGACGATCGTAAGTGATCGAATGTCAAAGGCGGTAGGCAACGTCTGAGCACGGCGGGTGGTTGTAAGCAACTAATCACAGGCAATCGGCAACGTCCAAGCACAGCGGACAGTTGTAAATGACCGAATATCACTGGCGGTCGGTGACATATAAGCACAAAGGGCAGTCGTAAGTGACCAAGTACAACAGGCGATCAACGACGCCTGAGTATGGCAGGCGGTCGATGGTGCCCTGGTATAGTGGGCGGTCTATGGTGCCTGAGTAAAGTGGGCGGTCGATGGCACTCCAGTACTGTGAGCAGTCAATGACATCCAAGTATAGTGAGCGGTCAGAGGCATCCGAGTGTATAGTGAATGAATGTGATCGAGTACAGAAGGTGACGTCCACGTACAACAGGTGGTCAATTGCACCCTAGTGCAGTGAGCAGTCAATGGTGCCCAAGTACAGTGGGCGGTCGATGGCACCCGAGTACTGTGAGTGGCGATGACATCCAATGCAGCTAGTGGTCGGAGGCATCCAAGTACTGAAAGTGGTTGAAGACGCCCAAGCCCAACAGGTGGTCGGTGACATCCCGATGCCATTGGTGGTCAATGGCGCCCTGAGTACTAAAAGCGGTCTTAGACGTCCACACCCAGCGGTTGGGTGATGATGTCCAGGTACCATGGGCGGTTGATGGCGCCTGAGTATTGATAGCGATTGGAAGCATCCTGATACCAAAAGCGGTCATAGATGTCCAAATCTAGTAGGAGGTCGGTTGGGACAACTCCAATGTGGCAAAGGCACACAACAGGAGAATGTCAAAACTATGAGGGCAGTCCATCCTCGCTGGATTGCAAGGGTGGTTAGTGACATCGCGTGTCTCATGTGTTAAGAAGGTCTTGCGAGAATGTGATTGGCCTCGCCTTGTGGAGCCTAGTGTCAAGTCGAGTAGAGTGTCGACGATAGACGCGATGTCCTCAACAACAGACGGGACTACTCTAGTACATGGCGGATCATTGCGGCCGCATAGCTTGGCCAGGGCACATGCCACAAGTAAGAGTGGAGGGAGCCGACAACTCATGGGCGTTGCAACAAACATGACAAGTTCGGTGACAAGCACGATGGCTTCATGAGATCTTCATCTTCGCCCAAAAGAATAGAGGGACTTCTTACCTCAAGCCCAGCGAGTAGGAAGGCGGATGGTGATCTTGATAGTCCCAACGTTGTGGCCACGGGCTAAACAACAGTGAGCTCCATAGCATCTAATCAACAACATCATCGGCAGTGACCGCAGGCGCTTGGTGACATCTCCGCTACTGCCACCGTTTATTAGCCTGCAAGCCAGCTGGATAAAAGAGAGAAAAATGGCAAGGTTCTTTACCCTCTTGAGCAGGGTACGCCATGTCTAGGCTTGTGCAGATTGCCTCTTTCTGCTCCTCTGCCTTCTCCCTTTTCAATGTGTATCTTCTCTACTTATGTATTCTGTGTGTATGTATGCTAATAGGGTCTCCTCCCTTTTCTGTGTATCTGTTCCATGGGTTCCCCCGCGCGATGAGGTGTGTTGGGATCCGTCCTCCTCCATCCTTCCCTTTGTGTCCTCCTTTTATAAGATGAGCAAAGGTCGCAGGCAACATACATGGCTTCACATGGTGCCAATCATGCCATTATTTTTTAAATCAAATTTCTAATTGATTACCAATTTCTTACCTTCTAGACTTCTGCTTTCCATACCAAAAGGATTTATTGAGAATTACTTCCATCAGATAGAGATACGGTGCAATCATCTTTCTATTGCAAAGATAATATACCTAGAACGGATCTTTTCCTTCCATCTTGGTGCATAAATTGCCATAAATTGGCCATGCGCCTTGCAATTGGTTGAGGACTTGTGGCTGTATGAGGCACGGTGAAACAACTGGTTACACTGGACCGTAGATCGTGTTGCAACTAATATTGTTGTTGATGGTAGTTGAGTACATGCACGCCCGAGTTCGTGTAGGAGTCAAACACTAGCCAAAAACGTTGGAGTTAGAGACCCTCCAGAGTATAGTAAGCTGGTCATAAGACACGATGATCCGTTCAATAGACCAAACTTAAGTATATAATCGGTGCTTCGAAGACCGTGTAATTGAGGAGACATGGTTAAGGCGTCCAAGTAACGGTTGAAGAGAACAATGTGGTCAAAACTACGAGTGGTCGGAGACTGAAAGTATCGGCTTTGTGTGAGCGGTATGACCGGAGTTGTAGTAAAATCAACATGGTTGATGAGTTATGGTCGAGCAACCGTGGTTGACACAATGTGGTCGACGAGCCATGGAAGACACAGTGTGGTCGACACAATGTGGTCATCTCAACGTGGTCGACAACACGTGGTCATCTCAACGTAGTCGAAGGCCCATGAACTCAGAGGATGATCATGGTGCATATACTTCATGGTCAGCTAGAGACTTGCGGCCGTACGAGGCGCAACGCAGCGACCATGCACTGACCAGTTTGAGGACCAGGTCGCATGCCATTTCATGACCCTGACTTAAAAAAATTGAATGTTGGATAGCACATACACATACCTGTGATTCCTTCCCAAACACACACCTCTATATTTGCTTTGACTTAACATATTTGCACAAGAACTCATCAAACCGGTCAAACTCCCTTGCTGCAGTCATCAAACACCACACCACTTCTCCACACCTTGATTGCAGCACGCACTGACAAGGCCATTTAATGCCTCCTGACATTCCCTTGGTCCACTATGACCTAATCGTCACCACTGCCATTTTCCTCACCTGGTCGACCTGACACCTCTTAGTCTTTTGACCGCCCCCTCACACAACCCAAGAAGCTCAGAGCACAAGAGGCCACTCACCCTGCCAACCTCTCCTGTCTCTCTCGATCTCTGCCAAGCTCTTTCATGCCTTCCCGACACCACCACGTGCCACCCCCTCATCGGAATCTCCCCTATAGTCAACCACCATAACTCAACTACAAAGGCCCAGAGCCCCTCCTGTAAACCGCATTGGTGTCCAGTGAGCCCTCGCCACACCCAATTGACTTGACGACCGAGGTCTCGTTGGCGATCACCGGAATTCCCCAAAGTAAGCCGGTTTTCGATTTTTATTATTTAGTCCATTCCTTTTCAATTACTTGCTTCTATAGCCTCCTCACATCCCTAGTAGCGCCACCAAAGCACCACCATGCCTTACCTTGCCCCCCTCTTCACCGACGGCCATGACCACCACCCAGCCAAAGACCATCGTCTAGCTATCCCCGACCCGAGCCGCCACTTCCCCAAGTTTTCCCTACCCCCAAGAATGCTCAAATACCAATGCTCTTGTCCCCTTAACCCTTGAAGCTCACCATTACCATTAAAAATTGTTGCGAAGACACCTCACCGCTGGTGAAGCTCTGGCCATCCCTGACCACGCCCAAGGCCAAAATGGATCCCCTAATCCCAGGAGTCCACTTATGTCCTTGGTTTTCATTGCAAGGCATTGCAGTTCGAGATTTACCCATTTTTCTTTCCCCTGTCTCCCAGTACTGTAGCAACGTGTGAAGGAAGATTAGCAGTGTTTTTTGGGCCGCACAGTAACAGGCTGATTTCATTAGCATTTTGGGTTAGCTGATTTCACTGTTTTTCACTGTGTGTTATTGTAGTAGACCAAACCCGGTAGCAACAGTACCTTACCCGGCTTGAACAGTGCGAACCCACAATGAACAGTAACGTATGCAATACTGTTCATTCATACCCTAAAAATACATTATATGTCCAATTCGCCCGTTTCAAGCCCGTCTACCCAAATTTCAACTCCATTCCTCCATATTGAACCCTGAAAAATCCTAAACCAAATTTATTTGATTTTCTTTCTTTTCATTCTTCCTTTTATCTTTTTTCTAGCTCATCCTTTTGAGCCCGGAATTGAGTTTTTCTATTTTTGCGCTAGCATCCGACATAGCGGAGCCGTCCATTTAGGAAGGAGATTATCAAGAACAAACTCAAGGCATAGAAGATTTCAAGCCAGTAGAATATATAGAACAACAAGGCAAGTCACATGTTTTTGATCATATTGAACCTATATTTCTTTAATTATTTAATTACTAGTATTTTCATTATTTCATTTACGCACTAATATTTCTTGTACAATAAAGGCTTAGAATGACATTATACGTTTTTTGAGCTTTTTTGCTGGTTCTTTTTCCCGTGTTCGTTTGCATTATACGTGCTGGCCTAACTTGTCTTTTCTATTTTTAAATTTAATTATACCAAATAAGCCACCATTAGCTACAGTGTAATTTCAGCCAACTACAGTAAAATTTTAACTATAAACCACAAAAATTCAGCCCAACCAAATACCATCTTAGCCAGACAATTGGGATGCCACGCTCAATTTGGGGACTGCTTGAAAATTAAATGGCGTAGATCTGAGGCATTCTCGTCCAGTAACCCTATATGGTGCCCCCGTACGAAATCTATCCCACGCTGCAGGAATCTACATAGCCAAACAAAGCTACAGGCAGATGAGAGTGAACGCCACGCCATGAATGCCTGCATGGGCGAATACGGTCATGCAACCACTTGCCTGCATATACAGCGCAGCCCCATTTAAAGGCCCAGCTTAGCTTAGCTCTGCATGCAGAGACGGCGAATAGTACGTCCGTACGTGGCCGGCCGGTGGTTCTAAGCACCGGGCGCCTCCCTGCCACACATCTTAACACCCCGGCGCGGAGCCTCTCCCGATTCGTCGATAGCTAGCTCAGGGGACCAGCTCGATCGATCGACTGAGGTTGAGGCCGCTTCACTTCACTTGAAGAGGCCGTGCCAACTGACGAGGCGCTCAGGCAGCTCGTTCCAGTGCGTGCGTGCCTGGCCTTCGTCCGTGGGCATTAGTAGGCTTACGCAGAGCTTCGCACCGCGCGGCGCGCTGGCGCGGCATGCAGCGGATGAGAGGCACCAGGTCAGAGGGGATGGGCACGGACCGGCCGGCGTGCGCTGCCTGCAGCAGCGCATCATTTCTTTCGCTCGCTGGGTTCCGACGAGGGAACCTGCAGCGCGCGGCCGTGAGCACTGCGTGCAGGAGTAAAGGACGCGACGTCGTTGCGCACGGTGTGACGACCGGTGACAAAGCGCGCGCCGGCCGTGCCCCGTGCCGGGATTGGGTGTGGCTGCTCGGCGCGTTCTTAATTGCTGTCGCGTCAGGCGCGAGCTGAACTGGGTGGTTCCGAGGGATGGCGCGGACGGCGGTGTTCGTCGGCTGGCTCGTGCGTTTACTGGTTTTTTTGGGACTTGGGTTTCAGACACTCGGTCGGGGCAATTATTTGTGCTGCCAGGGCCGGGGATCTGGCAGCGACCGAATGTGGCTGAAGGATCGTACGTTAGTTGTCTTCACTCTGGAGAAACCTAAAGCTGGGTCTATATAGGTATCATCCGAATGCTTTCTTCATAGTAATCATCTAAATTTCGGACTGTTGGATTAGAGATCCAACGGCCTCTTTTTTTGGAGGGGGGAGATTTTTTTTGGAAGGGGGAGATTTTTTTTTGGAGGGGGCAGGGAGAATTCGTGACCGTTAGATCTCTAATCCAATGGCCACAAATCTAGATGATAGTTAGAAAGAAAATATCCAGATGATATTTATCAATACCCAACCTAAATCTGCATAAGAGCAACTCCAGCAGTAACCCTCAAAACAGGGCCCTTACTTTTTATTTGAGGTTCCCTACTTTGAGGGCCCTTTTTGAGTTGCACTCAGCAGAGCCCTCAAAACAGGGCCCCTACTTCTCAATTCCCTCTATTTCCTCACACACTATATGCATATGTATGGGACAAAAGCACAATACACAATAAAATATTTATGATTTCACAATGAGGGATAATATTTAAATATATGAATTCAAATACGAATATTCAAATTTAAATTCAAATTTCTTCTGAATTTAAATTGAAAGCACAAAGTTCATCACATAACATTCAAATTTGTTCTGAATTCAAATATGAATTCAAATACGAATATTCAAATTTAAATTCAAATTTATTCCAAATTTAAATTGAAAGCACAAATATGAATTCAAATACGAATATTCAAATTTAAATTCAAATTTGTTCCAAATTTAAATTGAAAACACAAAGTTCATCACATAACATTCAAATTTAAATTCAAATTTGTTCCGAATTCAAATACGAATATTCAAATTTAAATTCAAATTTGTTCCGAATTTAAATTGAAAGCACAAAGTTCATCACATAACATTCAAATTTAAATTCAAATTTGTTCCGAATTTAAATTGAAAGCACAAAATTCATCACATAACATTCAAATTTAAATTCAAATTTGTTCCGAATTCAAATACGAATATTCAAATTTAAATTCAATTTGTTCCGAATTTAAATTGAAAGCACAAAGTTCATCACATAACCTTCAAATTTAAATTCAAATTTGTTCAAATTCAAATATGAATTCAAATTCAAATACGAATATTCAAATTTAAATTCAAATCGTTCAATTTAAATTGAAAGCACAAATGTTCCACAAAAAACGAGGAAAGCTGAAAAATGAGAGCCGGAGTAGGGGCCCCTAGGAATGAGGGCTTGGAGACCTCATTTGAGAGGCCTCCTATTTTTGAGAGCCAAGTAGGGCCCTGCTGAAGTTCAGTTTTTTGCTCTGGCTCTCAAATATGAGGTTTGAGGTTCAAGTAGGACCCTGCTGGAGTTGCTCTAAGTGAAGGAAAAAAGACAGTGCCCAAGTCTTCGTTAGTTTGCATGTTGACTGGATCGAATTGAACTCGATGAGAGGGGTGTTTTTCTTTGTTCGCTTGTTGGAATGGATTAGGGCTTGGGCCGGTGATCTTTTCAGTGGTAGCGACAAATCGCCCTATTGATTCCATGCGCTCACCGACGTACCACAAAAAGTTAAAATTATTCAGAAGTGTAAATGGACCATCCTCTCATATCTTAATGGGCCTAGTTTGATGCTAATCAGTCGAACCCCTATATATATGCAAACCTAAAACCCAATTTAAAACTATCCAACCCATTCCGGACCAATAAGATTAGACCATACGCACTAGCCACATTGGCCAATTTATCCGCAACACTGTCAGCATTTTGGGTGCATAGCACAAAGAACAGAAAAAGGCATGATCTTGACCCTGTTGTAAATCTGAAAACAGAAATGACACTATATACTTACCCATACATTGACTTATTTTGGTGTTCCTCGTGTAGAATCCATAACGTTCATTACCATTCAGTGAATTATGGAGTGGTGTTTGGTTGCTATCCACACTTTACAGAGAACGTGCGGTATGCCATACCTTTTTTTGTAGCAGATAAATCGTTTGCCGCAATTGAGGCAAATTCATGAACTTACGGTCAGTCAAGTTGCGATGAAATTCTTATACACGTGTCTAGTCACTTTCTAAATGAAATGAATGATCAAATTAACGACATGCATACCTAATTTTTGCAAAGGAAAATGACTCGCCCACAGTACAAAACAAAAATTTCAGTGGAGCCCAACAAAAGTTTAAAAAGTTGAACTCACTGCAGGGAAACGTTAATTACTTCGATGACTGATGTGCATTTGTCTGAATGGAATCGAACTCAACCTGCACTACCATTGACTAGTGCGTAGTCGCTCTCGATCCACCCTGCAAAATTAGGTCCAATCACTCATGATAATTAGAGGCCATGGCTATATATGAACTCTTGTCTCTGTCTTTTGCCAAATCCTGCAACATAAGACACAAGTCGTGTGTACATTGCGAGATTATATAGTTTGATTAGGTAAAGTGGTCAAGCACTGATCTGTGCGCTGGTACGCTCGTGGACTCTCGCTGTCGACTTTCATGGAGGATGTTCCTCTTTTCAGTAGCAAATCAAAACAGAAAAGAGGAAAAAGATGCAACGCAACTAGTTCGAGAGTTATTAGCGGACGAACTGCAATTTGTTGTATAATGATATAGCAATCAACATAAAAAATACCGGTGAGACTAAATCTGCATTACATGTTTTGAGAGCTAGAAATTCTGATGCCTTTCTTCTTCTTAATAAAAAGGATACCTAGACTTCTTCCTAGGTATTCTCGTTTTGTTTTGAGAGCTAGAAATATATTATTTTATTAAAGCGATAGAAAAACATCACGTTCGCTCTCAAGGGCTAAAAATTCACATGTTAATCGGTGAAAAAAGAAAGAGTTGCACCATCGATTGTGGTGGTCCATATTATAACAGTCTAAATTAAAAGAAAGAGTTTATATCAAGTACAATCCAAAGTTAACTGAAATTTAGAATAAAAAAATAAAAATAGTGATTTGATTTTCATACGAATTCCTAAGCAAACCTTTATTAAATATACTCTATATATTATCTAATTAAAGTGATAAAAAAGAAGCCATCACGTTCGTTCTCAAAGGATAGAAATTCACATGTTAATCGGTGAAAAAGGAGAAAGATATATGCCATCAATTATGGTGGATTCAGATTACAATAGTCTAGATTAAAAGAAATAGTTTATGTCAGGTATAATCCAAATTTGACCCAATTTAGAATAAAAAATACAATAAAATTAGTAATACGATTTTCATATGAATTCCTATGTAAATCCCTGTTACATATAATTTAGAATAAAAATTTAACAAAAATTCCAATCATATTTGTACACGTATTCTAACAAAAAATAATTGAAATTCAGAAAATAAAAATAATTACAAATTTTATTTCCATATGAATTACTAAATAAAAGCTCTAAATAAATGTAATTAAGAATAAAAATTAGAGGAAAATAGTAACTAGATTTTTATATGAATTCCAACAAACAAATAACAAAAATTTGGAATAAAAATAAAGTAAAGTTAGCCATTTTATTTTGATTCAAATTCCAAAGTAAAATCCTTAAATAACTATAATTTGGAATAAAAATTAAAGAAAAATTAGCGATTGAATTTGTATACGAATTCCAACAAAAAATATACAAAATTTGGAATAAAAATTGAAAGAAAATTTGTAATTTAATTTCCACATGAATTCTAAAGTAAATTCCTTAAATGACTAAAATTTTGAATAAATTAAATAAAATTAGTAATTTGATTTATATATGAACTCTAATAAAAATAACTAAAATTTTGAATAAAAATAGAAGGTATTACAAGGATAGCATGAATGGTGTCAAAGGAGACCGCAAAAAAGTGCAATGGCGTCAATCTGTCCTGTAAGAAGACATTGACCTATAGGGAAGCAAAAGGCCAAGGCAGTGGCGGAGATAAGGACAATGTCATGCCATTCGCCTTAGCCATTCAACAAGGATAATATCGTACTGCTCGTCGGAGCCGTTGAAGAGAAATACCAGAGTCGAAGGAGCCAAGGGCTGCAACAACGAGTGATGAGTGTTGGAATTGTTGAAGAAGTTGGTGGCCAAAGAAGCTCAATGATAGAGAAGCATTGGCAGAGAGGAGATGAAGTTCTGCATTAAAGATGAGCTATAGACGATGTGGGCCCATCGGGTAACTAGAAGCATGCCATCGTTGGAGAGGAGAATGTGTCATCGCCGATGGCGAGATGATTCTCCGTATTGTTAGATAGTAACTAAAATAGACATGTCGGCATCAGTGAAGATAGCAGGTCATTGCGGTTCATGTGGAAGGCACAATGTGAAGTTGGCCAATGGCGAAGAAGAGAAGTGAACAGCAAGGGAGAAATGGACATCGAGCATATATAACATCATGCATATGTATATGCATACATGCATCTATATAAATAGAAGTACAGACGTACAGAAGCAAAGGAGCAAAGAGCTCAGAGTAGAGATGACGCAATCGTAAGGAATAAACTTGGGACTACTAGAGAGAGCATGAACATTAAGCAATAATTGGAGAGAAATAGAATATAACTATGTGGTAGAGTATTGCATTAGAAGGGGTAGCAGCTTGTAGAGATTGATCAATAATTGGGCTTGTTGTTGGGCGTTGAAGTAGAAAAGCTATGATGGCGAGAAGAGATAGAAGACACACAGTTTAGTGGGGTAGCCAGCGTGTGAGTGAAGATAAGCTCAAGGTAGGTTGTCTCTGGTACATCGGTGTATATGCGAGCAAGGTACACTACTACAAAAGAGATTAAACTGGATGCTTACATCATAGACGATTCCTAGGAACTGTCTGTGCTGTAAGTATCACAGACGATTATACAAATAACCGTCTGTGGTATTTTCATAGACGGTTATTTATACAAATCGTCTGTGATAATACAAGACATCACAAATGATTCTTATCAAGAATTATCATAAACAATTCTTGATAAGAACCGTCTGTGATAATGGCAGACATCACAGACAATTTTTTATTTAAACTGTCTGTGATACTTCACAAACGGTTTGTATTAAAAACCATCTGTGATAATGAAGTTATCACAGACAGTTGTATTAAAAACCGTCTGTGATATGTTTCCCGCATCGTAATGCCCCAAAATTTCATAATCTTCTGCCTCAGTCCGAGTAGAATTCAATTTTGAGACACCTTTAGTAAAATGGGCATAACTTTTGCATACGATGTCCGTTTTCGACGTTCTTATACTCGTTGGAAAGCTAATGATGATCCCGATTCAAAAAATGACTAGCATGTGCTAGTAGCTCTCGGAGACTCTCCAAATCGGCCATCTTTAGCCCCAAATTTGCGTTTTAAGTTTTTAGTTTCTGTTTTTGCCAAAAAAAATTATCTTCCCTTTGGAATTTGGGTTTCACCTCAACTGTAAAGTTTTAGATCTCATAGAAACCTTTCAAACGAGTATATATAAGCTATATAAAATTTTGCTATTTTATCTTTTGAGACTAGCTATTTATATTGTACCGATATATTGTCTTTGTGATATCTCCTGTTATCATAGACGGTTTTTGTTATGAATCGTCTATGATGTCCCTCCATGTCACCGATCCGTGGCATATCCCCCAGGATTCCAATCTCACCTATCCACTTTCTCCGTATCGAATGGTAGGCACCATTCTCCTCCCCACCTCTCGCCCCTTATTAACCCCCTCACTCGAAGAACCTATATCACCAGTACTACTCCAACTCGTTTGTGCGCGGCAAGGGTGAGAAGGGATTCGGCAAAAGGCAAGATGGAAAGGAAGAAGGCAATGGCAATTCTGCGCTATTCTAAGTCGTCGGCATAGAAACTATTGATTTTGTCATAGAAGCTCAAAATGGTGTTCGTTGCCTTTTTGTTTCTGCTACTTGAAAATTTTTCACTTGTTTTAGATTGTAGTTTAATGAAGGATGTGTAAGTCTAGTTTGCATTAGACTGAAGTTTCTTGTAGTGTAAGCATTTTTCTTAATTTGTAGCCGTGAAGTATATCTTTGTAAAATTGTAAGTGTCCTCTTGTGTATGCAGTGCTATGGGTAACATACTCGATATCTTGTGATGTTGTAATGGTGGATTCTAATATTAATGGAAATAGAATGTGTTACTGTGTTTGTTGCTGTATTTGTTTGTTTTCAAATGATATAGTTAACATTTCCTAAGGCTAGCCAAAAATAGAAAAAAAATTTAGGTATAGAATGAACTATCACAGATGGTTTTGTAGTATAAACCATCTGTGAAGAATTATCACAGATGGCTTGAACCATAAACCATCTGTGATGGGAAAGTATCACAGACGGTTGGTAGTTAGAACCGTCTATGATAGTGTTATTCACAGACGGTTCTAGTTATAAACCACCTGTGATGTATTTATCACAGATGGCTCACAAACCGTATGTGATAACCTCTGATTATCATTGACATATAAATTCAGATGGTTCAAAAAACCGTCTGTAATGATAGTTTTGAACAGTTTGTGATGACCCTTTTTGTAGTAGCGGTACTTTAATACCATGTAAACTAATAATATAATTTGCCACACACATAATTAATGTATTGCTTGAGATTAAATAGTGATATATGTGTATGCATATATTTTGGAAAAGAGTAATTAATGGAGGAAGATTAGGGGCATACAGCTACAAGATCCATACATGATGAAGAGTGATGGCGTCTCTAACAACCCCAACAAGTTATTATTCTTAATAATTTTTTTTCCATCAAATCTCATACTTCAATTACATTTCTCAAATTGTACTTTTCTTCATGCTTCTATTGTCATTTTTAATATTTATGATGTCTTATAAATCTAAATTGCCTACAAGATACGTAAATGTATTCTTAAGTATCTAAGTTATATCCTTTGAAACTACAAACTTTGAAATAACTCTAGCCATGCAAATGCGCGGACCACCCCGCTAGTTCCGTACTAATAAAAAAAATAAAACTTCATAGAGAAGTAGAGATCCTTTCTTTAATTGAGAGAAAGGAATAAGATATTAATTATTCAATTATAGTACCTCATAGGGGAAAACTCTACTTAATTTAACCTTTTATAAATGTGTGAATTTTAATATGTAACTAGCAGGGTGTCCCACGCATTTGCATGGCTAGATTCATTTTAAAGATTATAGTATCAATTGATATAACTTAGATACTTAACGATATATTTATGTATTTTGTATGCTATTTATATTTTGAAACATCATCATAATAATAATAGAAGCTTGAAGGAAAATACGAGTTAAGAAATGTAATTGAAGTATGAGCTTTAATAGAAGAAAATCATTGAGCATAATAATTTCTGGGGTTCTTAGAAATATAACCACTTTCTATCATTCATGAATCATATAGCTACATACCCCTATTCTTCCTCTATTAGTTACTCTTTTGCGAAATGTATGTATGCATATGTACATCTATTTAATCTCAAGCAATATGTTAATTATGTATGCAGTAAATTATCTTATTAGTTTACATGGTATTAGGGAATCTGGTTCATGCATACACTGTTGCACAATATGCAACCTATCTTGAAGTTAACTTCTCTCATGATCACACATCGGCTATCCCATTGAACCGTGCCTTCTATCTCATCTCGCCACCATAGCTTTTCTGCTTTAACCTCTAATAGCAAGCCTAATTATTGATCAATCCCTCTCAACTGCTACCCCTTTTTAATACAATACTCTACCATATAGTTATCATCTACGTCTAGATTAAAAGAAATAGTCCATCTCAAATACAATACATACATGACTGAAATTCAAAATAAATAATAAAATAAAAGTAGCTATTTTTATTCCAAATTTCAAATTTTTTTTTGAATTTTTATGCAAGTCCAATGCTATTTTTTGTTTAATTTTTATTTTGAATTATTTTTATTTAGGGATTTTGCATAGGAATTTGTATAAAAATCAAATTGCTATTTTATTTTACTTTTTTATTTTGAATTTCAGTTATTTCTAGATTGTAGTTGACATGAAATGTTTTAATCTAGACCATTATAAACTGGACTCACCACAATCAACGATATAGATCTTTATCTTTTTGCACTGATTAATGTGAGAATTTCTAGGCATTAAGAGTGAATATGACAGCTTCTTTTTCTATCACTTTAATAATATAATAGATAGATATCCTGAAGAAGCTCTTAACTTCTTCCCCCGAATTAAATAACTAGCCATTTGCAATGATCATGCAAAGACTTCAAAGAAGAGATGAAAGACTTCAAAGAAGAGATGAAAGTTGACAAGCACAACAAACTAACCAGATTGTTTCCTTCAGCCTGCATGCATATTTTATTGTGGAATTTGCTAGATAGCACTCGAGTGTTTTTATTTGTGAGCACTCAAATTTTTATCTATTAGATGTTGTTTTGATTGTGCTTTATGGTTTTAACTTTGTGATTTTTTTCTATGTCAATAATGTGATAAGGGAGTAATCAATTTATTTAGTGTCGTCGGGAGTCACAACATAAACGACCAAGTAGGGTTTTTATAGTCTTTTGTTGTGTTCCTTATAGTTTTTTACAAATTGTCACATCATTTTCTATATAATTTAATTTATGTAAAACTAGTATACAATTGATGTAACAAGGCCATAAATAGAAGAATAATATGTATTAGCGCATTTCTCATTGTATCACATCACATACTAATAAGTAATGAGCAAACTAGTGGATGGAGGTAGATATGCATCCAACTTCTAAAAAATTGAGTACTCCTTAACAAAATGATACTCAAATGGGAGAGAAGAAGGAAAAGTGATTTCACCCATTGGATCTAGATCTAAAGGCTCAAAATTTGAGTGCTATTTAACAAGAAAACACTCAATGGTGGCAAACTATAAGGAACACAACAAAAGACTATAAAAAACCCTACTTGGTCGTTTATGTTGTGACTCCCCACGACACTAAATAAATTAATTACTCCCTTATCACATTATTGACACAGAAAAAATCACGAAGTCAAAACCATAAAGCACAATCAAACACATCTAATAGATAAAAATTTGAGTGCTCACAAATAAAAAACACTCGAGTGCCATCTAGCAAATTCCACAATAAAATATGCATGCAGGGTGAAGGAAACGATTAGTTTGTTGTGCTTGTCAGCTTTCATCTCTTCTTTGAAGTCTTTCATCTCTTCTTTGAAGTCTTTGCACGATCATTGCAAATGGCTAGTTATTTAATTCGGGGGAAGAACACTCAAGTTGTCTATGTGACATCCACAACCTCAAATTTGGTTATTGGCCGTCCCTACATGCTCGTTTTCGCATCTCTTTCCATGCAATCCATCACTAACTTGTACATCTACTCCTGAAAGTGGAGTCCAAACAAGCCTGTGCATGCTTTGCCTCTCCCATGTCCTTACTGCTAATTTGCAAATCATAACAATGGCAACCCTGTCACTTACAACTCCACACACACGCTGTCTATTTAAGCCATTGCACTGTCACTTGTCGACACGGCCCATGCAGAAATAGACCAACATCAAGATCCACACAAGCCAAGTTAACCAAGGTAAGTAAGCCATGGGCACGTTCCTAGGCCATTTCCTCCCCGGCCTGGCCTTCGCCATCCTCGGCATGTGGCACACGCTCAACACCGTCAAGGCCTACAAGCTCAAGGGCGCCTCCGGCTTCCGCTCCGCTGCCTGGTTCCCCGTCCCGTCGCCGCTGCCCGGCCTGAAGCACCTGGAGCTCTACCTCCTGCTCTCCTTCTCCGTGCTCGCCATCATCGACCAGCTCGTCGACCTCCCCCTCCTCGCGCTCTCCCTCCAGCCGGACAGCCTCGAGCACGCCACCATGTACCTCCACCTCGCCGTCTACGCGACGGTGGCTCTCGCGGCCGACGTCGCCTCGTCGCACCACGGCGCGCTGGGGGAAGTGGTGGGCGCGCTCGCCGCGTCGGTGTTCGGGCAGCAGCTGTTCCTGCTCCGGTTCCACTCCGCGGACCACGTCGGCCTCGAGGGCCACTACCACTGGCTCCTGCAGCTCGTGGTCACCGCGTCGCTGGCGGCCACCTCCGCCACCGTCGTCCTTCCGAGGAGCTTCGCCGTGGCGGTGGTGCGGTCGGCGTCGGTGCTGTTCCAGGGCCTGTGGTTCATGGTGATGGGCTTCGCGCTGTGGGTTCCGGCCCTCGTGCCGAGGGATTGCCACGGCGTGGAGGGGAGCGCGGCCATGCAGAGCGCTGTCGCGTGCCCGACGGAGGAGGCGGCGCAGAGGGCGATGGTGATGGCGAACCTGCAGTTTAGCTGGGTGCTTGCCGCCGTGTGGGTTGTGACGGCGTACCTGTGCCTCAGGGTGGACTGCCAGTGCATGGAGTACAGGCAGCTTCAGGCACCTAGCGCCGACGGTAGTGTCCTCGCCGTCGACGAGGGATCGCCGCAGAAGCGTGTGTTTCCCGTCTCAGAACATGTGTAGAGGCGCGTGCCGCATGGCCACGTGCAGGGATAGTGACTCCCTGGTCACTTGCTTGGGGATTGCGCGTTGGGTGCGTGTGGTGACGTAACCGTGCATGTGCTGGTGAACTGGGCCGAGGTTTAGTTAGGGACATAGGAATCGGGATTGCTCTCACTTGAAGAGAAAACGATCTCTCCCCGACCATTTGGTTCCTAATAAGCTTCTCCCTCACTGCTTCTTTCCCTCTTATTTCTTTTATCCCTGCTAGTTCAATTATATATGTTCAAAGGAAGCTGCGTAAGATAGGTTGCTTCCGTCCCACTTTGTTCAAACCCTAAGCTACATTTCCCTTACATATATTGCTTGTCATCATCCTTCCATCCATCGATATATCGCCTCGTCGATCAGACAATTGGTTCGGTAATCGGTACTACAGCAATCTACTGTGGCATATTGTAATGACTGGGCCTAATCTTGTTCCAAAAAGTAGCCTGGTACTGGTAGGGGGAAAGGTGAGCAAAAACGTCGTCTCTTGTTTGAGCAGCACACCACAACCTTTATGCCAGGTAATTAATTAGAGTTGTTTGCTAAGTATAGGCCCTGTTTGGATATGCTTATCTGAGAATCGATTTTAATTTGATCAAGATTTTCTGATAAGTCGCGATCTGAAGAATCTGCGATCTGAATAATCTGAATAATCCTGATGGGGCTTGCGGTACAGGATTTTGGATTCTCAGTGCAAATGCTGATTTTTCCCACCGCGACGGTTGAAAGAATCGAAAAATAATCAAAGCGTTTGGGTGAGATTCTCGCTTAATTCTACCCAAAATCGGATTTTAAGCGTATCCAAACAGGGCCATAGGCGTCATCATCTATTATTGGAAGTCAATGGTCTTGCCATTGTTTCTTTCGAGTCAATGGTTTCTGCATGCTTAGTTTGCTCCCGCTATACAGCATAACTTGTAAGGTTAGCTTATTTACTTAGGATTATCATAACTCATAAGGCTAGCTTATTTACATAGGTACAGCTGGAGCAAACTAAGAATGCAGAAACCGTTGACTCAAAAAAAACCAATGGCAAGACCATTGAGTTCTCACATTAGATGTCTCGAAGAATCCAAGAGATGTAGATGATGACGCTTGTGTTAGACACCTCGGTTCCTGGTTCATACTTATGGCATAGCATAGTTTTACACTTGCCTCCTCAGCTGTCTGGCATGGTTTCTCACACTTGACATGGTTTTACACTTGCCCCCTCACTTGCTTGGTATGGTTTCACACTTGCCTCCTCACCTGCCTGACATGATCTATATATGTAATATTTGGTCCTTCATTCTATTCATTGCATGATTGCCCCAAATATTCCACGCTCTCATGGCATCAGAACCGATCGCTCTTGTGTTCGCACCCTTCCGCTAATTCCACCGACATGGTTGGCGAAGACGACGACGCCACCACCACATGCCGCGAGTAGGAGGCCGCTGCTGCCACTGCTGCGCACCACTCGCAGGGTTTTGCTGCACACTAGGAGGCCACACAGGTACTGGCCCTCTCCGAGGCTGCCGCCATTGCTTCCCTCCACACCTAGGCGTACGGTGTCCTCAACATTAAGGCTCTCGTCCCTATTGTCCTCGATCTCGCCTCTCCAAACTACAAGAAATGGTGCGGCCTCTTCCTCATCACCCTCGGAAAGTACGCCCTCTCCGACCACATGCTCTCCGACGACGCCCGACATCGTCGACTTTATCCGAATTGATTATCTCATTCTATTGTGGCTCTATGGCACCATTTCCACCAAACTCTTCGATATCGTGATGACCCCTACCTTAACGGCGTGGCTTGTATGGGTGGGTTCATCGGCAACAAGGAGACGCGTGCCTTTTACCTAGATGCGGAGTTTCGCAACTTCGTTCAGGGTGACCTCTCCGTCTCTGACTACAGCCGCAAGCTGAAGAGCATGGTCGATGCCCTCGGTGACTTGGGCAAACCAGTGTCCGATCGCAACCTTGTTATGTCTGTTCTACACGACCTAAACGCGAAATTCGCATACATGGCGGCCCTGCTGACGTGGCAGAAGCTGTTCCCCTCGTTCATCGAGGCCCGCTCCGATCTACTACTCGAAGAAATCACGATGTCATTGTGTCCCTCTACTCCGTCCACAACCCTCATCACCATGACCCCTATCGGCAATAGGGGTCCTGGCGGTGGTGTCTCTGGGGGTGGCAACAGCACATCTGTCTGTTGCTCCACTGGCATGCCCTAGGGCGCTCCCTCCGGTGGCATCGGCAGCGGCGGGAGCGGATCCAGTCACCGCGGCAACGGCGGTAGCAACACCAAGCCCGGTGGCTTAGGTGCAGGTGGTCACTCCAGGGGCGGCACCTCTGGTTGGCCGCCCTTCTTCTTGGCATAGCGTAGGCCGCGACTGGATCGGTAGTGGTCAGATCGATAGACGCCACTACAGATCCAATCGCCGATGGTGCTGCCAATGCTAATGCAGACTCTCCACAAGACCTTACCTAACGAGTCATCCCCTAGATTCATGATCAACGAAGATCTAGAAATATTTCATTGGATGTGCACACTATATATACCATACCACTTTGAATACGCTCTCAACCGCTGTGCCGTGCTTCCTAGGATACACGTCCTCACTACGGCCGATGGGCATCTCCTGGCGCACACTTGCAGTCATCAACTCGTCATGCTACCCACACAAATTTTCCAGCAATGATGCTGCCTCGCTCTTTCTCGACTCATCGACTACTGTGTACATGTTGGCTTAGGCCTAAGGTTATGAAATATGAACTAGTTGGACTCTTATTGGCCATGTATATTATAATATTTTTCGGCCCATCTTGGTCCACAATGGCACAACCCATGCTTCCACTCGACACCCATCATCTACCGATACAACTCCTTCATCTTTTTCTATGATCTCCCATCGCGGCCTCGCCCGGAATTTGGCTCAACTACATACCTACTCCCTGCAGATTTTCACAATTTTGGGTGCATCATAACGATAACAAATACTACCATTGACAAATAAATTCCATAGATTTTTATTAGTACACTACATAGCCGTCATGATATTTCGTATACTCTATCACTCAAAAAGCACGTAGAGTTTTTAGTACATCTATAATTAATACGACAATATTGGTGTGGCCTATTAATGTCATATATGGTTTTAAAATTTGTAAGTAAAATATCTCGTGTAAGACATCCTATATTAGTTTTGAATTCTTGCACTCAAAGCAATTGTCACGATGACTGAAACAAATAGAGAATCAGACATTTGATTTTTGAGTTAGAAACTAAAAAAGTTCCTAATAGCTAAATAAAATAAAGTACGGGAACCACCTCTTAGTGGCATGGTAGAGTTGTGGATGTACGACTTACATCTATTAGTGTTCAAAACCTATTAGGAATTTTGTGAGGTCGTAGATTTATCCTGGCCTGCATCTTTCTAGGCTTATGCTAAGAGGGTGCACTCACATGTATGTGCGTAGTGGTGTATGTACGTGTGTGATTATTTCTTGTAATCGAAAAAACAAAACAAAATACTTTCATACCATTCACATGGTGGCACATAGGTAGAGAAAAACTAGGTGTTGGGCTATCTACAAAACCTAAAAGAGGGTACAGAATATAATTTGCATCTAATCATTGAACATTACAAATTACAATAAAGTCCAACTTTAATTTAAATATATAATAAGAAATGATATAAACACAATTTTTAAAAGAGATAATAGATTCTATGCCATTGGGGAGTGGTCGATTTGATAAACTGTCATCAGCGAAGGATCTAACTATTGTATGCCACTCGGTTCAACTAAAATTTTATTATATACCATTGCCATAAGTTATGGTATATTTGCCCCTAGAAAATGACGATTTTGCCCTAAGTTCAAATTTGTCCCTATGATAAAAATTAAATATAGGACAAATTGGTTTAGACAAAAATAAAAAATTGTTTTTATGGATAACTGGGGCAGTGTACAACTCAAATATAAAATTTCATGAACTGAATCTTTCATTTTTTCTATTTTCGAAATTCAAATCCAAAATCAGCCAATTTGAGCTATTTTTTTAACCCAGGATAAATTCACTATATAAAAATGGAAAATCATATTTTTCAGGAGCTATGTGACATCTTAGGAACATGTGAGAATTTTTAGACCTAATTAGTCTCTATTTGTAAATATTACCCTTTATTAGCATTTAAATTGAAAATCTGATTTTTCTTTGAACAATGCCTTATTTTTCCTAGCTCATCGACATGTTGAACAATATTTTTGTGAATTTTCATAAATTTTTAAGATTGTGCTATTTTAAATAAATCGGATCTTAGTCTTTTCGTATGGGTATTTTGGTCTTTTTTCCAAAGATAACAGTCACCCCTAACGGTCAACTAACGGCAGTGGCATATAGTAGATTTAATTTCAAGGTTAGTGGTATACAGTAATTAGGCTTTTCGCTGATGGCAGTTTATCGAACCGACCATTTTTCAATAGCATAGGATCTATTCTCTTCTTTTAAAATTTTTGAGGGTGTCCGTGCATACCGGACAGCTCCACCCATGTTCATGTTTCTATTCCGTGTTCTCTTCTATCTTCCAGTAGTAATTATTCAGTTTGTTTGCACCCTGGACCGTGTTACTGAGGCCAGTCTCAATGGAGTTTCATGGAGGATTTCATGCACATTAAATACGGTGCCACATCAGCCAAAAGAAGCTTTTTGCATGAAATTAGGAGGAGAGAGAAGGAAAATGTTTCATCCCTATGAAACCTTTGAGCGTTGTTTCCAAAACGTTGGTAATCGTGTGAAATCCCCACTGAGAACCTTGTTGGGTTTCATCCTGTGCGAGCGTGCTTCTGATTGGAGAAGAGAAGGAAGAGGGGACCACAGAAAGGCTAAAATAACCTATGAAACCGCGCAATGAAACTATACACTGAGAGAAAAGACTTGTTTCATGTTTTGTTTTATATCTTGGAAACTGGGAGGTGAAATCTTGCATTGAGACTGGCCTGATTAACTGAACAATGTACGGTGTGCTTCGACTTTGGAACAATTAATGTCCGGTTGGGAAATCACTGTTCTTTCACCAAGAAAAAAAAAAGAAACCTTTTGTCATAGGTTCCTGCATTGTATTGCTTGCTGTATCAAAATATTACTACTGCCATGGGATTAATGATGGCATGCTTTGGTGCAACTTTTTGTGGGAAACAAGTCTGAATAATCTTCTCTGTTCCTCCTCTTTCCTCCTCTTTTTGGTGAATGAAGTCTGACTAAACCGGATATCACTGTTATTTTCAAATTTGTTAGGTTCAATTTCTTGTTCATATCCTGTTTCATGCTGTTAGAATTGAATCGACTTGGCACTGCGGTGGTCAGCTCTGTCGGGTTGGGAGTAACAAAGCAACTATTTTGTAACTCTTAAGTAGTAATAACTGTCTATTGGCTATTGAATAACTAATTGTCTCTTTCTAGGAAGTAAGCGGTTTTCAAGTTCCTAGCTTATAACACGTGTAGGATGCATTTGCACGATGCCAGTAATATACTCTGCACTGCGTCTTAACTCTTAGAGCATCTTCAAGCTGATCCTAACCATGATATAAGGTCCCAAAATAATCATTCCTCCAACGGATACCTAAACCGATGCATCCTCTATAAGTAGAGAGCGAGAGTCTATTTTTGGGTGTGTTCTATTTTGGAGTCTATTTGGGAATCTGGCTCTAAAATTTAAATATTAAGAGCCATATCTCTTGGAGATGCGCTATTTGACCAAGCTCCCGATTAGAGGTGAAAATAGATCAATATAAATGGATAATAGCTCAGTCATATTTATTTTTATATTTTTTAGATGTGGATACGAATATGAATACGTCGGATATAAATATGAATACGAATAATATCGAATATAAATACAAAACAGATATTAAATAAAACAAATACAGTCACGAATATTTTTTGGAACATGAGAACTCTATAAATTATATGTTAGAAATTAACAAAAACATATAACTAATTTATTTGATGCAAACATTCATAAATTATTTATATTTTCAGCAGCATGTAGACGCAGTTCGTTTTCCTCGGTGGTATTTTACAGCTCATGGACTCCTGGATCCTGATGCATGTGAGAGAGAGGGGAAAAGGGGAAGGCACAGAAGCATCAACTCTGCTTCGTTTTACCACGGGTGGGTCATTTCAAGAAGCTTTCAGTTCACTAACAATAATTACTTCAACACGAACTAGACAACCACAGACCATGACGTATCATTTCTTTGTCTTCATGTTTTAGACTTTCCCGTCGGACCATGTCGTTGGAAGGCTATCCAATGAAAATTCCTGCTTGAAGTATTCACAATAAAGAATTAATACTGCTAGCAGTATTAGTACATCACAATTAGTCATAAGAATTAGATGTTTCTAATGGACAGCTAGAAGTATTAGTACATCACAGTGGGCTAAAATTCTATGGACTGCTAGAAGTATTTTTACACCACAATAAGTCGTAAGTATTCTAGGCCGGCCTCCTATTTGGAAAAGGCCATAGAATGCTGGAGGCTAGTTGGGTTAATTGATTATTGGGCTGAAATTTCAGACATCTAGCTTTCTTGTTATTTAGGTAATTTGTATTTGATGGATAACATGTTTATTATATTTATATTCATTTTTATTAAAAAAAAATTCGTATTTATTTTTGATCCAAAAATTATCCAAAAAATTTTGATTCAAGATAACCCAAATTTAATATCGTATCCGTTTTCACCCTTACTCCCGATCACTGTCCAAGCTATCCTACAAAACAGTATGGAGGTAGCTTGGCCGATACAACCTTTCTGAGCTTGTAAATCCCGCTCGTTTCGGCTCCAGCTTCTAGCTTCTAGCTTATTTTTCACTATTCACAAATTTCATCTTTTTCTAAATTTTTGGTTTTTTTTAGCTTTTTTCTGGTTCTTTTTTTCCCGTATTCGTTTGCGTTGTCCGTGATGAGCTAGCATATTTTTTCTATTTTTAATTTTTTTAAAAAATTTAATTATGCCAAATAAGCCACCTTCAGCTACAGTAAAATCTCAGCCGCTTCCGTGCAATTTCAGCCATAAATCACAGCTTTTCAGCCCAATCGAGCAGGGCTTTAAAGTGCTCTATACCTTCTTTTTTTAACTTACTCTACCGTATCTTGGTTCGAAGAGAACATTGAATTCCATGTTGATAGGTGTTTAAAGACACTACCTTTCTTGTTTAAGTTGGAGAGAATGTGAAAGTTTCAGCATTGATACTTCAATAGGCACTCATGTTATTGGGGAGTCGGGCCATATTTTTTTCGGATCAGCCTAGGCCCACTAAGCCCACGTAGTGGGCTGTGTTAGTACGGCACGAACAACAAACCAGCTAGGTTTAGAAAACCGGTCCATCAGATGGTACGATATAACCTGAGATACCATGCTATGCTTAGGACGGCCCGATACAGCGAGCACGTTGGGCACGGCGACCGCGTCCTTCGTCGACCAGGGGCGGTGCTGGAGCACGACGATATGACCAAGAGCACGAGAGCTAGGCACATACGCCACGAATGGTTTCGGCGCTCCCAGGCGGCGGGTGGCCGACGCTGGTGAAGCGGCTTTTCTTCTGCTGCGGCGCGGCGGGAGCGGCGGTCCCGGGCCACTTCGCGCGGGTGTCGCGCTTCTCCAAAATGTCTGGGCGGAGCTTCCTGTTGCGGCGGTGCTCGGGTGACCTGCCTTACATGTCGGACCCGTGAGAGCACGCGGTGGCCCTACTGTGGCGCGCGCGTCTGGAGCATGACAGCTGCCCGGCTCGCCCCACGCAGCGCGTGCCGGCGGCTCGACGCCAGCGAGGGCCGCCTCAAGTACTTCGTCTGCGTCAGCGCCCACCTCCACGGCAGCTGCTTGCTCGCGCGGCTCTCCTCCAGTGACTTTGCCGCCGCCAGCAGCGAGCCAGCGACGAGGACGTCCGAGGCGAGCTGGCGTACTGCTGCTTCGCTGGGAGCGGCAGGCGGAAGAAGCCGCGCCACGCCTCCCGCGCAATGCGCATCAGCTCCGGCCACACCCCGTGGTTCACCACCTGGAAGAACCCCCACTCTCGGCACGCCACTGCGACGGCCTCGGTGAGACTGTCGAGGTGGCCCTCATCAGCCGCCGCTATGCCGCCGCCCTCCGCGAGCAGCTCGCCGAGGTCGATGACCGGAATGCTGATGTCCGAGGGCTCCTGGACATCGGGCGCCGGCTGCACCACGGGGCGGTCGCACGACGGCTTCACGTAGCAGCGCGGGATGGCGTCCAGGCCGGCTCTCGGCGAGCGCCCACACGCGGACGACGAGCTCCGGGCCTCCGACCTAGAGGTGGGAATTGGGCCGTGCCGTGCCGGCGCGCCCGAGCTCACCGTGCCGGGCCGCCGTGCGTGCCGATTCGGCCGATCATCCGTCGTCGCGTCGCGTGCGGCCGCCGCTCGTCTTCGGCCAGCCCAAGCACGCCCAAAGCCCACCGTCTGCGCGTTCGTGCGTGCGGTAAGCCCAAGCGCCAAAGTAACTATACACGACAAAAGCGATAGCGACAATGGTAGCGGTGGCCACTATCTTCCTTTCTCTTGTATCCGCTTTATTAAAACCTACTTAAAATTCGATTCTATTGTCTCATGCCATTTCACCTTCGAACTTGGTCATCTAGTCAATGGAATGCATATATTGGTGCAAATTAGACTATGGCGTATGTGGACATCACCCGACAATCTAGCATAGGTCTACCCAACTAGTCAAATAGAAAAGCTCAAGGAGAGTCATGAGTACAATTTACTATAGTTAAGAAATCAATTTTAAATAGTTTCGCCAACCGTGCTCTTACGTGCGCGTCTTGGCGAAACGCGCGATCTGCCGATCGTCGTGCGCCAGCGTCGGATTTTGAAGCCCACCGGCCCACCATTCGTGCGTCGCCGACGCGCCCGCCACGTGTCGGGCTGGGCGTGCTGGGCCGGACCGTGCGGCCGTGCTCGGCTAGCCTAAAAGCCCGGCCCAAGTCCCACCTCTACTCCGACCACTCTTGCCGAGTCTTGCTGCATCAGATGACTGATGAGACAGCTGACAGTGCATGACAGAAGAAAAGGAGAGATAGAAGTGGTCAAGAGGGGCCGAACCCATTAGTTGTACCTTACACTCTGGCTTACAACACGGCTATGTGCCTCTGTGTTCTTGTCATCTTGTTGTGTCGTGTACACAGATGTACCCATGTGACTATGTGGAGGGGACAGTGAGGACATGGGAGGGCCACATAGCTACATGTTAGTAGCGTACACGGCCGCAGATTGAGTTAACTTAAAGTTACACTGGCGTATATATCTACGCTGGGGTGTAGACAAATATACACACCGAGAGGATAAGGTTCGGACAACAGTAAGAAACAACGTTCGAAAGGAGGAGTAACTGGAGAACGGCCTAAGGTCCGTTCATTTCGTTTGAGTTTTTTACTTTTGATTTATTTTTCAGTATTTAATAATTTTGTTTTTTAGCTTTTTGTCGGTTCTTTTTTTTTCATATTCGGTTATACTGTCGTGACGGGCTAATCTGTTTTTTCTATTTTTAAATTTTTAAATTTTAATTACGCCAAATAAGCCATCGTTAGCTATAGTGTTTTTTCAGTCAGGTACAGTGCTTTTCAGTCATAAGGCACTCAAAATAAGCCCTTTCTAGTAGGGCCTAAAGCAACATTTGGGAGAAGCATCAGGCTTTTTTCTTATGCCTATTCCCTTCTCATTTCTTAACCATCTATTTACTCTTTGCATGGAATGTTCTTCTGATATCAGTGTCCACCGTTTTTTTAGAAACAACGTTCAGTATGGTAGAAAGAATAATTGAAAAAAGAATATCATCTCTCACGTCCAGGACAGTGAAGGCAATCAAATGCGCCAAGGACTGGGAATTAACTAAAGAGCGGCAACAACATCAACTGGAGGATCATGAAATAGTGCAAGCGTACGTTGACCTCGAACGCATGAACGACTAGACATTGATGAGTAAATACTATGTACGCATGTTGTTATAGTTAATATGTATGCATATTACTACTATACTCTTTTCCTTACTCGGAGAACCCCACTATAGGGTGTAAGATTTTTAATGATGCAGTAATATTGTATCTTTAAAATATCAAGAAAATTTCACTTTTCCTCCCGAAATATTTACATCATTATGTGCGCATGTTTTTACGCAACCAATTCAATTTTAACTAGTTTTTTATGAGGCGGATACGAGAAAATGAAGATGACGGCTGCCGCCACCATCGTCGCCACTTTCGTCTTGTATAGTTACTTCGGGTTGGGCTTAGATTGGCACGGCATGAGCATCAACACGACGGGCTTTGGGTTATGCTTAGGACTGAACAGAGGCGAGGCAAGCCGGCACGGTACGGCAAGGTGACTAGACCGAGTCGGCACAACACAACGCGGCTCGAAGCATGATGGGCTAGGCCATGCCAGCACGGCACGACTCAATGCCTACCTCTACTCATGGTTGCATGGCCTTTTTGTGAGCGGTGAGTTCATGAGAACATGTAAACACACGTAATAAGAGGTGCTTATATTGAAGGGCTAGGGATTCGTTTGGAACACAAGAATTTCTCTTGATTTTTACAGAAATTAAATTGTTTTATACAAAATTCCTACATTAATATGCCCTAAGCTTTTAGGCGTAGAGAATAAATATGGTGCATACCTTGGGTATAAACGATTTTGGAAAATTCTAGAAAAAATTGATAGCATGGACACAAAATCAATCTATCATACCACAAAATTCTAAATCTAAAATGATCTGCACATCGAGAACAAAAGAGACAAATTCTATTGAAAAGGAAATCAGAAAAAAGAGATAAAGGTAAAGACTATACAGTAAAATTTCTTTTTTTATTCCTCCTAATGTAAGTCACACTTCCAGTTGAATTTTTTAAGGATACATGATTATATCATAACCTATTCAATCAAAAATTTAAAATTTTGCATAAATATTTGCACCTTGTCTTGGCAAGAGGATGCACAGTACCCGAAGATTGGGATACTAGGATGCATTGTGTCCTCGACAGGCGGGAGAATGTTTGGAGTTAAAGCCACATTTAGCACGGTTTGCATCGTATTTATAAAAATAGCCATATGTGCACTGTATTGATAAAAATATCACTTTTGCCGTTTGGTAGGCGGGCTGCAGTGCCCGCGAGGCGACACACGGCGCGGCCGCCAGCGGCAGGCGCCTATTGCCCCCTCACCAGATGGCGCAGCCTGTCGCTCGGTGGGCAGATAGCAGGCTTGCCTGTTGCCTGGTGAGAGGGGTGGTAGGTGATTAAACCTGCCCTAATTTGTTTTCATTTAGTCTTTGTTCAAATTTTTAAATATACGAAATGAGCTCAAAAATTTGCAAAATTTTATGTACAATCTTCCGACACAACGTACATCGTAGTGTAATTTTGGGGTAATTTTATTCATTGCAAATGTTACTCAAAAATTTATAAAATTTTGATATATTTACGAGTTGTTACATATAGAAAACGAGCTCAAAAATAACAAAATTTTATGTGAAGCCTCCCGACATAGTCATAGTTATTATGTATTTTTGTGGGAATTTTATATGGTCCAAATTTACTATATTTATTCGGGTTAACTTAATCATGAATTTACGAATACTTCACATTTTTATAATTTTATACATTAGGAATTTGTACAATTAAAAGTACATATAGTAGTACAAAAAATGCATCACACAGGATGCGATATGGCTCACTCATCTGAGTCACTGCTATCTTCTCACCGCGTCTGCCTCTCCGTACGTGGCCTTGTTTTCCGCAGTGCACGAGCATGTCCCGTTGGGTACGTCAGTCGGTCCGAAGGTTGCGTCTCGGGTCGGAGGAGGTATGGAGACCATTCTGTCTGCTCAGTGGCCAACGGTGGTCTAGTAGGCTGGGTCCGGTAAGGGTCGAAGTCATCCAGCTGAGACATGCCGAACTGCGAGCCGCCCATAATAATGTCGTGTATGAAGGACTCTAGATATTCCCCTCATGGTGCGAAGGAGATCTCGCCCTGGCTGTACGATGTGACAGCGAAGCAGGAGGAGCTCTACCCACCGAAGTGTCCAAACTCTGGGTATGCTGAGAATGCTGAGATCCGCCCTGCGTATGCTGCAAACCCTAGCATCGTGTACTGCTCTCTGGAAGCATCTAGGGGACTCATGTCGTCATCGATGGACTCGTCACCACCCCCATGTTGAATTGGAGGCTGCAAGATGAAATGATATTAGTCACAATAAATATTCTAGATATACAATGCGAATCTCATACCTCCCGAATATGCAGTGAAGATGAACAACAGGGAGTGGTAGTCTGTGCAGGTGGTGCGGATGACAAAAGGGATGCATCTCGACGACGGACCTACGGCGGGAGAACTCCATGATGTGAGTAGAACACAAGGCGTAATAAAAAAACAAAATGTAGGTTCGTACGTAAGTTACCTCCTCGTCAGTACGGCGAACGGATGATCGACGGTAGTACTACGACGTCATGCAAACTCAGTAGATTGTGATGGTTGGCTGGACTTGCTAGGTCACGATGACCTGGTGGGTGAGCATGGTGCCCCCATTGGGTGGCTTATGTGCGCACTGTGATCCGTGGAACGGTTGCAGCTTAGGTTGTATACTATTTTTTGGCCTGCTTTAGGATGAACTTCATAGTCTTCTACAGGGCCAGTGGTGTCTCTAGGCTACTGATGGCGGCCTCTGATGCGCTTGTGATGCACTGCGCCCACTCTAACTGAAGTGACATACGAAACAGGTTCAGTAACGAGCAATATGAATTTCTTGAATAGAATGATAAGATATTTGAACTGTCTTATGCTGTCATGCCGCCGCGAAGCACTATGGGGATCAATGGAACATTGCAGATGTTCCTTGTGCGTGATCTGCTCCGGGCGACCTAGTGGAGGAATGGTGAGTCTACTACATGACCAGGGTACGTACCACTCCAAGTACTCGTCGTACGTTTGGACATCGTACGGACGCTGCTCCATGATGACATCGAGGTGTGCCCTTTCCATCCATGCCATCATTCACTGTTGTTGCATTGGCCGCCAGTCCGTACCATGCCAACCAGCCCTTGATTGCCTACGTTTCCAGAATCATCGACGTTACATAGCAATACATACAAAGTGTACACAATAGTTGGATGGAGTTTGACTTACCAGTGTACGGCTTGTGGTAGGAACCTGTCATCTAGAGGGGGTATGGCCTGGTGCAAATCCAACTATCGCATGACGCGCTGTGGCACATATGCCTCCACCATGTACGAGAACATCAGATGGTGTGTCATCGCCCATAGCTCCGCGTCCTCGAGGCAATGTAGGGATAGCCTATATGGCGATACACGATGCAAAAAATCTACTGTCCATGGACTCCATATGACATCGCTGTCGTACAATGACTTGAACTCATTGTGCTATAACAAGTGGCACCTCGATGGTTTACCCTTCGCCCACCGCAGATGGGCAGCCGGATGCCCATAGTGGACTTGTATATCAGGTCAGCGAACTCGCCAAATGGGTGCACTAGCGTCACGATGGTCAGATGTCCGATAGGAAAGTGCTCCCAACTCCACAACTATAGGAGCACATAGCAAATAGCCAGATTGGGGGTACCAGCAGTGGCGCGGCAAGCGTCACATAACCCCCGATACGTCGTGCACAGAACCGCTGATCCCCAGCTGTACCGAGGCATCGCCCCAAACTCTGCGTTCACCAAAGACTTGGCGAGGCTGATGAATTCGACGTTGCAGATATCACCGTGTGTGGCTAGAAACATGCTCCAACCAAAGAGCTGGATAAGGAACGCGATGAAGTGCGTCCTGATGACCTCCGGCGGTGCAACCTGCGAGCACACACTGAAATTGTTTAGCTAAGTACGGGGGATGCTATGAGCACTCTCCGGGATAGGCTGGCTGAACCGGTCCACCAGCCTCTCCTTCTAGTCAGCTGGTGCAGGGGTTGGAACAAGTGCGTCACCCCCGAGAGAGAGACTAGTCAAGAACGCGATGTCCTTCAGAGTGACCGTCATCTCACCCCACCGAAAGTGGAATGTGTGCGTCTCAGGCCTCCACCTGTCCACCAGTGCCGCGAGCAGGCTGTCGTCGATGGTGAACTCGTGCCTAGTGGAGACCAGCCTCACAAAGGGCAATAAGCCTATGGCCCGCAGGGTTGGGACGTAGCACTTGTCCAGCGCCCACGGATCCCTCCCCTCCCCTCCCCCCTGCGCAGCTTGAATGGTGAAGGGCTAGCTGCGTCACCCGTCATCCATGAGTTGCAACGGTGTTTCTCATCATACGAGTGTTCTAGAAGCTCCGGTAAAATCATACCTATCAATACATAGGATAGACCAAATATTAGTGCAAAGATTAATAATGACAATAAAACTTACTTTATAATACAAACTACATTAATTATAACTAAGTAAATAATAGTAATTATGACTATAACTACGGGAATAACGTCGAAAGCATGCTATAAAAAATATCTGCCTTTCGGGAAAAGTAATCAGCACGTCCGCGTCCTCAATGACTTATGCACTGCCTTCTACAAATAATTAGCTACACACTATTAATTTTGAGAGTACCTTGCAACAAATGGGACAGACGAAATATTAGCGCGAAGATTGATAATGACAGCAATATACTACAAGTCAGTGATTAAATACGTGTAACTACATACGAATACTTTACTACTTATCGATAATTTGATTCCTCATCCGAAAAATGACGAACCATTCATTACCGTTGTCGGTAGCACTAACTCATTACTTACCCCGAACTAACAAATTATAGGTACCGTACGTACACAAAAATAGTACAAACTGTCTAAATTACTATGACATACTTACATTGTAATACAAACTACATTAATCACGATTAACTAAATAACACTAATTGACTACGAAATGGGAATAAAATCCAAAGCATACGATAAAAAATTACCTGCCAATCTGGAGAAGAAATCAGCACTGCCAATTTTGAGCGACGCACTAGCTTCTCAAATTAATGAGCTACTCACTCCCAATTTTCAGCGATGATCGCAACAATCTCTTTCTGCGATGAGCGACTGCGATGAGCAATGACGAACTGCTAGATGTTCATATTTATGGCCGAGTGAAAGGTGAACCTGGTGCACTCACCCCATATATTGAGCACCCATTATTATGAGTAGCACTTCGGGTGAGGGGGACGGCATCATAACACTAACAAATGTGTAAACGAGAGAGCGAGCGAGGGGGGATGACACAGAAATAATGACATTAGTACGAACGAGAGAGTGCGCGAGGGGCACATACACAGAGAGTGATAATTATGTGAACCAGATAGCAGCAAATAATATATAACATGATTGGCTGACACATGCCACTTCAAAATATGCGTGACGATCGTTAAATTCATGATTAAGTTAACCTAATAAACGTTGCAAATTTGGATCATATAAAATTCCTAAAAAATTACACAATAAATATGACTATATCGGAAGGTTTCACATAAAATTTCATAATTTTTTGAGCTCATTTGCTATATATAAAAACTCATAAAAATATCAAAATTGTATGAATGTTTGAGCAATATTTGCAATAGATAAAATTACCCAAAATTTATACTACAAGATATTTTGTGTCAGGAGGCTGTACATAAATGTTTTGAAATTTTTTGAGGTCATTTCATATATTTAAAAATTCGAACAAATACTAAATAAAAAATTTAGGCAGGTAATTATGCCGGCAAATTAGCTGGCTTAATCACTGCCGCCTCTCACCGACGGCGATGCCTTACCGGCAAGAATCACTGCCATCCGTGAGGGTAGCAGAGCCTACCGCCGGGGCAGCGCGCGTGTTGCCTCATGGCGTTGCGCCCCACCACCGGACGAAGTGACATTTTTGTCAATACAGTGTGTATACCGTTATTTTTGTAAATACGATATAAAACAGTGCCAAATGTGGATTTGACTCGAATGTTTGGCGGGTGTGTACATTGTACACGAGATCTTATAACTTCTAAGCACCTTTTTAAATGCATTTTGTATTGGATATGCTCATTTTTAGGATTGCCTATTTTCCCAGGGTAATATCGTGTCATCTTACCATTCCACAAGTACATAAGTTTTTTTGCGAGCTATTCCACAAGTAAATAAGTTTTTTAGAGGCCACAAGTAAATAAGTAATAAATAGATTTGAGTTGGGCGAGAAAGTTTAGCTGGGTCAGGCTCAGTCGGGGCGATTTTTTCCTTTTATTTATCATACCACCTGAAAGGCTAAAACTCAGAGAGGATGGAAACCTCGCCCCGGACCGCAAGTAGTGGCTGCCATCGTCAGAGGCTGCTGAGCAAAGCGTGACCTCTCTCCCACCGGAGCTCCTCGACAACATCCTCTGCCTCCTCCGCACTCGCGACCTGTCTGCACCACCACTGGGAGTCCGTCCCCTCCCTCAGCTTTAAGTGGAACTGTTCCACATGCCATGCCATCATCGACGACGTCCTCCGGCATTGTGCCTCCCCTGTTTGCGAGTTCAGCCACTCGGAGCTGACGAAGGCATCCTCCGGACCGGGCTCCGGCGTTGTGGATGACTGGCTCGCCATCCTCGCCAGCAAAGGGGTTCACTCACCCATCCTTTTGCAATCTATTTGCACCACCGTGCTCGTTTCGATGAGTTGAACAAAATAAAACTCATGTTGCATATATTCATGTTTCATTTTACAGCAGCATGTTTCAATCATTGTTGCGGGGTATTTTTTTTTCTTTCTTGGACAACGTGTTGTTGAATTAGTGTCATTGCATTGTTGCGTAGATCAGAAAAAAGTTAACAAAACAAGAACAATTATTTGTATACATTTTGTGTCGCTTGTCAAGAACATGTTCCATTCCTTGCAGAAACAATGGTTTTCAATAGATGTGCAGGATCGGTTACTGCAGTCAAAAGTGGTGGCAACGGAAAACAACATACACAAACAAAAAACAACACACCACTTGCTTGGCCAATCTGACCGCCACTGGTCTGGCGATTGGATTGGTGACCAGTGGTCGATCTGACTGACAAGGGATTAACGGTCTGACCACCCCTTGCTGACAGACTGAAAACAACACGATTCCAACATGCGAAATCCACCTAACTTTCGATCTATTTGATCAAATCACACCAAATTTGAACCACAACTATCATAAGATATCATAAACCTATCCCATCCAAAAATTTCAATTATTGTCAAAGTTCCTTCCTTTATCCATTTTAGGGAAGAGAGGTCAAGAACCGGCAAAAGAGGAAAAACTAAATCTACTTAAGCTCGAGGGATCTGAACCTCCAAGATCATCCTAGATAGGTTCTTTCATGACCTAGTAAGCTGAAACTAAACACAAATTGCACTACAATATAAACCAAGAATCACCAAAAGTGCAATAAAATCAACAAGAACTCAAAAAATACATAGAGGAACAAGTTTGATTTTCTATACCACTTGGAGCTGAAGAATTGCAACAACTCGAACTTGGAGGACAAAATCCCAAAAGGGCAGCACCTAGCTCTCTTGCCCAAACCCTAGTTTCTCTCTTGAAGGCTCAAGTGCACACCCACACCCACACATACCCTAGCTCCTTATATAGTGGAGGCTGATATGAAACTCTAACCTGGTCATAAAGTGGATTTTATCCACTACACACATATGGGAACCCGTTAACCCCTAACACAATTGGATTTTTCACTCAACAAACTCATGCATGTTTTTCGTTGGCTTTCAACCTTGACTACAAAAGTCCGATTTTGCCATGTCTTATCCATCGTAAGTCTTCTTGACCTAATCTGCTTATGTTATCACCGCGATTTTGCAAACTACTCACTTTTTTTGTTTTGGACAATGACCATGTTGCCCTTCAATTGACTTCTCCTAATTCCTTCACCTCGAAGCATCCATGTGGCCCTCGGCAACTTGTTGTCAAGCCTCTCACACATTCAGAAGACACCGAACTATCATCGCTTGCAAATAGGTCTAAGTCACTTAGCGTATCATAAGCCCCACTTGGTCTTGAGTACTTTTGTCTTCTATGATCCTTGTCTATCTCATGCCTTGATTGAATCTAACTATCTCACCCAGCATCTATGACCGTTCTAGACCTTGATTATCCTAACCAAGTCTCGGTCCTCCTCACCGTTGCCATGGTTGACTTCAAGTCACTTGCGCAACAATAGACCAAGCAAACTATTTCTGGCCACAAGTTCATTTCAACCTAACCCATGTTAGTTAAAATATGCATCATGCAATATATACATAATGAATCTATTGCCCTAGAATCATTTCCAAAACAAAACACCAAATCTAGCACTAGGACACGCCATGGCTAGTCTGACTGCTACCCCATACATGTTTGCACTTTCCAGAGAGTTCCTAGACACCCAAGACATGTCTGCCTCATGGGCAGTCCGACCACTGGTACCATGTCGGTCATACTGGCCTGACTGACTGCCATGGTATGGCTGGTCAGACCGTCTCTCTCTCTCTCTCTTAGCCAGGCTAAGGGGCCTATCTGATTGGCCCTATAGGGCGGTCAAATGGCCATGCCCAGCGGTCTAACCGGCCTTGCAAATTGGTCAGACTGCCCCTACTTGAAACATCTCTCTAAAAATTGTCTTTCTCATTTTTGACAACTCAAAAGCAATTCCATCACCCTCAGATTGTCGTATATTCGTCACAAACATAGAGTGACCTCCATATGGAATGTTTCCATAAAAAGTTTAAGCCTTTTGAAGACTACTAATTCAGAAATATCATTATAAAGAAAGAGTAGATTCATAGAACAAATGTCATATCAAGACTATCAAAGAACTACACTTTTAATAAAAAGGTTAGGGAACTATGGGCCTGTTCTTTTTGGCTGAAGCTTATGGCTTTTGGTTGCGGCTTGTGGCTTTTAGATTATTCGTGCGAGAGATTACATGGTAATAGAAACTCACGTGCAGTTTTTGCTGATATAAATGAAGTCGGTACAGTATGTACTACAATTAACTAATAGACCCTATCATGAAAACATACTCCGTTTAAAAGCTAGTTACTGTAGAAAAATCAAAAAACACATTTTAGAAACTGAAAAGAACAGACCCTACATTTTCTTTGGCAAAAAATTTCATTTTCTTTGGGAAAAAATTTCGAAGAACCCAATCCCAAATTCCCAATACGAGGAAATAGAATACTTCGCGGAGTAAGAACACCAAATAAAATATTAGTAGTTAATATTTCTTCACCTGAAACACTATACAAAATTTTTCTTACACATGGTTTGTTACACTTACCAAAGAAAGAAAGACACGTCAAGAGGCCCAATTAGGCCTGTGTCAGAAACATTGCAATGTCTTACAGATTTACTAGCATTCACAAACATCGTCACATATCAAATTTTGTATCGACTCAATTAACATGTCATGTCAAACATATAAGATAATCCATTGATAAACATGTGATAAACCGTACATGTCTTGTTCATCAACAGATGATAAACTGGACATGCAGTGTTCCACGGTCGAAGCAAACCGTACATTGTTCGGTAATACAGTTCAGGATGTCAACAAACTGAATATTTTATAGCAGAAAGAAAGGTAAGAGAGAAAATAAAAGAAGGGAAAAATCTATAACATTCTCGTAAGTCACATGCTTTTTCAATTTTCCCCTCAAATCTTATTTTCTTACTTTGCCCCCCATAAGTTAAATTTACTTGCAAACGCCCCCTAGATCACATGTTTGCACTATTTCTTGTGGTTTTAGTTATCTTTAGCACTTGTTTCAATAATTTTAGTACTTATTTAAGTGATATTAATACTTATTTCAATGATTTGAATGATTTCGGTGTTTTTAATACAAGATGTTATCATTAAAACATTAGTAATGAACAGTGCATTATAAGTACCAAAATCACACAAACAATTGAAGTATTAGCATCATTAAAATTAGTATTGACACAGCTAAAACTAAAACAAGTGCCAAAGATAATAAAAACCATGAGAAATAGTGTAAACATGTGGCCTAGAGGCTATTGCACACCGACTTAACGTATGGGGGGAGGGGGGCAAAATAAATGGTAATTAGATATTGGAGGCAAATTGAAAAAGGAGGTAACTTATGAGTATTTATGAATTTTTCCCATAAAAGAATCATGAAACGAGAAGTCGAACATGGTCTTCTGGTGATTCCACATGAGCATCGCAGTACCATTGACGACATGGTCTTCTGGAGAATCGGCATGAGCATTGGCAGCACTATTGATATGGTCTTCTCGAGAATCCGCACTGTGCATCAGCAGCACCATTGACGACAGGATTGACAGCAGGCTCTTCTGGTCAGGACATGGCCTTTATCATCAAAAGTTATGTAAGACAAGCATGTACGACGTGTTACAGTCGTTGTCATATAGAATCAGGTGAGCATTACTTGCCGGATAAGATGACGGGGCAGATGAAAGATCTGGCAATGGTGAAAGGATAATGCCACATCGTTCAGATAGATTGCATTTCCATCAGCTAGTAAGAATCATTTGTTTGTACGACATAACGTTATGAATGGTTTTTAATTTCTACAATAATATATTTGATTTCCTTATTCCTTTTTCTGATTACTATCAGATTAACTAATGGAGAGCAAGGCAGGACCAAAGAAATTGAAGATGTTGTAGAAAAGTCTAATGAAGATTTATTATTGAAAATTAAATTTTAAAGGCAAATTGAAAATGTTCTCTTCTGTTATTCATTCAAATTAGTATTACATAAAATATTTTCTAGGAAACTTCTACACCTACTTAAAATTGTTATACATACTGCTTCTACGCCAGTAGCAAATTAGTAACATATGCTAAGGCGATGTTTAGGGAACTGTAGCAACATTAACAGTTTGAATCAAGTTGAAGGAAAAAATGTTTGAATCAAGTTCAAGGGAAGAAATGGTTGAATCAATGCAATACATTAACAAATAACTGTCGGATTAACTCAATGGTATGTCGCTAATCAGATCCTCTTTTTCACAATTCCCTGTAACCAACTATATTCCCTTTTCTTGGATTAGTCCCTCACTCCCTCGAGACTAAAAATGTCCCTCGAGTCATTAGGTCGAACAAGCATCTGTAAGCATAAGATAAAAGAATCAATTGGGTACAAGGAAGGAATGAAGTAGGATCTTTACCAAAATGAAATTGCAGTAGGACTCCAGCTTGGTCACTCATGCCACTCCTGTCTAGAACTTGGTGTAGTTGAGGCCAAAGAGAATCCCTTCCTCCAGCCATGGGAGGTCCTCCACTAGCCACCATACTCCACTGGCCACCAAAAGCAAAGCCACATACTATTGCTAGGTTTCGGAGATTAGGCGCCCAAATCACCCACTCCTCATTTGGGCCGTCCCGAAGGAGCTTTACTTGCATGAGCTCCACCTCCTTAAGCAATGGTGACACAATGATCAAAGCTGCCAATTCCCTCCCCCTGTGCCCCAAGAGGTCGACTTTCTCTAGTGTAGCATCTTTAGGTTCAAAAATTCGATGAACCCCATGGGCGCAGTCAGGAGGTGGCAACTGGTGAGGTTGAGACAGGTGAGGTCACGATAGGAGTGGAGCCAAAAATTGAGTAGCGGGAACTAGAGGTCTAGGGTATGGATGCCATTGCGGGAGAGGTAGAGGAGCTAGTCGTGGAAAGCGTCGACGAACTAGGAGGGGTTGTGCACGATGAGCAAAGAGGTGTGGAGCGACACGAAGTGGCGGAGGAGGAGGGTGTCAACATTGGAGGCGAATATGCCAAGGTTAGCTGGGCCGAAGTTGCTAGCTGGGCCCATCATGTTATGGTCATCAAGCCGGGCCAGGCCTCAACCATTGGGTATAGAGATTACATAGGCCTGTTCAATCTAGTTTTTTTAACGTCTTTTGGCTATCAACTTTTTGCTAAAATTGCACTGTAGTGACTGTTACCTTTTTGAGTCATTCACTTAAAGAAAAATAAAAAATGAGAAACAAAAAAAAACTATGTTATATCTCCATAGACAATGCAAAGAAAAAAGTAAAAAACAAAAAAAAATTAAAAAAGCCAAAATTAAGAAGCCAACGCGTTAATTCCAGCTTCTAACTTCAAGCTAGAAGTTGAAGTCAGAATGAACGGGCCATAATATAGTCTAATCAATCAAGGTGTAAACTGGGAATGCATAGGACCATTTTTTGGGCTGCGGCCGATGGCTGTTGGCTAGGACTGTTGGCTTTTGTTTGTGTTTTTTGAGACGGCAGTAGATGGCGGAGATGTCAACAGGGACGACTCATACGGTTTTGGGTTTGAAAAGCTATTTGAAAAATCCACTTCAAGAGGTCATCCTATTTGTTTCGATTTTCGGAGAAGCCAAAAACATAAAAGACCAGTGCCATAGTCCTTTAACAGATGACAAACCGGACATTGATTGTTCCACGATAGAAGCAAAACGTACATTGTTCAATAATACAGTCCAGTGTGTCAACAAACTCAATACTTTACAGTGGAGAGAAAGGGCAGAGAGAAGACTAGAATCATGAAACCCTCGTCAGACATGGTCTTCTGGAGATTCCGCAGGAGTATTCGCAGCACCATCGACGACATGATCTTCTCCAGAATCCGCATGTGCATTGGCATCACGATTGACGACAGGATCCACAGGAGTGTCTTCTGGTCTGGACGTGGCCATTATCATCAAAAGTTATGTTAGACAAGCTTGTAAAACGTGTTACAATTGTTCAGGTAGAATCAGGCGAACATTACTTACCGGATGAGATGACTGGGCTGGTGAAAGCTCTGGCAACGGTGGAAGTCTAATGTTGTATTGCTCAGATAGAGACCGCATTTTCGTCAGCCAGTAAGTCATTCGTTCGTAGGACACTGTAACGCCCCGCGATTATTTAACTAATTTAAATGCCGTTATTAGTGTTGCTAATAACAATTAGGGGCCAAATTAAAATTTAGGATTTATTTAATTAAACTCAATTGCCGCCAAATCAATAGCAATTTAATTATCAACACAATTTAAACAGAGGGCTTTATTACAATTAGAAACTCATTGCATACATGCATATTACATTCGGGAATCAAAGAATAAAAACAATTACAATATTCGGTATACATCAATTCTCATAAGAAGCTAGATTACAATTAGACCATCTTATACATAGGAGTCTGCCGTCGAATTGCTACCACATCAATGTTTTCCTTGCGAGCGAATCAATGAATTCAATGCCGAAAAAGACCGAATAAAATAAACCAAGGAAAGAAGAAAGAATTGCCGTCAGAGCCCTAGCGATTAACTTCGGGCGGAGTAATCCGTTCACGGAGATACCTGACCGTCCTAGGAGGGACCAGTCGGCACCTCTCACAACTGTAGACTCATCATACGTCGTATACAAACCTGTTTTATTTTAGAAGCCAGCAAATGTAACCAACAGTCCATAACCCCATTTTTCCAAGCCCAAAACGCAATAGAGGGTTATATGCCACAGTTTGCACCGAGACAGCGCAACCATTCCAGAAGCCACCACTCAGCCCGACCAGAGTCACAGCCAACAGAGAAAAGGGAGCAGCGAGTTAGGGCACGGCATCACAACCATTTTCCCCAAACTCTCCAACCATTCCAAAACCACAGAGGAGCCATTCACAGAATAGAGCCGACAGCAAGGAGGCGGCCAAGGCGAGTTGACCAGGAGTAGTACGACGACGACGGCCGGAGCCAGACCGCAAGCCGTGAACCCATCAACCTTAGAAGGCCACGATCCAGCAACATCCCCATCATCAAGAAGGCAACAACCACCAGCCAACCCTACTCCTTTTCCACCACAAAGCAACCGACCACCAGTGAAGGTAAGCCACAAAATACCTCAACCCTAATAGCCACCTCTCGGTAGTAAGCCCTGCATAGCTAAAGTCAAGAGGTACCAGTAGTTGTTACAAACATCATTAGAACAACAAAGATTCAACATAGAGGGTAATCACGGGAAGTAGTAGAAGAACCATCTCCATGCCTACTGGCATACCGGCAGATCTTCATCAATCAAGCAAATAGCAACCAAATCACAGCAAACCAACCATAGATCGGGAGGGATGGAAGAGCTAAGCACCAGATCCGGACCCTAGGCCTCGGATCTGGCCGTGGTCGCCGCGAGGTGTAGAGCGGCAAGGTAGGGACGGTTGGACCGCATGGCGAGGTGCCGCCGGCGGCGCATGAGGGCGGCGCGATGGGGAGCCGGCGTGAGGGGGAGCGGCACCGAGGGGAGGCGCCGAGCGCCGGGACAGAGGCGCCGAGACGCGGGCGCGAGAGGGTGGCGGCGCTGGGAGACGAGGCGCCGGGCAGCCGAACTGAGGGGCGCCAAGAATCGGGGCGGGGCGCTGAGGCCTGGAGGCGGAGGCGCAGAGAACCGGGATGGAGGCGTTGAGAACCAGGGGGGCGGAAGAACCCAAGCGGCGGCGGTGTGAAGAGAATCGGGAGAAGAGAGAGGCGCCGAGAGGAATAGAGAAGAGGAGATGAAGGAGGCGTCGGCGGTGGGCGCAGAAAAAGAAAGGAGCAGGGAGGTGGGGAAAAATAAGTAGAGAAAATAGAAATGTGAAGTCTTAAGAGTTGTTAATTTAAGAATACTCCTAATCATGCATTGTAACCCTTTGGCTTTATCAGATTTGCCTAAATAAGTAAAGGAACTGCATATATTATAAATCATGTAAATGAATATTAGCCACACCCGAGTAATAGACATCAGTTAAAAACAAATGGAGATTTAATATGACCTTCAATATGGAGTAATACCTTGGATTGTTATGCATTTAGGTTTCATTGAGCTGATTATAAACGGATTGAGAAATCAGATAACCGCAAGTGCGTTAGCCAGAGCCATTTAATTATTTAAACCTTAGTATTATCCGACATCGTAGATTAAATTATAGTATGTTTTCAGGCGAAGGGCTAAATCTTCAGAGGAAATTATACCAGGGTAGCCCAGAGACTCAGCATCTTATCGTTAACGCAGGCAAGCATTCCTTTGAGCATATCTGCAAAATATATTTGTAAAATAAGTATTTTGTATTATGCTAGTATCACTTGCATGAACGAAATAAAGAGTTTTAAACCGAGCAATGGTTATATGTGGAATGGGAGAGTTAGGTGGCGACTGATGGAGCAGTTGGCCATCGAGGTTAATTAAGAGGGTGGGCAGAGGTTGCCAGGGCAGGTGAAAAAGGGCAGGTTGGGACCTCTGCATAAGAATAAAATATAAGAAGTCACCAGCTTCATCCGTGTGAACAGACCGTACCAAACCGTATCAACCAACATCCCGTTTGAGGACGGACAGACTAGTAGCTCTATCGAAGTATTATATTCTCCACATGGGTAAGTATTTTATTAAGCCGTTGGGAGATCCCACACGATTCGGGCCAAGCACTTGGGTCTTTGGTGGGGACCCCGTGGAGGAACCCACAAGATCCGGGCCAAGAATCGGGTGCGGGTGGGAACCTCCACCACCGCAGGAACCCACACGATCGGGCCGGTAATTGGGTGCCGGGTGGGGGATGCAAGGCGCATATATTAGCGCGGGTGGAGGTTGGGGTAGGGCGAGGCCGCCCCAACCAACAGCTATGTCGAAGTTGGTGGGCGCCAGGTGAGGGTGAGAAACCACCCTGGGCTGCCGGCTAAGAATAGTTGGTGGAGATATAATCTACTGAGATAGATGCAAACGTACTATAGTCTGGGCGCCGCATCTAAGGAATTGCGGAGAACCATGAGCCACCAGGATCAAGAGTGATGATGGGTAAAGTGATACAAGCTTGCACAATGCTATATAAATCATGAATTCATGCCTGTCCCCATGAAAGGAGAATTACGAAAACTTATGGGGGTTTTTGATGTTCATGCGTATGCTTAGTAGATTTCTAAAATAATGAATTCGTAATCTTTCGCAACATAAAACTCTATTTTCTATAAGTTGGAAATTGGGATTGGATATGAAATTGGAAAGGAACAATGGAGATAGAACAGGAGCATTCAGTGCATCTTTGTTACATAAGCTTGCTGAGTACTCTGTACTCACTCTTGCTATTATTTCCTTTGTTTAGAGAATAGCCAGCAGTTTGTGGATGGAGATGCAACTTATTCAGAGGAGGAAGGTTGTAGCGAGGACGAGCCGTATGAGGGTCACGCCACATATGATGATTGGGACGACTAGAGGAATATGATCAGCTAGGACTCTACTATTAGAATACCTGTAATATTAATGTATTGTAGAGGTACTTCTCTTGTATAATTAGAATTCTGAATTACTATCTTTTGGTATTGTAATTCTAGGACTTGAACCAGTTGTATAATATTTTAGCCTGCGTGTATTGTGAATGTATGTAACTTTCGGTCTCTAATTATTGTTCTGTTGCAATACTCTGATTGGCTTATTATTCGTTAAAGCGATGTTTTATCGGCTAAACGAATAATAATCCGTTGACTAGCTTTATTACCCCATGGTAATTGAGCGGGTCGTCACAGACACAAAGCGATGAACTGCTAAGATAGTACAGCTAGGATACCTTGATGCTAGACATGGAGCATTCTAGATGTTGTTAGAGTTAATCTAGTTGTTTTCAAGTTTAGTCGAGTCCACAACCAGAGCATGTCTACGACCACGACAGGCTACGACCACAAGTCATAGAAGTATTGTAGCAGTTATAGTCGTAAAAGTATTGTAGCAGTCGTAATTATAAAAGTTCTGTAGCAGTTATCATTAAGTGCTAAAATCGTAAGAGGTCAGGATTCAGAGTAGTCATAAACAAAGGAAAGTCAAGATGTGTATGTGTTGGACTCTCAGCATTGTATGTCGTGTTGATTTCGAAGTCTTATATGTTGCTTCTCTATATAAGAAAACTAAAAGGACGCAGATAGAGAGTATCGTGTTGCAAAAGAAAAGAAATCAACATGTGTTTACTCGTATTTGTGTGCGTGGTCTCGAAGCTTAAAGTTCATCGCTCGTCTAGGTCCTGGAAAAGTCCCCCAACAATTGGTATCAGAGCCTAAGGGGACAAAGCGATGGCCGGCAACCCTGATAATCCGTCGAAGCCAGGAGCGCTCATCAAGGTCACAGGCAATGAGCCTGATCCATTGAAGTCAGGCATGTTCATCAAGCCGATGACAAGAAGTGCCACGATCTCGATACAATACCCGATGTTGAGCGAAATGAATTACGATATATGGGACGTAAAGATGAAGTTAATTTTGCATTCACTAGGGGTTTGGTCGGCGGTTGAAGATGGAGACAATTACGGCGACAAGGATCAAGGCGCGATGGTGGCCATCTTGCAAGCGATGCCAGACGACGTGATGATGTCAATCACCGAGAAGGAGACGGCAAAAGAAGTCTAGATCGCACTCAGAAAGATGTGAGTAGGTGAAGATCAGGTCAAGAAGGCACGCACGCAAGTGTTAAAATGACAGCTGAGCAAGTTGTAGATGGGAGACTTGGAAACAATCACCAAGTACTCTATGAAACTCACCACGTTGGTGGGTAAGATCTGCTCGCTGGGCACAAGCTAGAAGAAAGCAACGTTATCGATAAGTTGTTCCGTTTAGAAAGTGACGTTATCAATAAGTTGTTCAGTTTGGTTCCTAATAGATTCCTTCAGATTATCGAAATGATCAAACACTTTGGCGATGTCACTCACAGAGGTGATCGGTCACCATAGAAATTTCAAAGAAGGACTCAAGGGTCAATGGCATTCGAAGGACGGAGGAGACAAGCTATTCTTTACCCAAAGTAAGTGGGAAGAGAAGGGCACGAAGACTAAGGAGAATGAGGGCTCGAGCAGCACTCATAGAGGAGGTCATAATAGAAGAGGTCGGGGACGTGGTCGTGGACAAGGCAGTGCTCAAGGCAATGGCAATCACGTTGTCGATAAACGAAAGCCGCCAGACTCTGACAAGACCAAAGTCAAGTGCTTCATCTACAACGAGTACGAACACTTTGTGAAAGAGTGTCCAAAGCCAAACTGAAAAGCAAGGGCCAATCTTGTAGCGAAGCAGAATGACAACGATCCTCAACTATTAATGGCCGAAGCATGTGAACTCATCCATACAGTCCCGACGTCTGAAAAGGAGGTCTTCCGACATAAAGATAAGGTGATGCTGAAGCTCAGTGGCACCTAAAACAAGGCTTCTATCTAGAAACCAGCGCAAGTAACCACATGACCAGATGCATGGAGAAGTTTGCTGAGATTGACATGAAGATAAAAGGCTCAGTCAAATCTAGAGATGGTTCAGCTGTGGAGATACAAGAAAGGGGCTCGGTACTACTGGAGTGTTCTACGGGTGAACATCGTATTCTCATGAATGTTTACTATATGCTGAAGCTGAGAAGTAATATTATCAGCCTCAGTCAGCTGGACGAGAATGGTTACAAGATTGTGGTCGATCGTGCTACCATAATATTTTCATTGCTAAAGGGCTAACCGTGCTACCGGGCTTAACGTGCCTAATTGGCTGCCATGCCTACCATGCCCATGACGAGCAGTGCTTAGCCGGCACTATTTGTGTTGTGCTATGCCAACATGCTGGGCTAGGGTGGTGGCCCAGGCACGACCAAACGCTCGTGCCGTGCCTGCCTAGCACAATTCTGTCGTGGGCCATGCCTATAGTAGCGGGCTGTGGGCCGGCCCGGCCCATTTGGCCACCTCTATTAGATACATAAACTCAATATAAACAAAAGGTGATAAGAATAATGTTCACATCAACATTTTTTAGTTTCTATAATAATATATTTTATTTCATTAGTTCATTTGTTGATTAATGTCAGCTTAATTCATGGAAGGCATGGCGGGACATTGGGATAAGTTGAAAATGCTCCAGATTAGCATAAAGAAGATTTAATCACGTTGGGATAAGTTGAAAATGCTCCAGATAAGCATAACGAACATTTAATCTTTAAGTAGTGCAATTTGAAATGTTATCTTCTATTATTCCTTAGTATTGCACAATATATATGTTGGAAAGACTTCTGCACCAAATGCACAAAGTACTTGAAATTGTTATACATTCAACTTCTATGACAGTAGTGTACTGGTAACTGTCTAGCAAATGCTAAGGAGATGCTAGAGAATTATAGTAGCACTAAAAGTTCGAATCAACACAATGCATCGAAAAAATAACTATATGATGAACTCAAAGATGCATCGCTCATTAGGCCCTCCTTACATTTACCAGATACCAACTATAGTCAAAAGAGTATCCATAAACATTAGGCTAAAAAATCAAATGGATACAAGGAAGGGATTAAGCAAATCTCTATCAAAATGGAGTTGCAGTAGAAATTGAGCTTGGTGACTCATGACATCCTCGTCAAGAACTTGGCGTAATTAAGGCCAGGTTTTGAAAATTGGGTACCCGAATCCTCGTCAGGGTTGTCCCCAATGAGCATTATGTAGATGAGCTTCACCTCCTCAAGCACGGACGATGCAAAAGTCAGGGCGGCCAATTCCTTCTCGCTGTGCTTCTCAATAGCGACTCTGTCAAGGTACAGTGTCTTCAAGTTGGGGAACCTGGCGAAACTGAGGGGGCGGGTGGGAGGCTATAGTGGCTGAGGCTAGGGCAGGTTAGCTCATGGAAGGAGCATAGGCAAGAATGGAGCTAGAAGATGGCATGCAAGTACCGAGGGTCAGGCTCCAGATGCTGTTGTGGAAGAGGTAGAGGAGCCAGTCATGGAAGGAGTTGACAAACCAGGAGAGGTCACGCACGGCTCAGCAGGTGTGGATGGGATCGGCAGATGGCTTGCCAAGCTAGGTAGGTCCACATAGGGGCTAGATTTGCAAAAATGGGTGTTCGGAGGCTAAATTTGAAAAAAAAACAAGGTGGCTATAGAGCTATTTATATGATCAGTTCTATAGTTTTGGAACACAAATTTCTATATGAATGTCTTTCTTATATTTTCTCCTAAGCATTCGTTTTTTTTGTTCATATTGGTTATACACGTTTAACATATCTCTTGTGGATGTGAATTTGGTGAACATATAGGCATCTGCCCACATGGTTCAAATTTTTATGTTTTTTAAACCAAGGGTAGAAAGTCTGCGTTTCATTTTAAGAAGAAAAGAATACACCAGTCCCGAAGGGGAAACTCCACAACATGGTTTAGTTTGGGGTATTGGAAACACTTAAGATACAATGGGTTTAGCAATCCAGAACATAACTATGTGATTATTTTGAGAAATGTAGTAGGGAGGATGGAGTGGACCATGTGTTTTCGTGGGCTCCATATGCGGGTCACGCCCCATGTGTGAATACACCTCAAGGGAGTATTATAGTTATTTGTCTGTAAGGCTAAATGTTGAGCTTATGAACTTCTAGGGTGCATCTTACATTCATGTTATTGAACTTATATTGGAAAACATCAATTTGGTCTTGACTTTAAATAACATTTTTTTGATCAACAACCACATCAATTTCATTTATGTCATAGCCTCATATGGTTACCGTTACCATTCAGGAAAGTGGAAGACAAAATTTGTGTCTCATTTAGGCTCAGAATAACTATTAATGGTCTCATTCTTTTTAGTTTATGATTTATGGTTTCTCCTAAATAAATAAAAGGGGTAGATTCTCCATTGTTGTTTCAAATTGGCTTATCGAGTAAGTCTTTTCGAAGAGGTTTATCGACATTCAGTTTGTTCGCGCAAGCACTCAAGCTAGGGCCATAAACCATTAGCCTCAACCAAAAAGAATGCACTCAATAGAAGTACTATTGTCTCTTCTGACTTTTGGAGCTTCTTTAAGTAGCCACAGGTTTCTGTTGTGACACACTGGAGAGAGATGGGGTGTAACACCCTAGGAACCACATTACCCCGGGATGCTACCAAACTACACTTACGACCAGCTGGATTACAAAGAAAACCTGGCAGCACCTCCCTAGAAAAAAAAGGGCTACGAGGAAGCATGACAACATAATATATAATGGGATATAGTAAAACAACATAAGAACATAAAACTACGCACTAATATCCTTTATCAACCTAGCTTTCAATGCTCAAACCCCACTAAAGCCAACCACGATCTAGCATCATTAATGTACAGTGCTCAACAATTGGGAGAAAGAAATGATTAAAAAAATGCTCTAATTTATTATAGTAAAACTCATGAAGACTTGTGTAATGGTGTCGTGTTGCCCTACCCTTTCCAAGCATGCTCAAGGATCGCCAGGGAGAGAGAATGCAAGGGTGAGATAAAATCTCAGCAAGCAAACTATTTAACAAGTTAATTAAACTATGGATGATTAAGCATCAAATTAATGACTAGTGGTACAATAAGCATTAACAATTAATTCTCATCATCCACACTGTAGCCTCATTCATATCCAAAACCACAACTCCTACCAACAACAACCACAAGATAATACCCCCTGCCACAAGTGACTATCACAAGCCAATACCTCTTAAGATCTCAGAACAAGGATTATGCTCATGAAATGCATATGCATGCAACAATCGCTATATTTACTTGCCTCTACCGAAGGGGCAAAGGGCTCAAGCATGGTCAGGAGTGAAGCCACTTGTTCACAAATCACTAATCAAGCAAAAGCTCAATATAACATTTATAACTGAAAGGTAAAGCGCCACTACACCTAAAACACAACAACTACACCCAAAACACGACAACTCCCTCTCAAACTATCGTTCTGACACGCAGCTCACTGCAGTAGCGCTGCCTATCCTTTTCGTATCTTTTAATCCACTAAATGAACCACAAAAATAAATAGCATTTTTGAAATCTACAAAACGAAAGCTACAACTTTCACGAAGACACCATACTTTTACTATGTCATTAAAAGGGGTAATTCACAATGAAAAACAGAGGATAGAATCTAACTCCGAGTTCTAACCAGCGAACCTCTACAGACCACCAACGACAGTACACTGCTCCAAAAATTATAAAGTTTTATCAGCAGCTATATTACAACATTATCTACAACTTATGTTATTATGAGAAAATTCAACTAATGTTATTATGAGAAAATTTTAAAAAAACATTAGAGCCTCTGAACCTACTCACGAACAGAAACTGAATCCTGAAACTAACTTTGCTACATAGCAGACTTCCAACCTCTATTGTGCCCAATCCACTCATCCAAAAATTATGGGAAAAAATAGAAACTAGGTCTCTGAGTCCTCTACAACTTTTCTAATCATAGGTTCTGCAAGAAAATCAACTTGGTCATCTAAACCACCCAAACGACAACATCGCTCGATCGGACTGCACACAGAACATCGATTAAGCGCAGAACGATGGTTTACTGAGCCAAACACCTAAGATCATCCTAAACCAGAGAGGAAAGGTGGGGATTCCAAGCCTAGTTCATCCTCACAAGAAATCCTTTCCTCCTTCCTCCTTCCTTCCTTCCTTCTTCTTCTTCTTCATTCCCTTCTTCTTTCCAGCAGGGGAAGAAGCAGGGCATAGGGCGAAAATGGATGTAGGGGAGAGAGGGGCACAGGGGAAGGAGTGGTGGTCACAGGGGGTAGCCTAGGGTTGGGAAAAAGGGGGACGGCTGGGCCTTTGGTTGGGTCGACCTAGGCCCAAGGTAGGAGGTGGAAGGTCCAGCCTCCCTATTTGGATAGCCAACCAATCCTCCTCTTTCTTTTTTTCTTTTTTAGACAAATCCGCCGCACACACCCACTTTCCGCGATTCAATGAAAGAAAGAGAAATCTCCACGAATCCGTTAAATACTTCCAGAAACGCCGAATTGACGTTTAGGGCATTACATTCTCCCTTCCTAAAAAGGATTCGTCCCCAAATCTAACACCTCAGAACCATAGAACACGACAACGGAGGGAGTAACAAAGATAAACAACAACTACGAGTACTCACTAGCCTCGAAGAGCTCAGGGTACTTCTTCCGCATCTGATCCTCAAGCTCCCACATCGCCTCCCGCTCGGATTGATTCATCCAAAGGACCTTCACGTACCTGATGGTCCTCTTCCTCATGACCCCTTCGATGATTCCAAGATATGCGTTGGTCGACACTCCAAAGTGAGATCCTACTCTACAGTGATAAGCTCCAGGTTGATCTTGTGTTCGCAGTCCCACAGATACTTCCTTAGCATAGACACATAAAAAATATTGTGCACTCCACTCATTGAGCCTAGCAACTCCAGATGATAGGCCAGACTGCCCACACATGCATCCACTGGAAATAGGCTGATGTACCACAGGCTAAGCTTCCCAGTGGTACCAAAATGAATGATGCCCTTGGCCGGCGACACCCTGAGGAGCACAAGGTCACCAACAGCAAACTCCAACTCACGATGCTAAACATCCGCATAACTCTTTTGTCAGCTCTGAGCAGCCAGCAGGTTCTGTCGAATCTCCTGCACCTTCTCTTCAGTCTGCTGAACAAAGTCTGGGTCAAGTAAAGACCTCTCGCCCACAGTATCCCAACAGAGAGGAGAAACACATCTCCATCCATACAAAGCCTCAAAAGGAGTCATCTTGATACTTGCCTGATAACTATTATTATATGCAAACTCTGCCAATGCTAGATGGTCCTCCCAACCACCCTTTCAGGACAGAACATAAGCACAAAGTATATCCTCCAGAGTCTGAATGGTCCGCTTTGACTGACCATCTAACTGAGGGTGAAAAGTCGTGCTAAGAGAAATTGTCGTGCCCAACATAGCTTGAAGACTTTACCAAAACTTGGAGATGAACTTGGCGTCCTGGTCAGAAATAATGGACTTGGGCACACCATGCAATCTCACCATCTCTCTAATATACAACGGGGCCAGATCCTGAGCTGTGTTGGTAGTCTTCATCGGAATGAAATGTGCGGACTTGGTAAGTCTGTCCACAATAACCCAAACAGCATCCCAACCACGAAGTGACCGCGGCAAGCCAACCACAAAGTCCACAGTAATATCTCCTACTTCCACTCAGGAATCTCCAAAGGTTGCAACAAACTAATTGGCCACTTACGCTTGGCCTACACCTGCTAACATATGCCACAAGATGCGACATATTTAGCAATGTCCACCCTCATCCATTTCCACCAGAAGACCCGCATCAGGTCATGATACATCTTGGTCTCACCCGGATGTATAGAATACGGAGTCTGGTGAGCCTCATGAAGGATATCTGTCTTCACCTCTGATTTCTGTGGTACACAGAGTCGGCCTCTGGAACGAACCGCACCACTCATTCACACTAAACTCTCGAGAATGACCCTCTGATATCCTCTTCTGCACCTCTGGAAGAAATCGGTCGTGCTGCTGAGCCTCACGAACATGCTTGGGTATGGCAGACTGGATGATCATCTGCATCTCTACCTAAGCAACCCAGTGAAACAGAAGGAGATACTCATCTACTCAAACTTTGAGATCAAAGACATCACCATCCAAGGAACTCCTATCCTACTCAAAGCATCAACCACCATGTTAGCCTTGCCAGGATGATAATGAATCGTTATATCGCAATCTTTGATCAACTCCAACCACCTCCACTGCCTCAAATTCAGCTCCCGCTGAGTGAAGATGTACTTAAGGCTCTTATGATTGGTGAGGATATCACACGGCTCCCCATACAGCTAATGCCTCCATGGCTTCAGGGCAAAGACAACAGCAGCTAACTCGATATTATGAGTGGGATAGTTCTGCTCATGAGTCTTAAACTTTCTAGAAGCATAAGCAATAACTCAACCTTCCTGTATCAGCACACAACCATGACCAATCCGAGAAGCATCCGTGTATACTGTGAAACGCTTGCCACTCTCAGGTGGAGATAAGATAGGTGCATTAACTAGTTTGTTCTTCAGAGTCTGAAAGCCATCCTCACATTCATCTGTCCAAACAAAAGGAACCCCTTTTTGCGTGAGCCTAGTCATCAGCTTGGCAATGATAGAGAAATCCTGCACAAAGCACCGATAATAGCTAGCAAGCCCAAGGAAACTCCGAATCTCTAACACACTGGTTGGCCTCTACCACTTCACCACCGAAGCCACATTCTTCGGATCCACTGTGATACCATGCTCATTGATAGTATGACCAAGAAAGCCCACCTCAGATAGCCAGAAAGCACATTTTTTGGCTTTGCATATAACTTATTCTTCTGAAGGACATCCAGAACTAGGCTAAGATGTAACTCATGTTCGTCCTCTATTTTGGAATACACCAAGATATGATCGATGAAAACCACCCCGAAAACATCCAAGTACTCATGGAGCATCCTGTTCATAGCTACCACAAAGATAGCAGGGTTGTTTGTTAGTCCAAAAGACATAATGACAAACTCAAAATGCTCATACCTTGTGCTCAAAGCCATCTTCTCTATATACTCATCTCTAATTCGCAGTTGATGATAACCAGACAGCAAATCGATCTTTGAGAATACCTTGGCACCCCTTAGCTGATCGAAGAGATCATCAATACGAGGCAAAGGATACTTATTGTTGATCATCACTTGATTAAGCTCTCGATAATCCACACAAAGCCTCTTGGTGCCATCCTTCTTTTCCACGAACAAAACCAGAGCAGCCCAAGGTGATGTGCTCGGTCTGATAAACCCCTTAGCCAGGAGTTCATCCAATTGCTTCTTCAATTCCACCTACCCCACAGGGGCCATCCGATATGGGGACTTATAGATAGGCTGCGTACCCAGAACAAGCTCAATGCGAAAGATCAGCTCCCTCTATGACGGCAACCCTGGGAGCTCATCAGGAAAAAATCGGGGTACCTACAATTCACCGAAATGCCCTCTACCCACAACACAGCCTCGTGACCATCAACTATGGCCAATAGCAACATAGACTACCATATCCGCCGATTAGGAAACAACCAGCACAACAATGAGAGAGAAAACCACGGAGCACTCCCTTGGAAGATAACCTCATGCCCAGACAGAGACTGTAAGGTGACCGCCTTCCAGAAGTAGGAGATGACTACCTGATATCGAGAAAGCCAATCCATGCTAAGGATCACATCAAAAGGCTCTAGAGGAATAACCACCAGATTTGCAATGAACTCCTTATTAGCAAGAACCACCGTACAACCTGGACAAACCTGAGAACTGGAGATAAGCCGACTAGGAGAGCTGACAACCACTGCCCTCCTGATCATCTGCACAGTGAGACCTGCCCGACTGATAAAAACCTTTGAGACAAAAGAGAAAATAGTACCCGAATAAAAAAGAACACGGACATCAGGAGAATCAATAGATACAATACTTGTCACCACATCTCCATGGTCCTTGCAATCAGCCGCGGGCATAGAGTACGCCTCAAGAACAGCTGAAGGAGTAGAACCTCCTGCACCCGAGCAAGCCGGTGTAGATGTCCACTGAGGTGCAGGTGCCGAAGGAGTAGCAAGCTGTTGAACCTAGTATCCTCCAGGTGGAGGCATTGGAACAATCAATGAAGGTGTTGAGGGTGAAGGTAGGTAATGCAGTGTAGGAGTTGTAGACAAGTTCTGTAGGGTAGGAACAGCAGCCATCATCTGCATGGTGCACCAGGATGGGTGGATCCAACTGGAGGTGCATGCACTAACGCCCACTACAGCTTCCCCTTGGGATTCAGCTTGCACACCACATCCTTGTGGTTCTGACCACAGATAGAACATTGCCCCTTCCAAGAGTAGTCACTCCGCCTGTGTGGATCACCACAGCGGAAACACACCAAGCCCATCCCAGGCTTCATCGTGGCACGATACTGTTGAGAACTCTCTCCAGAAGAGCTAGACTGCCCAGAACTGCCATGGTAAGGCTGGTGGTGGTGACTCTTTCCCTTCTTATGAACAGGGCCACCATGACGGCCCTTCCTCTTGCCCTGCCCTCAAAGCTGATCTCCACTAGAGGCCTTACGGATGTTATCCATGTAAGCCTACTTCATCTCGATCCCCAAGGCCTACTCCACCATGGTGCGAAAGTCCGTGAGCGAAAAAGCACCCAGCAAGTGGTGGATCGAAGGCCTAAGCCCCTAATGGAATTTCCTTGCCTTATCTGCATCATCATGTGCCACATGAGGGATAAATCATACTATCTGGTTAAAACCCACCTCGTATTTTGCCACAGTCTTCCTGTCCTGAGCATACTTACTTAGATTGATCTTTGTTTTATCGAGGAACGTCTCTAGATAGAACCTTTTCTCGAACTGTCGGACAAACTCAGCCCAAGATAGCAGTCTGTGTGTAGCTGTGTGAGCTAACTGCACCCCCTTCCACCAAATCTGATGCGGGGTGCCCGATCTTCATGACGTAGGATCGATAATGATAACTTAGATCCATGCAACCCGACAAACCGATGACGCCAACCACTGTTAGAATAGCAACCTGTGACAAAATAATTCACCCAACCACATTCTCGTGATCCCGTCTACCCAACCACAAAGCAAACGCGTCGCAGCTCCTGAGAATCACAAGGAATCACAAGAATAACGATGTGGAGAAACATCTAATTCCCCTCTAGGTTCCAATCAGATGGCAAACTCTAGGAAGAACAAGCATATAGCTCTCTCTTGAAATAATAGATTCAATTGTAGTCTGCCAAAAAGTTATGTATTACAAGGTTTATATAACCCTTGGGAGGCCACAAAGTCTCTTACACAACTCCTAAGTATTTTAGACTCAAATTCTCACAAAAAGAAAATAAAAATAAAAATCCCTGATATTTTTGAAGATAAATCCTTCTCCATTATATAGCCCATGAAATAAGCTTTCAAATGAATCCAAGATCACTTCAATCGGACCTCGTATGTGAAAGTTGTTGCCTTTATACGCCAGGTATATGATTAGAGATATGGTCATACTATTCTGAACACCTCTAAGTCAATCGAACGGCTGCAAGTGTCTTCAGCTAATCTAATGGCGGGATCATTTAGCCTGGTTCGAATGTTACCATCAACATCGACCGTCCAAAGTTGATTGAACGACGCAGAAGGGTGAACATTCGGAGCGGTCCAAATGTCACTGTCGCTATCTACCATCCAAAACCGATTGAACATCATGGAATGAACGAACGTTCGGAGTGGTCCGAACGTCTCCAAGGCGATTGGGCAGTCTGTTGATGATCGGATGGTATGACTCATTGGAGTGGCCCAAACATTTCCAAGGCGATCGGGCGGTTTGTGGAAGATCGGACGACGTGATCGTTCGGAGCGGTCCAAATGTCTCTGAAGCATCTAAGCGTCCAACGCTTATGGGACGGTCCTAAACACATTTGAGGTTGATCAGGCTGATCTGAACGTAGTTTTTGATACCAGTTGAAATCGTTTGAATGTCCGAAGCATCTTTGTGAGTTTGATTGAACTTGTGGACAATCTGATGTGATAATAAGGACTTGAACATGTATTCCCTTGCTTGGCTACATGTACTTCTTCTCCGTTAGCTTCGCTTTCATGTTTTAAATTCCAAAACCTTCACATCGTTCAAACTTGAGAATGCACACACATTTGCATGAGGTAATCTCCAGTTCTCTCATAAATTAAAACCAGATTCAATTGGGAGTGAGTTCACCAGTTGATTAATATTTTTAGCTTGTGTTTGTGTAATTGGTCCAGTTGGCATCTTTGGGGTGTCCTCATCAAAATCTGTGCCTCACCCTTCAGGAGTTGTGCCATGTACCACACACAATCCGGAGCAACCACCTCAAATGCCTCCATCTTGTACTCCACGTAGGATAGCAATCAGCGGCTTGAACAGGAGTGTCCCTGCTGTCAAAGCCGTCTAGATTCATCCCCATCCACTCTTGAAGCGAGATGCCACTAACAGCACCAGCTGCCATGGCCCTGGTAGCTGAAGCAGTGCCAGCATCAGGGGCAGATTGCCCCTGCCTCAACATCCTTGGCTCCTTCTGTATGGCCCTCATAGCGGCCAACAGTTCCTTCTGACTACCACCCTCTAACTGAGGAGACTCGGCCTCCTCGGCCGTCGACTGCACACCAGGCGTAGTAGCACGGCCACAGCTGCTCGCCTTAGGTGGCATTCCTGTAGCCACCATGGTACACAAGCATACACAAACATCAACTTCAAGTAATTAAGGCATAAGCACTAATAGAACAAAATGAAACAAGGTATATGCAAGGATATGCAAACCCTTTCCCATCCTACATGTGCCAGTGTGTCAAATTACTTATTATTTTCCTAGAATCTAAAGCCTAGGCTCTGATACCAACTGTAACACCCTAGGAACCACATTACCAGGATGCTACCAAACTACACTTACGACCAGCTGGATTACAAAGAAAACCCAGCAACACCTCCCTAGAAAAAAAGGGCTACACGGAAGCATGACAACATAATATATAATGGGAGGTAGTAAAACAACATAAGAACATAAAACTGCACACAAACATCCTTTATCAACCTAGCTTTGAATGGTCAAACCCCACTAAAGCTAGTCATGATCTAGTATCATTAAGATATAGTGCTTAAAGACTGGGAGAAAGAAATGATTAAAAAAATCCTCTAACTTATTATAGCAAAACTCATGAAGACTTATGTAATGGTGACGTGCTGCTCTACCCTTTCCAAGCATGCTCAAGGATCACCTGTGAGAGAGAATACAGGGGTGAGATGAAATCTCAGCAAGCAAACTATTTAACAAGTTAATTAAATTGTGGATGATTAAGCATCAAATTAATGACTCATGGTACAATGATAAAGCATTAACAATTAATTCTCATCATCTACACTGTAGCCTCATTCATATCAAAAACCACAACTCTTACCAACATAAACCATAAGATAATACCTCCTCCCACAAGTGACTCTCACAAGCCAATACTTCTAAGATCTCAGAATAAGGATTATCATCATGAAATGCATATGTATGCAAGTGATCTACTGAACTCTTACCTGGCAACGTAAGAGTGTGCATTGTACTATGACAATGTACGATTCTATACCGGTACAGTCACGGCTAGATGCGTCGACATAGCTTCAATGCAAATGACATGCTATGACATACATGATATGGCCATGATTGATTCATTAGGAATATAACCACATGGACAACAATATGTAAAATAAGGCATATAGCATTGCAGGGTATCTTTATTTAAATGTGGATTAATTACCAAACATCAACAATTATAGTGAAAGCAGTAAATTTAATAAGTTAAACTGTAGCAACAACCGCTATGTTTACTTGTCTCTACCGAAGGGGCGAAGGGATCAAGCATGATCAGGAGCAAAGCCACCTGTTCATAAATCACCACTTAGCATAAAGCCTCAATATAACATTTATAACAAAAAGGTAAAGCGCCACCACGCCCGAAACCCAACAACTCCCTCTCAAACTACCATTCCGACACTCAGCTCACTGTAGTAGCACTACCTATCTTTTTTTGTATCTTTTTATCCACTAAACATACCATAGAAACAAATAGCATTTTTGAAATCTAAAGAACTAAAGCTACAACTTTTGCGAAGACACCATAATTTTATTCTGTTGTTAAAAGGACGTAATTCACAATGGAAAACAGAGAACAGAATCTGCCTTTGAGTACTGATAAGCGAACTTCTACAGACCACCAACAACAATGCACTGCTTCAAAAATTATAAACTTTTACCAGTAGCTATATTACAACATTATCTACAACTTCCATTATTATGAGAAAATTCATAAAAAAATGTTAGATCCTCTGAACCTGCCTATGAACAGAAACTGAATCCTGAAACCAACTTTGCTACATAGCATACTTCCAACCTCTATTGCACTCAATCCACTCATCTAAAAATTATTAAAAAAACAGAAAGTAGGTCTCTGGGTCCTCTACAACTTTCATATTCATGTGTTCTATAGTAAAAATAATCCTGGTCGCCTAAACTACCCAAACAGCAGCACTGCCAGATTGGACTACGCGTAGAACACTGATTAAGCGCAGAACGATGGTTTCCCCTAGATGATCCACCCCTGATGATGAGCCAAATGCCTAAGATCATCCTAAAACAAAGAGGAAAGGTGGGGATTCCAAACCTAGGTTGTCCTCGCAAGAAATCCTTTTCTCCTTCCTTCTTCCTTCCTTCCTTCTTTTTCCTTCCCTTGTTCTTTCCAATAGGGGGAAGCAGCACGGCGCAGGGGAGAGAGGGTGTAGGGGGGAAGGAGTGGCGACCATAGGGGGCAATCTAGGGTTGGGAAAAAGGGGGATGGCTGGGCCTTTGGTTGGGCTGGCCTGGGCTCAAGGTGGGATGTGGAAGGTTCGGCCTCCCTCTCTGGACAGCCCACCAACCCTCCTCTTTCCCTTTTTTCCTTTTCAGACAAATCCGCTGCCCACTCCCACTTTCCATGATTGAATGAAAGAAAGAGAAATCTCCGCAAATCCGTTAAATACTTCTGAAAACGCCGAATCGATGTCTAGGGCATTACATGGGCGCTGTGAAAATTCAGCAATATTCCAAAAGCATGAGTGCATGACATCTAACAAGAACCATTCAGCTCATCATATATGTTCAATGTCACAATTAATGTATGAAAATGCAGCTTGAGGAAGTTTCTACGAGCCGTCGTGCTTACCAATTTCAAGAAAGCATCCAATCGGTGAGCAGATGCGTTTGAAATGATCCAAATTCACCAAAGCTCTATTTTTTAATTGCGGTGTGCTTCACAAAAGTCAATTTCATATGTTATTTTTAGACACTGTCATTTGTTAAGTGCCTATTAACAACAATATTTTGCTATATATGGTAAATATGTTCGATAGCTGTTGAATTGCACGACACCACACACACAGTGTCATGTCAAATGGAGCCTTGTATTGACCTCACCACATTGTAATCCCAAACAGAGCCCAGCACTAGTCGGTGAGATGTAAAGCTAACCATGCACGAAAAGAGCAATTCTAGAGTAGTCCACATTCTCAAGGAATGATTGTTGGAATGCCCCCATACAAACACGTCTCTGGGAGAAAGGGAAAAAAAGGCTAAAAGCCTATTGAAACTGACATTTCCTGGCCAATTATTGTGCTTTATCCCAATTCAACTTTCCATCATAGGTGGTCTTTTCAAGGGAATTATTGCTCGACTTGCTCGATTGGGAGTGACCGCTTCTAGTTAAATTTCTGCTATTTTCTCTACAAAGCATTATCCGAATTTACTTATACTATTGCAAGTAGTACTTTGTGTGTGTACCTCTCTACTACATCCAAACTTTTCATTTCTAAGGATGCTAGTGCTTGCATTTCAACACTTGTGTCTGGAAAATTCCTCTGTATTTTAAGGGGAAAAGGGGTTTCCATTTAGAAAGCATTGCCGGTGTACCTGACTTATTACACGCCATGCTCTCTGCTTTCCATATCAGACGGTATGTGATCTTCGCAAAATAAATACTAGATTGATGACACAATCAAGGTTTCCTAAGTGCCAGCACATGCATGAGATGAGAGGCAAACTGAGAGAGTTTGAAAAATCATTGCCCTCTTGGCAATGTGCTACATGACACGGTGACGACACCATCAGGAAGAATTTTCTTTCGTGTCCATAGAAAAGACGGAAAAGAATTTCCCTCCTATTCAAACCGCAATGCGGGACAACACATTCTGCACCAATTAGGCCAGTCTCAGTGGGGGTTTTATGGAGTTTCATGGGCATTAAATACGCTGACATGGCACTGTATTGATGAAGAGAGAGATGATAAAAGTTTCATGGGAGTAGAGAGAGTTTCATGGGGATGAAACTCTTCTGCACCGTTTCCAAAATATGGGTGTGTTGGAAACTGGGACATGAAACCTCCACTGAGACTGGCCTTAGCACATGCATATGCAATAAAAAGAGAAAAACTAAAGAACTGTATTATTAATTATATGCTTTAGAGGAGATCACAGAGATGATTATATCACTTCTATATTTATAATCTTTTGAATAATATACTATTTTGTTGCTTGAATAAATGTCATTCATATTGATCAACAAGTATGTGACATTCTTAGAACTATTTATTCATGTTTTGATATTGTTATAAATTAACACTAATCTTATATTATTATGTAGGTCAATATGATTTATAGATTAACACATATATTAATTGATGATCATGTTTCACGGATCATAGATATGGGAATATCAAATCAATAATGTGGACACATGTTAGAAAATATGGTGTTGGATTGACATATAATGAGACATTACAGGAATTGTTATATTCTTAAGTGTCATCAGTTGGTCTCATATATAGTTTATATAGGAACTTTAGATGTAAGATCGTTATAGTTTTCTATATGTGTAATAGTGTACTTAGGGGTTGCCAAACACTACTTCGTAACTGAGTAGTCATAAAGGTAACTTTCGTGTTTAATATAAAACATGATAGAATTTGCCCCTCCTATATAACGAAAGAGATATCTCTAGGCCCCTTGATATGGTTGGATTAAGAAAGTGCATGTCTATGTTGAATGTGGTTGAGGAGTCAATCGCAAGTTGAGTAATCCACTGCAAGTTCGAGTAAAGAATCGAGCTATCTAGGATGGCACGCTTCTCACTTTGAGTTTGATATGGTATCGTGAGGCAAAGGGATCGGCAAATAAATACTATATAGATTCTTCCAATATGGTCTATATGTATATTTGGGAGTTGTTCTGTTATGCTAGGGACCGCTACCAACTTATGGACCGGAAAGGGATTTTTGGTCCATAGCCGAATATACATGAACTTATAGGGTCACACACTTAATGGTTGGAATGATAAGCGTCTGGATGATAGACTCCGAGTGAGATACAATCTCTACTCATATTGGATCTGGTCATAGGCTCTCAGAGTGAGATACAATCTCTACTCGTATTGGATAAAGATCCAATCAGAGGCTTTTCGAGTTGGATACAATATCTAATCGTACCAAATAAGGATTCGATTGGAGGCTATATGTTAAGAGAGGTGCGGGGTAGAAGGTGCATCCCGAGACACACCCATCAGAACCCTAGCCACCATCTCTCAATACCCCTGGCCGTGCGCACTGGTGCTAGCACACCGATGCATGATATTCCATCTCTGAATGTGTGGACTTTAGTAGAGGCATTGTTGAGACTGCGGCACTTATCGGGATGATCGTGAGGAGGAGATGGTTGGCCCAAGGACGATCGACTACTTCCACTGCACTAGCGTGTGCTACATTGCACCATCCGCTTCATCTCTACTTTCGATGTACTGTCATCTAGTGGTAACGACCTATGATCTATTATTCGCATGGCTTCCCGATTTACATGATAGAAAATTATAATCTATGCTAGTGTAGCCTACTCGTATCCCAACAGGTATACCGTTCTTCTCCACTTTGATAGTATAGACCACGTTCGTTCGATCAAGCCAGGGACGCACGAATCTCTCAGCTCTGCTCCCACTCCTCATGTATGCATTTCCCACACTACACTTCACTCCCATTCCATTCACCATGTCTTTTTTGAATTACCGGTAGGGTTCCAATGTCAGTTGTGCCATCGCAGGCGGTGACTAGAGTACGGGTGCAACGTGAGCCCTTCCTTGCCGATGAGCTCTTCGTCACCAACGTGCTCCTGTCCAGCCACCGCATCCAGGCGAATGGTGACTAGCATGGTGGGTATGATTTTAGCACTTGTCATGCTCCCCTCATCGATGCCCTCCCACCCAGTGACTGCATTGTCGAGACCTGAATATGCAAATTCGGGCACACTAGTGCACACAGTATAAACAAAGATGAAATATCGACCATATCACAATCTACTAAGAAAAGACTCAAATATTATTAATAATTATCAGAGTATGACCTTATGGCCAAGCTTACAATTAATAGCCTGAAAGGCTTAATGAAACTAGCAGCGGAAAACAGAAATAAAGTGTAGTAGCCATTTGACATGCCCGCACGCAATCGATTGGGGAGCGAAGCTAATCTGCGAAGTCGTCGAAGAATCTTCCTTCAAGTACCTCCTGCTGGTCTGGTCCCTCTTCCTCAACTGAGCAAATATGGACGAAACCGTGAGTACATAGAGTACTCAGCAAGTCGTTTGTAACAAACAATGCAATATAATATGCAAGGCTTACCAGTGAATGGCTGAAAGGTTAACTTTACAGAAAGAAACAATTTGAAGTAAATACAAATAATAGATGGAAATAAAGCAAACTTTGAAAATAACAATAAATAAGTAATCAAAGGAATTGAGACTAACCCCAAGTAAACTCACCATTCGCTCCAATGAATCACCCATGAACCAAGATTCACATCATAAACCACCAATGAACTACCCATTCACTTCCCAACTCAACCCAACCAGGTTTTTATGAAAACTCTACCCCTCATGTGAAATCACCGAGCATTGTCCATGACCGGGGATACGGTTATTCGAATAGTTTTACACTCTGTAGAGGTTGTACAACTTTACCCACAAGACATGATATTCTCATATTGCCACGCGCTTAACACACTTCCTTTGGTGTGCGGCGGAGAAATCATGACAAGACCTTTACAATGTTCAATTTCAACCCAGTTCCGCCTCACTAAAGTTTCTCCGTCGAGTAGGCTACCACCCAGTCGATAATTTCCCCCTCTTGCGCCAATGTAGATCCATGGCTCTGACCACACCACACTCATCCTAATGATGGAACCAAAATTGAAACATCACAAATTAAGCAGCTAGGTCCATCCCATACTAGACATGTGGTTGTACGGTAATGCTCAGATCAATGGTGCATAAAGTTAAGTCCTTAGATTTACCCAGGTGAAGCATCCACATCCCAATGTGCAAATTGCACATCCTTTATTGCACGATCATTTGCCTGAGTGAAAACCATTTTTCTATAATCAACACCAATGACACTAATGTCATGGCACACAAATTTTATCATTGTGGCTACCACCATGATTCAATATCTCATTAAGTCAAAATTAATTATTTGATCATATGTGATGATGAACCCTACGCGACTATATGCATGGCTAAGCAAATTGAATGTACAACCCATGTGATAACTAATATTGCATCACTAGATTATTACCCATCCTATGATGACAATAGAATCATGGTACTCAAATTATCAAGGAAGAATTAATCAAATTGGACAATAGCTACCATTACAAGGTTTGTATAAAAATAGCAATGCATGATAAATTAAAACAAATTAATACATAATAGATTTGAAAACTAGGTTCAATATGATCAAAGGACATGACTTACCTTGGCCTTTCTCAGTTAAGAATTCTTGATATTCAAATCTTGCTTCAGCTCCTTCGAACGCGTTATCTAACGAGAGAGAAAACAAAACAAAACACAAAATAAATTCAAATAAAATTTAAATGAAATCCAAAAACTTCAAAACTAGAACCAAAAGATAGAGCTAAATTTTAGATGAATTTAGGAAAAAGAATCGGGTCAATCAGAGTTAGGACAAAGGAGAACAGGCTCTCGGAAAAATCTAATCTGGAGAAAAAGATTGAAAATCGGAAAAGGTACTGTGCTGTGAACCTAGTGCACGGAGAAGGCTAGTCTACGATGGACTCAACCCATGGAATAGTGCACTGGTTGACTAGGCTTGCTGACGCGGCGGCTGACTAGGCAGACATGTGTGCACTAGGGTTGACGTGGCATGCTAACATGGCATGAGATGTGGCTGATGATGTGGCATGTTGACGTGGCACCAGGGACGGCTCGGCTGCTGATGTGGCACACACATGGATGACACATGGCAACAAGTCGGCCTAGGGCTGACGTGGATGGCTTGCATGGCTGTGCTGACTCGGCTGGCTCATGGGTCCATGCCTAACATGCGGGCCCCGCATTTCAGAGGCTCGGTGCATGTGGATCAAGTGCACGAGAAGTCAAAGCGACACTGCACGCAGGTGCGGGTGAGCTGGCGGATGCGCGGTGCGAGGCGGCGGCGCACGGCGGGCAAGGTGACCAGCAGCGGAGGGGTTTGATCAGCGTCGCGAGACGGCGATGAGGCGAAGGACCAAACGGTGACTCACCGACGGGCGACTGACCAACGAGTGCAACGAACGACGGCTAGCACGGGAGACGACGAGGGTGACGGCGCTCGACGGAGAGGCTCGAAAGGTGGCAACGGCGAAGGCGACGATGACTCTGGCGAACTCAACAAGAGAGGTGACGGCTCAGGATGCGCGGAACGAGGGCGGGAGCAGCCTTAAATACCTGAACCTCGAGGAGTCCACGGTGGGCACGGACGTTGAGTTCGGGAGGGAGACGGCGCAGCGGCGACAGTGTCATGCTGAACACGGAGATGAGAGTCCCGGTCTGAGACGAAGGTTTTGACAGGTGGGCCCCACCTGTCAGCGGCACAGAGGGAACCAACAGCCAGGATTGAGCACGGGCGACAAGGATGGCACAAATTGGCGACATGTGGCGGCCATCTGGTGAGCGGGCGCGTGCGCGGATGCACGACGCGTGGCCTGGGGTAGGGCAGGCTGGCAGGCGAGTGGGCCGAGGGAAATGGGCTTTGGCCAACTCTGCTTTTGGAATTTTCTAAGGTTTTCTATTTTCAGAAATTCAAATAAAATTATATGAGCTCTAGAAAATAGCAAATAACTCCAGAAAAATCCAAGAAAATTCTAGAAAATTTTTCAAGACACAAGGAACCCAAATAAAATATTTTTAGCATATGTTAAAGTTTATTTTAGTCAAATTAATCCTTTTAATTTATAAAAATTCTAATTAAGCTTTAATTAATTCCAAAAAATCCAAATAGTGAATTTTATTTTAAAAGCTTAAAAAAAGCTATGAAACCTAGGATGTTATATGCATCCAGGTAGTTGATGAATTGTGTGCGGATTCGATGAGAAGTATCTCCTTCCTGGCCATGTAGTACCCCTTGTTGTGATCTTGTCCATACACCATATCCTAGTGAACAACGATCGGTGCTAGGGTGCTGTGAGTGAGCCTCTTCTCCCAAGCAACCTCCCTAATTTACTCAACACTTGTGTTTCTATTTTTTTTCTTTAAGGAGGTTTGCTCTCTGAAATACTCTATGAAATTTGTGATTGAATCTTTGGAAACCTTGCTTGTTACTATATGTGACTCCAAATTGCAATTGAATCTTTCCTGAAATACTATCTGAATTTGTGATTGAAATACTATATGTGCCTCTAAAATTGTTCAAATTGTATTGAAGGTTCCTTTGTTATGAAATTCGTCTTAAAATTTTAGTGAAACTTACTTATGAAACTTCATGAAACTATGGAGGACTTCAAGGGTAGTTACTGAATTTTTGTTTGTGAAACTTCATGAACTTTCAGGTGGCAAAGAGGTGACCAGTGAAATAGTTGATTAAACTTTTATGAAATTTCTGGTTGAAAACTTAATAAAACATGTGATTGAAGCTTTTCAAAAAAAACTATCTAAATTTGTGATTAAAATACTATATGTGCCTCTAAAATTGTTCAAACTCTATTGAAATTTGCTTTGTTATAAAACTCACCTTGAAACTTGACAGAAACTTAGTTATGAAACTTCATGAAACTGTGTGGGACTTGAAGGGTAGCTACTAAGTTTTTGTTTGTAAAACTTCACGAACGTTTAGGTGGCATGGAGGTGGGTAACCAGTGAAACAGTTGACTAAACGTTTTATGAAACTTGATAGGGACTGAGAGGGGTAACTAGTGAAGATGTTATGAAACTCGTCGAAACCTAAATGAAATTTTAGTCATGAAACTTCATGAAATACTATACGTGTCTCTAAAATTTTGATTGAATTTTTCTGAAGTATTCCCTGAATTTTTGATTGAAATATTATCAGAGCACATAGAGTTGTTCAAACTATGTGAAAGTTTTGCTTTGTTACTCTCCAAAAATGTTATTGAAAAACTCACTGATACCTACCGAAACTTGACTAATATAGGCATAATCCTTTTTTGGCATTTACTAATGTGCTTTTTTAGGTATGGATTCTCTATCTGTTGATAATGATTTTGTGCTGATTCAACCAAATAAGTTAAGACACTTGCCTTGAATGAAAGTGAAGGATCAAATTATGCCTGCACTATCTCACGCAAGTCAAACGAGCCCGAAGTTTGCACACCTAATCATAGAAAGAAGTGCAAGTAGCCTGGGGTTGATATTGAGAAGGTTAAGGCCTCACCTCAGGGCATTAAAGACCCTAAGCCTACACCTCTGGGGACTAAAAATGTACATTATAGCTAATGGTTTTGGACTTGTTTTTACAAACTATTCTTTTCTTCCCCTCTTATTGAAGCTTAACGGTTTTTTACATTCCACATTTTATGTGATGAAGTCTAACATGGAAGATTACAAAAAGGAACTTCTCACAAGCTCATATACCACCACTTCAATGACCTGAACCCTCACTAAACTGTTGACTGATTGGCCTATGATGATCTTTCCCTTTTTCGTGCTTTTTTTGTAGATTTATAAAATTCTGGATGAAACTGCTCTATATAAGCCTGTGAATTTGTGAGTGCCCATCACTATCCTCCCTTTTGATACAATGTGACATAGTATATGTAAATCTCATATGTAAGCCTATGATGGTACCACCACTTCAATGTTAGTATATCTGTGATACACCGTATTTAGTCTAAAATGTAGAATACCTCTAAACCATGGTTAGATGTCCTATTCTACACTATGCAAATGATGGGGGTCATGTTCTTCTCTAAATTGTTGTTCCATGTTCTTGGAGTTAACATTGTTTTTAAAGTTAAATTTATTTGTTCTGTTTTGTGCTTAACATTCTCATCAAAAACTATCTCAATATTTTATTTTATAAATTGCTCAAGTTTATGAGGTTTTATTACTAAATTTTATGACATTTTAGGAGGTTTTATGACTAAATTTCATGAGGTTTCATTAGTAAGTTTCATGGTGTTTCATAAGGTTTCCAAACTAACTTTCATGAAGTTTTTGTAGCTACTCCATGAAGTTGAATTCCAAGTTTTATGATGTTTTAGAAAGTTTCAGGAGGTTTCATTGCTATATTTTATGAGGTTTATGACTAAGTCTCAATATTTTATTTTGTAAACTGCTCAAGTTTCACGATATTTCGTGAGGTTTTATGAATAAGTTTTATGAAGATTATTGAGGTTTCATATATAAGTTTCAAAATGTTTTATGACTAAGGTTCATGAGGTTTCAAGACTGACTTGAAGTTTTATGAAGTTTTTTGTAGCGGGTTTATGAAGTTGAACTCTAATTTTCATAAGGTTTTGTAAAGTTTCAAGAGATTTCATGACTAAGTTTCATGAAGTTTTATAACTAAGTTTCATAAAGTTTTATTACTAAGTTTCATAGTGTTTTATTAGGTTTCATAAAGTTTTAGAAAAATGTTTAAGTTTCATGGTGTTCCATGAGGTTTCGTAAAATTTTAGAAGGTCTTGTGCATAAGTTGGTTAATTTTTATGAGGTTTTATGACATTTTCAAGAGGTTCTGTGACTAAATTTTATGATGTTTTCATGTGGTTTTATGACTAGGTTTCATGAGGTCCTATGTCTAAGTCTCGTATTAAGGTTTAGGAATTTTCATGAAGTCTCAAGTTTCATAAAATTTTCATGAATTTTCCTATATCTAAGTCTCATGATTAAGGTTCACGAATATTGTTGATCCATTTCTTCATTGTTTGCATCACAATCCCCTTCAATTCATTATCTTGTGAAGTCTTATCATTACTTGTTACGAACAATGTTTCAAGCGTGCTTGAGGAGTTTGAAGACGGTGACTGAAGCTGGCAATGAGAGGATTCCTGCAGGCAATTGTACCATTTTTCAGCATAGACTAACAGCAAATGTATCCTTCAATTCATTATCTTGTATTCGCACCTAGAATAGGCTGAGCATTAACATGAACAATGGCAAAGTACTAATCTTATCATCTTAGGTCAGCATAATCTAAGGTCATGTCGACATTGTGAGCTGATCGTCCAGACAACGTGGAGCTTAAGCCTCCATTTGCATAAAGTGACTCAGGATGCTCCTAATTCGTCGGGCTCCCTAGTAGAATCGGGAGAGGTAGCCAAGCTGTCCGTGGCAGTAGGGGCTGGTGTTGGCGGCTTTAACGAGACAGACGACGCGCCAAGGATGACGCAGCTGCCGAGGGTGGACCCGAAGTCGGCCTTCCACTTGAGGAGCACGCCGTCCTCGATGCCCAGCTCGCCGGTGGGCAAAAGGTGGCAATTAAAGGACACCTCATGAAACATCCCCACGGGCGGGGTGCGCGAGGATTTCAAATAGAATCAAGCTAGGCATTGATGCCGTCGAACACGAGACGCGCGATGCGCGCGAGCGCGCCGCGACCCCGCGTAGCCGCTGGCCGAAACGCAGTAGACATGACGGAGTCGACGAGCGGGACGAGCGCGTGGAGTGAGGAACTGAGGAGTATCGCTCGCCGGTCGCCGGTCGCCGCTCGGACGCTCGGTACTCGCCGCTCGCCATCGTCAGGAGGCAGTCGCCAACTTCGGCTGAGACAGCCAGACTCGCCAGGAGTAGTAGTGAGTCTTGCAAATGCAGTGACCAACGAGGCAGCGACTACTGACTCTGTGACTCAGTGAGGCAGTGAGCCAGTGACTCCCGCGCGTGACTCCCGTCGTCCCGCCTTGTTGCGCGCCTTGGCGCCTTTAGTCTCCATGTGCCCGCCAAATCGCCAATGCGGCTGTCGCCTACTCGCCATGGCGAATTGGCAAGCCGGCGGCAATACAAATATTTTCGAATATGAATTCCGAATATTTTCGAATACGAATGCGAATGTTCTCGAAATGCGAGAATATTCTCAAATACGGATACGATGTCACTCGAAGCTCCACCACATTCACGTTTCAACGGGGATAAAACGAATTATCCGTTACCGTTTTCCACCCCTACGGGGATGATGCATGACAGTGGTCAGACAGAGAGAGCGACGTCGGCAGTGAACTTCCTAGAAAAGTAGCGTGTGTAGGAGGACGAAAAGGAGTTTTGTGTGATGGATGGTGGATGCTATACCGTTTGGATCTAGTCTGAATGGTATACCGTGCTATAGTCATTCTCAATCAATAAAAGGGAAGTAAAACAGCATATGCTTTGTTTATGCATAATCCAAACTCTTTCAGTGTGTTCTGTCCACATTTTATTGTTTATGATGGATAAACTGCACCAAATTAAGTGGCTCAAACTTGTTTTTGTTGTACCATATAGATTCTTAAATGTTGATATTATAACATGGAGAAAAGCAGGTGCAATGTAATCTCCAAAATCCCTGAAAATTCTGCTTCAATCTTGGCCACGAAGAGAGGCACAAATGGACATGATGGCTGCTGCTTACATTGGCTCTTTCCGAAACATTTTCTGAAGGACCCTGGATTTAATTTTTCCAGTGCAAACGAATCGAAAAGTGACCGGAGCCCAACTGTAATCCATGCAAGAATTATTGCATGCAACAGTGGTGTAACGCTACAAGCTGCTTAGATTCGCTAAAGCCTCCTCGGATTTTGATCGGGACAAGTTACAGGGTTTGATGGTCCCGTCGACCTTGACATCTTACTGGCAGTGGAGCCATCTCTGCACTAACATGAAGGCCAGCTTAATTCAACGATCAGAAACTGTGTTTTAAAATTGTAAGTACCCTCGGAAATGATCGATATCATCTGTTCGTAATGGAGTCGCAAGTACAGGTAGAGCACAAGTGTGTTATAGCTGCGGTTGTATTCTCAAAAATCTATCTATCTATCTATCTATCTATCTATCTATATTATTAAAGTAATAGAAAAAGAAGCCATCACATTCGCTCTTAAAGCTAGAAATTCTCATGTTCATCAGTGAATAAAGAGATAGATCCACACCATGCGAGAAGATTTTCTATATTATTAGACAATGACTAAAGCAAACATATCGACTTTAGTGAAGATATAAGATTACCATGATTAATGAGGAAGCCATAGGGTTGAGGTGGCCAATGTTGAAGAAGAGGAGCTATCAACATGGGAGAAGATATCGAGCATGTATAACATCATGCATGCATGTATACATATATGCATCTGTACAAATAGAAATACAGACGTACAGAAGCAAAAGAGCAAAGTGCTCGAAGTAGAGATGGCACAGCTATAGGGAATAGGCTTAGGACCACCCAAGAGAGCGTGACGGGTTTTCTCGGTAGGGATCAGCGATGGCTGCATGTGTATGCATGTTTGATATTGCAACGGTCAGCATTAAGCCATAATTGACAGAAGTAGAAGATAACTAAGTGGCAGAGTATTGTATTGGAATGGGTAGTAGCTAAGAGATTGTATTGGAATGGATAATAATTAAAAGGGATAGATCAAGAATTGAGCGTGATGTTGGAGGTTGAAACAGAAAAATTGTAATGGCGAGAAGAGATAGAAGACACACAGTTTGGTAGAGCAGTCGGCGTGTGAGGGATTATAAGTTCAAGGTAGATCATCTATAGTGCATTGATATATACGTGAGGAATATACTTTAATACCATATAAACTAATAAGATTACTACACATATAATCGACATATTGCTTTGAGATTAAATAGAGATACATGTGTATGCATACATTTGGAAAAAAGTAACTAAAGGAGAAAGAATAGGAGCATACAGCTACATGATCCATGTATGATGGAGAGTGTTTACGTTTTTAAGAATCTCAATCCATCAAGCTCATACTTTAATTATATTTCTCAAGTTGTATTTCCCTTCAAGTTTCTATTATCATTTTTAATGTTTATGATGTATTAAAATCCTAAATAACCTACAAGATACGTAAACATATTCTTAAATATCTAAATTATATCATTTGATACTAAAAACTTTGAAATAAATCTAGCCACAAATGCGCAAGCCACTGCTAGTTCTCCTTAAAAACAAGGTACACATAGCTCCTTCTACATACTCTTAATTCTTTCGTAAGCACTTGACACATTTCTTACTTTTCCATAGGACAGTTCTATGAATCCAACTTAGTTTGTAGTATTAGGATTAACCCACGCATTGCCACGAGAATATGTGTGTTTTCTTTGAAATTGGGTTTGATGTTTCATTTCTTTCGCGCACACCAACCAAGAATAGATCCATCTGCTTGTTGGGCCCTAATATTCTTCAGAAATATATTTGCATGATCTATTGTTTTCTTAGGTGCATCCGTGTCCATTGCATCCGAATTAAATCGAGCGATATCGAGAAAATGAGATGGTGCGGCGATCCCTTGTATCATTTTTTGCACTCAGCTCTAGTACTGTTAAGATATAAATATACGATGTACTGCTTTGAGACACGGATTCAAAGCGTAACAGTATTACTAAGCTTGCTTTCCCCTCGTAAATACGATCAGTTGTAAGGAAAAGGCAGTGGAGAGACTCGTCTACAGTTTTCCTTGTTCCTTTGTGAATCAGATATTCAGAGAACACCCCCTCGGTTCTGGTCATGCGCCCACGGTTTTTCTTCTGAAGGTTGCATTTCCAAAACAGATGGTTCCTTTGTTTCTAGTAGTAAAAGTTATCACCGCATGCTAATCTGAGCATGAGCTAGGCATCCGAAGATTTCAATTGAAGGAAGACGACACAGGCTGACGGCTGCTGCTGTTGAATGATTCTTGGACCTACTCGAGGAAAACAATGGAACGGCACTTCCAATTTCCAAGCCCATAGAGTTGGGGGTGGTACGCACCATACCATAAAAAACTTGCAACCATGGCAAATCTGGTCTAAGAGCAGGAGGTGCCATGCGCCCATGCTTTTGCCTATCGAGAGGAACCATCTGAAGTAAAGCGATGAATTGGTACAAATTATTTCCAGTTCCAAATGCATGCGTAGCCCCTGCTGCCCTTTCCTTTCGTTCACCCAATAGTGGCAGACAAGCAAACGTTAGATCCGATCATTTGACATCCGTCTTGCAATCATCCATGGCACACGGAAAAAGCAAAATATGGCTTCAGTCCAGAAATAAATAAAGAGAAAAAAAATGTAAATTCCACACTAATATTGCAATAGCTTGTGGGCATGTAACATCAGTTTAAAACATAGAAAGTCCACAAATTTTTTAAAAATTACATAAAACAGCGCAATTCTTATGCAATCGCAGAATTTCCATGTCTCATAAGTGTAGTTAAAGAACCTGTTCTTTTGAATTACGACAGATGACTTTTATCTGTGTTTTTCAATATATCAACGGATGACGGAGATACCGACGCGGATGGTGTACACAGTTTTGAGCTCAAAAATTATCAGTTTTGCTATTGCACAGGCAACTAATTTTTTATGTTTCAGTCACTTGAAATTGCACTCTCAATGAATTAAAATTGTAGCCCCCTAAAAAAACAGCTGCAACTTTAGGTGATTGAGTGCAACTTCAGTGACCAAATTGCACTCTCAATCAACTAAAATTGCAGCCCCCCTCCAAAAAAACATGTGCAACTTCAGGTGATTCAAATTGCAATTTTAGGTGACTGAAAGATAAAAAATTTCAGTCGCCTGTGCAATAGTCTATCCCAAAATTATTTAGAATATCCACTTTAAGAAGCCGTGGCTAGTGGCTTGGGTGGCTAGTGGAGGTGGAATCCATTAGGCTTTAAACCTTAGGTTTTGACTTTGCGTGTCTTATTTAGGAGGATTTCTTTTAGTGGGAGACGATGTGTCCATCGTAAGCGAGATGTCAATGATGACTTTGTTATTTCTTCGTTAAACTCCGCTCTTTTATTTTTTTGTATAGGTGTCATGGTGTGTGTGTGAATGTGTGTGTGGTGATGTGAATGTTAGCGTGTGTGTCAGCATGTAAACATCTATGAATTGTAGTAGATACTTAAAAAAAGCCAATCACCACCAGAAAATTAAAAAAAGGGCTAAAATAAATGGAAACATTTCAATTTCAATTTGCATCTTGTAACCATTTATTGCTGTTTTCGAAGACGTGATGACTATCTGACGTCCGCGTGTCCACTCGATATAAACCCCTCGACCCAAACTACCACGAGGGGCAGGGACAGAGCACAAGCAAAGCGAGCGCGCAGTGACATCACAATACAGAGTTCAGCTAAGCTCGCGGCTCAGCCTCACCTGCACAGACAAACACAGCAGCAAGAAACGCTCGCCCAAGATGATGCTCGCGTACATGGACCGTGCCGCCGCCGCCGCCGAGCCGGACTCCGGCGAGCCGACCGTGGCCGCCGATGCGGCCGAGTGCGCGGCGGCGAGGGACTTCGGCGGGCTCGTGAGCGCCCGCCCCGCCGCCGTCGTCCGCCCGGCGAGCACGGAGGACGTGGCCAGCGCCATCCGCGCGGCCGCGCTCCCCGCGCACCTGACCGTGGCCGCCCGCGGGAACGGCCACTCGGTGGCCGGGCAGGCCATGGCCGAGGGCGGGCTCGTGCTCGACATGCGCGCGCTCTCCCGCCGCATGCAGCCCGTCCTCTCGGTCCGCGACGGCGCGGCCTTCGCCGACGTCCCAGGCGGCGCACTCTGGGAGGAGGTCCTCCACTGGGCCGTCTCGAAGCACGGCCTCGCCCCCGCCTCCTGGACTGACTACCTCCGCCTCACCGTCGGCGGCACGCTATCCAACGGCGGCGTGAGCGGGCAGTCCTTCCGGTACGGCCCCCAGGTGTCCAACGTCGACGAACTCGAGGTCATCACCGGCGACGGCAAGTGCTACGTCTGCTCCTCCTCCTCCCACCCAGACCTCTTCTTCGCCGTCCTCGGCGGCCTAGGCCAGTTCGGCGTCATCACCCGCGCCCGCATCCCCCTCTTCCCCGCCCCCCAAACGGTAAGCAAGCAAGCCAAAAACACCCAACACCTCACCGTCGGACGACGCCCAATCACCGCACACTGACCGTCGAGCACACGTCCTTGCAGGTGCGGTGGACACGGGTGGTGTACGCGAGCTTCGCGAACTACGCGGCGGACGCGGAGTGGCTGGTGACCCGGCCCTCTCACGCGGCGTTCGACTACGTGGAGGGGTTCGCGTTCGTGCGCAGCGACGACCCGGTCAACGGCTGGCCGTCGGTGCCCATCCCGGGCGGCGCCCGCTTCGATCCGTCCCTCCTCCCGGCCGGCGCCGGCCCGGTCCTCTACTGCCTGGAGGTGGCCCTGTACCAGCACCGCGACGACGTGGACAAGGTAGGCAAGGCAACGCGAACTCTACCGTAATTGCCCCGCGCGGCCGGGGGGCATTCCGTACTTGAGCGCTGGCGCTGCGGCGGTTTACTTTTCTGCGGCGGGGATGTCTGCCTCGCCGTGTATCTTCCGCTGGATTCTGTGCCGGGTGCCTCTCCCCAAACTGCCCCCGTGCGTCCCGCCAGACGCCCGGCGTTTCCAGTACCGCGGCAGGCAGCGCACGACCGCACCGCACGGCTCGTCGGGATCACGGCCGATCTCGCGTGAGGTGAGCACGCCCGAGCGTGCGAGCAATGTGGCTCGAGCCCACCCTGGCACCTCACAACCTCAGCGGCCGTGACGCGATCCCCTTGCTGCGCCCGTGACGAAGCGGATCCCGTCTTTTTTGTTAACACCCCCTCCCCTCGCCGCTCAGTCTCCTCTCGTTTTGTCCCCACGGAACAGCTCATTTATACTAGCTTGCTCTACGCATGATGTAACGTAACACGATAGCGTTGTCGTTGTCGTTGTCGTTGTTTCTTCTGCCAATTGCATCCGGATGCTCGTGCTTATGTTTGCTCCGCCTGCTTGTGACCGTGCAGAGGGTGAGCCAGATGATGCAGCAGCTCAAGTACGTGCGGGGCCTGGAGTTCACGGCGGACGTCGGGTACGTGGAGTTCCTGTCGCGCGTCAACCGGGTGGAGGAGGAGGCGCGCCGGAACGGCAGCTGGGCCGCGCCGCACCCGTGGCTCAACATCTTCATCTCCGCGCGCGACATCGCCGACTTCGACCGCGCCGTGATCAATGGCATGCTCGCCGACGGCGTCGACGGGCCCATGCTCGTGTACCCCATGCTCAAGAGCAAGTGAGTATGCGATGCGCACTCCGATGAATGATGATGACGCACACTAGTTCCTAACTGTTTGAGCTGCTTTTGTGGCGCTGCCGCACCAGCACTGCCCGTTCGGTGGCAGAGTTGCCGTTTGGGGCAGGGGCAGCGGCAGCAGTCACGCATGTGAGCCTCCCCTGCTCGTCTCGCTGACGTGGTGGCGGCACGTTTTTTACTGGGATTATGCTGTCTGATCGGATAGTTGCCGTCCGTACTTATAATAAGACGGACGGGTTTCCAATTCTCCATCCCGCTCTGTTTTGGATTTAAGCCTTGTCATCTGCCCCATTAGGAGCCACTAACTCAGGTCGTCCATGATTGATAAATACTTTTGCCCGGCTCGGCTCGACTCCATGTCCCGTCGCCCCGGCACTTCGATACTGCACTGCGCTCACCGCTCCCGCGTCCGCGTTCATCGATTTCGGTTGATTCAGGATAAACTCTCACTGTGCCGTGACACGCTGTGTGACTTGCTGCTGCAGGTGGGACCCGAACACGTCGGTGGCGCTCCCGGAGGGCGAGATCTTCTACCTGGTGGCGCTGCTCCGATTCTGCCGGCCCTACCCGGGTGGCCCGCCGGTCGATGAGCTAGTGGCACAGAACAACGCAATCATCGACACCTGCCGGGCCAACGGCTACGACTACAAGATATACTTCCCTCACTACCACACCGAGTCCGACTGGGCGCGCCACTTCGGCGCCAAGTGGAGCCGCTTCGTCGACAGGAAGGCCCGGTACGACCCGTGGGCCATCCTTGCCCCGGGGCAGAAGATCTTCCCTAGGACCGTCGCCGCCCCTGTGATCATGTAACAGGGGTGGGGCGAGGCGGGGCGGCCAATGGAACCATCAAATTATGGCGACGACGATCATGCTGTTGTTGGCGATAATGATGCCGATTATCCTGCTGATTCTGGGCGGTGGTGATGATGAAGATCGTGACGAGGACAATGATGATGATAGGCTCATTATTAGGTGCATTTGGGGGCCAAGGGGATCGATGGATGTGTGAAGAGATGCAGGGGAGGGGCAAAGGAAAATGAAAGGTGTAACCTTTTCTTCTTCTTCTTCTTCCTTTTTGTTCTTTGCCCTTCAGCGGGTGGTGAGATTGAGATGCAACGACGTTGACACACATCTCGCGGCCCCCTTCCGTTGGGTTTTGTCCATCTTGAAGCGGCCCCTCGACGAGCCAGTTGTAGTCGTTCCCATCTCCCAGCGTTTTTGCCACATCCAGGCGTAGCGTACGTTCGCCAACTGTTCCCGTCTGCCCCCTCGCTTTTATTCCATTTCCGCGTAGTTTTCGCCGGTTTGGTCCCGTGCCCGGCACCCCCACATGGGAACGAGCCCGACCGAAGGCCGGGATCGCGACGTTCATGCGCGCGCGGCCGTTGGTTCGATCCTCCCCCTTGCCGGTTGCTTGCGGCGTACAACGACGACGACGACGACGTACATGCGCAACGAGGCTAGCGCGCCCGCGCGCGCGTGCAGTGCGGCCAAACGGGCGGGTCGCACTCCGCGGTTCGGTGCTCACGAGAAGATGAGAATTTAGCGCGCGCGCGCGCTGCCGTGTCGTGCCGTCGTCTTGGTCGATCCCGCGGCGCGGATGGGACGGGACGGGAGGAATGAATAATAGGTGCCGTTTTTGATCGGAGAATATGTATGTAGCAGATGTGGCTGTGGAGGCTGTGGTGCTGTGCTGGCTATTATAGCCATTTTTTTCATTCAAATTTAGTTTCAAGACATCTGTTTTCTAAATCTAGCACATTATGTAGATCTACCTAGCTTGGTAGTTACCTGCCGAACTACAAGCACAGGCTAAGCCACCCTACTGTGGCAGCAAGCCAGGCGCTAATTATATTTAATTAGTACTAATTGGTACTTTATTAACACTAATTCAAATAATTAACACTGATTATGGATTAATCATGAGCTTAATTAGCAATTTAATTAGCCGGCTGTGCATGAAGAAGACTAGATTTATAAAAATAGATACTCGTTGAATTTGAAAAAAAAAAGTTTGCAGTACTAGTTATAGAAACAGTTCTTCGTATTGGCCACGTGAGCCGTGAGCGCCTATATTGTGCGCGGGGTGTATCGACAGCGGTGGCGGACACATCGGACGTGACCGGGCGATAGGGTCTGCCGTTTTTGGAGCAATATTTTCCAAATTTTGTGGACTATAGCACGACACTGTTACTTTCCTTTTCCATCGTCCCAATTATGTATTTTTGTTTGAGGAAAGCGGCCGAATTGCGACAGATTCGCCCTACTGTTAGCAACATCCGTATAGTGACAAACAGCATATGTGATTGCGGGAAACGTCCCTTTTAGTTAGCACCACTAGTGTTAGACTGCAGGGCAAATTGCATCGCAAATTTAAGTCGTGACAATTGCCCCCGTTCGGTTAGTTACTTAAGGAGTGAAAAATATGACATGGGCACGCAATCGGTGAGCCCGTCGAACCCGTGTTGCCGTGCCACTTAGCTAAGCTGTATATTAACAAAACCCATATGCATAACCATTTGGCATGGCAGGACTTGCAAACTCTGAATCATGCAGGCTCTCCTAAGCATGACAACTCAGCCGTGGTAACAAATCAACGTTGGTTCTGGAACAGTTCGGGCCAGGTCGATGGATCGATCGACAGACGGGTAATTTCGTACCTTTGTTTATGGATAGGGTTACGCTTCCTAGCTGTCAGGCTCTCGTCACTTGTGGTCGCAGAATATACGCTGGCCGATCGATGTTGTGCACAGAAAAAAAAAATCGATAATTCTCAATGATGGAACAAAATTTTCCCTGTCGATACAGCAGAGCCCGATCCCAGCTCGCTAGCTAACTACCTCGCTCACAGGGATCGAGCACTGCTGCGCTACAGGCTGCTGCTAATGACCTTGTCGAGTCCGATCGATGATCCTAGCTAGTCCATGACAATTGTTGGTCCCATGGCGCCCTAAGGGGGTTTTTATCCTATAAAATCCTGAAACTTATCCTCAGCCAGGATTAGGTAAACGAAGGTGACTCCTGGATAGATTTAACTACTAGAGCTAGCTAGCTCTCATTCCCTTCAATTTTGTCTGTCTCCGTTGTTGCAATGGATCGATCGAGAGAGAATTATTCACTAACCGAGTGCTTTGTTTATGAGGAAGTTGCACCGCAAATTGGCTAAGATTATGCGCACCTACGAGCTTTTAGTCGACAAAAAGCGTTCGCAGGATAGCTGCCTGAGATCGGCAAGGGGATCAGCAGAGATCAGCCGGGAAGATGACACCGGCCGTTTTATATTAGTCCAAGTGCTGTCTTTCTGACAACACGCAATCTATGCATCTATGGGCAGTGTCCAAGCTAGCATATCCATCCATCAGCCGATCCATCTTTAATAACCTTTTTTTAGATAATTAAAAGAAAGAAAGAATGAATGAAGGCGACGACGAAATCTAATCTCGGTTCACCGTGTTCCAACGGTCCACTTGGTCCAGTTCGTACAAAACTAACGACACGGAACGATCAGCAAGAGTTGCGACTGATCGAGCTCGGTTTCTTTACTCTGTAGGAAGGAAAGGGACGGCGAGGGGAAGGGGAAGGAAGCACTGAATAGTCAAGAGATTAACAACACATGTGTAACTGTCATGGATAATCTTTTTTGTAACGAGAGGTTGAGAGCAGGGAAAACTTTTTTAGAAAATTTTTTCGCCCCACCAATAAATCCGAAATTCAAAAATTTTAGAAAATTTTGAAATATCTCAAAAAATCCATTCAGAGTTTTTAAATTTTAAATCTGATTTTTTTAGTAGAAATGAAAAAACAACAAAGTAGTGTTGGTTTTGAGGTTCAAACTCAAGAACTAGTGCTCACTAACTATTATCCCTTATCACTTAGCTAGCTAAGTACTTCTTACCTGTATTGGTTAAGGGATTTAATTAAACTCTAAATTTCAAACCAAAATGCACTGATTTAGCAATTTTTCGGATCCTGGTGAGAAAACCGAAATTCGGTGAATTTCATTGGTTGAGAGTGGTTTGACTTGAACAAACATTTATCAAGTTTGTTTTTGCTCAGTGCTAGCAAATTGCTGTGTAGTCAAAACTAAACTGACAACACGAACACCAAGTGTGAAAAGAAAACTTCAGCAATATGGGCTGTTTTGAACTGTTGTAGCTATCAAGCATTCAAGAAGGGAACATAGTGACTAGAAAATACGCAATTTGACTGCAGACAGAAACTTTGTTGATTGAGATGTTCTAAAAAATCTGTTGAAATTTCAAATTTCGATATTGGTACATGCCATTCAACGCATCGGCGGCTGTCAGCAATATGGTCTGGAACTACGGTTAGTTTGAATGAATATTAGTACTACATGCTTTCGCTATTCCCTCATGTAAATATCCAGTCATCGAAACAAGTGAAACAGCTATTCACACTTGATACATGTCGGCAACAAATCAGGTTATCATCCCAACTGAAACTCTGCGTGCTACTAAAATCAGCTGGTTTTCACTTTTCAGCCTGGTCATTCGGTCCAACTCACCATCAACTCTTTCTCGCTGCCAAATGGCAGGCACTGGGTCATTCACGTTGCAAGGACCATTAATCCATTTTCGACGATTCCCTGAACCCCGACGATGCCCACCAGCATGCGACATAACGGAAAGGAGAAGCCGGGCACGTGTCAGCCGGCCACTCACCGGAGAGTGGAGGCAACTGAATGATTAAGTGATAGTGGCAAGTGCAACGCTCGTAATAATGGCAAAAAAGCCGATGCTAGCGAGTAGGCACTAGTCAATGCAGTGGTCGATCCTTGCAAAGGTGCTCGAGTCGAGGGAGGAAAACATCTGCTGATCACTCGCCGAGAGCCAGCCAGCTGCGCAATCATCAAGCAAAGATCTTTTCTTGCTTTCCTCCTCCCTCCCTCTCATAAATTTTATGTTATGATTATATTGTTTTCTTTTGGATTATATTGTTTATCTTCAAGCAAAGATAACAGAAACTCATAAATTTTCTTCGGGATATTGTTTATCTCATAAATTTTATGTTATGATTATATTGTTTTCTTCAGGATTATATTGTTTATGTGGTTGCGGCTTGTAGCTTTTGGCTGCGACTTGTGGCTTTTGGGCTATTTACATGAGAGATTACATAGTAACAGAAACTCACGTGCAGTTTTTGTCGATATAAATGAAGTCAGTAAAGTATGTACTACAATTAACTAGTAGACTCTATCTTGAAAAAATACTTCGTTTAAAAGCTAGCTACTGTAGAAAAACTAAAAAACAGCTTTTAGAAGCTGGAAAGAACAGGGCCGAAACCCCTGAACGCGCAACCATCACGCCCTAGTGGTAGAAACAAACTATGGCTGCGATCCCTCTTATGGAAAAAAAAAGGAAAAGATCTTAACCGACTGAGCTGTCACATGGTTCTACGGTGCTGATTCGATCCTCTTAAATATTAACGGTTTTATAACACGAAAGGCGACTAGCTAGAGATATAAACTAGTCTATATCGTGAATTTTATGTTATGATTATATTGTTTTCTTCGGGATTTTTAAGATTTTTAATTCCCCTGACAGCTAGCATGCATAAAGATCTCCGGGAATTTTTACCTGGCATGTGAAGCCAAGTAACTAGTGGGAATATTAGGACCACATCACGCAGGTGCACTTTCACTAGTAGCAGTTCTGCCTCACATCAGTCAATTAACAGTTTTTGATAAGCATGGAAGCATTGCATTGGCCCCTACAGGTTATGGACCCCGAGAGCCGCAGTTCAGGCCTTCAGGGACCGAGAGAAAAGTGAGATCATGCCCTGCCCATTCTAAGCTGCTTTTCTCTTGCACACAGCTGAAACATTCACTGCATTTGGCTAGCACATTCATCCTGCTTCCATTGTGGTATCATTCATTTTTTTCATCCTAAAAATCTCTAACTCATGTTGTTCAAATATGAAATATGATAGAATAACTTTTCCTCAAATTTCATGAAGGAAAATTTTAAAGTGACACATTTCCGGGAGAAGTTTCTGACCCTATTTGCTTTTACTCACTCACTAGCTTTTAGCAATGACAATGTAATCATGGATCATGTATGACACAAACACACAAAAAAAACACAAACAAGTTGCTCTCGTACTTACGACAAGACCAAGGGGATGTTTGTGTATTGACCGCAATCGATGATTTTTGGCTAAAAATAAATAGTAGCGGTTAAAATAAATGATTTTTAGAAGGAATAGGCGAGCGGTGGAAAATGTGAGGGAGAGATATATGCGCGAGACGGGAGCGAGAGGAGCGGGGTGTGTGATGCGTCTGTGACCTCCTGTCTTATTCTCAAAGCAAGACGGGAGCGAAAGAAGTGAAGAAACCGCTTAAAAAAAACAGATGTTTATATTAACTTCTGACTTTATAAACTAATATGAACACCCCTAAAGCTAGCATTACTACTCATCTGGTAATTTGGCGCCACCTCCTACACTATGGGGCCAATTGCCTTTCGCGGAGTTGATTTCTGCTACTGTGCATCGCATTCGATTGATCACTGATAATGTCCTCATAACATAGTGAGCAGAAAGTGGGGGTTGTCAAATAAAGCATAATTCCGACAGGAGCAATGTCCTTTGGGGAAATAATATCAGGATTTTTCACAAACATAAACTGTTGTTATTATTTTCCCACTGTGAGAGGACATTAACTGTTATTGGAATCGAAGCACCTTGCCGTGTTTTCCATCAGCTCATTAAAGGGACGTGGAAAGCAGAGATGTTAGCTCGTGGTTTGTGACAGCAGCTAGATAGATGTGTTGATTCCCATTGATTGATGCATCAAAATTAGGCTTTCACTATGAAAAGTACAGATGCATGAACAATGCAGATAACAATGCAAAAAAATTTCGGTGCCATTGAATTGGGATGGTGCATGTTACAACTTACAAGCATGGGGTTGATAGCAAAGCAAGCCATTTGCCCCCCTACTCTTTTTGGTACGAAGATGAGCCAGAAATCAAATGATTTGGATTAATGTAGCTAGCTTGAAATGATCAGGCCTTTGCAATTTAATTTCCCCTTTTTTCTGAAACTGGAACTTTCCTGAGAGACCATGTAAGAAAATCTAGAATAATATTGTGATAAACTATTACCAAGTTTATAGAGCTGGAATTTGAATTTTGCAAAATTTGCATTTTATCAGATTTGTTGTAAAACAAACCGGTCTGACCGTTGGCTTGTTGTCGATCAAACCATCAATGTGTTGCCTGTCAAATTGTGCCGGGCAATGCGATAGTGGCGGTCAGACTGCCGAGCGGTATGACTGGAGTTTTGTTACCAGTTGCAATTGTTCAAAATGGGTTGTTTGCACTGTGTTCAACTGGTCTGACTGACTTTTGTTTGGCGGTCTAACCGCCCCAAGAAATTGGTTCTATAATTTTGAGAAAATTGTTTTTGGATGAATTAAATTATGTTTGGTCAATACATTAATGTTGCATGAAGTATGTTTTAGCTAACATATGTCAAGCTGTAAAGAACTTATATCTAAAAATGATTTCTTTGTCTTTAGATGTGTAGATAGCTTTAGAGTCAACCATAGTCAATGGTAAGAATCATGGCTACACTCATGAAGGAGCCAAGGCCCAGAACAGTCAAGAATGCCAGGTTAGTTGGTTAAGCTCAAGCATAGCACAAGAAATGCTGGAAATGTTGAATAGAAGGTTTGAGTGACAGGTTGCACAAAGTGGCTTGACCAGTCCAAATGAGGTGTGGTTCAGTAGAATCAAAATGGGAGAGATTTGCTGATGCATGGCAAGCCATTGATGCATCTACACGTAATGAGCATGATGATTGCTTGAAATGAAAGATGAATACTGAGTCAAGGCGATGGTGTTTTGGTAATTTGCCAAATACCGAAAACTACATTGAATCAAAACCACGAAACTTGTGTGGTGCTTGGGAAAGTGTAGGTCAAGGAGACGCTAAGAAGATGAAGTGGATCAAAGGCTAAATACTCAGTTATTATGTCACTTGCTTCGAATGTGGTGAGCCAAACTACATTTGAGCCAAGTGCCCCAAGCTGAAGAGTAAGGAGGAGAAGGACTTTCGAAGGCATTCTCAAGTTCATAACGCAAAGTCCAAGAAGCCCAACTACTACAAGTTTATCAGCTGAGTCCTTACCGCTCTTACAATGTCAACATGAGCGATATGGACTCAGGGACTGAGGACAATGAGGATGACTTCAGGAGCAAGAAGAAAGCCTAGGACTTCACTAGCATGTGCTTCGTGGCTAAGAGCAACATCACTAATGTTGACACTTCTAATGATAATGATCCCGATAAGGTACGCCTCTCAGATCAACAAATGAAGCATGCTCTTGTTGTAGCTGAACAAAAATAGAAGAAATAAGATAAGATAAGATAATTAAGAATTAGGATTTTATGATTGATAACTTAAATCTAGAAATTATTACCCTCAACTCCATAATTCGTGATGTTGAAAACTATGAATCTTGCTTGTCTTTGCATGATCAATTAGTTATGCTTACAACTAAACATTATTCTATTATCAGTCAACTCAAAGATGCTCTAGATGAACTAGAAACACTAAAGTGTAGTAATGGTAATGGTTGCTTATATGCTATTGCCTAATATATTATTCCTCTAGATGTTATTCCTTCATACTCAAACTGTGCTTGGCTTGAACTAAAACTTGATAGTGCCACTAAGGAATTGCTCAAGTTTAATCCTAATCATTCTTGCTCTCATTGTGAGAGTAGCAAACTTAAGCTAAAAGAAATGATTGAAATGCTTGTTCATTCTAGAACTGTATCTTGTGAAAATTACTCTAAGCTATCGATTGAAATTGATGCTCTTAGCAAGACACTTGAGAACAAATGTAAAAATGAATAATTCTTGTCATAACTTCATCTAAGAAAATAATTGATTATATTTTTTGTGCATTTTGTGCTGAAATTGTGATTGATTTAGATGAGATTCATGAAGCATTTAGAGTCAACTTTAAGGAGCAATTGGGTAGGATTAGAAAATCCCCTTGTGTGTTTTGTGAGGCTTTGAGACTTAAGGTAGTTGTTCATAAAGAGAGATATGCTAGAGAAACCAAGAACACCGAGTGTGCCATATGTGAGAACCTAGCGTAAGAAAATGACTATCTTGAAAAGACCATTGAGAGATTTTTCAGTGAAATGAAGAATCTCAACATGATTATTGACCAATATAAAGTGAGTATGAAGAAGAGAAGTCTAGGTTTCAATTCCCTAGAATATTCTAAGAACCATCCACCTAAGGTTGTGAGAGTTTTGAAGAGTGGCAAGTTTGAGATGAAACCCCATGAGCCTTCCAAGTCTGTGTCTAGGTTAGCTGGATTTGCCCAAAACTATTCTAGCAAGTCGGTGCTTCTACTTTAGCAGCTCAAACCCTTCAAATGTGGTTTCAAAATGTACCACATCGAATGAGATTCTTTTCTTTTGGAAGTTATCTGGACTTCCGAATGTAACCGATACGAACACTGATCCTATCGGTTTGGTCAAGGATCCAGAGACTATGCCATGAAAGGCATACTTCACAGGCTTTAGTTTTGACTTAGGAACTTGTATTTCTTCTAAACCTCTTGTAAACAAAATATTGAGAGATCTACCTCCATCTACTAGAACTTGATTAACTTTACAGTTATTTATGATAGGTTCCACAACAATAGAGAACATACTTGGTCAAGTTGAAGGGATGGGGTAGTCTTCTCAGCTGAAGCAGATGGTTATCTCCAACCACCTGGATAGCTTGGCAGCGATAGGTGATTCAATGAGGTTCACCTCCTATTACATAGTCTTCAGATGCCATTTGGACTTGTAGGAGGAGGACCCACCGAAGATCATGTCAACAGTGTGTTGTAGCTCCTAATAGTCCATCTCTTCGTCACCATCCTTGTCCTTCTTGGAGCTCGGTTCTCCAACCTTTTGAATGGAAGGGAAAAGACCCTTACCCAAATAATAATCTTACAGCTTATTTTGCTAGGCATGCAATTGCGTAGATCATGCCCTGTTGCTTGGTGGAGCAGACATCACCTTTTATTGTTCTTAGATTTGTTAGTTGGAGCTTTTTCCTTTTTCCGACTGAAATAATCCTTCTTGCTCTTAGTGTACTTCTCTAAAATCATAAGAACCTCTTTAGTATTGGGTTTGCAATTCTTCTTTCCTTTAGGAGACTTCTTAGCCTTCTTCTCTTTCTTCTCCAAGCCATGTTGAGGAATTTTCTTTTTCGATCGATGGTCTTGTTCACTCAACCGCTTCACTAGCGGGTGCATACTTATCGTCCATGTCGAATAGTTTGACGATTGTCCTTGGAGGGTTCATTGAAATGCCCTCCGTAAATCGTTGGTTCCTTAATCCTATTTTGAATGCCTGGATAACAGAAGAATCTGCAACCTCTAGGATTAAGTTACAAACCTGACTGAACCTCTTGATGTAATGTTGCAGAGTCTCATTGGGTTCTTATCAGATCTAGTGAAGGTCATCTTCCTTCCCAGGGTGGTCGTATGTCCGTCGTATGTCCCTTGGAAGTTAGTGATTAGTAGGTCGCACAGCTACTCCCATGTATAAATTGATCCTATCGGTTTAGTTAAGTAACTACAACCGAGTAGAACCATCGAGGACTGTCAGCCAATAGTTTGCCATCACATTGTCACCTCTAGCAACCCTAATAGTGGTGGTATAAATCTACATAAATTCTAATGGATTTTTTCATCAAATTTCTTAAGATTCGCTGGTCGGAACCTTTTTCAGCCAATGCACCGCTTGAAGGCTAGCCAAGAAAGCCCGATAGCCTGTGATCAGGTCATGGCGCCTTCTCTGGAAAGGAGCTGGATTGTAATCGGTCAGAGACATGTTCCTTTGATATTCATCATAGGTAATTGGTGCTCCTATTTAGTCGTGGACACTCAAGTTGTGTCTCTGACCAGATACATGGTTCAGATGATGTTAGAGATCATCCAAACAGTATCCCTGATGTCGTGTTTTGGGATGAGGGGGAGGAGTTGCTTCATTCTCGAAGAGCCTTCTTTCCTTGTGACCTCCTTGATGAAACCTTTGAGTGGGTCTTTGTACTATTGATGGATTAACATCAGCCCAACCATGCTAGCTTATATCATGTGGAGAATCCGTGGAAGAAGTCAGTGTATAGCTTTGAAAGCATCTTTGCTATCGATACATTTCTATCCGATGCATGGTGTAGTCTAGAATCTCCGATAATTGTCCTGCAATGTGAGCATATCCCGAGATTTCTGCTAAAGTAGATCTAGGTTGTTTAGAATATCATGAACTCCCAGTAGGTTCTGGATAGTTACCGAAGACCTCGGAGCGTACCTGCCGGACAAAGGGGTATGATGACTTAAGCTTCGCCCTAAGTTCCCTGCTCGTCCCACGCAACTCATCAAGCGTGGAGGGGTACAAGTAGGTGGATTAGATGGTCGATGTCCACCAGTTCTGTTGTTTCCATTCCCTCTGGGTGATCCAGGACATTCACACCATTTTGACCAGTGGGCCGTGGGGGAGTCTACCGTGGAGAATCTAGCATGAGATTTGTAGTGGTATCTCTGATTGCATTAACTTTGTGCTTCCAACATGAATCTCCCGATGAACTCCAATCATAACTGAGGGAGAGCCTTTTGTCACTTCGGCCAGTAGCCTTCACAATGGGGAATGGTTAAAGACCACCAACTCTGGAAGGTCGTGTGGCAGACTCAACCTAATCCAATGGATTATGGATCGAATGATGAGCATTATTACCTTCTCCTGGCTTCTCACTAGAGGAAACTTCATCAACACCATGACTAGGTGTCATTCGGCTCCTGCTATACATAGAAGTCATTGGCGAATAGCAGCCGCCCATGACTAAATTGAGAGTACTCTGACCTTTAGGTTGTGGTGCTGCATTCTTGTCGATGTGTTTGCCGGTCAAAAATACAGGGCTTGCCGCATTGCTTGGGCATTCTAGCAACATTGGAATGACATGATCCCTAGGCAATGTTAATGATGGGGGTGACGTTCCTTCTTGCTGGTCTCTGGGACAGGCGAGCCTGGGATGGAGGATGACAATAAAGAAGCATCGTGTTCCATGGCACAGATGCATGTGTCCATGTGGAGGTCGGCATCATCGACCAAATCGAACCAGTTCTCCTCATCCCAAATTACTGCCATGATTGCATAGGTGATATTGACAGAAGACTAGAGTGGATAATGCTTGCTGATGAAGAAGACTTTAGGAAGTCAGAACCTTCTTCCCCACGGCGCCAGCTGTCGATGATTCAGTCGCCGATCTTATGAATAGTACGAGAAAGATGGTTGGATTCCTTGGAATAGACCAGTAAGAGAAAGGTGATGATCTTTATTGCTTATAAACTGGTTACAAAGAGTCCTACAAAATAGACTCAACTAGCCCTAATCTATCTTCTTTCCACTACTTGGAAGATTTTGGTTGCCTACCAATTGATCATGTCTTCGAGCAATCGTGTGTTAGTTGTTCATTGTCCTTCTGTACATCTTCTCTCATCAACATTTAAATACCGTTGAAGGGTCTCCAGTTATCTATCTGAGGAGATGTCTCATGGAATCATCGCGTCCGATCAGAGTGGAGGTTGTTGTTAGAGAGAGATATCTGGTGATAACTAACTTTCGGTTATTGTCAGTGGGAGATTATCATGCAGCACAACTGCAAGACAGTTGTTGCCAATATACAGGGCCGACGTTGTGCTGTTTGGGCTGGATAGAGCACATGTCTTATCTGTTGCATGGGAGGAGTCTTCTGGAAGTAGACCATCAAGTTAGTTTATGAACCTTCCAAGCAGAGATGGACCCACTGAGGGGTCAGCCAGGGTTGGCACCCCCACCGCCGGCTAGCCTGTGGGTACCCCCAAGGTAGCAGGAGCAGGAGGTAAAACACGGTTGTCATGCTGAGGCCATACAACGACGCCTTCTTCATGGTTCTGTTCTCGGCCGGCGGCGACCCGAGCATGTCCTGATCTTGATGAGGACATCGGCGAAGGTGTAGGAGACGGCGATGTTGCCAAGCACGAGGCGGACGTTGAAGGCCTTGTCCTTGGGTGAATGATGGCGCCGGCGAGTGTGCCACGGACGTCACCATGAGAGGCCCACTTGGCAGCGCAGAGGCCAAGGCTGATGAAGGAGTAGCCGAAGGAGGTGGCAACGGCGATGACGGAGAGCCAAGCGATGTTGTGCAGGCTCGGCAGCTGTGACAGCAGCAGCTGGAAGAGCCCGAACACCACCATGTACGTGCTCCCCGACGTGTCGTAGTTGCCAGCGCCGAACCCCACCCGGTGGAAGCAGTTCACCCGCTTCACTGCGCTGTAAATGAAAAGTAATTATCTTAAGAAAACCAACTAGTTACAGAATCAATTTGTTTGATTAGTTGATTGTGAATTAACTACACGAGCTAGCACATGCATCACATCAGGTACATGCAACTATGCAAGTGCAACCGTGACGGATACACCTACACGCCAGTTTCATGCATTCGTGCTGCGTCTGCAATGTCGTCCTTGGTTGCAACGGATTCCACCTGGTTTCAGGGGAAGTTATGTATCGTGCTCAAAGCTAGCTAATCATCTGATTCTGACCAATGAAAGCCACATATTCTGCTATCTTTTCGCTGTCTTTTATTTATTATGTAATGATCTGTTGCGTACGTAGTGAACACGAACGCACCATGAGAAAGAAAAAGGATAATCATATCACTACTGATTCATGCACAAACTTGAAGAATATACACCACAATAGAAGTATATCATTCATGAATCTTAAGAAGAGTAAACTTATGCATTGTTGCATGCACGTATAAATTAACTTACATCATCTTGGTGCTTCCGTGAATGCTGACGTTCGTGCGCGACAACCGGGGCAAGTTCTTCGAGCTGCAGGACTTGCTCAAGGCGACGGCGGAGGTGCTCAGTCAGGTGTTGCAGGGTCTACTCAAGGTAACTCGGTATTCAATAAACCGGTGAGCAAGTTCCGTAAGTTTCTTTGAATTTTGATTCTGGATCTGTCACTGTCTCCGAGTGATCTGTTGGTCAGGCAGAATGTATAGTAATTCTTTGATCAGTATACTCAAAAAAAAAATAGTTATGAGAGCTTACAACCATGAGTCTTAGGATCTTAATTAAATATTAAAGCCGTACCCTCGTCCAATTGCGTCTGAATACATCTTCCTGCCTCCTTGCAGAACGTTTTGCCTGTCTTACTGACTAGCTCCAACACTGCACAACTGAACATCTCACAGCTCGCAGACTGTGTTTGCATGAGCACCCAACTCAGCTGAAACCAAAGCTTTCTGTTTTCCGGAAAGGGCGAAAGAAAGAAGTAGCCAAGCTTTCCACCGTATCTCCCTCCCAGCCTTAGGTTTACTTCTTCCAAGGAGATTCGCCACTGAGCTTTACTACAAACATGCAGCACTCGATGCATCTCATGCGTGGGTATTCACAGCGCACTATAAAATTAAATCAGCAGATTCTGCGCTCTCTCGCTCGCCATGCAGCCATGCAGGTGCAGTGTAGATTAATTACTCTATTCAAAGTCGTTTTGAGGTAGTGGTCGTAGTTCAATCGGCAGGCACAGAAATACACACGGGTCGAGCATTCTCCGGTCCTGATGATAGTGTCCATGTGCGGACGCCATTGCCAGCTTCGACGAGGTCAGGGTACTACTAGCATGCATGCATGTGAGAAGCGTTGCCTCATGCATGGAAAGGGTGGGCGCCAAAGCAAAGCTAGCAAAAGGCCGTCCGGTTCCCAGCTTGTGCATGCATGGCATGGCTGCTTTGCTTGCTTGCTTGCTTTTGAGACTACCAAACCAACCATGCTCTCTCGCTCGCTCGCTGCGCGGCCAAACCGCTTTTGAGCGCGCTACAAAACTGTCAGCGTTGTCAATAAAGCAAAGATTCCGAGGCAGAGTTCGATAAGCCGCCCGGCCAGGCCAGCAAAAAGAACGGGAGATGCTCTGATGATCAGAGCTGAGCTGGGAAGCCATGCATGCATGAACAGCACAGGGCCTCAAAATCCTACTAACATACAGTATTGCATACTCGGCCTCCTTTCCCTGGATAACATAGTTATTTCCTGCCATTTCTTCAAAAGCCCTGCGCATTGCCTTCGAGAGAGAGATGCATGCAGCGAGTATAGTGCTGACAAGTCTGCTTTGTACTGCGAAACTTTCCTTTTGGGCGTCCGAAATCTTTTCAATCCCTCTGCCCCTTCTCGCGATCCTGCATTTTGTCAAGCTGGCTACATTAGTGTTTGTAACATTTGATTCCTAGATTTAGCTTTCAGCATCTCTTGAATCAGTTTGGTATTTGGAGATAGAGCTATTATTCTGCCATATCTGATGACTTCTTGATATTACCAAAAAAAATCTTATGACTGATGATTTACATGGGGAGCATCTCACTTGTGCATTGTTTAGCATTTTTCATGTTGAATTTTGAGTTTTATAAATCTAACGTGTACATCTAAGCCAAATTGAAGGTACCGAAAATATTGGATGAAATCAGAATCTCATGCACATTCGATCAGAAAAAAGCTTTTACACAAAAAGTAAATAACATAAAAAATAAAAGAGCCATGGGAGTGATATTCATTTAAACCGTGCTGTGCTACTTTACTCTCTACTCCGACGAAAAATTATGCTTGTAACATGATAATAACAAAATTGTTTATATATATGTCACCGTAAAGTTCCTAGTTTTGAGATATATCGCTACAAAATTTTGTCTTTTAAGATATGACATTGCCAACTTGCGAAAATAAAAATTTTGCCATTATAAATTTTTAAAGACCATAGTGCCCTCCTTCCTCCACTCTCCTTCCCTTCTCCCATTCTAGGGTGGGTTCAAATGGGCTTTGGCTTCCATCCTCGAAGCCGTAAGCGCGGCCAAACACGGTGGCTCACGAAGACAACATTCCCTACTCGCACTCCTCCCTCCCTAGTCCCCCCAGTTCCCCTCGCTCCCTCGCCGCTTCTCTTGCCCCCTCGCAGACCCTCCTCCCTGCTTGCCCTCATTGCTCCACATGGCTCCCCTTGGTGGGCCCCCTCCCCACTCTCCGTGGCACCCCGTCGCCGCCCCCAGCTCCCCCTCGATGGGCCCCATCCACCCCCAGCTCCCCCTCACCAGGCCCCCTTCTAGTCCCCTATCGCCCATTACTGCTCCCTCGATTCCCACCCACTCCCCCTTGCGGACGGCCAGATCTAGGCCGAGATCCCCTGGCCCACCTCCCCCCACCACTCTAGCTCACCCCAGCTCCCCCTCGGTGGGCCCCATCTGCTCCCGGCCCCTCGCCTCCCCGCTCCCTCCCCCTCACCTCACTGTCCGCTCCTCCGGCCCCCCTCGCCGGCCCCTGTCCGCTCCCCCGTCACTCCCTCATCGCTCCCTCGGCCCCCTCGCCGGCCCCTTCACGGTGGCTAGATCCAAGTGGAGATCCTCGGCCACCTCCCCTCACTGCTCTAGCTCCCTTATCCAATCGTAGCTCCTCCCATCTCCACTCGTCGAGGGGGATCTCCTAGTCCATCCCTCTTCTTGGCCTTGGTCGCCTCCCTGGGAACACGCCCGCGTTGGTGACCCCTTCTCTGGACCTGGTAGTGATCCCATCAGAAGTCGGTCCAGTGTCTCCCTATGAGGACATTCCTGCGAGACCTTGTAGGCCACCGTAGTGCCATCGTCGGACCCGTTGCCTCACTCCCTCACTCGCAAACCAGCTTGACCTCGGACATGACCTCCGACACCGGCACCAGCTAACTAAGTCTGTTGGAGGTATGAAGCACGACTCGTGCCCTCTCTGAAGTGCTTGCTACCTCCCTAGTCACCGCGCAAGCCATCATCTAGGCCATTTCACTGGGCTTCATTCGAGCTCTATTAGAGGCCTTCCCTGGCACCAGCACGAATCCCTTGTGCATTTCCTATTAGGTATGGTCTATGCCCATTTACCTCGTTCCATTGCAGATGCCTCCACCACCGGCTTTCTTCATGTAGTTGTTTATGCTAATGCTTTACATGATCTATACCGGTGTGCAGTTTAGTTTTGTGAGAGCTACAACTATTTGTGAATGTTGTGGTCCTGAATGGTACTAAGTTTTGATTTCGTAGGGTTTTAGTAAGTGAGGTCAATTCAAGTAATATCAAATGATAATTTGTTATCCCTATTGCATTCTTCTTGCAGATGTCGTACTGAAATCGAATGCACAAGTTTCTTTGCTTATGGCTTCCCATATTGAATCCACAAGTTTGATGTATATTTACTCTATTATTCTCTTTCGTTTTCAATCGTTAATAAATTGTACTGAGTAGGCTAGGTTGAGCTTCCCTCTAGTGCATGCATGAAACATGCGCATAGACCACAAGCATGTAGAATTCATATTGGGCACACACATGTGGTCACATCTGGACTAGCACATTAGAATTTATGTTTCCATTCAGTGTGGTATGATGCTATCATTGTATGCATAGATAGCTACTGATGTGGTCTTACACCTCGTTCCTTTGCAGATGGACCCTCTGTCGGCCAATTCGAAGATTGGGATGATGAAGCTCATTTGGCCCTCCTTGAGATCTATCATGAGGAGGTCCTAGCCAACAACTGCAATACAACTTGTTTGAATTGGTGAGGCTACCTTAACCACATGTCAAAGTTCAAGGCGTGCACTGGTAGGTGTTACGCGAACAAGCAATTCAAGAACCACTAGGATACCCAGAAGACGATGTACACTAAGTGGCACACGTTGAAGCATAATGCCTCAGGGTTGGGCATCAATCCAATGACTGGCTACATCTCTGTGGACTCTTCTTGGTGGGCACAACAGGAGCTGGTATGGGAAGGCTATTTTTTAGTGCCATATGGTTGTATTGCATGTGGCTTAACAACACCCCACACTTGCTTTGCAGGCCATAGGTTTGGTTAGAAGGTTCCGGATTGCACCACTCCCGCATGAGGTCCTAATGGTACACAAACAAGCATGCCGCCACACCAATAGGTACACATCAATAGCAAATCAGTTTGGATGAAGAGGACGAGCCACCATTCGGGTCCCCCAGTTCCGTCGGCAAAAGGCCCAGCAAGTAGCCTGCTCAAGAGCCGTTCAAAGACTCACGCTCTAGCAAGCGCTCCAAGAGTGACCACACATTGGACTGCATGGAGCGTGTCTGCAAGTACTGCAAGGCTCGATTGGCGACCGCGATAGCGAAGGACAGCCTACGTAACGAGTTCGAGGAGCTCCTTCGCATGGTCATCACCGATGATTTCCCTATGGGCTCGGAGGAGTGGTTTGCTGCTACGCAACAAGGGCAACTATGAAATCTTCAAGGCGATAGCTAGCTCGTAGCTCCAAGGTGAGTGGCTACGCCATGCGTGGGCATACGCATAGTCGAAGTAGTCCGCATCCCTACGTCGAGCTGGTGAGTACCCTCCACTTGTTTATTTCAAGTTGTTGTTCAATAATTTGGGATAGTGTATGTGTGACTTCATTCTAATCGTCTAGTGAGAATTTCCAATATTGGATACGTCCTCGATTGCGTCGGCATGTCTCATTACAATCATGAATTATTCGTTAGTATTGTGCTATTATTACATTGCCATGTTGCTACGTTGTTGCATTGTTGGACTATTCATTGCGTTCCAATTGTACTGTGCTATGATGGATGTTCAATTGTTGAGAAACATGTAGCTCAAATTGGTAATACCATGTATTTCTAATGGCTAGTAGTTTGCATAACTATTGCTATTATGAGGTCCGAGCTGCTGCTATTCGTAGTCCATGCTGCTAGCAGATTGGTTTTACTTTTAGTATTTTGATTACATTCATCGATGATTCATTAGAGCGAATGTCCTTAATGATTAGTTTTAGGAAATATCATTCCCCTATGATCTAGATGAACTTGAGTCATTCTTTAGTACATCGGTATGAGCTCTTGTCAGCATGAGTTGAATTGCAATGTTCGAGACTCAAACTGACAATTATTCTATGGCTACACCTATTTTTCATCACATTTTAGAGATGTTTGCCAAGCTGGGAAAACCAGGTTGCATCACATGCATGTGATAGGAGGCATTATATGTGTGTTGTCCATTGACATTGGTTCTGTTGTGTGTATCAATTACTAGTTCATGCTATGAGTTGATATGTATGTGTTGGTCCTACTAACGCATTGTTTTTGCCATCTTCCTCACTACTTTGGGCACCAATTATCGAGAATTCCACAAGTACTCGAGAATTTCCATCGCTCCGCTCAAAACACTCAGGAATAACAACCATCGCTATCGACTACCGAGAACCATCAAGTATCAACTACTAAGAACCAATTGTTACAACTACCAAGTACCGAGTCCTTCCGACTACGAGTACTATTCCTCCGAACACTGTTTACCAAACACCGCCAGCCAGTCCTACTGCTGGCCTAACACAAGTACTCAAAGTACTTGAAGATAGCAAGAGTTAAAGCACTCGTGTATGACCGGTTCAATATTTGAGGTCAAAATCTATGATTACCTGCCGTGGTCGAAGCAGGACAAAGTCGAAGTCAGACAAGGTCGAGGTCTGTTGTTCGATCTTCCGATGGAACTCGAATGTCATCCGATACTCCTTTGCTACTCGACAACCGTCGATGTCACCTAGCCGATCGAACTGGTCCGAACATCCTTGAAGCAAAGCGTCGTTTGATATTCTGTTGCTGCTTGATAGCCGTTTGATGTCACAGCCGATCGGACTAGTCTGAACATCCTTGAACCAAACTGAAACCACTCGAATATGATTGAAACCACTCGAAGCAGACCAAAACCACTCGGAGTCACTTAGAACTGATCGAAACCACTCGGATTCAAAATCTTTGACTACAATCGACTGAAACTTTCGCAAATACAAATTCCAAAGCAATCCAAATGTCAATTATTCATCATCATTTTATTCACGACCATCCACATGGTCTAACAATCTCCCCCTTGATTAATACATTGACAGCTCCGCAAATGTGTGTGAGAGAATTTGTGGAGGAAAAGAAACCAAAAGTCACAGACCACAAAAAACTCAAAAGGCTCAGAAACTCCCCCTCAATACCTGAAAACAAGTTTTGCAAATTTTCCCAACTCTTAGAAAATTTTCCCCCTTTCTTCTAATCTCTCCCCCTTTGGCAATGAAGTCATAAAGGGCTATACAGGATAATTTTAAAAACAAGAAGTAATGAGAGTAAATCGGAGTGTAGTTGTCATAGGTGTCGTAGTGTAGTTCGAGGATTCCCTGTCATCGGAGTCGGAGCCATAGAAGATGTTGTCAAGTGCATTAGGGGCCTGTATACCTATATTGTCAGGTCTAGTACCAGAATTAGCCTCATGAAAAGTGACCTTATAGGTCTCAACAATTTTGTTAGTTTTTTAGTTGAGTACCCGATAACCCTGAGTGTGAACAGCATACCCAAGAAAGATGCCATCTGAGGATCTAGACTCAAATTTGTCAATATTTCCATGTTTAAGGATGAAGCAATGACATCCAAACACCTTAAGGTGAGAAATACTAGGAGACTTGCTAAAACAAAGCTCATAGGAAGTCTTATGTAATTTATCTCGCAAGAAAACCCTATTCGAAATATAGCAAGCAACCGAAATGGTTTCAGCCCAATACTTTCTAGGAGTAGCATGTTCATTTAACATTGTTCTAGCCATCTTGACCAGGGTTCTATTCTTGCGTTCGACCACACCGTTCTATTGTGGCACTTGAGCTAATGAAAATTGATGATCTAAACCCTTTTCAACACAAAAGTAAGCAAATGATGAGTTCTTGAATTTAGTTCTATTATTACTTCTAATTGCTCTAAGTGCTCCTGAAAGATTATTAGAAAGTCTAAGAGCTAGCTCTTGAAAGTGACCAAAAGCTTTGTCTATAGAGGCCATAAAATACAGTTAAGAGTATCTAGAGTAATCGTCGACAATAACAAGAATATACTATTTACCTCCAATAGACTAAACCCTAGATGGACCTACAGTGCCCACGTGCAATAATTGTCCTAGGGAATTAGTCATTACTTGTGTGAGAGGGGGATGAGATGATGCGACCATCTTACCATGTCGACAAGGTGAACAGACTAGATCCATTGACTTTTTAAACTTAAGATTAGGAATTCCTCTAACCAGATTCATATTATTAAGCTGAGCTAGATGATCAAAGCTAATATGATCTAATCTACGGTGCCAAAAGAATAGATCATTAGAGTCTGATGAAATAAGACACCTAAGATCAGAAGATGCTGAATATGAAAAATCACCCTTAAACAAGCGGCCAACTCAACTAATTTTGCAAACAAGATCACTAGATGAATCTAAGATATAACATGAATGCTTTTTAAAGTTCACCTCAAGATTATCATATACCAATTGTGAAACTGAAAGCAGATTATAGCTCAACTTACTAACTAGAGCGACATCCTTTAAGACGAACTTATCGTTGACGTGCACAGTGCCTATAGCCATAATTCATCCTTGAGAGTTGTCCCCAAAAGTGATCATCTCGTAACCGGGGGCACGAGTGAGGGAGGAGAACCATCGTGAATCTCCAGTCATGTGGCAAGAGCAGCCGCAGTCGATGAACCATATATTCTCCTTCCTATTGCGATGAGCCTACAGAGCCCAAACAGTCATCGATATCTTAGTACTAGAGTTAGTCAATAAAGATTTAGGTATCCAGTACTGAGATACTCGATGAACAGGAGCAAAAGTATGCATTGATGAAGATTTAAGTGAAGTATTAGCATTTGATATAGTTTGACTAGTCGGTTGTTGAAAAGCAGGTTCGACCATGAAGCAGTTTGACCTTCTCAGAAGGGGTGGTCTTACAACCGATCGGTCGGATCATATGGATGACACTGGTCGAAAATAATTTTACCAACTACATAACAAGGGTCTAGTCTAGCCATTGACTAGTCTAAACAAGCAGAAAACGCTGGTCGGAGGTCTTTTGTGACGCTGGTCCAACCGTGGGAATCAACTTGTCAAAAATCTCGTTCTACCACTACCACTCTGGTCCGTCCATGAGAACCAACCGGTCGAGCACCTGATCCAGCCACACTGATTCGACCACAAGAAGCAACTGGTCAAAAATGTTTTTTTATCCTGTCTTTCTTTTCTTTCTTTCCTTTTCTAAAGCAAAATTGAACCAAGTGGCCGTCTTTACCACAAATGAGTGCATTGATACTTGACTTGATAAGTGGCCATATCGGACAACTTAACAACACTTGGTTTGGTAGAGTATTCTTTTGTAAAACCAGCATATCTGAAAATAACTTGTTTTGATTCTGATTCTACTTCAAATTTTCCCTGGTTCGAGTACCTTAGATACTTTAGGAGGATTATTCCTAGCATGTTCAATAACATTAAATCCTAGACCACAATTTTTCACACTAGTTCTCGACTCGTCTAGAATTATATTCAAATACTTCTTGCTAAAAGAAAACCTCTCTAAAGTGTTTTTAAGGTACTCGTTTTCCTTAGACAGAGTGGAACAAGATGAGCATTTAATAGATTCATTTACAATTTCCTTGGAAGCACTAGACTGAACCAATTTCTCCTTTTTAGTAAAATCATTAAGTTATCTAGTCAAAAGTTCTATTTCAGTGTTAAGCTTGGGACAATTAGAGCAAAAAAAGTCTCATGGTAAAGCATTTGTTGAATTGACTCCTGAGATGACTTAAGCCTAGTCTAAAACAAATCACACTTAGAGCAAGTTTTAGATTGAGCAGAAGAACTAGACTTGACCTTTTCAATTTTGACTTTTGCAAGTTTCAGCTTGTCATCACAAGAGTTGTGTGCTACTTTTAATTCATCAAGTTTAGTAGTTACATCACTTAGTTGAACGAAGGTTGATGCATTTATTTTTCTTGCAGACTCCAATTCAAAATGTAAAACTTGACAGGACTCACAAGATTCATCATCATAAAGAGAAGCTCTAAGTCAATGAATTTTAGAGTTTAAGTTCTCAACAACAAGATCATGACTTTTAATTTTCTTTTTGTAATTCTTGAGCACTTATGTCAATCACTTGCAGATTCGACATCGCTCAAATCAGTCTCCTCAAGTGTTGAGAGTACCTTGTTGACCACCTTACGATAATTATGCTTCTTGCTTGAGGTAGTCTTGAACCGAAGTCAACGAGTTGGTGCCTCGTCGTCATCGACCTCCTTGCTCTTTAGTTTGAGGCAGTTAAACTTAATATGATTAAGTTCACCACATTCATAGCATCTAACAGGACCTCCTCTCTGTCTCATTTTGACGTTATTTATTGCCTTTGTCACCATGTTGGAGAGAAGAACAAGCTGCTCTTCTGGTATCTCCTCTACCTATTCATCTGAAATCGAGCACAAAGCAGACATAGAGACACGAGGGACTAGATGAACCATCAGCTTGATTAGTCACTAAACCCAAGGAATTAGTCTTGTTTATCTTGGACAAAATATCAATCTCATGTATCTTCATCTTGGAATAAAGATCATTCAACGTGAGAGTTTCCATGCTAATAGAATGATTGATGGTAGTGACTAACACACTCCAAACAGACATATCCTGAGAATTTAAAATTTATCGTCCATTGTTAGAATCAGTGTATGTGACACCCACCAATTGCAAATCACTAATAATCTTATTGAAGCAATCGAAAGAGCATCTACTGATTCTTCAGGATTCATCTCAAATTTAGAATACTCCTTTTTGAATTGATTTTAATGCACACCCTTAATAGACTTTGATCCTTCATGGTAATCGGTTAGAGTAAACCACATTTTATTTGCAGATTTAAGATGAGCAATTTTGACAAACTTGTTTCTACTTAGACCTTGCAATAAAATATTTCTAGCCTAAACATTAACCTCTACATCAACAATATTTTCAATGGTAATGACATATGCACTTTATATGAATTTTTAACTTTTTGCCAAATAGCATTACCTTACGCTTGTAGAAAGACTACCATCAAAAAATGGTGGCTTACTAGACAACCGATGCCGATATGACGCCATTGCAATCTTACTCTGATACCACTTGTAGGGTCGTATGGTGCAATCAGAGAGGGTGAATGATTGCCTTTGCTTCTTCAAATCTCTCTGTAGTCGATGGCGAAATTTGACCGCTCAAACAAACACTTATTGCATAGCTTTGCTCGCAGTCGTATGCTTTACCAAAACAACAATCACCAGAAATCATGATCCAGATTGATTCAAGAACTTCTTTATTGCTGAATTTTGTGGAGTTACAAAGTGCCCTCACAAGCACCCCTAAAACCCTAGCACCAAAAAGCCTCACAAAGCCTCATGGCTAAAATCCTTAGCCTGCCTTTACTTTTATATGCTAGAGCCCAAAACCATGTTTGACTTAAACATGAACATAGAATCTTACCTCTATCTCAAATTAAGGGACCCGAAACCCTTCCATACACGAGTTTTCATTCAAACTCTTAATAGTTTCCATTATGAACTTCATCCACAACTCCTAACATAATATGTGATGAAGCCTCTAGGATCAAACCTCCCGTATCTTCATCACGCCTCATCAACTTCCATGTCGAAACCTCTAGGACTGCACCGCCTGTAGCTTCTCCACGCATCACCACCTTCGATCTCCATGTGCTCCAGCGTTAGCTCGACCATCCCACATGACATCTCGGCAGTCTGGACCTCAGATTACCCCCTCCTAGTCCCAGTCCTCCTCGTCATCGACCATGATCATCTTCGCACTCACCTGCGCATGCAAAGACCAAAGAAATATTTTTCTGGCACAAGTTCTTCCTAACTAGACTGTCATTAGTGCATATACGTAAACCACACCTTTCACCATCCATCATCAATAACTAGGCCATCCACGACCACAATTTCCATCGCCATCCAAAACTTAGCCTCAGACAACATATTATGACGCTAGCTCAACGAATACTCGAAAACCTCAAGTACTCGGGAATTCCCATCGCTTCGCTCAAAATACTTGGGAATAACAACCATCGCTATCGACTACCAAGAACCATCGAGTTCCAACTATCAAGAACGAATCGCTACAACTACCAAGTACCAAGTCCTTCCGACTATGAGTACCGTTCCTCCAAATACTATTTACCGATCACCGCCAGCCAGTCGTACCACTAGTCTAATACGAGTACTCGAAGTACTCAAAGATAGCAAGAGTTAAAGCACTCGTCTACGACCGGTTCACTATTTGAGGTCAAAATCTATGATTACCTACTGTAGTCGTTTTGCCATGGTCAAAGCTGGACGTAGTCGAAGTCAAATATGGTCAAAGTCTGCTGTTCGATCTTCGATGATACTCAAATGTCATTCGATACTCCTTCGCTACTCGACAACCATCCGATGTAACTTAGCCAATTGGACTGGTCCGAACATTCTTGAAGCAGAGCATCGTCTAATATTCGGTTGCTGCTCAACAGCCTTCTGATGTCACTTAGCCAATTGGACTGGTCCGAACATCCTTGAAGTAGACTGAAACCACTTGAACGTGATTGAAACCACTCGAAGTAGACCAAAACCATTGAGAGTCATTCAGAACTGATCGAAACCACTCGAATTCAAAATCTTTGGCTACAATCGACCGAACCTTTCGCAAAAGCAAATTCCAAAGCAATCCAATATCAATTATTCATTATCATTTTAGTTATAACCATCCACATGGTCTAACAACCTAACAAATTATGTAGTTGCTTGCGCATTTATGCCAAAGCCATCCCTGAACTTGTAACATGATATTTGAGGGAAAAGGTTGCTATCATATACAATTTTACTTCGCAAATCTAAAAAGAAAGGAGCTTAATTAAAACATGAGAGCATTGTGCTTGTCTTCTTGTGTGAACATTTACCTTTGAGTATCTATCCCAACTTTTGTGAGTAACATGTAAGATAAACAAAGCTGCCTTTCTGTCATGGACACCACCAAATTGGCACATTCTTCTTTTAATTTCTCAGGAGGCTTGTCACGAACCTGGGTCAAAACGGTCAAAGTCAATTGTCAACTCACCACCCCATGCCTTTCCCCCCACATGGAATATGCAAAAGAAAGGAAAAGGTAGATTAGGCTAGAGTCTTTTCATGGCGAGAGCATCTGATTCTACATGCAACTCAATGCTGCTTGAATTCGGTACGCGCCCACAACTGCAATGTGTGCGTGGTTTCGTCCAACCTAAGAAAAATAAATAAATAGTAACAAAGAAAAAGATTAATGAAAAGAAAAACTCAACAAGGAAAGGATCTTTTGATGTGCCTCAAAACCGGCATGAGTTGCATCATGTTTCACGAATGAATACTAAAGATTTTCAATGCTGACACTGTCCTGGGTTTCTTATGGCACATCAAGCTTAAGATCTAGGAAGGAGGATGCTGCAAGCAGACTGCAGAGAGCATCAGCCTTCAGATCCTGTACATTGATGCAGCAAGAGATGCAGAGATCACCTGCAAAAGATGCAGACAGAGGCTGCAGAAGAAGGGGGATGTAAACAACTCCAAACAAAGGAGATCCTCTCCTTGAAAGGAGGGTAACCAGGATTGCTGCAAAAGGAAGAACCCCTATTGGATTCTCTCTCTCTCTCTCGTTGTCCATGCAATTATAGCCCCATGATTTCACTTCCCAACAACACAGCAACAGTATCCTACTTTTGCTAATTCTTTCTTTTGTTTATGTTAAGTATAGTACTTCTCCTTCACTTTATAAAAACAAATCATTTTAGACATCGATATGGTCTCCAAAATACAACTACAAATATGATTTTAATATATCTAATTTAAATATTTAAAAAGATATTGATAGTCAAAGTTTCTAAAATTTGATTGCACATATTTCAAAATGAATTGTTTTTGTGAATTAAAGGAAGCAAGTGTGTGCCCAAAAGGTTAACATGGGCTCAACACTTGGCTTGCTCTTGTCACGAGGTGGATCTCGGCTGTGTTCTTTCCCTACTGCTATGCCCTGCACTGCCGCTGCGTCGATGCATGCCATGCCATGCACGCAGCAACAAAGGTGATTTGGGTCTTGGCTTTGGAGAGGGAACTACTACTAACTTTTTATTACTATTATAAAAGAATAAATTGATGGCTATATGTCTCTTCTCCTCCAACCGTCCCATTTTCAATTCCCATCACTCTCCACTTTTTAACTGATCCGAGTAGCGCTCTTCTATAGTATGATTCTTTATATATTCAATAAATTTTGTTGCAATGTACGAGTTTGTGACTAGGAAGGAAAGAAGTTGGCCTCAAACCTCTGTCATCAAGGTAACGAAAACATGGAAATTGCCCGCAGGCCACATGTAATGGACCGATTAAAAAAAAGAGTTATGCAGCTTGTTCAGAAAAATAAAAACGTTTCTTTGTTCATTTTTGTTACCTTCAGATTCTAAACATAAATTTTACCAGTATACTGTGCAACGCAAAAACCGAATATTTTCTCGAAAATCCTGTTTTTTTTTTTGTGGAATGAATGCCACAAGAATAGTAGTATCCGTTGCTTTCTGCGAGATAATTTTGAAAACAAAAAAGGAGAGAGAATGCCACTGCCATTGGGCAAGGCAGAATCATCCTTCTAAGATAATCAAGGAAAAAAAGGGCAGAATCTTGGAAAAGCCTTTGCACTGCACGGTCCCCGGGTTCGCCGGAAGATAGCTGTCGACTTTATCTGGAGCAAGCGAGCGAGATCGTATCGTCGCTCGCTTTTCCTTGTGCGTGGATCGCATGAGGTTAGTAGGATACTCTTCGCGAGCCCCCCCGGTTGATCGAATTTTTAAGGGGAAAAGCGAGCTGTTCGTCCGGTTTTGGCTTTAGGATTTCCTTCTTTCCACAGAGGCACGGGAACCGATGCAACTCCTGCAGTTTTTTTTTATTTTGAAAGGTTATTTACAGCTGGATATACTTTGTAAACAAATCTTAGCCTTTAAGTGCACGAGAACTGATGATCGTGTTTCAAACGAAGGAAGTTTGGTTGAGTATATTATGGTACGAGGAATTGACTACTAGCCCATTACCATTTTAAGATGGGCAAGACGGCCCACACCGGCCGGTTACATAGGCCCATTATAGATGCCCAACAGCCGACGCAGCAGCCTTCTGGGCCGTGAGAGTTTCAGCTATATATTGTTTTCTTGTTGAAGTATTACCATCTTTTTCTATGATAGCTTAAGCTTTTTGGTTAACTGGTTGGTGTATAAAATTTAATATGATATCAAAATTAAGAGGTGTTGAATTTGAGACCTAGCTGGCACAACTTTAAGGAAAATAACACTTTGCTTGAGGGTGCATAAATGTAAAGGGGAGTATAGTACCATGTTTCCTTAGCAGCTCAAACTTTTAGGTAAATCAATTATTACATAAAACTCAATATTTCTCATAATTGCATTGAGCCCAGCAATTTATCATCTCTCCTTTCCCTTTTTATTCGGGAATAGTGCTTCTACGTTCTGCATTTGGTTCGGACGTTAAGATTGAAGAACTAGGTTAGCTAACCTTAATCTTGGTAGATTAACTTAACTCACTTTTATATTTGATTACTAATCTAGTTAATAGAAAAGGTTGCCCGGCTAGATTAGGTAGGTCAGCTATAGAAAAAAAAAACTCGAGAGAGCTAACTGTGGTCGGGTAGCTTATTCCACTCTTTTTTTAGGTTAGCTTTACCCTGTCTAACCCTATCGGCTACTATAGTGGTTGATCGGTTAAACCACTAACCACCTCTTAACTTTGAAGCAAATGCAACCTTGAAAAGCACAAAATTTAAAGGACGTTAAGAGCTTGATTTGCAACTGCCACTAATCCACTGCTACCTGGTACTTCTTTTGGATTTCCCATTGCAAACTATATTATATTATTATTAATATTGTAAGGATCTTTCATCCCTAGCTAAAGTCTTCTTTCGGATTTCCCATTGCAAACTATATTTATATGGTTATTGATGGATCGTAAGGGTCTTTTCATCTCTAAAAATCACTACCAGAAAGCAAAGATTTCGTGAGAGTGCGAAACAGGTCACGAAATAAGGTTTTACTCTCACGAAAATAATACGTGACGGTAGACCGTCACGCATCAACTCTCATGGTATTAGACCCACGAAAAAACCATTTTCATGAGAGTTCACTGCCATGAATTATTTTCATGGCGGGAGTTCGTGACGGCCACCCTCATGAAAATAACGTTGTCGTCAAGTTTAGTTTGCATCAGTGTTTTCATGACGGTTTTTTGTGGTATTTCGTGAGAGCTACCGTCATGAAATGAATTTCGTGAGAGTTCGGTATTTCGTGAGAGTCACTGTCATGAAATGAATTTAGTGAGAGTTTGATATTTCGTGAGAGCCACCGTCATGAAATAAATTTCGTGAGCGTTCCAATAACTCACAGGAAATATAGTATTTCATGAGAGGAGCACACCACCACGAAAAATATAGTATTTCATGAGAAGAGCCACCGTCATGAAATAATTTTCTACACCGTCACGAACACTTATTTCGTGAGAGTATAAACTGCCATGAAAATTACCCAACAGGAGCATCTCAAACCAAATTCCAAATGCACACATATGATCCAAATGTCAATCCAACATACAAATACAATAAATTCCAATACATGCATATATGCAACTGATTCCAATCCCAATATATTCCAACTTCATCTAATTGTCCAACCATTACACTAAAAGGCTATACTAGCTCATAGTCCTAACCATCCAACATAATAAGTTTCAGCACATAGTCCTAGCCATCCAACATAATAAGTTCCAGCACATAGTCCTAGCCATCCAATATAATAAGTTCCAGCACATACTTAGTACAACACCAAAGGTTTTGTTTAAACCAAGGGTGGCTAGTTAGCAAAAGAAGACAAAAGGTTAGCAATGGTCGGGTTTCAATCACATCCATTGCATCGCTTATCACCGATATCAGCCCCATTGGCATCATCGCCATCCTCTTCTTCATGGTCGCTACTTATGTTGCCATCTTCACCGCCTCTCAAATCATCACTAATATCATCTTCATCAAAGTCATCACAGATATCGTTGTCATCATCATAGCTGTTACTGTCATCCATCTCATTGTAGTCATCGTCATCATCATCAGTGACTATGTCATTGGCATTGCTAAGTATTTCAAGTGAGTTAGTGGCAGCATGTGATGATGCAGATACCAAAAAGATCAAGTATGTTTGAAATGTTTGATCTTCAAGTAAAAAGAGATTATCTGATGGGCTCATGTTTTTTTTGTAGAGTGCTAACTATTTATGTGAAAAACTAGGCTCACGTTTGGTGAATAGTACCACATTTACCTGATGACGACGGGCATCAAGATTTGCTAGACGGTTCATTAGATCAGCAGGTGGTTGCTTCTTAAGATCTTCATAAATTCTCTGAAAATTTTGATGTGTAAGCACATGAGATCAATGCATATGATCAATAAGTTGTTACATGAAAAGGAATATTTATTACCGAAGATAAGCTCACGATTAACACCATTTTCCTCAATGAGAATCTCATTATTCTCATTCAATTTATTATTTGTTTGTTCCAAGGCATCATTCCTCTCCTTCAATCGCTCATATTCATGTACCATGCATTGATAAGCAGCGGTGCTTGCTGAAGAACAATGGGATTTAGTTGTTGCTGCAAGTGCTTGCTTATCCACACAACCATCGACTATTGGCACTCTGCCATGGGCCATTCCATGTTCCATGACATACAATGCTTGTACATCCAGATCTTTTGAATTCTCGGTAGCTGTGTTCTTGTCTCTGTAGTTATCCCGAAACAAAATACGAGCATTGATATGTAGTAAGAAATAGCAGAGAGAGAGAGCATAGCATGGATGGCATAGTTCATCGAGGCAATAGTGTACAGCATAGTAGCCACAATGGTGGTGCTCAACGTTAGTGTAGATGCCTTCTATTCATTATAATGGCCTAGAGGAAGACAAATAAATCTGCGGGTACGCTCGATTAGTTGGTAGCCAACGAACACAGTTGCACTTGCACAAACATGCTAGCTACCACATGGAAACTAGCCTACATATAAGGTAAACAATTGTCTAGTACTTGTTCAGACTTCAGAGCTCCCCATTTCCATGCAGATAGTTGCACGCCATTAGACTTGAGGCGGCTTGACCGATGGTGGTGACTTTGACTTAATATATTTCTTTTCTTACGGGCTAGGAAATTAAAGATATAGGGTAACAATTAGACGACCTAATTTGTCACGATGCGCAAAGTCAAAACAGGCTTGTGAATTGGGAATTTGCTGCTCGTTCCATCACATCACTAGAAATTATGGATGATCACGGATGCATGGAGCAATAAACGAATCGGAATGGACCAATGATTCTTAGTTTTAGCTTATGGAACTCATCGGCAATAAGCAGCAATCTTTTTTAGCCCTCGATGACGACTCTGTATCTAGATAGGATCATGTACTATGAGAAAATATGTAGCATGGATATATATAAAAGAGACTTTTCAGCAAGGATGACATAACTAATGACATTGTAACCAATCAGAATTATTGATGACTTGAAGTCACAAATCCCAAATCAATTTTACATGACTGATTTGTATCTAACAATGGCTGTTTATAATCTTTAACATTTGTTTTTCTTTTCGAATGCATAACTAATGACATATATTGGGTGAAATACATACCAAACGCTTTTGTGCTCTCCGACTGGGAATGGGAGCGCTTTTTCCAGTGCTGTCCACTTTTTTGAATCCAGACTTCATTACAACATATGTGTTCACAGTGCCAGCTTTCTCAGGGCCAAATTTATATTCCTACAAGACCACCCAAGTGAATTTCCTAATCTTTGAAAACTGTGATTTCATACAAGACCACGAAAGGACAAGGATTTCATACCAGCAATTGTTGTGTCTCTCCAAATGGCCTCGAACCTCCTGCATTGCAGCGGCATCTTGGACTTTAGGCGTGAAGCTTGAGCTACCTTCCTCTTTTCCATGTACCTCTCACTTGTCCAATACTTTGACAGAAAGTTCCAAGCATCTTGAGCACACCAATCTAGCTTGCTGTTTATGTATTCTTCTTATGTAAGATGTATGGTGCGTGCTTGATTGTCATCGCATTTTGCATGAATCTTAACAGCATCCAAACGAATTTGATATATCAAATCAGAAACTCTTTTCACTAGATACACATCCAAATTACGGTCAGCTTTTCTCACATCAGCTCGAGTTACCTTGAACACTCTCTACATACGTAAAAGAGGAAAAGTCAGGTATTTCAAGTCAAATAGTAGAGGGAAAAAAGGTACATGATGGCTAGTTTCATTACCCAGAATTCACACTTGACTAGTTTGGCATATGTTATTCCAGAGACATCCTTTTTGCAGTAATAATCATGCCATGACATTGCTGCCCGTTTTTCAACAAGCCTGCCTTCCTCATCACGGATGTAGACCATACCCGGGAATAGCCATCTGATAATAACTCCAACTTGTGAACCATACTTGTAGTCTCTAGGGTTGTAGTTCACATAGCTGAATTGACTGAAACAAAGAATATAGCATGTCAGGTTGCAAAGTACAGGACTTGTTATAGTACTATAGGGCATTTGATTGTCCATATATACACTTAAATATTAATGTGCTTTGTTCATAGTATGCACATCATGTTATTTTGGACTTATTTTTGCTTCTATTTTTATGCCCTGTATGGCGATAGCCGATAAGCATAATTCATAAATAATCATATGACAAGTCCTGTACTTTGCAGGCTTACACACATACATGGACAAAGAATCTAATTGACTGAATATCATGCAGAATAGTATATAGGTGATATGACTAGCAAAATAACGGCATAATATTGAACGAACATATATTACCGGGTACCCACAGGCTTCAGCATAACCTTCTCATTATGTGGAGGCACTCTCAATTGCGTCAAATTTTTTCCTCGCCCTCTTGCCTTTTTTGGAGGTTCGTCCCTAACCACTAAAGAGCCACTTGCACCATCGTTGGAGTCAAGAGAACCACCGGTGCTCATTTGTGTGTCGATCGATCATCGACTCTTTGAGAGTTGACAATGCCAACATCGCATTGGTTCCTTGAGAGTTCCCACTAGTGGGTCTTTGAGAGTTGGCAATGCCACCATCGCAATGGTCCTTGAGAGAGTTCCCACCATCGCAATGGTCCCTTGAGAGTTCCCACGGTGGGTCTTTGAGAGTTGGCGGTGCCACCATCAGCAATGGTCCTTGAGAGTTCCCACTGGTGGGTCTTTGAGAATTGCCATTGCCACCATCAGGATTGGTCCCTTGGGAGTTCCCACAGGTGGCTGAGCATGGCCTTTTTTTTTGCAAGCCCTCTGTGTCGAAGCCCGTACATGTCCTGCATTATTACAAAATGTAGATTAAAGAGCACATATTTTAGAGGAACAACACAAATATAATAAATGAAACATGAATGTTAGATGAAAAGAGCACATATTTTAGAGGAACAACACAAATACAATAAATGAAACCTGAATGGTAGATGAAAAGAGCACATATTTTAGAGGAACAACACAAATACAATAAATGAAAATTGAATGTTAGATGATAATGCATTCAGCAACACATATAACTTCTAGTAGAGGTAGTAAACATTCAGCAGTACATTACTTCTAGGAGCAGTACACTTAGTAGTACAACCAAATTTATTTGAAGAAAACAATAATCTAAAAATCATCTGGGTCATTAGGTGCATATTCAGGCATATCATCTTGGTCATCTTCTCCATCTCCATCAGTCTCCAGATCATCCCTATCTTCATCTTGACCTTCAATATTCAATTCGGCCAAAAATTCGAGATCAGCTGGATTGGTTATCTCATCAGAGACAACTGGAACTATGTTGTCTAGGTCGGCCCCTAAATCAATGACAAAAGAGCACGACACCCATCCTCTTGATAGAACGACACTACATTGGCCCATTAGGAGGATCGAGTCATCATTGGTGTCATTCGCCGGAATATAGTTCCGTGGAGACACAATATATACAACCCACCAATCCATTAGATCAGATTTTTGTCATTGCATGCATAAGGCAAATAATAGACTAGTTTGACTTGACTCGCCATTACAAATGGTTCAAACACTACAAGTCTAGAAGAATGCTTGATCTCCACCAATCCTAAATTTTCAGTACGCCTTGTTCCATTTGGTGTGGGATCAAACCAGCAACAATCAAACAACACCATCTCTAGCTGCAAGTGTCCTTCCCATTTTATTTTTATGATGTTTTTAATAATACCATGATACTCCAACTCGTTGTCGTTTTCATCAATACAGGGAACACAAACTCCGCTATTAACTATGGTTAATCTGGGTTTTGTTCTTTCATACTCTTCCGAACGAAATCTATACCCATTCACATCGTAAACCCCATAGCTGGTTACCATTCTGCGAAAACCAAATGATATTTGATGCAACGCACTATCAATAATAGGATTCTGCAAGCACTGCATGTCCACAGTAGTAACAGTGTGTTAGTTTTAGGAGTATACAAAGTTAATACATTAAGTTAATGTGAATTAGGAGTATTCAAGAAGATTACTTCTTCTTTGAACCAATCAAAGAAGTTAGGACCATCTTGCCCACTACTGTTTTTCCATCCTTTCAACCTTAACTCATGAGTGGTGAGTCTTGCTCTACTGACTCTTCCAATGTTCCTTATCAAATTTTCTAAGGGCCAAAAATAGGTTAGCAATTGTCAACAAACTAGATACAAAATATACTAGGACTCAAGGTTGAACATGCACGTGCTCAAGAATTCATCCATCTCCGGCATGTTTGTCAAAATGTATAAAAGCACCTCATACTTCTCTTTTGGCAGCTCATGAACACCCCGAGGGCTCATGTAACGGCCAGGGACTTGAAAAAGTCCAAGGTCGCATGAACTTTTGAAGGTAGCAGCACCATCATCATAGCGAGGAATCTTGTTTCTAATTGACCGAGCTTGGGACCTAAAAAAGAGAGTGAGGAAATTTGTTGCCTCCTCGACTAATTGAGCCTCAACAATGCAGCCCTCAACACGTGCCTTATTTTGTACTTTGGCTTTAAGTTTTTGGATTTTCCTACATGAACCGAATAAAGCATTAAGAGAAGGTTATTTTTGCTAAAGACTTAGTACAGCAAGTTATGTTTTTTACCTCTCATATGGATAATTCCAACGGGATTGCACAGGGCCTCCTAGTCGAGCCTCACGAGGAAGATGGATTATTAGATGTTGCATAGGATTGAAGAAACCAGGAGGAAATATCTTCTCCAGTTTGCAAATAAGAACAACAACTTGCTGCTCTAATGAACATACGGTATCCTTGCTCAACTCTTTGGCACACAATTGCTTATATAGAAAGCTAAGCTCAGCCAAACACAACCATATGCTATTCGGAAGAAATCCACGGAATGCAACAGGGAGTAAGCGCTCCATGATATGTGGTAATCATGGCTCTTTAGGCCTAAGATCTTCTTTTGTGACAAGTTAACCCCTCTTCTAATGTTGGCTGCGTAGCCATCAGGAAACTTAAGTTCTTGAAACCATTTAAGAATTTTTTGCTTGTCATTCTTATCAATGCAAAATGGGGCTCGTGGTCTGTCCCACTTCCCATTTGCCTTCAACTTCAAATGTTGTGATGGACGATTGCAAATATCAGCTAAATCTTTCCTTGCCTTGGCATTATCCTTAGTCTTATCTCAGTACATCAAGCAAGTATTCCATATAACTTCAGCTACATTTCTCTCATTGTGCATCACATCAATGTTGTGTGGCAGCAACAATTTATGAAAATATGGAAGTTGCCAAAGGCCACAAACATGGGTCCAATTGTGCAATGTACCATAGTTTTTCTTGTCACCTACGAATTTGCTCATTTGGGCAAAGATTTCCTCCCCTGTTAAAAGCCTTGGAGCCTCATCAAGAACCACTGTGTCCTTACGAAATGCATTATTTTGGAATCTGAATTCATGGTCTATAGGTAAGAAACGTCTATGGCAATTAAACCAGCAAGCCTTGTGACCATGACGAAGTGTAAATGCCTTACTATCACTTAAGTACACTGAACATGCAAGCCTACCATGTGTGCTCCATCCAGCAAAGTTGCCATAAGCAGGGAAATCATGGACTGACCATAGATAGGCTGCTCGCATTTTAAAAGTTTTCTTGAGTGAAGCATCCCAAGTGTCTACCCCTTCCCACAAACTCACTAATTCATCAATTAAAGGTTGCATTAGAATGCCTAGTTTCTTTCCAGGATGTTCAGGACCTGGGACCACAAGGGAAAGAAATATGTACTATGATTTCATGATTGTGCATGGTGGAAAATTCAATGGGGTAACAAACACTGGCCAACAAGAGTACGGTGCTGCCATGAAACCAAAGGGGGTAAAACCATCTGTTGCAAAAGCAAGACGCACATTTCTAGGGTCACTAGCAAAGGCTGGAAAGTCTTCGTCAAACTTTGGCCACGCTTCTCCATCACAAGGGTGCACCATTTTGCCGGAAGTGCATGGCTTGTGAGACCGCAATAGCTTTGCCGTGTTCTTATGCAAATATAACCTCTGCAGCCTATCTGTGATGGGAAGGTACCGCAACACTTTACGTGGCACTCGGCTATTACCTTCTTCATAGCGAGACATACCACAAACATCACACTTGTCTTTACTTTGATTATCTTTGTAGTAAAGCATGCAGTTATTATAATAAACATCAATTTTGACATATGCCATACCAAGACCCTCAAATAGCTTCTTTGACTGATAGAAGTCCTTGGGCAACTTAGATTCTCGAGGCAATAGTTCATGGATTAATTCTAAGTTTGCCTTAAAGTGTGCAATTGACATGTTATACTGTGCTTTCAATGCTAGCAGACGTGCCATACCAGATAGGGATGAGTGTGATGTATTCTCATGTACTAATTGATCAACGTTTTGTACCATCCTATAAAAAGCTCGAGCATAGGCGGTGGCTGCTCATCAATTGGTGGTGGATGGTCACCAACTAGGCTAGCTAACATTTCATCCATGTGGTCGGTTTAGACAAAATTCTCATCATGTCCACCTTCAACATAGGTCTTGTCAAGTCCTCACCATGTCTTGTCCATATTCGTAGTCTTCCTTAAAGCCAACTCTACACAAGTGCATCTCTACCGTAAACCTTTTGTGCCTAACAGAACTACGACATACTGGTTGGTGTTGTCTATTGTAACATCCTAAAATTTTATTTGCCTTTTATTGTTTTTCTGGAGTTTATTTGGATTTTATTTCAAAATCTAAAGCAAGAAAATGTATCTAAAATATTTTATTAAAGCTAAAAAGAGTTTAGTTTAATTTTCCTAACCTTCCTAAATTTTTTCAGAATTTTCTGGAATTAAAAATCAATTTTAAAATGTTAAAAAGTATTTTATAAAATTATTAAATGAAAAATCTGAAATTAAAATTATTTTTCCTAAGTCTAAAATGCCTCCAGGAATTTTTAGGAATTTTCCTAGAATTTTTGGGCCTTAAATATTAATTTTTAAGGGTTATAGAGTTATCTAGCCTTTCTGGAAATTAAAACAAAAATTAAAATCCAAAATCCCTCGGGCTGACACGTGGCACAGCCGGATCGCGTCCGCCCCGCCGGCCGATCTAATCTGGGCCGTCCCCATCCACTTACCCCTTCGGGTTGGATCCAACGGCCGATCCCCTTTATTGCACACGTGGCTCACATCCGGCCGTCCGCCTCTCTCCCTCATCTCTCTCTCTCTCGACATGCGGGCCGCCCCGTCGCCTCCTTCCCCACCTCCTTCTTCCTCCTCCGCGGCCGCCATTAACGCCATAACCGAGCGTTTAAAGCTTCGTTACCCTCCTTGACCGGCTATTGATGCCATTAGTGGCCCTTAAGCCCGCGCTAGTAATGCGCCCACCTCCGCCTGTTTCCGTCGGCTTAAGCCCTCCTCGCCGTTATGCGGCCGTTTCTAAAATCCTTAACTCCGCGAGCCGTTACCTCCTCCCGCGCCTATAAAGCCCCTTCCTCGAGCCGTCCTCCTCCTTTGCCTCCCGTGCGCCACCGCCTCTTTTCCCCTCCTCCCGAGCCGAATCGGCCTCGACCCGTGCTTCCCGTCCGCTGTCGTGGCGAGCTCGGCGAGGAATCGCCGTCGCTCCGATCCTCCGCGCCGCGCCGACGCCGCGTGACCCCGTGCGCGGCGACCATCTTCCCACCTCCACCGGCGGCGTCACGGAGCCGTCGACGCCGAAGACCTGCTGCGCCGCCCGCCAACCTCGCCGCCGACCCCTTCCCGCGCCCCGAACCCGTGCGCGGTGAGCACGAATCCCGCCTCCCCTCTCGCTTTGCGCGTCACCGCCGCCGCTGAAGCGCCGGAGCCGGCGAGCCGCCGCCGTCGCCGCCGCCGGCCGGCGCGCCGCCGTCGACGCGCGCCCCACGCGTGGCGAGCCGCGTGGCGCCGCGTGGCCGCCATCAGCGCTGGCGCCACTCTCTCCTTGGGCCACGTCGGCCATGGACCGCGCCACGGTGGACCACCCCAACCCGTGAACCAGTCCACCGCGCACCGGCCCCACTTGTCATAGAAATAAAGCCTTTTCAGTGTAAAATAATTCAACCAAAAAATAAAATAGATGCTGACGTCATAAATGGAATTTTCAGAGAAAAATAATACGAAAACTAGTCTTTTTTCTTTAGATTTAACTTCCAAAGCCATAACTTCTTCATTTTAACTCCGATTTATCTCGTTCAAATTTCTAAATTTTTCTAAAATCCTAATATTTCCATTTCTGGACTCTTTTTGAATTTTTGGATTTTATTTGAATTTTTTTTGAATTTCTTTTGGTTCTTTGCGTATAGATTACGACGAATCCGGAGAGTATTTCTTCGACGAATCGCAGCAAGACTTCGAGCAAGGCAAGTTACACCTTTGACCATGTTGATCCCAGTAATTTAAATTATTATGTTGTTTTTAAATTAATATGCATGCGTACTTTTATTCAATCTAGTTTAAATTCAGTTTAAACTCTAGTTATACCCAATTCCTTTGTGTATGGCCAATCTTGAAATTGAACGAACATACCTTGTCACCATAGATGAAAACCTAGTTGGTACATTAGTATTGACTAGAACATTTTATAGAATTGCTTAGCCATGCTTAGATTAATTTAGGTGGGAAGAATGGTTTCACACAAAATGTTGGTTTATAAAATCTATTCTTGACTTTGGTGAGTCAAGAAGGTCTATAAAATTTTGATAAAATAAAGTGGATAAAACCTGTTTTAGACTTAGGCATTGGTATGGTGGTGGGTGCTTGCTGGCATGCGTCGTAGTTTGTTGACTCGATGTTGATTGCCAGGCACAAGGGGTATGCGGGTAGGCCTAAGTCAAACTAAGGACCGGACTGTGAACTACTATTACAAAGTCATACCGCACTACCACAAGTCCAGTATGGGACAGATCCGCTAAGTAATTTGTGAAGTTCCATTTTAGTTTCGCTATAGGCTGAATGTGAGCGTGGCGTAGGCCATGAGAAGTCTCACATGGCACAAGAGGGGGCTCCAACATGTGGATTCATGTTGTGGTGAAACCTTAGTGGCGGCGTAGCTAATTTGGTAATGGAACATTGGAACGGCCTTATCATGGTCTCCTCGGCCGCACACCTAAGGAAGTGTGTAATCCGGTGGCAAAACAGGAGAACATGTCTTGTGGGTAAAGTTGTACACCTCTGCAGAGTAATAAACTATCCTGGATAGCCGTGTCCACGGTCAAGGACATGCTTAGTATGGTTTTTCACGGACTAGACTTTGGTTTTTAATAAAATTTGGTTTATGGAAAATTGTGAATCTTTTGGAAAGATGGTCCGGGTGGGATACCCGTGGATAGGTTAGTGTTAGGTTGTTGCCTGCACTAACGTTATTATTTTGTTAAATCTGGATTTTATATATCGTATTAAATTCAGCTTTTGCACTTACGTTATTGTATTTAATTCAATAATGTTGTTTATGCAAATGAACCACATTATGCCTTTCTTTGTAAACCCTTATGCATGCATCAAATCCGTTATATCTCCCGTGTAACTTGTGGAGTACTTTATGTGCTCACCTTGCTATAACCAATGTTGCGGAGGACGGCGGCGTCAACTATGTTGAGGATTGCGGCGAATAGGCCACGTCTACTGATCATTTCGCCTTGTGGAAAGGCTGGATGGGCTGCCATTATCTTTATGTTTCATTGTTATCTTTCCGCTATTTACTTTCATGTTTGGCCATGAAGCCACCTTATTGTAAACTTGGCCTTAAGGCCCGTACTCTCGCTTTTAATAAAGTTTGGTTATCATGCATGATATGTATCACTCGTTCATCTGTGTGCACTAGCTTTTCCGGGATAGTGCGAATAACACGAGGGTTCGGAGTTGTTGCTCCGAGTCCCACGAGATGGTATCGAGCATGTTGACCCTAAGACGTGACCGTAGGTAGAATAGAATGGATGACCTTAAGGATTTTATTTTCTAAATATATATATATATATATATATATATATATATATATATATATATATATATATATATATATATATAAAATAAGAACATTTTGAAAATCCTTCTACCTCTTACCTCCTTCATTCCTTCACTCGTCTATTCTTTTAAAAAAATAAATAAATAAATAAATAAATATGCATAATTGGTGACTAACTCCTTTTCTTTTTCAAAATTGTAGATGGCTGAACTTCCTACCAAAGTCACCCATGGAATCCTAGCTGGACACCTAGCCGACTGCCTTTGGGATCTTCTTCAAGAGTTGGGTGTTACGGCACGCCCCGTGTACCAAGGATATTCGGGAACCTATGGAGATCAAGAACGTTGGAGAGTGGAAGTGCTGATCACGCCAACGTGGGAGATGAAGAAGCATGTCACACCTTTGATGCTCCTCTACCCCGACACCTTCTTCAACGGAATCCAAGATGCACTCGTGAAGCAATTCGGCGGATGAGGACATCTACGCCCAAGAGTTACAACGCACCACATTCTGATATTTCCCGGCAAGTAGTACCCTGCTAGCTCCAAAGCGTCTTCTCCTCGACAAAATTTGAGAGTAATCCTCGGCTGCTCAGCAGTGCAGTACACCAAGTCCTTGGACTATGTGTACCAAGACACCTTGAAGGAGTTGAGCCTCATGGCGCAGCGACTCATGCAGCAGAAGAAGAATTAGCTAAGTACCGCTTGGAAGATGAGGTTCTTACATTACAGGACCACCCCCCAAAGAAATTTAAAATCCAGCCTACTAGTAGTAGCACCAGCCCATAGAAACCATAGTTTAAGTTTAAAGTTATAGAACGATACTTGTGAGCTGTTATTCCTTTGTCAACAGCCTCAAGGTTATATTCAATAAAATAATATGGTTGGTTGCTCCTTGAATTTTTGTTGTGTTTCTTGCTTTGTGGTGGGAATGTTACATAGACCTTCTCCTAGTTCTCTCTCTTTCTTTCCTCTAATTCTAGAAGAATTTGGCAGATGGTGAACACAAGGAGGAATGTCAACGACAACGCCAACAACACCGGAGCGCAAGGAAGTCAGTCTGTTCCTATCCCTCCACCTCCACCAAGAATTTGGACTGATAGGCTCAAATGATGGCAAATCAAAATCGCTTGATTCAACTGTTAGCTCAAGCTATCAATAACCCCGCCAAAGAAGCTCCTCACCACCACTCAAGCTCCTCAAAACCGGATGTCGAATTTTTGAGGATAAGGCCTCCAACCTTCTCAGCGATCTGCCGAGCCAATGGATGCCGATGATTGGCTCTGCGCGATAGGCAAGAAGTTAGATATTCTGCAATGCACTGATCGAGAAAGGGTCTTGTTTGCTTCTCACCAGCTTAATGGACCTGCATCCGAGTGGTGGGATACCTTGATTGCTTCTCATGCCAACCCTCAAGCCATTTCATGGCATGAGTTTGTTCAGAGTTTCCGCAAGGCTCATATTCCATCTGGCACCATTACCCTGAAGAAGAAGGAATTCAGAGCTCTGCGTCAAGGAAGCCGCACAGTGAATGAGTACCTGCAAAAGTTCAATCAATTGGCGCGCTATGCACCAGAAGATGTGGCTACCGATGAAGCCAAACAAGAAAGGTTTTTGGAGGGCTTAAATGATAATATTTCTGTCCAGTTGTTATCAAGTGACTATGCAGATTTTCATCAGATGGTTAGCAAAGCTATTCGCCAGGAGGGCAAGTTTGTTGAGATGGAGAACCGGAAGAGAAGGATGGCTACGCAGAAGGCTAATCCTGGAGGTTTTCCCAAACTCCGTAGTACCCCACCTCGGGTTGGGCGCCTCAAGCCGCACTCCAAAGAACTTCAAGCCTCAATCAAGCGACCAGGCCGCAGCTAACCGCCAACTTTCCAAGTCAACTGCCCCAAATATCAGGCAGCTTCTGTCCCTCCTACTGGTGGTCAAGTTCAGACGAACACTACTACATCTGATGGAGTGACCTGTTTCTATTGCAAGGAAACAGGGCATTATGCCAAGTCTTGCCCTAAGAAGCTTCAAGCTGCAGCTAATGCAAATGCTTGGAGGTCGAATCAAGGTCGCAGATTCAAGCCAGCGAAAACTATGTTAAGGGACGTGTGAACCACATCACCGCTTGAAGAAGCTCAGGCTGCACGGATGTCGTCTCGGGTATGTTCCTTGTAAACTCGATGCTCGACTTGATTCTTTTGATTCGGAGCTTCCCATTCTTTTATTTCCTTGGATTTTGTGGTTAAGAATGGGTTGGGTATGGTTTCTCTTAGTACACCCATGATAGTTCTCTCCCCTGGAGCGGAAATGAGAACAAGGACCTTATGTCCGAGAATAGAGTTAATCATAAATGGGGTTACTGTTCTAGCGGACTTAATAGTGTTGGAATCTCAGGGATTGGATGTAATTCTTGGCATGAACTGGTTAGCCAAGAACAATGGTCAGATTAATTGTGCTACCCGATCCATAACCCTCACCAATGATCAAGGAGTAGAAGTAAAGTTTTCCTGAAACCCTGCAGGAAGGAGAATGTGTTCTCACTCATCTTCAAGTGCAAGAAGAAGTACCGATGAGTGCGGGAATACCGGATGTATTTCGGAGGATTTACCAGGATGCCACCAGATAGGGAAGTCGAGTTTGTGATTAACCTAGTCCTCGCACGGCCCAGCTTCAAGAGACCGTGCATCGTATGCCAGCTAATGAGTTAGCCGAGTTGAAGAAACAGATTCAAGAGTTGGAGGATAAAGGGTATATTCGACCAAGTTCTTCACCTTGGGGTGCACCTGTTTTGTTCGTCAAGAAAAAGGATGGAAGTATGAGAATGTGTGTGGATTACAGAGTGCTTAATGAGGTTACTATTAAGAACAAGTACCCGTTGCCCAGGATCGATGATCTGTTTGACCAGTGAAGAGCCGAGTCTTCTCAAGATAGATTTGAGATCGATATATCACGGTTGAAGATCCGTGCGGAAGATATCCCTAAGATGCATTCTCTACCCGTTATGGACATTATGAGTTTATGTCATGTCTTTTGGACTAACAAATACGCCTGCTTACTTCATGAGCATGATGAATAGTGTATTCATGGAGTATTTAGATAAGTTTGTTGTAATCTTCATAGATGACATTCTTATCTATTCCAAGAATGAAGAAGAGCATGAGAATCATCTTCGGATAGTCCCGGGAAAGCTTAGAGAGCATCGACTTTATGCCAAGTTCAAGAAATGCGAATTTTGGCTAAAGGAGGTTGCTTTTCTTGGTCATATTGTGACAGTGAAGGAATTGCGTGGATCCTCTAAAGTGCAAGCCGTAATAGAATGGCAGCCACCCAAGACAGTAACAGAAGTCAGAAGTTTCCTTGGACTTGCTGGTTACTATCGCCGCTTCATAGCAGGATTTTCAGAGTTAGCCAAGCCCATGACTCAGCTTCTGAAGAAAGAAAAGAAGTTTGAATGGACGAAAGCCTGTGAGCAGAGTTTCCAGACTCTCAAGAATAAGTTAGTTTCAGCCCCAGTGCTTATCCTACCCGATGTGCATAAGGATTTTGAAGTTTTCTGTGATGCCTCCCGTCAAGGTTTGGGATGTGTTCTTATGCAAGAAGGCAGAGTGGTAGCCTATGCATCGTGCCAGCTAAGACCACATGAGTCCAATTATCCTACTCATGACTTGGAACTAGCACCGTGAGCGCATGCTTTGAAGATCCGCTTCATTACCTCATCGTGTCGTTGTGAAGTATACACGGATCATAAGAGTTTGAAATACATTTTCACTCAAGCGTAACTCAACCTAAGGCATATGAGATGGTTAGAGTTGATCAAGGATTATAATATTGGAATTCATTACCATCCCAGAAAGCAAATGTCGTGGCGGATGCGCTAAGCGTAAGGTCGTATGCAAGCAAGTGTGTTGTCAAAAGAAGATCGATCCGACTTGGAAGGAATCTCCGTTTAAGTATAAACCCGGTGAATCAAGGTTTTCTCTCAGCCTAGAGATTCAACTCGCTTACTCGATCAAATAAAGGAAGCCCAAAAGTTGATGAGGATATCCGGAAATCGGAAGAATATGAGAAGAGGCAAAGCACCGTGATTCATGAAGATGAGAATGGAACCGCTCTGGTTTGAAAACCGCGTTTGTGTGCCCAATAATCAAGAGATCAAGAAAGCGATTTTGCAAGAAGCCCATGAAACTCCATATTCAATTCACCTGTGTCGTACCAAGATGTACCAGACCTTAAGGAAAGATATTGGTGGGTTAGTATGAAAAGGAAATTGCGAGTTTGTTGAAGCTTGTGACACTGCCGAAAAGTCAAGGCGAGCATCGAAACTGCGCAGGACTTTTGCAACCCTTGCCAATACCGGATTGGAAGTGGGAAGAGATTGGTATGGACTTCATAACCGGACTACCTAGAACTCAATCCGCTCACGACTCAATCTGGGTGGTAATTGATGATTGACCAAAGTAGCTCATTTTATACCATCAAGACTACTTATTCGAAGTAAGTTAGCTGAGATTTACATGGCTAGAATTGTGTGCTTGCATGGAGTTCGAAAAGATAGTATCGGACAGACGTAGTCGGTTCACCTCCAAGTTTTGGCGAAACTTCATGAAGAGTTAGGGAGTAAGCTTAATTTCAGTACGGCTTATCATCCTCAAACAGATGGCCAGACGGAGCGAGTAAATCAAGTGCTAGAGGATATGTTAAGAGCATGTGCTCTGGATTTTGGAAATAGTTGGGATCGCTCATTGCCCTATGCTGAGTTTTCCTACAACAACAGTTATTAGGCCAGTTTGCAAATGGCACCTTTTGAAGCACTGTATGGCAGGAAGTGCAGAACACCCTTGCATTGGGATCAGTCTGGAGAATTCCAAGATGCGGGACCAACTTTACTTCAAGATGCTAAAGATCAAGTGAGGAAGATCAAAGACGAGTTAAAGATAGCTCAATCCAGCGAAAAGTTATGCCGATAATCGTCGTCGAGACTTGACTTTCGAAGTTGGGGACTACGTGTATCTCAGAGTATCTCCGCTCAGAGGAGTCAGAAGATTCCAAGTCAGGGGAAAGCTTGCACCAAGATTCGTTGGGCCATTCCAGATCTCAAGCCGCAAAGGAGAAGTTGCATACCAGTTGGATTTGCCGCCAAGCATGTCGGGTGTGCACAACGTCTTCCACGTCTCTCAGTTGAAGAAATGTCTCAGAGTACCCACGGATCAAGCAGACTTGGAAACCCTTGATCTTCAAGAGGATCTCACCTATCAAGAGCAACCGATCAAGATTCTCGAGACAGCCGAGCGCCAGACCAGAAGAAAGACCATCAAATTCTGCAGAGTCCAATGGAGCAATCACACAGAAGACGAAGCAACTTGGGAGCGAGAGGAAGATCTGAAAGCCAACCATCCCCATCTCTTTGCTAGCTAGTTCAAATCTCGAGGGCGAGATTTCTTTAAGGGGGGTAGGTTTGTAACATCCCAAAATTTTATTTGCCTTTTATTGTTTTTCTGGAGTTTATTTGGATTTTATTTCAAAATCTAAAGCAAGAAAATGTATCTAAAATATTTTATTAAAGCTAAAAAGAGTTTAGTTTAATTTTCCTAACCTTCCTAAATTTTTTCAGAATTTTCTGGAATTAAAAATCAATTTTAAAAGGTTAAAAAGTATTTTATAAAATTATTAAATGAAAAATCTGAAATTAAAATTATTTTTCCTAAGTCTAAAATGCCTCCAGGAATTTTTAGGAATTTTCCTAGAATTTTTGGGCCTTAAATATTAATTTTAAGGGTTATAGAGTTATCTAGCCTTTCTGGAAATTAAAACAAAAATTAAAATCCAAAATCCCTCGGGCTGACACGTGGCACAGCCGGATCGCGTCCGCCCCGCCGGCCGATCTAATCTGGGCCATCCCCATCCACTTACCCTTCGGTTGGATCCAACGGCCGATCCCTTTATTGCACACGTGGCTCACATCCGCCGTCCGCCTCTCTCCTCATCTCTCTCTCTCTCTCTTCGACATGCGGGCCCGCCGTCGCCTCCTTCCCCACCTCCCCTTCTTCCTCCTCCCGCGGCCGCCATTAACGCCATAACCGAGCGTTTAAAGCTTGATTACCCTCCCTTGACCGGCTATTGATGCCATTAGTAGCCCTTAAGCCCGCGCTAGTAACCGCCCACCTCGCGTTTCCCGTCGGCAAAGCCCTCCTCGCCGTTATGCGGCCGTTTCTAAAATCCTAACTCCGCGAGCCCGTTACCTCCTCCCGCGCCTATAAAGCCCCTTCCTCGAGCCGTCCTCCCTCCTTTGCCTCCCGTGCGCCACGCCTCTTTTCCCTCCTCCGAGCCGAATCGGCCCCGACCGTGCTTCCCCGTCCGCCGTCGTGCGAGCTCCGGCGAGGAATCGCCGCCGCCCGATCCTCCCGCCGCCGTCGACGCCGTGACCCCGTGGCGCCGGCGACCATCTTCCCACCTCCACCGAAGCGACGCCACACGGAGCCCTCGGACGCCAAGACCGTGCGCCGCGCCGCCAACCTCGCCGCCGACCCCTTCCCGCGCCTCCGAACCCGTGCGCGGTGAGCACGAATCCCGCCTCTTCTCGCTTTGCGTCACCGCCGCCGCCGCGCCGGCCGCCGGCGCGCGCCGCCGCCGCCGCGCGCGCCGCCGCCGCCGCCGCCACAAGACGCTGCGCCCACGTGGCGAGCCGCGTGGCCGCCCCATCGGCGCAGGCGCCACTCTCCTTGGGCCACGTCGGCCATGGACCGCGCCACGGTGGACCACCCCAACCCGTGAACCACCCACGCGCACCGCCCACTTGTCATAGAAATAAAGCCTTTTCAGTGTAAAAATAATTCAACCGAAAAATAAAATAGATGCTGACATCATAAATGGAATTTTCAAGAGAAAAATAATACAGAAAACTAGTCTTTTTTTCTTTAGATTTAACTTCCGAAAGCCATAACTTCTTCATTTTAACTCCGATTTATCTCGCTCAAATTTCTAAATTTTTCTAAAATCCTAATATTTCCATTTCTGGACTCTTTTTGAATTTTTGGATTTTATTTGAATTTTTTGAATTTCTTTTGGTTCTTTGCGATAGATTACTTACGAATCCGAGAGTATTTCTTCGACGAATCGCAGCAAGACTTCGAGCAAGGCAAGTTACACCTTTGACCATGTTGATCCCAGTAATTTAAATTATTATGTTGTTTTTAAATTAATATGCATGCGTACTTTTATTCAATCTAGTTTAAATTCAGTTTAAACTCTAGTTATACCCAATTCCTTTGTGTATGGCCAATCTTGAAATTGAACGAACATACCTTGTCACCATAGATGAAAACCTAGTTGGTACATTAGTATTGACTAGAACATTTTATAGAATTGCTTAGCCATGCTTAGATTAATTTAGGTGGGAAGAATGGTTTCACACAAAATGTTGGTTTATAAAATCTATTCTTGACTTTGGTGAGTCAAGAAGGTCTATAAAATTTTGATAAAATAAAGTGGATAAAACCTGTTTTAGACTTAGGCATTGGTATGGTGGTGGGTGCTTGTCGGCATGCGTCGTAGTTTGTTGACTCGATGTTGATTGCCAGGCACAAGGGGTATGCGGGTAGGCCTAAGTCAAACTAAGGACCGGACTGTGAACTACTATTACAAAGTCACACCGTACTACCACAAGTCCGTATGGGACAGATCCGCTAAGTAATTTGTGAAGTTCCATTTTAGTTTCGCTATAGGCTGAATGTGAGCGTGGCGTGAGGCCATGAGAAGTCTCACATGGCACAAGAGGGGCTCCAACATGTGGATTCATGTTGTGGTGAAACCTTAGTGGCGGCGTAGCTAATTTGGTAATGGAACATTGGAACGCCTTATCATGGTCTCTCGGCCGCACACCTAAGGAAGTGTGTAATCCGTGGCAAACAGAGAACATGTCTTGTGGGTAAAGTTGTACACCTCTGCAGAGTAATAAACTATCTCGGATAGCCGTGTCCACGGTCAAGGACATGCTTAGTATGGTTTTTCACGGACTAGACTTTGGTTTTTAATAAAATTTGGTTTATGGAAAATTGTGAATCTTTTGGAAAGATGGTCCGGGTGGGATACCCGTGGATAGGTTAGTGTTAGGTTGTTGCCTGCACTAACGTTATTATTTTGTTAAATCTGGATTTTATATATCGTATTAAATTCAGCTTTTGCACTTACGTTATTGTATTTAATTCAATAATGTTGTTTATGCAAATGAACCACATTATGCCTTTCTTTGTAAACCCTTATGCATGCATCAAATCCGTTATATCTCCTGGTGTAACTTGTGGAGTACTTTATGTGCTCACCTTGCTATAACCAATGTTGCCAGAGGACGATGACGTCAACTATGTTGAGGATTGTGACGAATAGGCCACGTCTTACAGTCATTTCGCCTTGTGGAAAGGCTGGATGGGCTGCCATTATCTTTATGTTTCCGCTGTTATCTTTCCGCTATTTACTTTCATGTTTGGCCATGAAGCCACCTTATTGTAAACTTGGCCTTAAGGCCCGTACTCTCGCTTTTTAATAAAGTTTGGTTATCATGCATGATATGTATCATCGCTCACCTGTGTGTGCACTAGCTTTTCCTGGGATAGTGCGAATAACACAGAGGGTTCTGGAGTTGTTGCTCCGGGTCCCGACATCTATCCAATCATTAGAGGGGGGCTGTGTACGAGACCAACCAATGTACATCCACTCACGTTCCGCCATTCTTTTTGTTCTGTTTTTATTAAAAAAAACACTAATTTTAGATACACAACAAATTCACACGGCTATCAAACAAAGAACAACACTATTTTCTACAGATTTACCAAACAATCCAATACAATCAAACCATGATGTTTGCATATACACAGCAGCCAACCATAAACAACATTATTTTTCTACAGATTCACCATACAATCGAACATCGGGGCATGATATTCTAATATACATTGAACAGAAAACTTGATTCTCGTATATATGGATCAATGCAAAATTGATAATGAACACAAAGATAGCGTCGATTAAGTTCATATGTGAGGCAAATGTTGCATTCAGTACCAGATCTTGCAAAATCGACACTAGACACAACATAGTTTATATACTCCCGATTAAGTTCAGTGCAACACTAAGCAAAACACAGTGTGACATGCATCAAGCATCCTCATATGGGTAGAGCACAAAGACGAAAAATTTGGGGAAAGATGAAGCTTTATTACCTCACTCCGATTGGAAGCAGGAAGCGTAGATCGGCGCAAGGCAAGACCCTGTCTCCTCCAAGCTCGGCTCGGCGTCACTACTGCGTTCTCCTCCAAGCCTAGCTCGGCGTCGCTGCTGCCTTCTCCTCAAAGCTCCGACGGAGGCCGGCCTGAGGGACGGCGGCTGGATCCAGGGCGCCGGCGGACTGAGAGGTGGCGGAGCTCGGGCCTAGGGCGGCGGCGGCTTGAGAGGCGGCAGGGAGAGGGCCGGAGAGGCAGCGGCATCCTGAGAGGTGGCGGTGTCCCGAACACGGACCTAGGGCGGCGGTAGCCTGAGAGAGGTGGCGCACAGGGGATGGAGCTAGGGCGGCGACGGCATGAGAGAGGTGCGGGGCTCGCCCTAGGCGGCGGCGGCGCCGAGCGGACGGCGTGGCTCCGGCTAGGCCGCCGGCGGTGGGGGCGCTACGGCCATGGGCGGCGGGGGCGCGATTGGGGCTCACGCGGATGCGGGTGACGGTGCGATTGAATCTGGTGCTGGGGAGGATAGGGTTGGAGGGTGTCGGGCTGGGGAGTCTGACGCGGGTTTTTTTTTGGGCCAAAAAAAACGGGGCGCGGCCGCGGGCCTTTTTCTTCCTAGGCGCGAACGCCGAACAAAGCGCGGGCTGTGGCGCGATAAATTTTTCCCACCAAAACAAGGAGTAGCGGTGCGTGCACAACAATTTTTATGAGAGTTTACAATAACTCTCATGCTAATGAGTATATTTCATGGCGGGTTATCCAACACCATCACGAAAATTACCATTTTCGGGGCGGTGTGTGAATCACTCTCATGAAAATGAGTTTTCGTGGCGGGATTTACATCACCTTCATGAAATATATTAATTTCATGAGAGTGTGTTTTTAACTCTCACGAAAAATTATTCCACTCACGAAATCTCCAGTTTCTGGTAGTGAATTAGCTTGTGATGTAAGAGACATTATACTTTTAAGTTAGGTTTTTTGTCCTTCTACAATCGATGTGAGACTATTCGTCTTTCCTCTATATATTGGTGTCCCTCGATCCCTTCACCATACACCAACAGTCCTTCAAGCCAAAGATGGTAAAGCCGGACTCTTATACCAATTGATGGATCATAAAGAGCCTTGCATCCCTAAAAACTAGCTTGTGAGGTGAATGACTCCTCTACTTTTAAATCAGGTCTCTTATCTTTTCACAACACCTCCAATATATGCGAGGCTAGCACCTAGACTTAAGATCCGAGTTCAGATGGAACAAACCCTGGCCGAGCAGGGCTTGAAAATGGAGAACAGACAAATATACAGCTCCAGCTTACTTAGCTATTTATAACCGCCCTGACGCACCAGACACAAATGGAATACGAGGCTACTCCAGGCGCTACAGAAGATTTTTGCTTCACTTCTATTTACATAACTAAGAAAAGTGCTATTGCATCGTTTGCTTTAACATAGCTATCTTAGTGCTAAGCAATAGGGAGTGACTAGAGAATGGTATACCAATAAGATTCATACTGTTTTAGCAAAATTTGAGGGAATGCTTGAAAAGTTTCATGGTTCAGTGAATTTCACGTATTTCTATAAGTTTTTAGAAGATTCCAAATCAAGGTTTCAATAAATTTTAGATTTTGCAACTCAAGTTTCACCAAGTTGCAATCAATGAGTTTCAACAAGTTTTACCAAGTATCAACCAAAAGTTTTAAGAAGTTTCGATAAGTTTCAACCAAAAGTTCTTGCTATCTCTATCTTCGCCAAGTTTCAATCGATGAGTTTCATCAAGTATCAACAAGTTTTAACCAAAAGTTTCAATAAGTTTCAGATTGATGAAACTCAAGTTCCACCAAGTTTCAATGAATGAGATTCAATAAGTTTTAACCAAAAATTTCAAGAAGTTTCAATAAGTTTTAACCAAAAATTTCAGGCTAGCTATGCGTTGCTACCAAGCTGTCGGCTGCCATTACTCCTCCTGAGAGATAGAGATAGCGGGAGCTTCTAGATAGAGATAAGAGTGTTTCTAGTCTAGAGGACAAGGAATGAGTGGTGCAAGGAGTCTCATGTCGTTGAGAGTTTTCACGTGAGAAGTAAACAATGTATGTGTGCGTAAAAGCAGAGGCATCATCAGACGGCTTGATTTACATTGTATAGAGGCAAGAGACAGTGGATTTTCGTTCCCTTAGTTTGGATTCGCATGGTATACTGTGCGTTAGTTTTTCTGTAAGCAACAATCCAACAGAATTTTCACATCAAATCTGCCCAACATATGGTTAGTGACAGGCTGAGCCCAAACTCTCTTCTCAGTTTATCCGACTGAGAGACCATGTGATCCAGGAATTTCATAAAAAAATCTGCCTAATATACGTGGTTAGTAAGAGCCGAATTAAAACCCTCTTCTCAGTGTTAACCCCGAGGAATAAGTTCACGTCGAACGCAACAGAACACAGCATAACAACGGCAAACCGGCCTTAAAAACTACTGCATGCACGTACCCGGCCGACGGCATAGGATACGCTCCGGCCGCGCGCTAACAAGTATACCAGAGTTTTGCCTTAGCCTCTCTGATGGTACCTGCGCGCGTGAACGGCGGGGCTACGTCGATCTCGCGTTGCCGATGCCGTGGACGATCGGCAACGTAGCTGTCCCTGGACGCACGCTAGCTACCGCGCAAGAAAACGCGAAGACATGCCGCTGCCGGGGCGTGGCATGCATGGGCCCGGCACCGGCACGTACGGCGTCTGGTTTTAGCTGTCACACGTACGGTGTCCCGTTATGCATGGCCCACTACCAAAAAAAACTACACTAGACGTCTTATCACAAACGGTTATAGGGAACCATTAGTGTTGTAATTATCATAGACGATTTTACAAACGTGATCGTCAAAACCATCCGTGATACATAATTATCATATACGGTTCTTAATTAACAAAAACCATCTACAATATTATCACAGACAGTTTGGATTAAAAATCGTCTATAATGTCTGTAATTATCACAGACTATTTTTAATCTGAACCATCTGTGATAATTGTAGACATTACAGACGATTTTTAATCCGAATCGTTTGTTATAATATCACAGATGATTCTTAATAAGAAGCGTCTATGATAATTCCATACATCACAGACGGTTTTCCGATCCTTGGCATATCCCCTAAGATCCCCATTCACCCGTCCATTTTCTTCGCATCGAACGGCTGGCGCCGATCTCCTCCCACCTCTGGCCCCTTCTTACTCCCCCTCTTCCTTTCCCTCAATTTCACTCCAAGAACCAACACCAATGAGGACATCCCTTCTGCTCTTAGTTCATCCACTCCTTTGCAAGAAACTCCAACTTCTCCAATTGAACCAACAGGGTCGATTACACGGGCACAAGCAAAAAAACTACAACAATAGGTGAACATGTTCTTTAAAGACTATACTTTTGATAACATTTGCTACTACCTGGCGCCTTGTGTGAACTTACGTATGAAGAAGAGGCTACACGCTAAGGCCCATTCGGCTGTTCAATGGGTCCAAAAACTTTGGAGGTCGTTTTGAGGCCCTAAATGATTTTTTTTAGATATTTCATTTTTCTGGAGCCTCACCAATGAATTAGATATGTCCTTATGGATTTTTGGATGCAACTTTTCATTATGTTTCAAATGAGTCCAAAAACGTCAAAAACTGAGTTCGTATGCAAAAGTTATGGTTGTTTTTTTAAGTATCGCTTTTAATTGATTTGTGAAATGGATGTGCTTGTTTATGAAATGAATGTGAATTGGATATATACATGTACTTGTTGTATTTCTGCTTGTTTTAGAAGGTATGACTAGCATTTCTTGAGGCTAACCAATAAGCAAAAATAGATTTACCTATATAAAAGAATATCACAGACGGTTCCTAGGACAAACCGTATGTGTTACATCAGCTATCACAGACGGTTTCATCTACAAACCGTCTGTAATTGTCAACTATTACAGACGGTTCTGATGTGATAGTCAACTATTACAGACAGTTCTGAGTTAATAACTGTCTATGATAGTCTGCATCACAGATGGTTTGAAAACCGTCTATGATGATTTCATATAATTATTGATCTATAAACTTAGACGGCTCACGAAACCGTATATAATGATATTTTTTTATAGTAGTAGCCCTTGTGCCTGCATTTCATCTCCTAGCTCATCCCCATGTGATGGTGCCATGATACCGTGTGAAAGGTGCACTGGACCAGACGTTGATGCCCTTGTCACCATGCATGCAAGAGGGGCTCGGCCTCGTGCATGGCTCGATCAGTCGAAATGGAGGATATTCCACTTCTGATCCATCTGCACCTCGATATGGCATATCATATCAAGACATATGTGGTTAGCTATTGGTAGTGTTATCCAAGGGGCGGCAAGCAGTAGCAGGTATGTATATGGTTATATGCAATGCAAATTATTGGACGTATTATAACATGGAATGTTTATTGGAACAGGGCCTATATATAAGTGGTTCCAGATTTTTCTCAAGAGTACACCATAGCCTTGGCGAGCACAAATATATAATGTAGGAACATATCTAGTGCTAATGCCTATTTCAGTGTTAAGGTGCTAATGACGACGTGGGTTGTCCTATCTAGATTGTGTGGCTTATATGGAGGTTAGTGAAAACCCTATCCCGTTTAAACACTTTTGCAGAAAATTCCCTACACCTTTCACAAAACCCATGCTACCTCACAAGTATGATTTTTGTGAAAGGCGTAGAGGGTTTTCTACAAAAGCATTTAAATGGGATAGGGTTCTCATCCACCTCCATCCAAACCATACAATTTAGATCAGACGGTCCACGTTATCATTAGCACTTTAACATTAAAGTAGCTATTAGCACTAAATATATTTCTATATATACATATACACACACTTCATTCAAATGAAGATATATAATGTTACTGGCTCAGAAGAAAGGGATGGGAGGATGAACGTCGACCATGTTAGAAGATTCTGGACGGTCTCACTTGGCTGAACTCCATAATTTTAAAAAGAACGTTTGCTTTCTGCCTCTCCCATTTCCCATTCTTAGGAAAGTGGTCATATGTATCATGCATGCATCGTGCATCAGTTACTGGCTGAATGCCGGTGAGTACCGATCATGAATTGGTGAATAAACTAATTGCTACCTGCTGCATTTCTGCTGTCTTCATCAACCAAGATTTGGCCACGCATACGCTATACGCTGCGTGAACAGACAGATCGATCCAGCTGTAATTTTCATGACCTGATCGATCATGACAAAACATCCTTTCGTGGTAAACCAAAGTTAGCGCGAATGTTCCACGTTAGAAAAAACAGAACACTATGTAGTTGTCTAGTCATTAACGCCGCACGGAGGAAATTAAACCGGTCGAGATAAAAAAAATGTGATAGTGGTATTTAGTTCCTGTCCAATGAGCACTATTCCAATTTCCAATATGTGAATTTCATTGCACATGAGTTAGCCAAGTTTTGGCAAAGACATGAACTAAGCATGTAGGCAATGAGATCATGCCAAAAAAATGGAGCAAATCTGTAGGATCGATTTGGCAATCGAGAGGAGTGAATAGTACCTTCAAATATTTTTCAAAGTATTCGTCGATTTTCACTCCAACAGTTCTAAAAAACTATGAAGATCGAGAAACAAAAAAGCTCTATGCTATAATAATTTCAGCTCAATGAATAGTAAAAACACTATTTCATATCAAAAAATATATGTAAATTTTGATCCATAGATCTAAAAGACTTGAAATTTAAACCAAAGCTATATGAAGACCTTAAGAACATATCCCAACCAAATATCTTGAAAGAACTTAAGGGAATTAGGATCTTTTGGTTCGTGAAACTCCGCTGCATTAAAATCGGGCTGAAACCATAAATTGAGTAAACTCTCAAACGAAGACTTTAAATTACATGAAATTTGGTATACACCTTCTCTAAAATATCAGGAACCTAATCTAATTAATGATCAAGAAAATCGTTGCCAAAGTTTTAATTTTTTCGTTTGAAGAAATGTTGCACTAAAATCGGGCCAAAAACCAAAAACGGTGAATATGACTTGCTCGTGGGTGAATGGTGGCTAGATAGATCTAGATATATTCCCATATATAACAGCAAGCCGAACACCTAAGGAATTGAGGCAAAAACAACTAGATCAAGAAATCACTCAGAGAGGCCAAATTAAGCAAAAACTGAGCAACTTCAAGAACTTGTCAAACCTGATGCCTAGATATATGGGGATTTATTTTTAAGGCATACCTCCATCACTTACTCATCATTAGCATCTAGCAAGATCAAGAAAGGGTAGATGCAAGTTCAAAACTAACTAAAATGAGAGCAAATCAACCAAAATAAGATGGATCTATGAGAGATGAATAAAATTGATATATTGTTATTTGAGGATGAAAGTTTTATAGTCACTCCACCTGCTGGTTAAGATAGCACACCACAACACTCACACTTATCAGACCCTAACCCTAGAACACTTGGCTTTAATGAGTAAAGATGGATGGTTAACTAGCAAGTCTCCATCCAACTCGTTAAATAGACAAAACAACTCTATCTAACCCTAATGAATACTATTCACTTGACACAAATGGGGGAACCCGTTAACCCCGCACAACACAGGTTTTAATCACACACAACACTTATGCACGCTTTTCAAATCACATAAGCCCGAATTCGCTAAGTCCGTAGCCTTTCATCCACTTGATCATCTCAGTTCCTTCTTAACTTAAACTGTCTTCCCAAGCGCCAAGGTTTTGATTCAAGTTAGTGTCTAGTATTTTGGTCAATTTATCAAAATGTTTTTTCTTGACTCGATCTTAATCTTTTCTTGGAAGCAATCACCATGCTGGCTACATATAGATACACCACTGGCTTACCACGCATCGGTAAGTTTCTTTCATTCTGGTTCCATCGGATTTCGCCTCACTTGGACCAACTAAGCTACATGGTGCAACCTGTCGCTCAAACTTTCCTTCAATATTTTTCACCTTGCTTGTGCCATGCTTGAGTTCAATCATCTCACTCGGCATCATTGATTGTTCTAAGCCTTAGCTCCTCATGGGTATCGCTCCAATCCTCGCTGTTGACCATGATTGACTAAGTGTTGTTGCTCATTCAAAGACTAAAAAATCATTTCTGGACATAAATTCTTCACAATTTAACCCATGTTAGCTGAAACATGCATCATGCCACACATATGTACTAACTTAGGTCAAACTAAATCATCCCATGACTCAAATTTTCTAAAGTCATCCATTTCGACTGAAGCAACATAAGCTCGCTAGAAAAGTTTGCAAAATTGTAAATTTTAAATTTTCACTCCTCTAAAATGACAATAGTTTATCACAGTAAAACTTGGACCTTCTCACATGGTCTTTCAATCTCCCATTTGATGAACTCATTAGCAATTTCTCAAAAATGGAAATAGGAGGTAGTTTTAGTAAGGAGGGAATTTTGCAAATAGAAACTCAAAATAGTCATACAAGCATTACAAATACTTAAAATGACCATATGAGCAAGAAATGGAGTGAAGCTATATTGAAAGTGATAAGTTTTCTACAAAAAGCTTCAAATCCACCAAAATCTTTGAGAAATCTTACACTAGGTCCGTATGAACGAACAACTATTCTGTTTGACCTTGGTCATAGTGAGAACAGATCAAGAGAATCACAGTAAAAATATTGAAGCTCTAACTTAGCAAGAATTCACACAAAAACTCTAAATCATGCTCTAGATATGCATTTTTACCAATCTTTCTCCTCCTTTGACAATAGAATCATCAAGACCCATGGAAGAAGACAGAGCATGAACAAAATAGAGTGGCTATATTTTATTCAATTTTAGCTTAGGGAGCCATAAAAATAATCCAAATAAACTCTACAAGTATTATACCAAGCCATATTATGTAAAAAACATAGCTAGATCATGGCAAACTCTATATAGTAAAACTAGAACCAAATAAGCAATAACACAAAATTAAACAGAATCTTAGCATGTCAAGTTGCTCAAGATATAGCTTAGTCAAAGGTATCTGTTGTGGGGGTGGTCCCGCCCCCAAATGGCTGGGCCTTTCAGTAGGCCCAATAGTATAAAGAAATGTACCAATGTACCCCTACCTTTTGTATTTATTAAGAGGTAGGATGGAAATTTCACATCCTATGCCACTCATGTATATAAGCCCCCAAGAGGGGTATGAGGGGGCCATATCCACTTATTCTTACTCATTAGCTCTCTCTAGCTATTCCCTCATACACTGTTTGGTCAGTAGCCATAACATTTGGTGTCGTCCGTGGGGACCGCGCAAGAAGCTGTAAAAGGGAAAGTGCTAGAGAAGGTTACCACCAGAGTGCTTGTGATGCGAACACCCTAGAAGCTGCCATATCCGGGGCTACTTCTGGTGGCTGCCCTACCGCACCTGCAGAAGTGGAGCGACATTTCTCATCGTCGAACACCAAGGAGTCGGCCTCCACGTGTGACATAGATTGGCTCTGACCTGTAGGAGTGGTGCAGCATTTCTCATCACCAGAGACCAGGGAGTCGACCTTCACATGTGACATAGATAGGTTCTGAGCTACAGAGGTGGAGCGGTGTTTCTTGTCGCCAGACACCAGGGAGTCGGCCTCCGTGCATGGCAAAGACAGGCTCTGATCATTGGCCATAGCTTGTCAAGCTTCCGTGACTCTATCTGACCACCTCGTGGTTGTAGAAACCCATCCGACCACATTGTGGTCGGAGACTTTGTCCAACCACTCCGTAGTCGTAGACGCTTAAGGCTTCATCTATGACCACATCATGGTCAACTCTTTGCTGACACTACAACCTTCTCACGATCGAGACTTCATCAATGCCAGTCTGAAGCATGGGGATGGAGCACCCGCTCCAAAGCCTTTGTCTCACCATCAACTTTGTCAACACCTATCGCACCTTCAGCGATGTCGTCTGACCCCTCAGGGTTGAAGTTTCATTGACACTTATCTGACCACCTCGCGGTCATGACTTCATCGATGCTCGTCTGAGTTGTGACTTCATTGGCCCTTGATCGACTCCTCATGGTTGTGTGTTTGTCAGCCTCAGCTCCGTGGCCTCCGCTGGCCTCTGTCGGACCCTGCACAACTTTCGCTGAGCTTAGCGTGGATTCTGCTAGCCTTCGCACCCTTCTGCCTCCGTCGGTCTCAGCTCTACACCTCTAATTTCATCAGCCTTGGCTCCGCTAGACTTCGCGTGGCCTCTACTAGCCTTAGTCAGACCTCGTGTGGCCTCCGCTAGCCTCTGCCGGACATTGTGTTGCCTTCGCTGGCCTCCGTGCCCTCTGGACTTCATCGGCCTTGGCTCCGCACCTCCAACTTCACCATCTTCAGCTCTGCTAGGTATTCTATAACCACTTCCTCATTGTGACTTTGTCGTCGACGACTGCCTGACCACCAAGTGGATGCAGCATCGTAGACCCTTCCTTCGACCATGATATGGTCATGAGCCTTGCCATGATCTCCATGGGTCGTAGGCGCCTTGTATGAACAAGCTATGGTCGTGCACCTTGTCATGACCACCACATGATCATACGCCTTTCTATGAATACAATAGGATCATGGGCTTTTCCTTGACCACTTTGTGATCGTAGACCCTTCGGCCATGATCTGGTCCTGGGCTTCGCCATGAACACTTCATGATTGTAGCACATCTCTCCACCATTTCCAGCTCGTCTGAGTCCAGCGCCAATATCCTCTCGTGACCCAAGCAACTCCACAAAGTATAAAAATCACAAGGTGGTCTCGCACCCTGGTGTACTCTGGGGAGTTTAAAGTGCTAGGAACTTGGCAGTCCCTGGCAATTCTATGGAGTATAAAAACAAAATCGCATGATGGCCCTACGCCTCAGCATACTTTACAAAGTATAAAGTGCTGGAAACTTGACTGTCCCAAGCGGTGGCCCTGTACCCTAGCGTACTCTATGGAGTATAAAACGCCGAGAACTTAGCTATCCTAAGCAACTCTATGGAGTATAAAAAATTACACGGTAGCCCTGTTCCCTAATGTACTCTGTGGAGTATAAAGCACTGGGAACTTAGCTATTTTAGGCAACTCTACGGAGTATAAAAAATCACATGGTGGCCTTGCACCCTAGTATACTTTGCGGAGTATAAAGCACTGGGAACTCAGCCATCCCGAGCAACTCTACTGAGTATAAAAATTGCACAGTGGCCTCACGCCCCGACGTACTCTATAGAACATAAAGCACCAGGAACTCAGCCATCCTGGGCAACTCTAAGAGTACAGATGGTAGTGCAGGATGGCATGCATGGCTGTGTGTGCTTCACGTATCCCACCAGGGAGTCCGTGGCACAGACTATAACCTTGATGAGCCTCGCACATTTCACGTGTCTCACTAGGGAGTTTGCGGCATGACTTCATCCAAGTGGTCGTAGATGCTTCATCTGATAACTTCTCCATCATGACTTCGTCCGTCCACCAAGTGGTCGTAGACACTTTGTCCAACCACCTTATAGTGGTACACACTTTGTTCGACCACCTCATGGTTGTAGACGCTTCGTCCGACCGCCTCGCAATCGAGATGTTGTTTGACCACCTCATGGTCATAGACGCTTTGTCTATGACCACGAGGTGGTTGGACGCAGGCTACGACCGTGAGGTGGTCAGATGTAATCTACGACTGTGAGGTGGTCATACACAGTTTACGACCATGAGGTAGTCAGACGAAGTCTACAACCGTGAGGTGATCGGACAAAGTCTACGACTATGAGGTAGTAGGATGAGGTCCCGACCGCGAGGCAGTCGGACGAAGCGTCTACGACCGTGATGGTCGGATGAAGTCTGACCGTGAGGTGATCGGATGAAGCATCTACGACCACAAGGTGGTTGGATGAAGTCATGACCATGAGGTGCTCGGACGAAGTGTCTATGACCACGAGGTGGTCGGACAAAGTCATGACCCCAATGAGTCAGGCAAAGTCTCGACTGTAAGATGGTCGGACAAATCGATGACCAAGAGGTGATCGAACAAAGTGACTACAACCACAAGGCGGTCGGACAAAGCATCTACGTCCATGATGCGGTTGGACAAAGTCACAACCGTGAGGCGGTTGGATAAAGCGTCACGACCACAAGGCGGTCAGACGAAGTATCTATGACTGCGAGGCGATCAAACGAAGTCTCATCACGAGGTGGTCGGACGAAGTCACAACCACGAGGCAGTTAGATGAAACATCTATGACCACGAGGTGGTCGAATCAAGTCATGACCATGAGATAGTCGAACGAAGCGTCTACGACCACAAGGCAGTCAGACAAAGTCACGACTGTGAGTTGGTTGGATGAAACGTCTACGACCACGAGGTAGTCAGACAAAAGTCAACGAAGTCCCACCTTTAGACATGGCATCAACAAAGTGGGTGGCAAGATGATGCTTTGCATGCATGCTCCATGCCCCACCTTTCGGACTGGCGTCGATGAAGGCGGCGACAAGACAAAGCCCTGACGCGCATGGTGACAAGCATCAATGACAAGCCCACCTTTCTAAGGGCCAACTTTCTGAAGCAGCAAAGGCCTCATTCGTAGAAACAAAAAATATACCCAAGAATATCTAGAGTAGTCATCTACAGTGACAAGCATATACCACTTCCCTCTTGCAAACTAGACACTAGAAGGACCAATTGTGTCTAACTTGAAGAAGCTATCCAGGTCCATCAGTAATCACTAAAGTAAGAGGTGGATGAAAAGCAAAAATCATCTTACCATGTATACAGGATGTGCACACTAGGTCTCTAGCACTCTTAAGTCTAGGCACACTAGGTTCTTGTTACTAACTCTAGTCAAGTGGTCGAAACCTACATGTCCAAACCTATGATACCACTACACTAAATCATGGGAGTCAGAAGCCACAACACACTTAGGGCTAGAGGTAGAAGAGATACTAAAATAAGCACTAAAAATCCGCTCAAACCTAGAGATCCCAAAAACAAACTCACCTGAGGAGTCAAGAACTCTACACTCTCCACTCTTGAATCTCACTTTTAGACCCTTATCAAGAAGATGGAAAATAGATATCAGATTATACCTTAAGTTACTTACCAAAGTGACCTTCTTGAGCATGAAATTGTTGTTCACACGCATTGTGCCCTTTGCTGTCATGGTCCCAGTAGAAGCATCTCCAAACATACTCAACTTATTGCTGAATTCATGAGTGATTGAGGAGAACCATTGAGAATCTCCGATCATGTGTCGAGAAGCCACACGTCCTCCTTCCTCACTCGCCTAGCCTATAGGGCATCCACCAACTCTACCCCCAAAGATCCACAATGCATTTGCAAAAGACCATTCAATAGATCAAATATTGGGTGACGTGAGTAAGGGAGTTCAAACTCGATCTCATATTGCTTCTTTTCGTGAACATTACTTGTTTGTCTCCTTTCTTGAACCTAAACTTGTAGATGAAGTTCTAAATAATTTGGATTGGGTGAATGTTATGCATGAATATTTAAACAACTTGGCCAAAAATAATATTTGCACATTGGAGGAAAGACCCAATGAACACAACGTCATTAGTATAAAATGGGTCTTTCGCAACAAATAAGACGAGAGTGGTGTTGTGGTAAGAAATAAGGCAAGGTTAGTGCTCAAAGATTAACTCAAGTTGAAGGTTTAGATTATAATAAAATCTTTGCTCCCGTAGCTAGACTTGATTCCATTCATATATTACTTTCCTTAGCATCATGTTTTGATATCAAATTATTTCAAATAGATGTTAAAAGTGCTTTCCTAAATGGTAAGATAACTGAAGTTGTATTTGTTGAACAACCACCCGGTTTTAAAGATCCTAGAATCCAAATCATATGCATAAACTCTCCAAGGTACTATATGGTCTTAGAACAAACACCTAGAGCATGGTATGAACACCTTCGATATTTTCTACTCTCAAAATAATTCAAAATTAGGAAGATTGACACAACATTATTTCCAAAAGTTATAAATGATGAATTCTTTGTTTATCAAATTTATGTTAATGACATTATATTCAGGTCTACTAATCAAGATTTTTGCCCCAAAAAATTGGTAATATGATGTCTAGCAAATTTAGATATACATGATCGGAGAGCTTAACTACTTCCTTGGAATTCAAATCAAGCAACTCGAAGATAGGACGTTCATTAGCCAAACAAAGTATGTAAAGGATTCATTCAAGAAGTTCAGCATGTAAGACGCCAAACCCATTAAGACTCCCATGGCTACCAACGGTCATCTCGACTTGAATGAGGTAAACCAGTATATTTAAAGCTTTATAGATCAATGATTGGTAGTTTACTTCATCTCAACACATCTAGACTCGATATCATGTTTAGTGTTTGCATGTGAACACGATTTCAAGCATCACCAAAAGAATGCCATTTGGTAGCTATAAAAAGAATTCTTAGATATTTAAATTCTTCCTCTAGCATTGGCTTATGGTATCCCAAACATGCTAAAATTGATTTAATTAGATATTTGGATTTCGATTATGCTGGTTGTAAAGTGGATATAAAAAGCATCTCGGATAGTTGTCAACTCTTAGGAAGATCACTAGATTTATGGTCATCCAAGAAACAAAACTATGTAGTACTATCCACCACTGAAACCGAATATATTTTTGCGGGTAGTTGTTGAGCTCAACTGCTTTGGATAAGGTAAACATTGATGGATTATGGGATCAATTTTGACAAAATGCCCTTTTTATGTGATAATGATAGTGTCATAAAGATAACAAATGATCCAGTCTAACACTAAAGAACCAAACATATAAATATTCGCCACCATTTCTTGAGAGATCATATGAGCAAAGGAGACATTGCCATTAGCCACATACAATCGAGGAACAATTAGCCGATATCTTCACAAAACCTTTAGATAAAAGCCATTATTGCAAATTAAGGAATGAGTTAAATAGCATTTATAATTCTAATATAGTTTGAAATCATGCATCATGTCATTTGCTCTTATTTGAATTTGTTGAAGTTCATAAGAAAATCTAATTTGAAAATATTTCTCAAAATCTCTATATTGATAAAAAAAAAACTATGTTACCTGGTTGTTCTTTGCAAATCCAATACATAATGATCCTGAAAAGGTTTTTTTGAGTGTCAATTAAGGATCATTTGCATTTTTCCTAAAATGTCCATACTCCTTCAGGGAAAATGGTACTACCGCACCTCCCCTGCAGTACTATCACGCTATGATAATACCGGCCTTTAAGACGGTCTTGGATGGCTCAGGGGGTTACCCTCAAACTTGCTACTCTCAACAACTCTAACAATCTTAGGTGGATGGTTTTTGGAATACTCTAGAGAATTAAATTCTAAGTCTCTCTTCTTCACACTCACATTAGATTGGTCAAGTATTATATTGAGATTCTTTTTCCCACTAGAAAATCTTTTAAGGGCCTTTATGAGATAGTCATTGGGCTAGGTTCTTACATGTGGCACACTCATTAGTTTTGGTTAGTATATCTTTTTTATGGATAGCTACCTCTAATTTTAAGGACTCACAAGACACATATAGGGAATTTATAACCCTATTCAATAGCTCCCTATATTTCATCTAAATCAGTCCCAATTTCAGCATAAAATGCACATAAAATAGAAACAATAACTTTTTTGAATGCAGACATCGACATGGATAATCAACTTTACTTTTTTTTTCTTTAAGTATCTTGTTAAGAACATCAATCATAATTGTGGTCCTAGGATAGTTTTCACAAGATTCAATCCTACAATGAAGAAGCATTTTAGTCATTTTCTTTCATTTTAATTTCACTATCCTCACAATGAGAGCAAGTATGATCAAGAATAAATTTAAGGAATTCCTTAATAGCACTATCCAATTTCAATTCAAGGAAAGCACAATAGCATTCAACCAATCATGATCATTACTAAACTTGAGAAATTTTAGTTCATCTAGAGTATATTTAAGCTAACTAGCAACAAAAGACTGAGCAATTTTCAGATTGTCCAATTTATCATGCAAGCAAGAGCAAGATTCACAACTACTATCAGGATTAATGGATTTGAGCCTAATCACTTCTAGGTTCAAGTTATCAATCATAATATCCTAGTTCTTGATCATTTTAGCTTGTATTCAGTTTTTGTTCAGCAGCCACAAGAGCACATTTCATCTTTTTGGAGGAGGGGCATACCTCACTGGGATCACTATAGGGCTCATCATCAGAGGAGTTAACGTTGATGCTACCCTTAGTCATGAAACACATGTCAGTAGAGTCCTTGGTCTTCTTCTTACCATGAGAGTCATCCTCATTGTCCTCTATCCCTGAGTCCACACCGCTCATATCGATGTTCTCAAGAGCAACAAGGACCCAATTGATGAACTTGCGGTAGATGGGCTTCTTAGACTTCACATCTCAAGCTTGAGGACGTTTTCTAAAGTCCTCCTTCTTTCCCTTCAGCTTAGGGCACTTGGTCCGAATGTGATTTGGCTCACCACACTCAAAGCAAGTGACAAGGTTACCCCTTCTCCTGTTCCTCACCGTATTGTATGATCTCATGAATTTTGTGGATAGGAGAGCTAAGTCATCCTCACGAAGTCTCTCTAGCTGCTCATCGCTCAAAGAGTGCAAGGCGGACAATGAAAATCTAGAAGAGCCAAAATCCAAGAAACTTGAAGAGCTACTCTAAGAAGGTTCAACCACATGAGCTATCGACTCTATCTTGGGGAGACACGAGATGAAGTCAATCTCATGTGTCTTCAACCTCGAGTAGAGTTTATCCATGATAAACTCACTCATAACAGTGCTATCATTGATAGAAGTGATCTTCATTCTCCAATCTTCACATCAAGTGCACACAACATAATCGAAAAAGGTCAAACCAACAACATGAAGGTCATGAAGAATCTTGTTGAACCTCCCTATAGCTCATCAAGGATTCACTAGGGTTTTGCTCAATTTTTTAGAATTCTTTCTTTATTGGTTCTATCTCACTTCTTTGATCACGGTAGAGCCCTTATGATAGTCAACGAGGATCTTCCAAATCTCAAGAGTAGAACTTTAGTGAGCAACTCGCTCAAACTCAGATCGACTAAGTTGTTGAATCAGAAAATTACAAGCCTTGTTGTTTGCCTCTACATCAGGTGTAACCTAGTCATCAGCCGATACAACATAAGGATTCTTGACCTTAATCCAAATTATGTGCCCTTGAGCCTCGATGTAGAATTGCATGCAAGGCTTCCAGTAAGAGAAATCGACTCTATAAAAAATGAGTAGCTTGGTTGAATACTTGTTTGAAATCATGGCTCCTATGAGCAGTTAAGATCTATAAAAAGAGCTAATTGAGCTCTAATACCATTTGTAGGAGCAGTATGGCAACAAAGGGGTGAATGGTGCCTTCAATTTTTTTCTCCAAGTATTCGCCAATACTTCAGTCCAATAGCTATGAGAAACTTTGATGGTCAAGAAACCAAAAATCTAAAAAATCTTTTTGCTACAGTAATTTTAGCTCGGTAAACAATAACAAACAATACTATTTCAAATCCGAAAAATACGTGTAGCTTTTGGTCCATAAATCCAAAAGACTTAAAACTTGAACCAAAACTAGATTAAGACCTTGAGAACCTATCCCAACCAAATATCTTAAAATAACTTAAGAGAATTAAGTTGTTTTGATTCATGAAGCTCTATTGCACTAAAATCGGACCAAAACCACAAATTGAGCAAAATCGCAAATGAAGGCTCCAAACCACTTGAAATTTGGTATGAACCTTCTCTAGGAATTTAAGTACTTATTTGAATCAACGATCAAGAAAATTATTACCAAATTTCTGTCCTTTTTTAGTTTGAAGGAAAGTTGCATTAAAATTTTGGCCAAAAATCAAAAATAGTGAATATGACTTGCTTGTGGGTGAATGATGGTTAAGATAGCTCTAGATATATTCCCACATATCATAACAAGATAGAACACCCAAGGAATCGAAGTAAAAATAACTAGATCAAGAAATCACCTATGGAGGCCAAATTAAGCAAAAACTAGGGAACTTTTAGAATTTGTCAAACCTGATGCCTAGATGGATGGAAATTGATTTTCAAGGTATATCTCCATCACTTACACATCCTCGGCATCCAGCAAGATCATGAAAGGGGAGAGGCAAGATCCAAACCAACCAAAACAAGAGCAAATCAACCAAAACAAGAGGGATCCATAAGAGATAAGTAAAATTGACATATTGCTACTTGAGAATGAAGGTTTTACATCCACTCCACTTAGAGGCAAGATAGCACACCTCAACACTCAACTTCTCAAACCCAAACCATAAAACACTTGGCTTCAATGAGTAAAGCTAGGATGGTTGGATAGTTAACTAGCAATCTCCATCTCAACCCATTAAATAGACAAGGCAACCAGCCACAAAATAGATACTATCCACTTAGCAGAAATGGGGGAAACCTGTTAACCCCACATAACATGGGTTTTACTCACACACTACACTTATGAACGCTTTTCAAAGCACATAACCCCGAATCCACTAAGTCTTTTGCCTTTAATTCACTTGATTATCTCAGCTTCTCCTTGATCTAAACCATTTTCCCAGGCACCGCTCAAGTGCCACGATTTTGATCTAAGATAGTTTTCGGTATTTTGGTCAACTTACCAAAATATCTTTTCTTAACCCAATCTTCATCTTTCTTTGCAAGCAATTGTCATGTTTACCACGTGTAGATGCACCACTAACTTGTCATACATCAACAAGTCTCTCTCGTTCTAGTTCATCATACCATGCCTCACTTGGAACGATCAAGCCAATAGTGCAACTAGGGCTGTAGATGAGCCGAGCTCGAGCGAGCTTAGCCTTCCAGGCTCAAGCTATGTAGAATCTCAAGCCGAGCTCAAGCCGAGCTCGAGTTGGGGTCCGAGCTTAGACCTAAGCTCGAGCTTGGCTCGTTGAAGCTCAACAACGATTAAAATAATTTATTATGCACTATTTTTCAATAAACAAAAAATTTTGAGTTCGAGCTCGACTCTAATAAGCTCAATAACAATCAAAATAATTCAAACATACACTAATTTTCAATAATAAGAAAATCTCGAGCTCGAATTCGACTTGAGTAAGTGTTAATATGTATCACTATTTAAGCTCGAATCGAGGCTCGTAAACTATTCAAGCTCGGCTTGGTGAAGCTCACGAGTTCGAGATCAAGCTCGAGTTCGGCTCATTTAAAGTTCAAGCCGAGCTCGAATCGATCCTAGAACGCGCCGAACTCGAGTAGCTCGCGAACTTCAAGCTTTTTTTACAGCCTTAGGTGCAACCCATCACTCGAATTGTCTTTCAACATTTCCCTTCTTCCTTGTGCCATGCTTGATCTTAACCATATCACCCGGCATTCTTAATTGTTCTGGGCCTCATCAACTCCATGAGCATAGCCCTGATCCTCGCTGTTGATCATGGTTGACTCCAAGCATCCCTGCACATCCAAAGACCAAAAAATCATTTTCGGACATAAGTTCTTCACAACTTGACACACGTTTGCTGAAACATGCATCGTGCCACACATATGCACTGACCTAGGTTAAACCAAATCATCCCATGACTCAAATTTTCTAAAATCATCTATTTCGGCTGAAGCAATACAAGCTGGCCAGAAAAGTCTGCAAATTTGCAAATTATAAATGTTCACTCCTCCAAAATGATAATGATTTATCATAACAAAATATTGGAGCTTCTTATATGGTCCTTCAAAATCAAATGCCCTTTCCATGTAAATACCCACAGTTTCCAATTAAGGACCCCAAGCGGTTCTGAGTCTCAACTGTTCCATTCAATGAAAGATCTTTCTAGATCAGGGCGTGTACAATGGTATATGACAGCTGTCTGTAAGTCTATGCCACATAGAATTTTAGATGATGCAGAGGAGATAGAAGGAAGAGAGAGAAAGATGTTATCTACTATTTAATAGATAGTTTTATAAACTGCTTTCTACTTATATACCATTGTATAGACAACATATAGACAACTCATTAATTGTATGAGGTCATTACAGACAACTATATAGATAATCTATTGTACGAGTTGTCTTTAGTCCAATCTATAGATGATACGAAAGTGTATTACTAACAACTAGTGTCTATACCATTATACGTGCTCTAAAGAAAGAATTGACCAATGGCCGGCCGGCCTAGCTTCTCTTTCTAGAAACCCCTGTTTTTCCCAAAATATCAAATTATTTCTCCTTTAGGCTTTAGGAAAACTAGATATGCTATCTATGAATTACAAAATGTGAAAGTACGCAAATAATGTTGTTATCAATCCGCAGTTAAAGTTTCACGAAATTACGTGACACAGTCATGTATGCACAGTTTTTTTTTCAAAGCTAAGTAACAGCAAAGCAACAAAGAACGGTGCAGTTTTTGTCTGCGGAACTTTGCTGTGTATGCACTATATGAAAGATGAGCACCGAAGGTTACCATGCATAACCATGGAGGTCATAGGAAAAGGAAGTTCAGGGGTCTCGTGCATGCATTCCATCGTCTCACAAAAGCTACCGCCACACATGCACGTACCATTGTAAAGAGTGCTCAAGTCCCCATCCATGTCGTCGTCAACAAACTCATCTTGTCCTTGCCTTCCCTAATAATGCATCAATTCGTGACATTTTCTTCATCAAAGCCGTCCTATTCGTGGACCATGCACAGCTAGACGCTTTGCCATGCACGTGAACTCGCGCATGCGTCGCCAAATTCACCCACGTTACACTGTTCTACGACGTACATGCTAACATGCACGCCCGCCTCCTATATATACGCCTCGAGAGCCACACCCAGCCCTAGCGATAAGCGTAGAACGCACACAGCAGATACACACATACACCTGTAGCTAGCTAGCAAGTAGCCATGGCCAAGACCGTGTTGCTCCCCGTCCTCCTCTCCTTCCTCCTGCTGCCCTTCTCTTCCCTCGCCCTGACCCAGGACTTCTGCGTCGCCGACCTCACCTGCAGCGACACGCCGGCCGGCTACCCGTGCAAGGCCAGCGTCAGCGCTAATGACTTCTACTACCACGGCCTCGCCGCCGCCGGCAACACCAGCAACCTCATCAAGGCCGCCGTGACCCCGGCCTTCGTCGGCCAGTTCCCCGGCGTGAACGGGCTGGGCATCTCCGGGGCGAGGCTCGACATCGCCGTGGGCGGCGTCGTGCCGCTCCACACCCACCCGGCCGGCTCCGAGCTCCTCTTCGTCACCCAGGGCGCCATCGACGCCGGCTTCATCTCCTCCTCGTCCAACACCGTGTTCACCAAGACGCTGTACGCGGGCGACATCATGCTGTTCCCCCAGGGCCTGCTGCACTACCAGTACAACGCAGGGAAGACGACGGCGGTGGCGCTCGTCGCGTTCAGCGGCCCCAACCCCGGCCTGCAGATTACCGACTTCGCGCTCTTCGCCAACAACCTCCCGTCCGCCATCGTCGAGAAAGTGACCTTCTTGGACGACGCGCAGGTGAAGAAGCTCAAGGCTGTGCTCGGCGGCAGCGGCTAAGTTGCTTTCGGCAGGGTTTGATCGTCGTCGCAGTCGTGGTCGTGACCGTACGCGGTCGTCGTGGTGTGAGATTAATTTGCATGCGTGCGTTCACCGGTCATGTGAACGTCTGTAGTCATTTTCAAGTTATGCCTGCTCATGTTAATTTCATTTGAGGTGGTTCAATAATTTCTTTGAAAGTGCTATGCAACACTCAAATGTTTTTTTAAGAAAAAATCAGTTGAATTTCTAACCTTCGCATCCGCTTCAAGATTTGCACACCACTCACCATCGTCTCCAACTCCGGCTGGTGGGTTCTTTGTCTCCAGCTACGGTAATTCATCAGATTAGGGTTAGAGTTCACCGGAGCCCAGATTAGAGGGAGGCCAGGGCGGTAGAGGCACGGCGGTGGGCGGTGGTGGCAACGGGGCAACAAGGTAGTGGTGGCGCTACGGGTTTTGGGGGTGTGGTCGATGGCAGAGGCAGCTAAGGCAATGATAACAATGAGCAATTAAGATGCAGCAAGCGAGACTGATTTTTGCTGGAAAAAATAGTCAAACAATGTATAGATATACCCTAATTTTTTTTCAGAGGAGCTAATAATTTTCTTTCTTTTTTTTGGGGGAGGGGGGAAGATAATTTTCTTGAGTCATGTAAAATTGGGGAAGGTGGAGCAGTGAGCTCGGTTGCTGCAGCGGCCCAGTCGGCTTCCACGGACCAATACGGGCAATGAGGCCAAGTCTGGCCTGCGGCCTCCTCACCCACTGACTGCTGGGCCCCCCAACAATCCCCTCATAAAACCGCTCTGATGGCCGCCGCAGTCGCCTCCGCCGAAAATGCTCGATTAGATTTGCTTCGCTCGCTCGAATACGGCGCTTCTCCGGGCTCCAGCGGCGGCGCGATGACCGAAAGCCTTCTTCCTCGAAGACCGCGGTTCATGGCGCCCACCAGTTACGATAGCAAACGTCGTTGCCTCCTCCTCTCCCTTCACACCCTTCGTAACGTCTCTGGGTACCTGACATACCAGCTCCATATTTGGACACGCACCCATTGCTTGACCTAGCTCGCCAAGAGCATCTCCAACAGTATGAGCTAGTTACTAGCTCTAAGACAACTTCTCCAATAGTACTAACTTTTAGCATATAGCTTATAACATAAATAGCCTCATATGATACTCTCACATAATCTTGGAATGTGTGTATGAGACTAGCTCTTGATCAAGAGATAGTTTTTCTCTCTCTTCTATTAAAATATGAAATAATATGCTTAGAGCTAGCTCATAAGAGCAAGTACAATGGTGCTGACTAGGTTGCCTCTAGTGAAATCCACATCAGCACAATCCTAAGTGGAAGAGAGAGAAAAGAAGAGAGAGAAGCAAGCTGCCCCTCATGCAAGAGGTGACCTCTAGCATATTATACGAGGAGAGAGAGATAAACTACCCCTCATGTAAGAGGTGACCCCTGATATATTTATGTAAGTATTAAATGTTTGAGTGTTTTAGTAGAGGTAACCTCTACTCTACTCATTGTATTAGCTACCTCCACATGAGCCACATGTAGTCTTTTTGCTTATGTGGCTAGTCCTAGAGGTGGCAGCCACCTCTTCTATTGTACTTGCCCTAAGTCTCTGTTGGAGATGCTCTTACGGTTTTGCGGCGCTCCCGCTTTCCTGGATAGGGATTTCGGGTTTGGTTTAGGTTGGGTTGGATTGGATTAGATGTGAGATTTAGGATAGATTTCCGGTTGTGTTTGCTGTTGTGCCAGTGACGAGGTGCTGTAGTTCCTCCGAATTGCGGGGTATCAGGACCTGGGTCTTGCCATGTCTAGAAATGATGGTCCCATGATTGGTCAGATGTGCAGCTGATGATCGTTCACGAAGCTTGTGTCTGTCTAATTGATTGTGTCTATCAGAATAACAGTGAACTGTTTGGTTAATATATCATTTCGTGGCATAAGATTTGTCAGGACTCAGGAGTCTATGATAGTGCTAGGTTGCGGCAAGTGTTTCTCTGAGGCAGTGAAATAAAGTTTGTTCAGAATAGTACATTTAGGGGTGGAAACGGATCAGATACGATTAAATAGTCTCAAATACGAATACGAATCTATATTTATAAAACGAATACGAATATAGATTCGAATATTCTCAAATACGGATACGAATATTCTCGAATACGAATACAGATATTTTTTAATATGGATTTTCTCGGATACGAATATCGGATAAAATAGATTCTTAGCGGTTTTACCGATTTTTCACCGGTTTTTGACTGGTCACCGGTTTTAAACCGCCTAAATTCAAATTTTGAATTACAAAATTCGTACGGATTTTTCATGAGTTCTAGAAACGGATCGAATACAAATCGAATAGTCTCAAATACGAATACGGATACAAATATTCTCGAATATGAATGCGTATACGAATATTCTCAAATACGAATATTCTCGAATATGAATACGAATATTTTCGAATACGGATTTTACTTACCACATTCACGTTTGCTCAAATACGAATATCGGATAAAACGAATTATCCGTTACCGTTTTCCACCCCCTAAGTACATTATAACCATAGAGTTGACAACCATATCTAAAACTTGTTTGGGATTTGTGCGGTCACCAAGATAACTAGCTGCGTAAGCGCGGCGTCACGCCGCGCTAGCTACCGTGTGGACCGAAGTAAAAGAGACGATAATTCGTGGGGAGTTTCTTAAAAAAAATCGAGGACCCATGCGTAATTTCGGAAAAACCAAAGGGTTTTTTCGTAAAAAAACTAAGGACCTGCAAGGACCTGTACGTAACTAAATAAGGACATATATGTAATTTTGGATACCGTGGGGTGCTATCGGTGAAGTGGAGGGTGCTTTCTAGAAAAAACATGGCAGGGACCTGTTTGCGAGAACGGAGGACCTCTACACGATTTCGCAAAACACAGGGGGTTTTCGCATAAACGCTGATGTGGCACGGCTCTCCGGCCGGGGAGTCCCCCGGCTATAATATAGGTATTATTATTACTTCTTCTATTTCATAGTATGTCTACATGCCACTATGCACACATTCCAGTAAAATACTAAATTTAAAAAATAGTTAATAAGAAATAACTATATATACTCCTATTAAATGATACGACACGGTCATTTAACCTCTTTTAAAGCATTTAAGTAGGGTAAAAAGTGAAAAATTATAATAACTATATTCTAGATTTTTTTTAGTAGACAAATATATTGAAGCAGATACTTCTAAGGCCATACAAATATAGTAAAACGGAATGAGTAGTTTTTCCATCACGAGAGGGAGTGGGCATCAGTTATTTTAAATCTTCCGTCTACAGAATCACACTTAAAATCACCTAGCGTGGAATTTGGAGTTACCCACTTATTGCTTCAAGTACTAGATAGAATTCCATTCTTCAAAGCCTGAGTCCAGTTTTAAAATCACATTTGAGAACATTAAGTAGTCGTGAATATCCTTTTTCTAGATTTTAAAAACTTAGATAAAGTACATTCATAGTACGCAAAAATAGGAGTATTACCTTCATGCTCGTTTTGTTGTGTTTAGCTGCACTCCATTGCCTTACAAGTGTAACGCCCCCGTTTCCAGGGGCGCATACGGACACGGCATTCCACAACTATTCACGCATGAACAGTTATGGAGTGTCGCGCAAGAGTATACCATTGCATGCTTACAACAAAAGTCCAGCATATATTTCACATACGGAATAACATCCAGTTTTCGACAGCGGGGCGTGCAAGCCCAAAGTATATTTACATTACAAAAGCTCCAAGATCCGTTTGAGCGCGGCCAAGACCTAAAGCCACGGGTCCTCGTCGAAGAAGCGATCCTCAGGGGCGTCCTTGACGGGTAAACCTTCACCTTCGTCTTATCCTCTAAATAGGGGATTAAGCAAGCCGTGAGCCAAATAACCGGATCAGCAAGCCCCAAAGGGACTCTAACTTTGAGTGGATGCAGTTTTATTTGCAAACATTTTGATAAAACAGACCCAAAACTACTCCTTGAGATCTCAGGGGTTTTCATGAAAATTTAATTAGCTAACTAATCAAGTTAAAGCATGTACAAAACTACTTAAGCTTCGCTGCTAGAATCACCCAAGTGACACAGCTCCATTAACCGGGAGCACGGCGTATTCGAATACCATTTATTTGACTCTGCAGAATTTGCTCAGCTTTACCCACACGATTCCTCAACTCCCGCGACAGAGTTAAGAAAGCCAAGTCGTTTCACTGCTCAACTCTTTATATAGGCTCCACTCGGTAGAATCCACTCGGGTCTGGCATAAGAAAATAAACGTCCGCTTCGAGTGAACTCTACCGTTGTTAAGCACCCGCAGCACGGCCTGCCTAACCTTGTTACTCAATCACCTACTTCTCAACACCTGTAGAGTTTCAATCGAGTTGAGCAGCTACTAAACCAGTGTTGACAAGTCAACTCCTGTGGTTGAGCGGTCACCATGTCATTTGCTCAGCGTAAGGGTCTGGTTCTTACATTTTCCCCCCCAGGAGTCCGCAACCCCGGTCAGGTCCGCGACCTTACAACCTAGGGTAAGAACCCTTACCCTATTCTGCACGTCAACATACTCCGCCCTAGGGCACGGTGTCCCATACCACCCTGCCCTAGAGTCGGGTTTTCCAAATTCTATTGGCCCGCAGCCACAACCTTATTAGTGTAAAGATTTTGCATGATAATAATAACCTACGATTATCTAGACTAACAGATGATTATTTCTAGGGTTACAAAGGCATGGCTACAAGTTTAACATGACATTTGTCGGTGATAGATTTAACTACATATCATGTCATTCTAAACATTTTATTTTACTTTGAACTAACATTTCAAAACTAGCTTAATGCAAATAGCATAATAACATAATTAAATAACATGGGTTGCAACATGATCAAAGGATTTGGGACTTGTCGTTGATTTGGATGATCTCAGCTAGCTCGAATGTAGAAGCACCGGGATCCTGAGACTGCACCTGAACCTCCGGGATCTCCGAAACTAGCGCAAACACAAAAACAAAATAAGTCTGGCTTGAGCCTAATCAAGCGAGGAAAAATAATCTATTAAAAAGGAGTAAAATGCATAAATCTCCAAATAGCAATTTTGGAATTTATCTAGGATGAATCTGGAGAAAAGGAGTTAAAAAATGGGTCCAGGATATTATTTGGAGCAAAGTGGTGAAATTTGGGAATTTTTGGGATTTTCTGTGATTTTCTAAATTTTATTTGAATTTTTCTGGAATTTAGAAATTAAGAAAATACTGGAAAATTAGTATGAATAGTGTCAGGCCAGCCCAAGCTACAGTGCAGCCCATCACTGCGTGGCTCGGGCGGGAAATGGCCGGTCGGCCCACGCAGCCCGTGCGCGAAGCAGGCCAGGGAGGTCGCGGCCCATCCGCGCTCCGTGCCCACCCGAGGCGGATGGAGGACGCGTGGCCGGGACGGACGGCGCTGATGCGAGGGGGTGGCGAAACGCTATGGGAGATCCGACGGATGCGAGGCGAGGTGTTTACGATGATCGGACGGAGGGGAGGATGGCTGGGTCGGGTGGCTGTGATTACACGGCAGCGGGAGAGATGGACGGCGGAGGAGGGGCCACGTCTTCGTCTTCCTCCTCTCGCCGTGCACGCGCGCCAGAGGGGCGGAGAGGGCGGCGCCTCCGCTCTCCGGTGAGGGCAAAAGCCTCTGGGGGTCGGGAAGGGTTCCACCAGATAGAGTGCAGCAAGGGGATCTCATTTTTGGGGCTGGGGAGGTGAGGGGGTCATTGGGGAGGGCAGGAGACCGAAGGGGAGGGAAAGGTTCCCCGACGGTGGAGGGGGTCACCGGAGCCGACAGGGGTCGAATCGGGGGCGATTTCACGGACAGGGAACCAAGTGGCTCACATTGGCTGCGGTGGTCGAAGCTCGGAGTTCTTGGAGTGAGCTGGCCACGGGGAGGGTGCGGCGCCTGGGAGGGAGCTTCGTCGCCGGGGTTCCTCGGTGCTTCACCTGGCCAGGGAAGGGTAGCAAAGTGTTTAGGGGCGGGTGAGGATGTTCTGGACGAATGCAATCGGAGAATGGGGGCGGAGAAGAGGATATCCGCTTTACGGGGCCGCCGGCGCAGGGGAAGACCGTGGCGGAGCTACGGGCGGCGGGACTCCAATCGGCGGCTCGGGGAGTTGCTTAAGGGTGGTGGGAGCCGGATGGGAGAGGTGTAGGAGTTGGGGAACCAAGAGAGCGTGCGGGAGAGGGGGAGGGGGGTTTTATACCCAGCGGGGAAGAGGAAGCCTTCGGGGAGAAGGAACGGGCGAGAGCGCTGGAGTCAACCGGAGTGACGGGGGTAGTTGGGGGCGTCTCCTCCACGCAATGGGCGGTGACAGGGCGCTGCCAGGTGAGTAATGGCGATGGAGGGGAGAGGGGAGCAGGTGAGTCCGGGCATGGGCGGAGCGCGTCCGCGCGCGGGAGAGGGAGGAGCGGCCACTGGCGGGTGGGGTCCAGAGCAGACGCGGGCGACACATGGCGCGAGGGCGAGGTTGGCTTCAGACCGGCTAGCGTCGGGGCAGGCGGTGGTCCAAAACCGGGGGCGCGGTCGTAGAGGCGGGGCGGGCGCAGCGCACGCGCGAGGAGAAAGCGGGGAGGGGGCGGGGCGCCAGCGGAGAAAGGGAGCGGAGGGAGGCGCCGAAGGAGGGAGGAAGCGGAAAAGGGGCGGGGCGCCAGCGAAGAGGGGCGGCGCCCGGCCAGAAAAGGAAAGCGGGAAGGCGGGGAACTTTTCAAAAAGGGAAAGTTCCCAAAAACACTCAAAAATCCAACAAAAACAAGGAAAATTTTGGTTTGAAATTTTGGGGACTTTTCAACCTACCCCCTTAAAAGAATCTCGACCCCGAGATTAACTTGGTTCAGGGAGTAAGTTGGAGAAATCTCGTTGCAAGTCTGACTCTCGCTCCCAAGTGGACTCATCCGCTGTGTGATTCTTCCATTGCACTCTGCAAAACCTGACATTTTTTTTCTGAGCTGCCTCTCTGATGTCTCGAGTATCTGTAATGGCTCTTCGGGATATGTCCAGTCGTCTTGCAGTTCAATGTCTGAGAGGGGCACTTCATCGGTTGGCTGTCGCAGACACTTCCGAAGCTGGGATACGTGGAACACGTTATGGATTCTTGATAAGTTGGGCGGGAGCTGCACTTGATAAGCTACTTCTCCAACTCTTCCAATGATTTGAAACGATCCCACATATCTCGGTGCTAGTTTGCCCTTGACTTGAAATCTCTTGACTATCTTGAATGGTGTGACCTTGATGTAGATGAAATCTCCAACTTCAAAACTCAAGTCTTTCCTGCGATTATCTGCATAACTCTTCTGTCGGTCTTGTGCAATCTTGAGTATGTCCCTGATAATTCTGACATGTGCTTCTGCATCTTGAGCAATCTGGGGACCAATAAGTTGTCGTTCTCCTGTTTTTGTCCAATTCAGAGGGGTCCGGCATTTTCTACCATAAAGTGCTTCAAACGGTGCCATTTGAATGCTGGCTTGATAGCTATTGTTATATGAGAGCTAAGCAAATGGTAAGCAAGTATTCCACGCTGCTCCATACACAATAGCACAAGCCCTTAGCATGTCTTCCAAGACCTGGTTGGTTCTCTCTGTCTGCCTATCTGTCTGTGGGTGATATGCTGAGCTGAAGTTCAGATCGGTGTCCATTGCTTCATGTAATTTTTCCCAGAACTTGGATGTGAATTGTGCCCCTCTGTCTGAAACAATTTTCTTCGGAACTCCATGTAATGTCACAATTCTTGCCAAGTATAACTCAACAAGCTTATCTTTCCCATAAGTTTACTTAATCGGGAGGAAATGGGCTACCTTGGTCAATCTATCAACAATGACTCATATAGCATCATATCTTTCACAAGTCTTGGGAAGTCCAGTAATGAAGTCCATGCCGATACTATCCCATTTCCATTCGGGAATTGACAAAGGCTGCAACAATCCCGATGGTTTTTGGTGGTCTATCTTGATCTGCTGGCAGACATCACATTTAGCTACATACTCTGCCACTTCTTTCTTCATCAGGTTCCACCAATACTTCTTCTTCAAGTCTTGATACATCTTGGTACCTCCTGGGTGAATTGAGAATTGAGACGAATGAGCTTCGGATAGGATCAATTCTCTCAACTCTTTGTTGTCGGGTATGCAATAGCGACCACGGAAGGTAAGGATTCCATGTTCGTCTATCGCATACTCTGTTGAATCTTCTTCTTGAATCTCCTTTTTCAGTTTTTGAATCTCTTCATCTTCATCCTGTGCTGCTTTAATCTGATCTGTCAATAATGGTTGAAACTCTAATGCTGCCATACTGCCTTGTTCTGTAATCACCAAATTCAGTCGTAGCATATCCCTTTGCAACTCTGGTGGGTATTCTGTGGCATTGGGTTTGCTTTGTCGAACCTTCCGGCTGAGGGCATCGGCAACCACGTTGGCCTTGCCCGGATGATATTGAAGATCAACATCATAGTCTTTAGTCAATTCCAGCCATCTTCGCTGTCTCATATTCAACTCTGGCTGTGTGAACAGGTACTTCAAGCTCTTATGATCTGAGAATATCTCACAACGATTCCCTAGCAGGTAGTGCCGCTAGATTTTGAGTGCATGCACCACGGCTGCTAGCTCCAAATTGTGTGTGGGGTAATTCTTTTCATGTGGCTTCAGTTGTCTTGAAGCATAGGCAACAACTTTTCCGTCTTGCATAAGTACACATCCCAAATCCTGCTTTGAAGCATCACAATAAATTTGAAACTCCTTCTCTGGATTGGGTAGGATCAGAATTGGTGTTGTCGTCAACTTGGTCTTCAGCAACTGAAAACTCTCTTCACAAGCATCTGTCCATGTGAAGGGCTTGTCCTTCTTTAGCAGTTGAGTGAGCGGACGAGAGATTTGTGAGAATCCTTCTATGAACCGGCGATAATAGCCCGCCAATCCAAGGAAGCTTCTCACTTCAGTCACGGTCTTGGGCTGTTTCCATTCCATAACTGCTGATGTCTTTTCTGGATCAACTTTGACTCCATCTTCAGATATAATGTGACCCAAGAAAGTGACTTCTTCCAGCCAGAATTTACACTTGTCAAACTTTGCATACAGTTGATGCTCTCTCAATCTTGTTAATACCATGTGCAAATGCTGTTTGTGCTCTTCTTCATTCTTGGAGTAAATCAGAATATCATCAATAAAGGACTATCACGAATCGGTCCAATTGGTCCATATGCACCAAATTCATAAGGTTCATGAAATAAACTGGCGCATTGGTTAAGCCAAAGGGCGTGACCATGAACTCATGTAATCCATATCGGGTGATGAAGGCGGTCTTCTCTCGATCTTGCTCTCGGATCTTGAGTTGTTGATAACTCGAGCGCAAGTCGATCTTGGAGAATACTTTGGCACCTTTGAGCTAATCAAACAAATCATCAATTCTGGGCAACAGGTACTTGTTTTTGATTGTGACTACATTCAAGCCTCTGTAATCTACACACATTCTTAACTCTCCACTCTGCTTCTTCACAAAAAAAACTGGCGCCGACCAAGGTGAAACACTTGGTCGTATAAACTCTTTTTATTGTAGCTCATCTAGCTGCAGTAAATCTACTTTAACCTTCTCCGGATTGACTTTGACTCCTTTTCACTTGTACCTGTATATCATCCTCGCGTGTGTGGTGCAGGTTCCTACTTAGATGAATTATGTTGCACCAAGGTTATACATTTACATCTAGGTCCATTAGGGTAAATTTTATTGCAACATGAACTTCTCATTCCTCATGTTTTACACAGACAATCTTCATACACTTTCATAGTCTTGCCACAAGCCTTAGTTAAAGACATTTACATACAAGCTATTCAGTTCTTCCAACTAGCTTACAAAAGGATAACCAAAAAGAACATTACTCCATTCCTTGTTCTTCATAGATCACTTTCTCCTGACTGTCTGTCGTGCTTTTCTTCTTCATGGTATTCCTCCGAATAGATCTGTTTCTTCCTCTATTCTGGTCTTCTTAGGGTAAGATTCTTCTTCTTCCATCGGTGGCAGGCGTGATGTTGATGTCTGCCTCTTTGCTTGCTTTTTAACTTATTTTTTGGGTAAGGACTTAAGTGGGCATTGGTCACAATAATGCCCATCCTGTTCGCAGTGAAAACAAGCAATTGGTGTCAATGGCGAAGGCTTCTTTCGTTTCATAACCTTCACGTATCCTGGTATCTCTTCTATTTGGAGAGCTTGATCGACCAGGCTTAATAGGCTTGAAAACTTCATGGCCTGAAGGCGTTGTCTCACATTGGGTTGTAGACCCTTCATAAAGTACTCCATTCTTTTAGCTTCGGTGTTAGTTTCCTCTTGGGCAAATTGGGATAACTGATGAAATTGTTGTAGATATGCTGTGATGGAGTTCTCTCCTTGTTGAAGATCAAGAAAATCCTGATATGTTTCAGTGATAACTCTAGGAGAAATGCAGGCTTTACGGAATCTCTTCACAAAGTCTTCCCAGGTAATGTCTTCCTTATTTGGGTGTATCCACTGGATAGCATTCCACCAAGTAATTACAGGCTCTGACAGCTGATAGGTGGCAAAAAGAACTTTCTCCTTATTTGTACATCGTATAGTATTCATTCTTCTCTCAACATCTTGTAACCAGTTATCTGCATTCAGTGGTTCCGTTGCTGAGGGGAATTTAGGTGGTTGAGTTTGCAGAAAGGATGTAAACTTCAATACGGTTACACTTGATGCTGACATTGATTCTTCGGGTGATACCTTGACAATGAACTGTGGCAGTGATTCTCCTTGCTGTTCTGACATCTGGACTTGATCTGTGGCAGGTGCACCCTGCCTGTTGGTCTGACCGCTCTGCTGCGCTGGATCCATCTGCCAATTGGGAATTTGAGATCAGCTTTGCAGCGGCTTTGGAGAACAAGAGTAGATAAGTAAGACATTGAATTTCAAGGTAAGTATAGGGCGAATAAGGTAAGAACGAGAGCGAAAGGGGATAGGAGAAAGCTTTGAACACAGGGGGATTACTGATAATTAAGCAAACAACATAAAGGATAATGAACATAAATTTACAATATGCAGGTGGTACACAAACCACTTAGGGTTCATGATTACACCTGTTTTACATTACAAAAGTACCACTACAACTCAGGGTCAGTCTAGTCTAGCGAACAACAACTACTCCTCCAACTGCCGAGAAACGAAATTTTGAAGCTAGACAAGTAAAGCAGTAAACATTTTGCAAAAGTAAAACTTAAGCAAAAGTAAGCTAAGATAGATAAGGTAGCAACAAGAGAGGAAAAAGACAGCAATAATTCTTACATTTTTCGTAAACCATTTTTATGGCTTTAAATTAAATTTTGCGATAAAATCGCTTCCTAATTTGTCTTAGGTTTTAACCTACGGCCAAGAGCTTGCTCTGATACCACTTCTTGTAACGCCCCCGTTTCCAGGGGGCACGTACGGACACGGCATTCCGCAACTATTCACGCATGAATAGTTATGGAGTGTCGCGCAAGAGTATACCATTGCATGCTTACAACAAAAGTCCAGCATATATTTCACATACAGAATAACATCCAGTTTTCGACAGCGGGGCGTGCAAGCCCAAAGTATATTTACATTACAAAAGCTCCAAGATCTGCTTGAGCGCGGCCAAGACCTAAAGCCACGGGTCCTCGTCGAAGAAGCGATCCTCAGGGGCGTCCTTGACGAGTAAACCTTCACCTTCGTCTTGATCCTCTAAAGAGGGGATTAAGCAAGCCGTGAGCCAAATAACCGGCTTAGCAAGCCACAAAGGGACTCTAACTTACTACATGCACGGATTAACAGAGGAAGGGAGTATATTTGGTTTATTAACTTTGAGTGGATGCAGTTTTATTTGCAAATATTTTGATAAAACGGACCCAAAACTACTCCTTGAGATCTCAGGGGTTTTCATGAAAATTTAATTAACTAACTAATCAAGTTAAAGCATGTACAAAACTACTTAAGCTTCGCTGCTGGAATCACCCAAGTGACACAGCTCCATTAACCGGGAGCACGGCGTATTCGAATATCATTTATTTAACTCTGTAGAGTTTGCTCAGCTTTACCCACACGATTCCTTAACTCCCGCGACAGAGTTAAGAAAGCCAGATCGTTTCACTGCTCAACTCTTTATATAGGCTCCACCCGATAGAATCCACTCGGGTTTGGCACAAGAAAAACAAACGTCCGCTTCGAGTGAACTCTACCGTTGTTAGGCACCCGCAGCACGACCTTCCTAACCTTGTTACTCAATCACCTACTTCTCAACACCTGTAGAGTTTCAATCGAGTTGAGCAGCTACTAAACCAGTGTTGACAAGTCAACTCCTGTGGTTGAGCGGTCACCATGTGATTTGCTCAGCGTAAGGGTCTGATCCTTACATTCCCCCCCCAGGAGTCCACAACCCCGGTCAGGTCCACGACCTTACAACCTAGGATAAGAACCCTTACCCTATTCTGCACGTCGACATACTCCGCCCTAGGGCACGGTGTCCCATACCACCCTGCCCTAGAGTCGGGTTTTCCAAATTCTATTGGCCCGCAGCCACAACCTTATTAGTGTAAAGACTTTGCATGATAATAATAACCTACGATTATCTAGATTAACAGATGATTATTTCTAGGGTTACAAAGGCATGGCTACAAGTTTGACATGGCATTTGTTGGTGGTAGGTTTAACTACATATCATGTCATTCTAAATATTTTATTTTACTTTGAACTAACATTTTAGAACTAGCTTAATGCAAATAGCATAATAACATAATTAAATAACATGGGTTGCAATATGATCAAAGGATTTGGGACTTGCCGTTGATTTGGATGATCTCAGCTAGCTCGAACGTAGAAGCACCGGTATCCTGAGACTGCACCTGAACCTCCGGGATCTCCGAAACTAGCGCAAACACAAAAACAAAATAAGTCCGGCTTGAGCCTAATCAAGCGAGGAAAAATAATCTATTAAAAAGGAGTAAAATGCATAAATCTCCAAATAGGAATTTTTGGAATTTATCTGGGATGAATCTGGAGAAAAGGGGGTCAAACATGGGTCCAGGATATTATTTGGAGCAAAGTGGTGAAATTTGGGAATTTTTGAGATTTTCTATGATTTTCTAGAATTTATTTGGATTTTTCTGGAATTTAGAAATTAAGAAAATACTGGAAAATCAGTATGAATAGTGTCAGGCCGGCCCAAGCTACAGTGCAGCCCATCACTGCGTGGCTCGGGCGGGAAACGGTCGGTCAGCCCACGCGGCCCGTGCGCCTGCGCGAAGCAGGCCGGGAAGGTCGCGGCCCATCCGCGCTCCGGCCCACCCGAGGCGGATGGAGGACGCATGGCCGGGACGGATGGCGCCGATGCGGAGGGGGTGGCGAAACGGTATGGGAGATCCAACGGATGCAAGGCGAGGTGTTTACGATGATCGGACGGAGGGGAGGATGGCTGGGTCGGGTGGCTGTGATTACACGGCAGCGGGAGAGATGGACGGCGGAGGAGGGGCCACGTCTAAACCTGGGCGTTCGGTACTACCGAACCGATCGGTTCGGTTCCTCGGTACCCATACAAATTCGGTTCCTGAGAATCTCGGTACCGTTCGGTTCTGAAGACTCGATGCAGAAGAAATTCGATATCGGTTCTTTCGGTTGGTTCCGGTATTTACGAAATTACGAACAGGTACAACAAAGATGTAACATCAAGTTCAATAGCCAATTTTGACAGAAATGTAACATGATTTCATATAGAATAAGTGCCAAATCATACAGAGAAAAATCCACAAATACATAATATAGCTGTCCACAATAGACCCATCAATAATATTACATATTACTTAGTACTCACTACTCAAATACAACATGTTATTCCTTGTAGTTCGGTATTTCGGTAAACCGAGGCACCAAACCGAATTTCCTCGGTAAATTCGGTTCCTGAGAACCTGGAACCGAAATTTTCGGTTTCGGTACTTTCGGTTCGGTTCTCGGTAAATTCGGTTCGGTACTCGGTTTTCGGTTTTTCGTGCCCAGGGTGAGCCACGTCTTCGTCTTCCTCCTCTCGCCGTGCACGCGCGCCAGAGGGGCGGAGAGGGCGGCGCCTCCGCTCTCCAGTGAGGGCAAAAGCCTCTGGGGGTCGGGAAGGGTTCCACCAGATATAGTGCAGCAAGGGGATCTCATTTTTGGGGCTGGGGAGGTGAGGGGGTCATTGGGGAGGGCAGGAGACCGAAGGGGAGGGAAAGGTTCCCCGACGGTGGAGGGGTCACCGGAGCCGACAGGGGTCGAATCGGGGGCGGTTTTACGGACAGGGAACCAAGTGGCTCACATTGGCTGCGGTGGTCGAAGCTCGGAGTCTTGGAGTGAGCTGGCCACGGGGAGGGTGCGGCGGCCGGGAGGGAGCTTCATCGCCGGGGTTCCTCGGTGCTTCACCTGGCCAGGGAAGGGTAGCAAAGTGTTTAGGGGCGGGTGAGGATGTTCTGGACGAATGCAATCGGAGAATGGGGGCGGAGAAGAGGAGATCCGCTTTACGGGGCCGCCGGCGCAGGGGAAGACCGTGGCGGAGCTACGGGCAGCGGGACTCCAGTCGGCGGCTCGGGGAGTTGCTTAAGGGTGGTGGGAGCCGGATGGGAGAGGTGGAGGAGTTGGGGAACCAAGAGAGCGTACGGGAGAGGGGGAGGGGGGTTTTATACCCGAGCGGGGAAGAGGAAGCCTTCGAGGAGAAGGAACGGGCGAGAGCGCTGGAGTCAACCGGAGTGACGGGGGCAGTTGGGGGCGTCTCCTCCGCGCAATGGGCGTGACAGGGCACTGCCAGGTGAGTAATGGCGATGGACGGGAGAGGGGAGTAGGTGAGTCCGGGCATGGGCGGAGCGCGTCTGCTCGCGGGAGAGGGAGGAGCGGCCACTGGCGGGTGGGGTCCAGAGCAGACGCGGGCGACACGTGGCGCGAGGGCGAGGTTGGCTTCAGACCGGCTGGCGTCGGGGCAGGCGGTGGTCCAAAACCGAGGGCGCGGTCGCGGACGCAGAGGCGGTGCGGCGCGGGCGCGGGCGCAGGGCACGCGCGAGGAGAAAGCGGGGAGGGGGCGGGGCGCCAGCGGAGAAAGGGAGCGGAGGGAGGCGCCAAAGAAGGGAGGAAGCGGAAAAGGGGCGAGGCGCCAGCGAAGAGGGGCGGCGCCCGGCCAGAAAAGGAAAGCGGGAAGGCGGGGAACTTTCCAAAAAGGGAAAGTTCCCAAAAACACTCAAAAATCCAACAAAAACAAGGAAAATTTTGGTTTGAAATTTTGGGGACTTTTCAACAAGTGCCCTTTTGAACAACATTATAATGTAGCTTATTGTTGACTTTCCTAACCCTAGCTTCTCCACCTCAAACGCTATATTTACATCAATCACTTTGTTCGTAGATGACATCTATGTTAAATCAATTATTTCTTACTTTTTTAATGTTGTAGCTATAAACAAAACAGTGAACGATAGGCTACAGCAAAGCCACTACGGGCTACCCATAGCCTTACATACACTAGAAGTGGGATGAATAATGAATTTAGTTGTTTGCTCGTTCTTCCTCCCCTAAGGCTATATGTATATGAACTTAGAGCCGGATTACAACAATGTCCTTACTATGACTTATAAAGTTAAGGGTACAAATGTCTTTTTACGTGCTTTATAGGCCTCTTGGCCCAAAGGGCCGAATGGTCAAAGGTGGGGAACATTCCCCCAACATTTAGACATTCTCATATTGTTGGGTATTTTCACTTCTTTGTGTTATGAGAGTTGCGTTTATGTTTTTTCGCAATATTGATTTGTATAATTTTTAAAATACGATGAATAGTGGATAGATGTTACTTATTTCTTCGTGTGATTTGATATTAGTGGTACTCTTGTTACAGAGAACAACATAGAAGCACTCCTTTCTGTTTATTTACGTGTTCAAGGAAGTGTTGGACTTGTGGAGATTTGATTGTGGAGTCATTAGCAGTATCGGATGTCATCAGATGATGATGAATTGTGACATGTGGCATACCTAAATACATCCTGAGTTCAAAATAGTCAAACTTTTAAAAACGATATTAAGGCTAAAAAATGGAAGGATACATCAAACCTATAACTTTTTAACCTCAACTTTTGTACTTCGGTGTAAGTCGTTTTAGGTGACGCGCGGTAAAACATTATAAACTTTGGTTATCAATATTTCTTTTAATATTTAGAATGGACACATAAAAATATTATGTATAGATTTATCTTGAAAAATATTTTTATAATGGACACAATAGAAATAAGTGGTAAAGTTATATTTGGGAGATCGTGTTAATAATAACGTCCAAAACGACTTTGCTTGTTCTCTGCAAGGGAGATATGGGCCTCTCTATGTTAGTACTTATTCCTTGTACTACACTTAGAATTTGTGATGAACACCATCACAGTTTGCACCTCGCTCACAATATACACTTTGTTAGCTTCGTGACCAAGAAGTAAACAAATGGTGTAATAATAAGATAATACATGTTCTCATGAGGATCGAATGAATGATAGTATCAACGTTGATCGTCCTCGGTTGATACATTGGCGTTACATTACGCTTTAAAAATACTATCAAATACCTCAACATATTTTTTTTCTTCTTTATTTTCGCCAGACGCATTACACAATCACATCTCTGATTACAAGTCTCGTACATTACATGCGCGACTTCGGCTGGCCGAGGAACGGATAGTCGGTGTAGCCCACGACAGGATCAGGAGTGTAGAACGTCCTCCGCACGTACTTATTCAGCCGGGCGTTCAGCCTGAACCGCTCGACCAGGTCCGGGTTCGCTATGAACAGCCGCCCGTACGACACGAGGTCGGCGTCGCCGCTCTCCACCGCTTCCAGCCCGAGCTCCCGCGTGTAGCCGCCGCTGCACATGAACGTGCCCCGGTACTCGCCGCGCAGGGTGCGCATGAGGCGGCTCTCCTCTTCGGCGCTGCCGTGCTGGCCTGACTCGGTCTGCCCGTAGGCTGTGTACCGTGGCTGCGTGACGTGGAGGTAGGCGAGCCGTCCGGCTTCCTGCTGGAGGGCGTTGAGTCGGTCGACGACGGCCATGCCGAGCTGCATGGGGTCCGAGTCGTAGGCGTCGAGGTGGTCGATGGCTGGTGATACCCTCACTGCAACTCGGTCTGATCCTATGGCAGAGACCACGGCCCGGGTCACCTCAAGTAGGAACCGGCAACGGTTGGAGAGTGAGCCACCATACTCGTCGGTGCGGTCGTTGATGCCGTCCTTGAGGAATTGATCGATGAGGTAGCCATGAGCGCCATGGATCTCAATGCCATCGAAACCTGTGAACGTAAGCCATCTCCAGATCAGCAAATCAAAGGGATTTCTGATGGTCTATGGCTGGAGTGCAAAGTTTGCGAATTTATGCGCGGTGTATTCTACATTTTTATTACCTGCTTCAATTGCGTTTACGGCAGCTTGACGATATTGCTCGACTATTTCCGGTATTTCCGATGTGGCAAGGCGCCTCGGGTTAGGATATTTGCCATAGGAGCCATCAGGCATCAGTATCCTCCACCTTGATGATATTGGCTTATCAGTTGAGGATATTGGAGCAGCACCGTCTGGCTGGTATACTGATCGATGGAAGAACATAAGTCAACATTCGAAGCAAAAGATCCTATACGTTTGGATCAGTATATATTATTCATGATGAAATCTGATAAAGAAAAATAAGTGCTAGCGCTGCATTTCATTTGTAATGTGAACCAAGCATAGATATGGTATGTGTTGACTGTTGAACAAGTAAATGATCAACGAGGTGAAATATTGAACCCCATCTATTACATTAAACAATACAATGTGATTATTCTTAGTAATGCATTGACTGAAGATCACTGAGATTCAAAATTTTCTTCGTTGACTATTTGAGAAGAAATGCAACTTAAAGAAAGATAGGGAACTGGGCTACTGCCCGCTTTCCCAGATTCACAGGCACAAACCCTTTCTTCTTCACACTAATCCTATGTCCTAACTAAATTATCCCCATATTGTCAACAAACAACTACACCAGAGCACAACTTTTTTCCATAGGGAAAAATATATAGCAAGAATTCTCCAGGTAATTCAGTGTCATGACTTTTTTACATCGATTTTCTATCTTGACAATTTCACTATGTACTAATCCAAACGGAGTAAACTATTTCCTTCATTCTTTTTTACTTGATTTCCTAGAAACCGTACCATCAAACCTTTTAAAGTTTGACCACTAATATACTCAAAACTATCTAGATTGGCTATACGAAGGTTATATTATTAGATTTGTCGTTAAAAATACTTTCATAATATTATAATTATACTAGTATATCTTAGTGTAAAATTATAAAAAATAGCGATAAAAGTCGTATCTCGAAGACCGTAAAAAATAAAAAACATCAAGTAAAAAAGAACAGAGGGAGTATGTCATAATCAATTGCTTCCTAGAGCCTAGCAAAAGATCAATTGATAATCTGTTATCCATGATGTCTATTGTCTGCATTTTGGAAACCTGTTACAGATTTCTAGGAAATTGCATTATCATTTCAAATACAGTGAGCATACCTTGGTGAGAAGCTCGGCCTACGTGCCATAATTGGCAGAAAAAGATGCTTCCTTTGGCATGAACAGCGTCCACCACCTTCTTCCATGCATCAATCTGCTCTTGGTTGTATATCCCAGGGACATGAGGAAACCTTGAATAACAATGTTTTATTACGTAATGCTATGATTTCTTGCTATCAAAAGAGCAAAAACTTGCTATAGGTTCACCAATATTGGGCACTAGAAGAACCTCTACATGATTCCAAAAATCTAGAACATGACCATATATCACGTAATCACAGAGTTGTACTTAAGGGGTTTGTTAATGGAGCCTACACTACAGATCCCCTTTTGTTTGCATTACTCACTAGCCCGAGCACTTGAGCCACTTATGGATATCTTATATTGTTTTTCAGTATTCTGACTGAGAAATGCCTCACGTTTTCATCTTTTAACACTAAAATTACTTGTTGTGCATCTCTCTCGAAATAAACCATATCGTAGTTCGTAGATGTTACAAACCACAACCATTTCTTTATATGCACTCCAACAACTCCTCTTGAGAGTTGAGACTGCCGAACTTTGGTCAAAAATAGACCCCTGTAGCACGTAAATACCAAATCTAACCCTCGGAACACCGTAATTCCGTTTCTAGCCCCCTCCCGACCGCATGTTTAATTTGACAACGACACATGGCAGTCGTGTGGTCGCCGACCGCACGACTGCACTGTTCATGCGAGTCGCACGACTCAACTGGCGTGCTTTTGCTGTTGAAAATGAGGGTGCCTTTGGTTGAGCTTTTGGAAGCTGTTTTTGCTTCCAAAAAGCCAAAAGTTAACCAAATGGGTGGAAATCAGTAGCTGCTTTTTCAGAAGCAGCTACTTTTGGGTAGTATAGTTTTGAAAGCATCTTGGACCCTGCTTTTGGCTTTTGGCTTTCTGCTTTTTGAAATGGTGAAAATAGAGAGCTGTCTCACAGTTGTTTCAAGGAAAATAGAGATATGAGGTAAGTTTTATACTTATTTGAACCAAACAGCTTACAACTTTTCCACACCCCACAACCTCAAAGCAGCTTTTCCACTGCCTTTGACTCACGGCTTTTTTCAAGCCACAGCTCAACCAAACACACCCTGAGTCGGTCCAGTGCTTCAATTGACTAGTGCTTTTGCCGAGACTCGTGAAGGCCAAAGAAGGCCAAAAGCAAAACCTGTCTCTTACTGAATCAGTCCGATGGGCATTCTCTCAACTAGTCAATGCTTCAATTGACTAGTCCTTCATGGGCAAAAGCAAAATCTGTCTCTTACTAAGTCAGTCCGATGGGCATTGTATCCTCTGCTTTTGCATTTGCAACCGCACGACTCTGAAACTGAGTGAACGACAGAGAGCGCACGACTACCACGTGTCGTCGCCAAATTAAACGTGCGGTTGGGAGGGGGCTAGAAACGGAATTATGGTGTTCCAGGGGCTAGATTTGGTATTTACGTGCTACAGGGATCTATTTTTGACCAAATTTACGGGGTCAGCAGAAGCCATCCATCAAAGTCCCCATTTTCTACTACCCCTGCTCCAGTATTTATAAACTAGAAACAGGGCAATGTGCTTATGTGCTGGCCATTGATTGAACCACCACCCACTAATAAAAAAACATGGCAAGCCCACTTGATCAAAGCTAGCACTCCCACCGAATATCCAGCGACACATCGCCCTAACTACCACTTGCAAGAGGTCCACTACTACACCAGATCTAGCACGCATAATCTAAAGAGTATCACGGGTCATAGAAGATGGCAAGCGGAGCACGGGGAACTGGTAAACTACTCGGGGCAGGAGCATCAAGCATGTGCCGAGGCGAGCGTAAAAGTGAAGCAGAGGGGAGAGGGCGAGCGAAGTGACGAGATTACCCCGGGCCGGCGGGCGAGACGACGGTGCCCTCGGAGATGAGCAGGCCCCCCGGGGTGGACCGCTGCGCGTAGTACTCCGCCAGCGCCGGCCCCGGCACCGCGCCGATCGCCCTGCACCTCGTCATCGGCGCGAGCACCACCCTGCGCGCATACGCATCAATCAAACCCGTTAGCAAAAAAAAAACAAATTCCAGCGCGAATTAAGAGGCGCGCGGGTGGCTCACCGGTGGGCGAGGCGGAAGCGGGGCATCTGGTACGGCGAGAAGAGCGACGGCCGCTGATCCTGCGGCGGCCGATCCATCTGGTACCCGTGTGCTGGATCGAGAGGGGAGGGGAGGGGAGGGGAGGAGTGCGAGAGGGATGGGAAGGGGAAGGGGGTGGCGAGAAGCCAATTATAGGAGGGAAGAATTGAAGGGGAGGCGACGCAGACGTGGGCTCGCGCGCCTGCGATGCCTGGGGAGGAGAGGGGAAGAAGAAAACGGTGTGGAAAATGGGGAAAGGCGCGTGCGCAAGCGACTAAGCGAGGAGTGGGCTGGGCCCACCTCATTGACTGGCCATCTTGGTTAGGCGCGTGCTGGAGACTGGAAATGGTCGGTCGATTTCTTCAGCATGTGCGTCGCGTGGGCGGATGGACGGACGGGTCTCCCTCGCCACCGACCGCCGGCCGTGCTAATTCGGATTGGACGGAGGCTCAGCTTGGCGAGGAGCACAGGATTAGGGGTGAAAATGGGTCGGATTCGGACGGATATTGTTGTTATCATATCTTAACCCATATTTTTTCTCCGGATTCGGTACTAATCGGATTCGGTACCAATCGGATTCGGTGTCGGATCGGTCGGGATTAACCCATTTCGTTTGCACCCCTACTTGTTTGTAAGGAATGCATACAATGCGATAAATGGAGTAGGACGACCGACTTGATGTTACTATTTAATAGCTGATGTGGAATATTTTATTTTACCATTGCAAAAGAAAATGAAACGTCAAATAGTAGCACTAACCTGAAATCAAACTTGAAGATGTATCGGATTCGGACGGATATTGCTGTTACCATATCCTAACCCATATTTTTTTTCTCCGGATTCGGTACTAGTCGGACTCGGTATCAATCGGATTCGGTGCCGGATCGATCGGGAATAATCCGATCCGTTTTCACCCCTACACAGGATGTTACTGATGGTCGGAGAGAGTTTCTACGCTATGCAGGTGCAGTGTGAGAGTCATAACACTGTCGTCGGATGTAGCCTGCCAATCCTGTATATTGCTAGTACATCAACCAAATTACCAAACGAATCTTGCACAGCACTGCACGGAGCGTGACTCGTCAGTAGGGATGGACTTTTTTTTTCTGAAATCTTGGTTTTATTCGGTTACCGGTGTTCGATTCGGTGGAGAATTCTTCTTTATTTGGGCTTCGTTTTTTTTGTTCAGTTTTCGTATCTCAGAAACCGAGCAGACCGGACAAACCGATCTCTTTCTCGCACGCATCCGGTAGGCTGGCTATGGAATCCTTACGCACGAACAAGAGCCCCAATGCCCAAGTTCCAGTGTCCCACCTCCTGCCCCTATGCACGCCTCTCCCTCTTGATCTCTCCCAAACAAAACCCTAGATCGGTAAATCCCCAATCCTTCTCTCTCTCCTTCTCTGACGATCGCTGCAACGGTGGTTACCATAGGAGCAACTCAGGTGATGCTCGGTTGGGTTGATTTTTTGTTACTTATGGCCAAATTTTCATTGTAACTAGCTGAAATTACACTGTAGCTAATGATGGTTTATTTGGTATAATTAAATTTAAAAAATTAAAAATGGAGGAAAAAGGTACATATAATGCAAACCAATACAGAAAAAACCGGCAAAAAGGCTCAAAAAAATCAGAAAAATCAGAAAAGGACGAAATTTAGAAATAGTGAAAAATAAGCCAAAAGCCAGAAGTCCAAGCCCAAACAAGCGGGGCCTCAATCTTTTGTCGTCATGTAGTGCCCTCGCTCTCTGACTCCCTCGCAGCAACGACAGCCACAACAAGATTGACGTCGGCAATGGCTCACACCTGTTGCCCTCCACCCCTGGCTAGCACCCTTCGTCCCTCCTATCCATGTCGGCCACAGTCTAACATCGATCGGTGAGTGGGGGCCCTACTAAGTATTGATATTTCGGTATATCAAAATATCGAATTAATTTGGTTAATTAGGTTTGATTTTATATTTTAGTTTGGTTAATTCGGTAGTCACCTTTTTAGTACCGAAATATTTTTTTTACTGAATAAACCTAAGCCATATAAGTGTATAAACCGAATGGCCACCCGTCGTCACTCGACTCGGCAGAGTTGTAACCACCGTCTAGTAGCGTGCATTTCCAGGCCAAGAAACTTCGGCTTGAACGCTCATCAACAGTAGCCGAGTAGCGGATTAATGCGGTCCATGGCAGAAACGGATTTAGAGGCAGAGCCGCAGCGCGGCCTATGCCCATCTGGAACAGGACCAGGAGAATTACTCGGTTGGCGAAGGCACTTTACGGCCCATGTAAAAGGATGGCAACGTAAGCCCACATAGGCACCAATAGAACTCTCACGGCCCAAGTCTTTGACGCTGCAAGAATTCTAACGTCGATGCCAGGCATGCGCATTAACTGTATTTCCTATATCAGGTTGTGTTTTAACCGTTGTCCTTGTTCAGAGAGTGCTCTTCCGGATTTTCATAATCTCGGAGCGAACTCACTTGTACAACAATGATGACACTTACACTACAAATTGACATTAAGCCAAGGTGGATATAAATAGATATTTTCTAAGTTTATTTACGATAACACTGATACTAAAGTGGGTCTATATACCAAATTAGTCCTTGTTGACTCAACAAGGGACGTCACATAATCCTACACCGCCTCATAGTACGGCTGGCAAATTAAGGTCATGTCCGATACAAAGACGCTTGGATAAATGTTTAAAGAGAGAAGCTATGCCATATCATAAAGCAGCTATACAAGAGCTACAATCTCTAATGCAAACAACTATTTTATAGATATTTGTATAGTTTGAGAAGCTTAAGAGCATGTTTAAGCGTCTACTTGCTTCAATGCAAACTATGTGTGTAACAAAATAACAGCAATAAAACTCTCATCATTATTTAACTACCACACTTGTAGGCAATATACCTCACCCACTCTATCCACCTACCTCCAGACCACCTCCCCTTTTCTCGCTAAATCTAGCCCCTCCCCTTCCTTCGGCAGCCTGCCTACTCATCGGCGACGACAGGGGAGTGGGTCCTCACCAACGGTGCTCCTCCCAGAGCTTGAATTGACTAGCTGACATTCAATTCCATTGGCATGCACATGTGTGCCTCTTGCTCTCCTCCTAACTCCAGACCACCTCCCCTTTACTTGCCGGATCTCCCCTATCATGTACGACCAACGTGGCCATAAATATCATGATCGAACCACGTGGTCAAAATATCATGGTCGACCGACATGGTTGAACAATCATAGTCAAACCATATGGTCGAAAATATCATGGTCAAACCACGTGGTCAAAATATGATTATCGACCAACATGGTCGAACTATCATGGTCGATCAATATAGTCGAAATATCATGGTCGGCCAACATGGTCGAAAATATCATGGTTGACTGACATGGTCGACCAACGTGGTCAAAAATATCATGGTTGACCGATATGGTTAAATTATCATGGTTGACCAATATGGTCCAAAATATTGTGGTCGAACAATCATGGTCGACCAACGTGATGAAAAATATCATGGTCGAACCACATGGTCGAAATATCATCGTTGACTAACGTGGTCAACATATAATGGTCAACCGTTGTGGTTGAACATAACATGGCGGAACAACGTGGTCGAAAATATCATGGTCGAACTAAGTTGTCGAAATATCATGTTCAATCGACATGGTCGAACTATCATGGTCGATTAACGTGGTCGAAATATTATAGTCGACCAACATGGTCAAAAATATCATGATCGACCAACATGGTCAAGAAATATCATGGTCCGACCGATTTGGTCGAACTATCATGGTCGACCAATGTGGTCAAAAATATCATGATCGACCGATATAGTCGAATTATCATGGTTGACCAACATGGTTGAAATATCATGGTCGACCAACATGGTTGAAAATATCATGGTCGATCGATATGGTCGAACTATCATGGTCGACCAACGTTGTTGAAATATCTTTCTCGAACTATTCACCCGAGTGTTGTTCGTCCGAGTATTGTTCATTTGAACACTGCTCCTTCGAGTGTTTGTCGTTCGAACATTGTTCCTTTGAGTGCTCCAAGTACTCCAGATTTGGACTCAAATATGGGCTACGACCGCTTCACACTTAGAATCTTTGACCGCAGCATACTTGAAATTTTCAAACGGTACTGCTCAAACTTTTTGACTTCAAACTCAAAGCTTTTGACCGTTTTGCACTGACTTGAATGTTGAGATCTTGCACTCCTATACTCATTCCTTTTTGGTAGGATATTAGTTCCAACTATTTTATATTGCAACAGATTTTATCCGTCAACATACTTTGATGATTACTTAGATATATTTATTCATATTTTAAGTTCAGGACAAAATCAGTGTCAACACTCAGGTTTGTCAATCTTGTAATAATTATTTCATACTTATCAATTTATATATACGCACGAGATTGATATTCCTACCGACAGATTGAGACTATCGCTACAACTACGTTGGGACAGGCCGAGCTCCAAAAAATTCAAGGACAGTGTGCATACTTCTTGATGTCTGAAGTCATAAGAGAAGATGGGGAGTTTCACAATATAGATTGAACTTGTTTGGAATAAGATTAAACTTAATGGTACATGTTTATTTGTTTATATATGGTTAATTTATTTCATTTCAGTTAATTCATTTGTAAAATGGACATTCTTGTCTCTAAAATGAATGCGAATTGGATGTATACATGTACTTATTGTTTTTCCTTGTTTCAGATGGCATGGCTAGCTTTTCCTGAGGCTAGCTAACAAACAGAAATAAATTTAAGAATACAAAAAAATATCACAGATGGTTATTAACTCATAACTTTCTGTGATAGTTGACTATCACAAACGTTTTGCAGTAGAAATCGTCTGTGATATATGATGAATCACAGATGATTTCAACTACAAATCGTTTGCGATATTAAATATCATAGACGATTTGTAGTTGAAACCGTCTATGATTCATAGATATCACAAATGATTTCTACTACAAACTGTCTATGATAGTATGTATCAAGGATGGTTCGAAAACCATCGATGATGACCTCATGTCATTACTGACCTATAAACTCAAATGGTTCATGAAACCATCTATGATGACTTTTTTAAACCATATGTGAACACCTTTTCTGCAGTAGTGGGACTCGCTACTCACCAATCATACGATTCTTTTTAAGAAAAAGTCAAAATTTCTAAATGTTGGATCTGCATCGCTCCACTTGTCGATGCACAAGACACAGGGTCTTGTATCTTACTTATGACAATAACATTGGAGATAACAATATACTTAGAGATTTTTTTTGCAGTGGAAAATAAGGTTACAAGGAATGCGAGAAAAGAACATTGTCATTGGAGAGAGACAGGCCCCTAATTTATACTGAACTAAGAGGTGGTAGTTAATAATATAAACATGTGGCTTCTGTAACAGCCCAGGTTTTTATTAAAATAAAAATAAATAACTAAGTAAAAAATTACTATTAAAATTAAAATAATTATTTTTGTTGCCTAAGTTTTAATTTTGGATCTGCCCTGATTTTCTGTTTTTAAAAAGGCTCGATTTGAAAAGTATTTTAAGAGAAACCTAAAAGTATTATTAAATAAAGTGATATTTTGATTTTCTATAAAAAAAAAATACTATGTTAAATTAATTATTTGAATTTATTTGGCTCTTATTTGGTTTTCTGAGTTTTCTAGAGTTTAAAAATCTATTTTGAAATCAAATGTATTTTGAGTATGAAAATTAAATACCAACTTAAGTTGAAAATATTTTATTTAAGTCCAAAATATTACCAGGAACTTTTGTGAATGTTTCTGGAATTTTGGAAGTTATTTCATATTTTCTGAGCTTTATTGAATTTTCTAGGCTTTTTCTGAAAATCTGAAATCAAAAATTAAATTCAAAATTCCTTCCCTCCCCTTCGGTCGACACGTGTGCGGACCAGATCCGCCCACGTCCTCTCTCCCTAGCCCATCCCCACCGCTCGCCCCATCCCGCCTCTCCCCTTCTCCCAGGTGACACGTGTGCGGCCCGGATTGCACCACGTCGCCCCCGTATGGCCCATCTGCATCGTCCGCCCCTCGCTCCTCCCTCGGCCATCCGATTCCCATCCGGTCGCTCCCGTTCCCCTCCTCCCTCTCTCTCCCGACCCCACCCGTCAGCCGCGCCTCCCTCCTCTCTCTCTCTCTCTGCACCCCGGCCCCGCTTGTCAGCGTGTCATCTTCCTCCCCGTGCCTTCATCCTCCCTGCGCGCGCCCGCCTCCGCCAACCCCGCCAACCTTCCCACGCCAGCCATCTCCGCCTCCCCGGCCGCGCCCCCACTCTTGCACGTGTGCCGCCCCCTTCCGCAAGCTCCGCGCCCCACCTCCCCACTCCCCGCACTCCCCATCTCCTTCGCAACCGCCGCCCACCCTTGACTTCTCCGGCGGCCAACCCTCACCGGCTCCGCCTCCGCCCCTCTATAAATACCCCTTCCCGAGCACCTCCTCACTTCGCTCCACCTCTCGCCGCCCTCAATTCCTCCCCTCCGCCACCTGAGCTCGCCCGCGCTGTGCTTACTTGCCTCCGCCACCGCCGCCAACTTCGGCGAGGAATCGCCGCCACCTCGGACCTCCCCGAGCTTCCCCGTCGGTAGCCAGAGCTCCACCACGGTCCTCTCCACCTCCTCCACCCCTCGGCTGTGACCCAGACCCGCCAGAGCGCCGTCGCCGTCGAAGCCCGAGCGCCGCCGCCACTCTTCCCTCGTCGTCGGCCGCCTCCGCTCGTCGCCGAGCTCCGCGCCAGGTAAAGCCAAGACCGTTGTGTGCTCCTCTGGTGAGATCCCGGTCCCCGTGCGCCTCCGGACGGTGCTGCCGCTTGTGCCCGCGTGGACGCCACGTGGCCGCCCGGTGGCAGCCACCTTGGCGCCCCCTGCCTCATCGGCGCCACGCAAGCATTGCCCATCTCCCGTGCCACCTCGGCATTTCCCGGGTCCATGGACAGGGTCCACGGTGGACCAAGGCCCACTGTCAGCCGGCCCACCTCATGGCTGACACCAGCTGACGCCATAATCCGATTTTTCTGTTGAAAAATAATTCTGCCGAAAATAAAATCAGTGCTGACGTCATAATTCTCATTTTCCTTTAGAAAAATAATTCCAAAAATCCAGTTTATTCATTTTCCCTAATTTTGAACTTTCGAGAGCCTGTTCTTCTTCATCCTAACTCCGATTGAGTCCATTCAAATTTCTAAATTCATCAAAATTTTCCTATATCTATTTCTGGCCTCAATTCAAATATTTGAAGCTATTTTGAATTTATTTGAATTTGGTGGGTTATTTTCACGTGTAGACTTTGACGATTCTGGAGAATTCAAAGACGAAGATTTGCACCAATTTGAAGAGCAAGGCAAGTCACACTTCTTGATCATGTTGATCCCAAATTTTAAAATAAAATTTATGTTGATTTAAATTATTCTATATGCATATCTTTATTCAATGTAATTCAATTCAGTTTTAAATTTAGTTATTGCCTATTTGTTATCATCTCCTTTGACATCGAAATTCCCTTATACCTTGTCACCCTAGATTAAAACTCTAGTTGGTACAATAGTATGGCTAGAGACTTTATGAATAGCAAATGCTTAGTCTTGCTTACAAGTAACTATGGGTTGGGATACCTTTTCACATAAAATGATGACCTTCTCACATAAAATGATAAGCTTTTCAAATGTACTGTTGACTTTGATGAGTCAATGAGGTTTATGAAACATTTTGGAAACAAAATATAAAAACTAGTTTAGACTTAGGCAATTGGTTATTTGGTGGGTGCAGGCATGCTCTGTTGTTCGTAGATGCAGGGTTGATTGTCGTGCACAGGGGTGTGTGGTTGGGCCTAAGTCAATTAAGGACCGGTCTGTGAGCTACTATTGCAAAGCCCTATCGTACTACCACATGGCTGGTTTGGGACAGCCCTGGCTGAATAATTTGCGAACTCCCAACCTGAGTCAAGTTGTAGGTTAAAAGTGAGCGTGGTTGGTGCCATGAGAAGTCTCACTTGAGTGAGCGTGGTTAAGCCATGTGAAGTTTCACTCAGGCTCAAGAGGGGGTCCCGGTCTGGTGGATTCCTTACTGGGGTGAAACCTTAGAATTGGTTTGGCCAGGTTGAAGGCTTTGCATTGTAAAGGGCTTGTCACGACTCCTCGTCGTACACCTAAGGAAGTGTGTAATCTAGCGGCAAAAAGGGATGATCGTGTCTTGTGGGTAAAATTGTACAACCTCTGCAGAGTGTATAATCTATCCTGGATAGCCGTGCCCACGGTCATGGGCATGCTGAGTAAAAGTTTTTCATGGATTAGACTTTGTTTTTTTAAATATTTTTGAAAACCTTGTGGATGGATGGAATCCACGAGAGATGAAAACCTTGCAGATGGATGGAATCCGTGAGAGATTGAAACCTGGTGGATGGATGGAATCTATCAGAGTTGTGTAGTGAAAGTGTGTGGATGCATGGAATCCAGACGTGATCTTTTGGAAAAGATAGTCCAGATGGGATGCCCGTGAATAGGTTGGTGTTTGGTTGAAGCCTGTACTGACGGTATTATTTTTGATTACAAGTATTGTTTTTACTTACTGTATTAATTTCAGCATTTTTAATCTATTTACCATATTTCCTTAAATGTTGTTGTTGTGGCTACAGACCAAACAGAGAGAGAGAGATGGTAGTGGAGAGTGAGGGAGATGAGTAATCGCCTGGCCTCTCCCCATGGCCTGTATCCATATATATGTACACATGAGGAGTACTTTTACAGTTATACCCTTACATCTGGTCATCCTCCGTGGCACTTATGTCATTACACATGGCCTATTCGGGCCTTATAACCTCCTACCGAGCTCTTTGGGTTTAGGTGGGGCACCCTACAACAGAGCCTCTTATGGAGAAGGGCTTCACAGGGCCGGGCCATGTTGCTTGAGTCCTTTGGCCCTCCGTCCTGCGACTGTGACCTTTTCCGAACGTGACCGGTGGCTATGACCGTAGTAGACACGCGCGCCCGTCCCTACCCCGAGCGGGTGGCGGCGGGCCGGCGCCACCGGTAGACGCGCGCGCCCGTCCCCTACCCCTTGAGCGGGTGGCGCGGGCCGGGCGCCACCGGCAGTAGACGCGCGCGCCCGCCCCTACCCTTGAGCGGGTGGCGGCGAGCCGGCGCCTAGCCGGCGAGCGCGCGCTCCGTTCCTCGATTGGGTGGCGCGAGCCGGGCGCCTAGCTGAAGTAGACGCGCGCGCTCCGTTCCCTACCTTCGAGCGGGTGGCGCGAGCCGGCGCCAACCGGCGCTCTGCGCGCTCTCGTCCCTACCTTCGGACGGTGGCGGCGAGCCGGCGCCTAGCCGAAGTAGATGCGCGCGCTTCGTTCCCTACCCTTCGAACGGGTGGCAGCGGAGCTGGCGCCTAGCCGAAGTACGCCGGGGGCGTTGTGGCGGCATAGGTGAGTGTGGCGGGGCCCCTGAGCCGCCGCATATGCCTTAATTGATAAGGGACGCGTTGCGACGCTCGTTCTTCTGGCCGTCCACGTGGTGAAGCGTGCTTGGCGCGGTACGGGCCTTGAGGCGTCGTGACCATTAATGTAACGGCGAACTTGCGGCGGTTGGGCTTCCGCCAGTTGGACTCCCGGTGATTGGACTTGCGCCGGTTGCCTCCCTTGCTGATGGGGTATATATACGGCGCTGATGCGGCGTTGTTCCTGCATGTATTTTGATAGAAGCTGCTCCCTAAAATGGGCCCCTTCGTGCATCAACATTCCTGGCGACGGCGGCAGGGGATGTTGATGTACGTATGAGGTCCGTTTTCTTGGGAGCTTGGTCGCGTTGCGGTTATCGGTAGCGGCCGCACTTCCTACCCTCGCGCTGCGTTTCAGCAGACGACGGCAAGGTTGCCTCGTTCTTCTTAACAGACCCACCTACGATCGGTGTTCTGATGGATCCCGCCCGCATCGCTTTGAAAAATGTTGATGCAATCGTAGGTCGTCTGTTAAGGAGAACGAGGCGTACTTTGTGGGACACGACCCTCGCCTTTGCCGCCACGCACGCGGTCCGTTCTCGAGATCAAGGTCGAGCCGAGGCGCGCCAGCCGGCTGGTATGGCGATCGAGAAGACGGCCTCTTCGCGCGCGCGCGCTTGTATGAAGATGGCGAGGTTTGACTTGTTCGTGGCGGATATGCTTGGGGTCATCTGCGTCCGCTGACTGCCAACTAGGGCCATCGTCAAGGGACGTTGATGTACCGAAGCTTATCTATCTACGAACTCATCAAACCTCGCCGCGCCCAGCCGCGCGCTCGAAAACATGGAAAGCCCAGAGGCCTGAATCCCCGATGGTTTAGGTCATGTCGAGGGCCCGCGGCGACTTGTCGTTATTCCCTGGCGCAGGGTCGAGGCGGACGGCGAAGCATCTCAGCTATAGCGGGGATCCGCCAGTATCAAGCTGCCGACGCCGACGTAGCAGAAATGGCGCTAAGTCGGAGTAGACGCGCGCGCTCCATCCCCTACCCTTCGAACGGGTGGCGCGAGCCGGGCGCCCAACCGGCAGACGCGCGCGCTCCGTCCCTACGCCTCGAAGGGTGGCGGCGAGCCGCGCCACCAAAGTAGACGCGCGCTCCGTCCCCACCTTCGAGCGGGTGGCGCGAGCCGGCGCCCGGCGGTGACACGCGCGCGCTCCGTCCCTACCCCTCGAATGGGTGGCGGCGAGCTGGCGTCTAGCCGGCAGATGCGCGCTCCGCCCCTACCCTTGAACCGTGGCGGCGAGGCGCCCGCCCCAGTAGTAGCGCGCGCGCCATCCCATACCGTCGAGCAGTGGCGCCGAGCGGCGCGCCGGCCAGTAGACGCGCGCGCTCCTTCCCTACCCCTCGAGCAGTGGCGCGAGCCGGGCGCGGCCGGTAGACGCGCGCGCTCCTTCCCCTACCCTCGAGCGGGTGGCGCGGCCGCCGCGCCACCGGTAGACGCGCGCTCCGTCCCCTACCCTCGAGCAGTGGCGCGGCGCCGCGCGCCCGGCCAAGAGGCGCGCGCTTCCTTCCCGAGCGGGTACCCCCCGCGAGCGGGTGGCGCTCGCCCCTACCCCTCGAGCAGTGGCGCCGAGCCGGCGCCCGGCAGAGACGCGCGCGCTCCATCCCTACCCCTCGAGTGGCGCGAGGCGCGCGCCACCAATAGACGCGCGCGCTCCATCCCTACCCCTCGAACAGTGGCGCGAGCCGCGCCACCCGGTAGACGCGCGCGCTCCCCTACCTCGAGCGGGTGGCGGCGGAGCCGCGCCCGGCCAGTAGACGCGCGCTCCGTCCCTACCCTTCGAGCGGGTGGCGGCGGTCTGGCGCCACCGGCGAGTAGGCGCGCGCTCCGTCCCTACCCTTGAGCGAGTGGCGGCGGCCGACGCCCGGCTAAGTAGACGCGCGCGCTCGTCCCCTACCTCGAACGGGTGGCGGCGAGCCGGCGCGCCACCGGCAGACGCGCGCTCCGTCCCCTACCTTCAAGCGGGTGGCGGTGGGCCGGCGCCAACCGGCGAGACGCGCTTCCGTCCCTACCCGTCGAGCGGGTGGCGCGAGCCGGCGCCCGGCCGGTAGATGCGCGCGCTCCGTCCCCTACCCCTCGAACAGGTGGCAGCGGAGCTGGCGCCTAGCTGAAATAGACGTGCGCGCTCCGTCCCCTACCCCTCGAACGGGTGGCGGCGGAGCTGGCGCCCAGCCGAAGTAGACGCGCGCGCTCCGTTCCCTCGATTGGGTGGCAGCGGAGCTGGCGCCCAGCCGAAGTAGACGCGCGCGCTCCGTTCCCTCGATTGGGTGGCGGCGGAGCTGGCGCCTAGCCAAAGTAGACACGCGCGCTCCGTCCCCTACCCATCGAACAGGTGGCAGCGGAGCTGGCGACCTCGCGTCGCGAACACCATCACACATGCGGTGGTGGAGATCTCACCATGCGGTCATGCGCTGTAAAGGTTCCTGGAATCCCGCCGCCCCGCCCGCCAGGTTAGGTTGCCGTCCGCGCCTCCGCCTTGGGACGATAGGCACGTGGCGCCTTATGACCGATGCGCGGCGGGATGTGGATGGTTGCGTGCTCGCGGTGTTCGCCTCTTCCCTAGGGAAGGGGACACGGGCGGACTATGAATGGCACAAGGTCGGGCTTGTGTGATCCCATGGCCCGTTAGTGCACTTTTAATGGCGGTGAGTTGTTGACGCCGACCTTCAGCTATTTCGCGCGGGCGGGCACACGGCGAGGCCACCGAGCGTCGTCTTTGTGATGGTACTTGGCGCCGTGGTCATGACCCTTCGGTCTTTGGTTGTGGGGATTGTGCGGGGCGGGCCTTATGCGTCTGCGCGTCGTCGTCTGACGCGACCGTCGCGGCGCCGGTGTTAGGCGAGGTGGCTTGAAGTAGCCCCCGTGATCGCGCCCCCTTAGTTATACGCCCCCTTCTTGTTTGCATCGCTTTCCATACGCCCGTAATATTCTTCGCCGCTATTCTCCTCTTGCGGGAAGCCATGGCATCTGGCGACAAGGGCGACCGGGCGGCTAGTAGTTGCGGCATTCGCCGGCGATCTTCATCGCTAGAGGTGAAGTACACGCTCCAAGAGCGCGACTCGGCGATGGCGGACAAGTAGTGGCTGGTGGCGGAGGAGGAAGGCGTGTTCTCCGGCAAGCTAGGCCCCTCGCTCGCGACCGAGAAGACGATCCAATTGCTTCTGTGCGCGGGGAAGCTGTCCGAGCGCCAGGCGGTACGATTGCCCACCGCCGACGAGACTGAGCCGCACCCCGAGGGGTCGGAAGCGGTCGTATTTGCTGCCTTTTTCGACGCGGGGCTCCGCATCCCGGCGGCGGTGATCGTGGGCGACATGCTGCGGACCTTCGGGCTGGAGCTGGCGCAACTGACTCCGAACGCTATGGCCCAGCTCGCGGTGTACAGCTGGGCCTTACGCTCGGGAGCGTGTTGGCCCAGCGCATCATTGTTCGCCTACCTTCACGAGGCACGGTGCCAACCCAAGGATCGGAAGGACGGGACGCTGTTGAGCTTCGGCAGCGTCACCTTTATTCTTCGTCTGACTTGCAAGAGGCTCTTCCCTGCAAACTCCACTCGCGGGAAGTGGGAGTCTTACTGGATGAAGCGGTGGTTCTACCACCGTGTGGAGGGCGGGAGCGGTCTTGAGTGCATAGGCCGACCGATCGCGTTCAAGCCCTCGCCCGGCCGGACGCTCGACGACGAGGACAGGTGGAGGGCCTGGCGGCTCGTAGGCGTGGCCACCCGCTTCAACATGCGCGACCTCGCCGAAGAGTACGTGATGTACGGCGTGGCACCGCTTGCCCGCAACTGGCGTCATGCCGCCGAGAAGCGCCGAGACGACAATGTTTCACCATCGATCTGCTTGCTGCCGGCGCCCTCCTCTCTTCGTAAGCCTCGACCGTCTCTCTCCTTTGTTCACACGAAATGCGTTATATGCTAATGTTATCTCTTTTGCTTCAGGGATTTGCTTGCTTGGAGCACGAGCAGCGCGCGTCTGCTATTGTCGAGGCGGGGCTGGGGCGCATAAACCGCGTGTGCGAGGCCATGGGCCTTGTCGTGCCGGACCGCGCCGCTCCGGACGACGGTGCGGCAAAGAAGAAGAAAGCGCCGTCTCGGAAGAGGGGCCGAAGCGGGACGTCTGCCGTGCCTACTACTGCTGCTGGTGCTTCCGAGGGCACGGCAGACGCGGAGTCGAATTCGACGAAGTATGCCGATTCGGGCTTAGATGGCGCGGACGCCGGAGGGGAGGGGTCTTCGGCGAGTGCCCTGGACAGCGGGCTTGCCGCGAGCAGCCGGAGAGGGGAAGTCTCGTCGCCCGCCGAAGTCACCGAGACAGAGTCCGTGCGAACCGGCGATGCTGAGGTGGAGCCTTCGACCGTGGCCGCTGTGGTGCCGGAGATGCCCCCGTGGAGGCGCACGGAACCCGGCTGCCTTTACCGACGGCACCAGCAGAAACCGAGGTGCCCCCTGCGAAAACTGCCACAGCGGAACCTTCGCCCCCGGGTGCCGCAGCCGCGGGGACCTCTCTGGCGGCGACTGCTGGGGCGGTGTCGCTGCTGCTTGCCCCGGCTAAGAGGCCGTGTGTATGGCCGGAGCTCCACCGAACGCCGCGGGGATTCGTCGTGGCGACGGGCATCAGAAGCTTATGGGACTCTGATGTAGATGCCGAAGATCCTGCGGCGTGCGCCCCCTCTGCCCCCCTGGCCACGCCGCCCGCCGTGCAGGAACGGTCGTCGTCGGCCCCGAACGCGGAGGCTTCTGCTCGCTGCGAGACCATGCTTTCTGCGGGGGCTCACACCACCGCAGCCCCGTCTGGGAATAGGGGGCGGGCCCCCGAAGTCCTCCTTCCGCTACCGAAGGTAGGGTGGTTTGGCTTAGCTTACCGTGGTGTATTCTTTTATGCCTTGCGGTGCTCACCCGCATCCCTGTTTGCAGTGTCGCTCATTCTGGAGGAGGAGCGCTTGGCGGAACACGGGACCTCCGCGCGTGTGAGCCCTGCGGACTTCGTGCCTCCCGAGACGCCGAGGGCGTGGCGCGATTGTGGATGACGCGCTGCCGCGTCGACCGATGGCGCTGCGAGCCTACGGGCGGGCACCTCGGGGCGCCAAGTGTGCAGGGTAAGGGTAAGTACTCACACGACAACGCCTGGGCCGGCTGAGCTTGCTAAGTCTTTCTTGCTAAGTCTTTCCATTCTGCAGACACTTGTGCTGGGGCAGGCCTTGCAAAGGGCCTATACTCGTGCCCAAAGGGCGCTTGAGGATAGGCTGTGGGCCGCCGAGGAGGAGCTACGCGAAGCCTCGGGAGCCCGCTCTGCCCAGGATGCCCGTATCCGCCAGTTGGAAGCGGAGTGCGTCGAAGCGAAGGCGCGCGTCGAAGGACTTGCCGCGTCGGCGCGGGAGTGGGCCGCGAAGGCTGCGCAGCAGGAGTTTGCGGTAGAGCGGGATGACTTTCTGTGACAGGTCGCCTCGCTAGAGCGGGAAAAAGGCGAACTCGCCCTGACTCTAGCGCAGCGTGATCGGACGCTGGCGAGGCCGGTGGTTGCATGGGATGCCATGCAAGCGCTGGAAAGCCACCTCCAAGGGCTTGTGGCCAAAGTGCCGGACCACGCCTTCGGGCCGGAGGAGCTATTGCGGACCCTCCGCTGGGTCGGAGATGCCGCCAACGTCGCGCGCGCGCTGCGGCGACAACCGGCAACCATCGCGGCGTACACATCGGCTCGCTCGGTGTGCGCTCTCGCAAAGACAATGGCTGCGCGCACGCGTCGTCGGGCTAGAAGATCCCCAGCTGGAGATGCCCGGCGGGGCTGGAGTAATGTCCGGCGTCATCCGCTCCGCTCGCCGTGCCATCAAGCCCTTCTATGAACGGATCTGGGATTAGATCGGAGCGGACGCTGCGCGGGTCGAACTCGGGAAGTCGCTTTACGGGGGGAAGCCTCGGCCAATTCCTGGACGGGGTCCCTCGACGTGACGAGGGCGGCGCTGAGGCCTCCGAAAGCGCCGGGAACTCGCAGGTGTGACGCCATGGTGCCTAGGTGTAGGCGTGCGTTGTAATGCCCCTGTTTTTGCGAATGAAATACACGCTTTGCTTCATAAATTCTGACTTTCACCTATGTCCCGGGCAGCTTCCTTGCTGGGGCCGATTTCTTGCGGACTTCTGGGCGGGCCGACGTTCTTCCGGCGGAACCCCGTCCTTAACGCGTGTTAAGGACGAGCCCGCCGAATAGCTACTTAAGAGTGGCAGGGATGCTAGTGGACCTCTGTACTTGACAGAGTTTCCCGATATATAGATCTCCTAATAACTAGGACATGCGCAGCCGTGCTGTGCGGAGCTGAGATCCCCACATCCCAAGCTCGCCGTTGGTGTGAATCGCGCGAGCGTTGCCTCCTGCTCGTCGCCCGGGTACCAATGCGCCCGCGGGATTCGCGCGTTGAGTAGTCCGTGGAGCTAGCGCGTGCGGGGGCGGACCTGATTACAGTCCTAGACTGGCACATGCGAAGGCGGACCTCCGCACTACGACCTGTTTAGAGTCCGTAGACTGGCGTGTGCGAAGGTGGACCTCCGCACTACGACCTGTTTAGAGTCCGCGGACTGGCGCGTGCGAAGGCGGACCTCCGTACTACGACCTGTTTAGAGTCCGTAGACTGGCGCGTGGGAAGGCGGACCTCCGCACTACGACCTGTTTAGAGTTCGTAGACTGGCGCGTGCGAAGGTGGACCTCCGCACTACGACCTGTTTAGAGTCCGCAGACTGGCGTGTGCGAAGGCGGACCTCCGCACTATGACCTGTTTAGAGTCCGCAGACTGGCGCGTGCGAAGGTAGACCTCCGCACTACGACCTATTTTGAGTCCATAGACTGACGGTACTCTGGGACTCCCAAAATTGGTTTCCCCAGTACCCCTGCGTACACCTCCCGTGATGTGCGACGGCAAGCCTCACCGCGCTAAGGTGCATGATTGGCAGCCGCGCGAGATTCGCGTGGGATTGGCGTCCACGTCTGATTTATACTCCGGGGAGTACGCGCGAGGACGAAGTCCCTGGCGTGCACGGGGTTCGCGTCTTGTTTATACTCAGTGGAGTGCGCAGGGAAAACATCCGCGTCTTATTTATACTCCGTAGAGTGCGTGCAGAGGCGTCCCCCCGCACGTCTTTGTTTATACTCATGCACGTGTCTTTGACGGAGAGTGCACACGTGAACGTGCGTCTTTGTTTATACTCATGGCCGTGTCTCTGACGGAGAGTGCACACGCGAACGTGCGTCTTCGTTTATACTCATGCCCGTGTCTTTGACGGAGAGTGCACACGCGATCGTGCGTCTTCGTTTATACTCATGCCCGTGTCTGTGACGGAGAGTGCACACGCGAACGTGCGTCTTCGTTTATACTCATGCCCGTGTCTTTGACGGAGAGTGCACACACGAACGTGCGTCTTCGTTTATACTCATGCCCGTGTCTTTGGCGGAGAGTGCACACGCGAGCGTGCGCGCTTCGTTTATACTCATGCCCGTGTGCGCGGATTTGAGAGTGCACACGCGAACGTGCCTCTTCGTTTATACTCATGCCCGTGTCTGTGACGGAGAGTGCACACGTGAAAGTGCGTCTTCGTTTATACTCATGCCCATGTCTTTGACAGAGAGTGCACACGCGAACGTGCGTCTTCGTTTATACTCATGCCCGTGCCTGTGACGGAGAGTGCACACGCGAACGTGCGTCTTCGTTTATACTAATGCCCGTGCCTGTGATGGAGAGTGCACACGCGAACGTGCGTCTTCGTTTATACTCATGCCCGTGTCTGTGACAGAGAGTGCACACGCGAACGTGCGTCTTCGTTTATACTCATGCCCGTGTCTTTGACGGAGAGTGCACACGCGAATGTGCGTCTTCGTTTATACTCATGCCCGTGCCTTTGACGGAGAGTGCACACGCGAACGTGCGTCTTCGTTTATACTGCGGGAGCACACGCGTAGGCGAGGCCTCCGCGTGTGCTCGCGCGTACTTCTGCATATCGGTAATGTGTTGGCGACAAACGGAACTTTATTACGTTCCCGTTTGCGCGGGTAAGCGATTACATATGACGGGGGGGGGACTAACCGTTTGTGCTCAGCGCGGCCGGAGCCTCTAGTAGTTTCATTATCGGCAGGGCTTGTGGAGTCGGCCCCGGATGGCGCCGTGGGCCGTCGCACGGCGGTGCCGATCCTAGGTGTGCCGCTGCCTGCCAAGACGGGGACATCTGGTGCCGTGCTCGTCGCGGGCCATGTCTGTCGCCCGACGGTAATGATGGCTCGCGCCCACGGAGCTTCATGCATAAATAGCCGTGATGCGGTACCGCCCCGAAGGAGTTAAGGATGGGACGCCCCAATATGGCATTGTACGGGTATGGGAGGTCGACGACGTCGAATGTGGCGTCTTCGACCCTTTCATTGTCGCCCTGGCCGAAGGAGACCTGCAAGCATATTTGGCCGAGCGCCCGTAGAGGTTGCCCCCCAAAGCCTTGTAGCGGGACTCCCGATGGGCCGAGGCGACTTCGGGGGATCCCCATCTGTCGAAGGCTGCCGCAAACAGAATGTTCGCGGAACTGCCGCCGTGGGCACGTCCCACGTCGCATCCCGCTATAACGACTCGGACGACCAGGGGGTCGTGGTGGGGAAGCTCCACGCCTTCGGCATCGGCGGGGGTGAACGTGACTTCATCTTGTGCCCGACCCGGCGGTGTATCAGGCCGGATATGCCGCCACGTGGTGTAACTTCCGCACATAGGCCTTCCGCTGCCGTGCCGAGGCAAACTCCAACGAGGAGCCTCCGGAGATGACGTTGATAACCCGTCGGTGGGTGGCCTCCGGAGCCTGTAGCTGCAGAAAGCCCTCTTGAGGCTGCTGCACGTGGGCCTGAATGCGCAGAGGGCCCTCATGGGGCTGCGTCCCTTGTGCCGGAATGTGCACGGGGGCTTCATATGGATGCTGCACGTGGGCCACCATGGGCGGGCGCGCTTCCAGGTTCCTGTCCCTAGTGACGCTGTCGCGGAGCGCCGCGATAGAGGTGCACGTGCGGGTGTCGTGGTTGCCACAGCCGTGGACTATGCACCACAGCCCCTGATGTTGATCGTCGTGGTCTCCACGGCCTTTATCGTCGCGGCCCCGGCCACGGCAGCGCCCCCGACCACCCCGGCCTGCGGGAGCGCCTTCGTCGGAACCGCCTTCGATGTCGAGGACGTACCGGCCTCGCCGTGACTTCTGCTGGCCACGCTTGGACCTATCGGATGACTCCTTGTGCGGGGCGTCCCTTCGGTCGGACGCGTCCCTGGACGACTCCTGCTTACGCTTTCCCTTCAAGGAACCGTCCTTCGGCGGATCTTCAGCTTTTGCCGAGGTACCAGCCTGGTTGGTGTCGGAGTCGTCACCTTGCCTTCGCCGCGCGTCCTCTTCCGCCCTGGCATATTCCTCCATTTTGTCAAAGAGCTTCGTCACTGTCTTAATTGGCTTCCGTGCGTTGTACTCGGCCATCGGGCCCGGGCGAAGGCCCTGTATGGTTGCATTGACAACGGTGGTTTCATTAACATCCTTAACTTGACAACGTATCTTCGCAAAGCGTTTGAAGTAGTCCCGGAGCTTCTCCGAAGGTTTCTGCTTTACGGCGAAGAGCTGGTCCGCGTCGACTCGCTCGACATAATTTCCTTGAAAGTTGTTGTGAAGGCGGTCGCGGATCTGCTCCCACGCGTAGATGGAGTTCGGCTCTATGGTAAAAAACCAGGAGAGCGCCACTCCTTGCAACGCGAGGGGGAGTCCCTTCACCTTTGTGGTGTCATCTCCGCCCGCGGCCTCGATCGCGGTTTCGTACACGCGCACGAACTCGCGGGGGTCCGTGTCACCTTTGTAGGGCTCGATGACACTGGGGTATTTGAAGTCTTCGGGCCACACCGCTTGCTGTAGTCCTGCCGAAAGCGGGGACTCTAGATCGACGCGCCGAAGTGGGACGCGGCTGGATGTGGGGGCGTCGCGGCTGTCCGCCCTTTCCGGCGTGGGATCTGGCGCGACCACTGGCGCGGTCGGTTGGCTGCAAGCCCCTTGTATGTCTCGGACAGCCCCGCGAAGATCCCCGCCCTGCTGAACGCTGAGGGCCGCCACAGGCGCTCCACCGCTCAGTGCGGGCGGGCCGCCGCACGCCTAACGGACGGATCGGCGCGCACGACCGCGTCGCGAGCCCCGAGCTGCCGGTCGCTCCATCATGGCTACCTCGAACTGCCGGTCCGCGCTACGGCGGCGGCGGCGGCGGCGAGGCCGCCGCCGCCGCATCGGCGGTCGATCGTCGCCGCGCCAAAGATCGGCGTCTTCGACCACGGGTTAGTCGTCGCGATGCGGTGGCGGGGTGGGTCGTCGCGATGCGGTGTCGGGTGGGTCGGCGCAGCACCGGTGTCGGGTGGGTCGGCGGAGCGCCGGTGGCGGGTGGGTCGTCGCCGCGCGGTGGTGGGGTTGGTCGTCGCAGCGCGAACGCCGACGTCCTCGGCCGCCGCACTGCGTCGCCACCCAGGCCACCGCGGCCGATGCCAAGCCACGTACCCATGCGATGCTCGACCCGCCGCCTTCTTTCCCTTCGCCGCGATGAAGCTTTTGGTGCCATCCTTTTTCGAGTTTCGGCTTACTCTGTCCTCCCCACGGACGGGCGCCAAGCTGTTGTGGCTCTGCACCAAACAGAGAGAGAGATGGTAGTGGAGAGTGAGGAGATGAGTAATCGCTGGCCTCTCCCCATGGCTGTATCCATATATATGTACACATGAGGAGTGCTTTTACAGCTTATACCCTTACATCTGGTCATCCTCCGGGGCACTTATGTCATTACACATGGCCTATTCTGGGCCTTATAACCTCCTACCAGGCCTGCTGGGTTTAGGTGGGGGCCACCCCTACAACAGTTGTTTTATGCAAACTAACCCTATAAGTCTTCCTTTGTTGCCTTTATCATTATGATGCATTTTTTCGTGTGATTTGTGGAGTACAAGTTTGTACTCACCTTGCAATCTCCATACAGAGAAGGATGACGTCAACTACGGTGAAAATCTGGACGAGTAGGCCGTGTCTTACAGTCGTTTGCCTGTGGGCAGGCTTGGGCTTCGCTTCCTTTTAGTCTGCTTCCACAGTTATTTGCTTTATTTATCTTTGCCAATGGGCGTTGATGTAAGACTTGGCTATAAGGTTGCACTCTTTTATTTAATATAGTTGGTCATTTGTGCTTGATATGTATCTTTGTTATACTGTGTACACTAGCTGATCCTAGCCTAGTGCGATTTACACAGAGTATCCAGGAGTTGTTGCTCCAGGTTCCGACAGCTTCTGACTTCATGCATGTGTCTTCTTGGTGCCTTGAACCATTGCATTTTGTATCAACAGTTGTGTCTCGTCATAACAGTTGTTAACTACTCTCACATGTTCAATTAACTTTCTCATGATAAGCCATCATGGCTCCGACTAGTGCATACATGTAGACATTGATCAGGGAAGTTGGTTGTTACTCTTTACTGGTCAATGATAGGTGTGACTAGTCGATGACCCATTATGTTAAATAAATTGTATCTTTCTGGTTGAAAACATAAGCATGTTTAATGGGCCTAATTAAGGTTCTAAGTGGGCCTTGGCAAAATGGGCCTAAATAAGGTTCAATCTTGAATAAAACTATTTACCTAATCAAGAATTCTCGTCACCACTCTTGGGTGCTAGTAACAGCTTCGAGATAGGGGCATTAGTAGCTTGGGGAGGTGGGGTTGATGGCACAGAGGAGAGTGGAGGGGTGTGGTCACCGTAGTGGCTCACTGATGGGCCTTATTGGCACCAGTGAGCACGAGAAAGGTGGCGGTAGTGATAGAGGGTGGTGTTAGGGGCAAGTGGGCAAGGGAAGGAGACTGTACACTGGGGAAAGAAGAGGATGTGATCCATCAAATTTAGATCTAGCTAGATACAAGAATTATAGCTTTTTATTGATTTTCTATAAAATATTAGTTAACTCTATGTGGAGAATGTGGTATGCTTATAATAAGTAAATTGAAAACCATGGTAGCTCAGCTGAAACTATGTGCTCTTACTCCCTCCACGGCTCCAGCACTATATATGTAGAATGCTTAATTCACATACCTAACCCTAAACCACCCTCTCTACCACTGCCACCCGACCGTGCCTTCTCCTCCATAGCCTAGCTGGCATTGGCAAGGCTCATCGGCAATCTATCCCTATATCCTCCTCCTTCTCTTCCTCTACATGTGGTGTCGCTTCCCACCGGCACTTGAATCAGTTGCGGTGGTGCCATTGCCACCGAAATCATCTCATCTAGTCACAGAAAGGTAAATCCTACAACTGTAAACAGTGGCGGAACCAGGGATTTTGATTAAGGGGGGCCGGGTAAACATGATGACACCTCATAAGTGTGATAAATATATACATCAAGTGTATGTCTCAACGGTTTTTTCAATGTTTTTATATATGTAGTTAGTATTCATAACGAAAAATCACAATATTATGATCAGAAATGGATGAATTGATGATTTACTGTGCTGTGCACTGAAATATTTACAGGGGTATTAAAAAATTTATTGTGTTGGGGGCACGGCCCCTGCTAGCCCCCTGGTTCCGCCACTGACTGTAACTTACCGCCTGAGTTGGCTGCCATTGATTGCTAGAGCCAGATCAGAACACGAATCACGAAGCGAATCAGGGCATGAAAGGTCAAGTATTCCCAATGTGAGAAAAGTTGCCTTATCTGTGCTTTTCCGTTTCGGAATAACATTTCACTTCCATACCATTAATTTGGTAGCCTTTCCCCTAATCACCTAACACCGAGATCATCAATAGGTGGCATCGCATAATCCTTCACCTCATCGGATCATTACAGTATCCGAAGTCCCGTTCATGAAATCCGACGGGACTAGGGCTGGACGAAAAACTCGAAGCTCGTTAGCTCGCTCGGCTCGTGGCTGGCTCGGCTCGGCTCGGCTCGTTAGGATAACGAGCCGAGCCGAGCCGAGCCGAGCCAAGATTTTAGCTCGTTAGCTATAACGAGCCAACTCGAGCCAGCTCGTGAGCTGCTCACGAGCCAAACGAGTCATACTTCCAGGAATTTAAATATGCATATGCTGCTTCCATGGACCTAATTTGTACTCTATTGCATGTGTTAATGTGTAAATTTGTACTCTATTGTACCCAAACGAGTCATGCATGTGTTAATTTGTACTCTATTGTACCCAAACGAGCCAAACGAGCCAAACGAGCCATGCTTCCATGGATGAATATATGATGGAGACATTTTTTGGCCCTGGCTCACGAGCCAAACGAGCTAACTCGAGCTTTTTACGAGCCGAGTCGAGCTAGCTTTTTAGCTCCTTAGTTATAACGAGCCAGCTCGAGCCAGCTCGTTATCCTACCGAGCCAGACCGAGCCGAGCCGAGCCGAGCCAGCTCGTTATCCAGCCCTAGACGGGACACGTCTCAAAAAGCAGAAAAAAAACTACTGGACAATCATCCTCCACTCCGACTTGCTTCGACTTGGGCTCAATACTTTGAGGGTGTTGATCGCGCCACGCACGTACTCACGTTGTTGGTTTTGCCCAAGGAGAAAACTCATATATGCATAAATAAATAGAGAGAATATAGAAAAATTTACTTTGGATATAACTGCGTAACCGAGTTTTCTGAATTTCTATATTCTCTTTCTTGCTATCAAAATAGATTACATACCCCCTATTTATATAGCCTAGCTGTTACATAAATACTAAAGTCTATCTCTGACTTGAACATATACTGAATTGTATCTCTGAGTTGAATATAACTCCAACTAAGAAAACGGACTTGACTTCAATTCTACGTCAACACAGTTCCCAACATTCGTGCCGCAATCCAACCACTGGCCGAGCGCGCGCGATCAAGCATGATGGCCGTGGGCGTCTCGGACGAACCGCCTCCCCGGCCAAACTGCGCAGCGTCGCTCGCCAGCCCCTTCCGTCTGTCGCGAGTGTCAGGTGCCACGTTGCCGCCACCGGCGCTGCCGCTCGCGGAGGGCAAAGTCGAGGGGCCGCTGTTTTCTGTGGAAGAATTCCACGCGATCATGGTTGCGGAGTACGGCTTTCAGGCGCCGCTCTTCTCCGACGAGGAATTCCGGGCCCTGATGCTTGAATACGAAGCCCAGGCGGCGCTATTCTCCCCGGACGAATACCTGGCGACGGTGCCCGCCGAGGACGAAACCCAGGCACCGCTCCTGCCTGTCGTCGCACCGTGCCCCGACCACCAGGAGCACAGCAAGAAGAGGAAGCCGCCGTCGCCGCCGCTTTCCACAGATGACACCGAGTCCCGCGCACCTCCGTCCAAGCGGTCCAAGAAATCCAAGAGGAAGCCACCGCCACCGCCACCGCCGCAGCCTTCCACAGATGACGCTGAGTCCCGCGCATCTCCGTCCAAGCGGTCCAAGAAATCCAAGAGGAAGCCGCCGCCGCCGCCGCCGCAGCCTTCCACAGATGACGCCGAGTCCCGCGCACCTCCGTCCAAGCGGTCCAAGAAATCCAAGAGGAAGCCGGCGCTGCCGCCTTCCGCAGATGACGCCGAGTCCCGCGCACCTCCATCCAAGAGGTCCAAGAAATCCAAGAGGAAGCCACCGTCTCCGCGAACTCAGAACAAGATGGTCGCGACGCGCACCCTGAACCGGCGGTTCCGCGCGCCCGACCCCTCGCGGCGGCGGACTGTCCTGCGGTGCCAGTGCAAGGAGCTCCCGCGGGGGTCCCCCGGCTGCGCGCTGCACCAGGCCGCGCCGGACCGGTCGTGGATGACGGCGCAGGGCCACATCCCGACCGTAGGCGGCGTCGGCGAGGTCCTGGTGCCCAAGCTGTCCGCGCACGACAGGCGAAAGCTGGTCAACCAGTACAGGCGGTGGCGCAGCCGCGTGTGGATGCCAAGCCGTTTCTTCGTGGAGCGCGCCCAGGAGGAGAGGGCTCTGCAGGACGACTGTCTGATGATCGCAGTCTAGGCAAGGCGCGCATACGATCGCGCCGGCGGTGCTCCGCCGCGATGTGCCCCGTCGATGCCAACTTAGGACCGTGTATGGACTCTGGAGTTCGGACATGAGAAAATTGCAAATGTATAACTATATTCTTGAGGAATGTGGCATGTAGTATGTAGCTAGAAAGGTTTCGTTTGAAGCATGCGTCTCTCTTCGTTGTTGTTGAGAACTTGAGATGCATGTAAAACGTTGTGGCAAGAATTGATCTCTTGTGCTGCTGGAAATGGAATATACCTCCATCTCCATTGACTTCTTGAAGATGTTTGCGGTACACACTTGTTAATGCGATGTTGTTTGCAGTACACAATGTATCCTTGTGTATCTTATGAATATGATTTTTGCAGTACACAATGTATCCTTGTGTGTCTTATGAATATGATTTTTGCAGTACACATTTGTTCATCTGACGAAATTCTATGCTTGAACAGGACAGTAATTAATTTCACCAGTATGGTTTGAGCAAAGAAAACACACTACATACATGTATATCAAGCAAGGAGGCACTACACCACCATGTCTTCCTTCACAAAATCCGAAAGATTTGCAGTAAATGTTCAGCAAAACAAATTGAATGCATTAGTTCATGGCACAAAGCTGCCTCACACCAGCTGAACAATCCAATGAATCAATCCATACGTGCCACTGGCTGACTTATTGGGCCTCTAGTTGCTGTCGCTTTGGGCTAACGTATTCTCCCTTTTCTTTTCGAGCGAAGGATAACCTATTCTCCTTGTTTCATCAGTTTCATTATGCTTCCGTTGGTGTCGTATTGTTCGTTTCAAAACGTAGGCAGGCGCTGCTGTCCTTCAAGTGGGCCGTGGCAATACTTCTCATTAGCGCAACTTCGTAGGCTTATAATACGCCGCATTGCCTCTTTGTATCCACTTGGGCCGCCCTATGGTTTGCTCGGGTGATCGTTGTACTTGGCCTGTTGAGCGGTACAAGGTGTTTTTTCATGTTGAACTTATACCAACATTCCATCTTATCGAAATTCAGGCAAAGTTGTTTCACCGAGGAGGACGACTAGAGAAGGTCAATAGATAGTTTTAATTTTTTTTTGGCAAAAACGGTTTTACACGTAGAAGTCTAAATAAAATGGTTTTGCACAATTAAAGCTTAAATCAACTAGTCACAACTAAGTGCACCAATAATCTAAATAGTCAAGGTTTAATTCTAGAGTGACAAGCAAGTAATTAAATTACAGGAATATAAATTGCAAGAATATAAATCACAAGAGAGCAAAATATAAATCACAAGAGAGCAAACTACAATGACATACGATCTTTTTACCGTGTTATTCATAGACTTGTCGGTTTCATCTAGTCCACATTGAGATAAGCTCAAACAAATTGCATCGGTTCCACGAACTAAGCCAGACACCTCGAATCCACTAGTGGTAGCTCTTTTCTCCTCTGGGTAAGTGAGCTCCAACCTTCATAACCACATCGAGCCTCTTCACAAGCTACTTGAAAAGATTACCAAGCATGACTCCTCCAAACCGTCTAGGTGGTAGCAACCACCAAGGGTAACAAGTTAAGCCTCTTGCTTGACCCTCACCAAGTGCAAGACAAGCACAAGTGGGCACTCAATCCACCTTTAAATGCGACACATATAGAGACCTCTCTCCTTACTTACAAGGTGCAACACATATACAGTTAAGAGGAGAAACTCATACTAACTCAAAAGAGTAAAATAGAATGTCAAGGGCATCTCCCAACCAGTCATAATGGGCTATTTATAGCCTACATAACAAAAACTAGCTGTTAAAATCAAAATCAGCAAAACAATACATAGGACCGGACATGCCCTCCCCTTGGTTGCACATCCCCGAGTATAACGGCTAGTGCATTAAATGCAGTTTACTGACTATTGTGCTGAAAATAAAATGGGACGGTGCTCTCGATTCCTTCAGGACATAACCTCATCAAACACGTATATCCTCACCAATGTAGTTTTCATTCAAATGAAAGGGTATAAGTCAAGAATTTATTCCTAGCAAAGGTGCATAGACTCCAATCATTTGCAAATTATAATCATATGTTACAAGGATTAGATGTATGATCCTCAACTATTTATAAAATATATTCGCAAAAAATAGCATAATGCCACCGAGAGCTAGATGTATAGATTTTAACCATTTGTAAAACATATTTGCAAACTATAGTCACATGCAACAAGGATAGGGGTCATTCGAGCCTATGGAAATAGGATACTCTGTTTACATAGAAATCCCTACGTCCTTACATTCTATTTAGGATTAGGAATAGGTGTAATCAGACCTGCTTTTGACAGATGTATGAGCCATAACTATTTGCAAAACACATTTACAAATAATAACATCATATCTGGGAGAGGTTGTAACATCCCAAAAAATTGCTTTATGTAAAAATTTATTTTAAATTAATTATTTTTAAAGCTTTTGGATCTTATTTGGATTTCTCTATGTAATCCTAGAAATTGATCTCCAATTCCAAATTTCAATCTGAAATTCACTTCCAATTCGAAATTCAATTGAACCTTTCCAAGTCAAATTCCAAATTCAAATCTCAATTTGAATTCCCTCCTATTGCTTCTAGATCGAAGCCCATTCCCTTTCTCCTTGGGTCAAGCCCATCTCCTCCTTGGCCCAGCCAGTCTGGCCCATCCCTCTTCCTTTCTTCTCTCTACCTTGGCTTGCTTCTACTTTCTCGAGCGCTGAGTGCCGATAGCACTGCCTACGCCCGTCTGAAGCACTGAGTGCGCATCCATTTGGAAACACTCGCCATCAAGCCATGTTTTATGCGCTCACTCAATCCCTTGATCTTTCCTCTTCTTTTTCCTCCGCTTAGGGTGGCCTGCGCTACCCATTCTTCCCTAGCCCAGCCCAACACCGCACCTCCCTTCCTCTTTATTCCTCCCACTGCCAGTCGAGGCTCGTCTGTCAGGGTTGCCCTTACCTCGCGCCCGAGCTCAACTACCACCATTGCCACGCTCACAAGATCTCTTCAAAATGACTATTTCTTCCCGATTTCATGCGCATTGGGGTGCCATTCAAGACTAATAACTCACACTACATTCACTCTAGCCATTACCACCCTCCATTACTTGCATTTGCACCGATCGTTCCGCCTTCTCTGGAGCCATGCGCCGCCTCCGTTGCCCCTAGCTCCTATAAAAGGGAGCCCCAAGTCCACCTCTTCCCACTCATCCACTCACCAAAAGTGCAAGCCCCATCTTCGCCTCTTCTCGACGGAACGCGACTGGGCCATGATTGTCTTCCCCAACCTGGCCACTGCACTCCATGTTCGTTCTGCCCTCCCTGGTGAGTCTCCACCAAAATCGAGTGTGTCATTTCGTGTTCCCAATCACTATGACCATTTGCCCTCAATAAATTTGGTTTTCCCACAACCTCTTACTCAAAATCGAGTCTTCTTTATTGCCGGCCAAAACCGCCTCTCGTGGTCGATTTTTCATCCTTGGTGAGTGGTTTTTCAATTCCTCATGTCCATAGAACTATCTCCATTCTCTCTATATTTTTTGCAATTCAATTTTCCCGTTGCATCATCGTGGAGGGGCACCGCCACCATCTTCCTCACCGCTGTTCACGGCCGCCCTGCCATCTCCCTCCATCCCCAAGCACAACGAACCACACCGCAGTAATCCTCTCATCCACGTGCGTGCTCATGCTTACATGTTTCTCCAAGGAATGCCACCATACTACCATCTCCGCCATCCATGCGTGCCCAACTGCTGCCTAGCCCACCGCTCTACTCGCCACAATGCGTCATCGCCCATGCCGCCACCTCTCATACCTTCCCTGTGGTCCTTGTAGTCCATTTTGGTCATGTTTCGAGTTCCCTGTGTCACCCCTCACCGGCGCTGTCACCATCTCAACATGGCTGCCGCCCCTGTTATGTTCTCTATCTTTCTTAGTCTCTAGCTGTCTCTTTCTGTTCTTCTATCTCACTGGCAAGCATGGCCCAATCATCAGTTCATTGTTTTATTTCTTGTATTCCAGCCGAATGGAATATTTCTAGGGAATATTCCCTTTTCTTTCTTAATTTTCGGTATTTTCTCTTTCCGGCAATTGTTCCGAGAGCCCGTTCTCCACCATCCGAACTTTGAATCGAGATATTCAAATTTCTAAATTCATGTAAATTCATAATATATCACCCAATACCTATTATACATTTTTATGATGTTATTTGTATTTATTTGTTATTTGTTTTGTTCTTGTTTTGCGCATTTAGACACCTACGCTATTAACGAGCACTTAGACTAGCAAGAATAAGCACCAGTTCACATCAACGAAGGCAAGTCTTCCTTGACCACGTTGATCCTAATGTTTGTAAATATATTTTTATATCTTTCAAAAACTATTATGTATTGCTATTTTTATGTAGTGTTAATTCATGTATTATGAATGTTAGTTATGCCCACTTGTAATCTTACATTCTTTGATGTTAATATTCATGAACCATTGCCCCCCTAGTATAGTAGATTCTTAGTAATGATTACATTATTGTTGGATTAGTTTAGAATTGTAAAATTACTTAGACATTCTATTTTGGTCGATACCATCTTATGGGTGGAAATAATATTATCAAATCTTTATACAATCCTTTTTACCAAATATATGGCAATAGGTATTGTCGTTGGTTTATAAAATAATATAAATTTGTGAAAATTATTTTAGACTTGGGCGGATGGTAAGATTGGATTAGTACAGATGGAGTACGAGATCTTATTTTGTGAAAGTACCACACTAGTCAATTAAGGACCCATGCTTATGACTATCCAAACTGAGTACTACCATATAACCAAAAGTCTAAGTGGGTATGACTTAGCTGATTAATTTGCAACAACTTAGCTTTGATTTCGCTAATTGGAGTGAAATGGGTGTTAGATAGAGACATTTCCACATGACGCAAGAGGGGGGCTTCTGACTGGGTAGCTAGAACCCTTTAGCGGTGAAACCTTAGCAGGTGAGTCGAGTTAAGATGGCGCATTGTTAAGGTCTTATGATAATCACTTACTCGTATACCTAAGGAAGCGTATATTAGCCGACAGCATAAGTTGATTGTCTTTTATGTGTAAAACTGTATAACCTCTGTATAGTGTAAAATTATTCGAATAGTCATGCTCGCGATCAAGGGCGAGAAAGGTGCGTTTTTATATGGTAGATTTATGTTTTTTTAAATAAGCTTTTGGGAATCTAGGAGTGGTTAGAGTTCTCAGGTGTTTACAATAGCAGCTAGAGCCAATCAGGTAGATAGAACTTGATTCATTGAACTTTGATAGATAAAGTCTTAATACTAGTGTTGTTAGCTAGAAATTTCACTAGAAAATATCTAGTTTCAACTATTGCAATTAGTTTGTCAAATGAGTGCTTTATAAAATCTAAAAATTTTGTGAGCTGTTGTTTTACACAAAAGAACCATAATAAGACCATTTTGTTAAGCCTTACATTTAAATAGCTATATTTTTAAGACTTGCAGAGTACTCCATGTACTCACCTTGAAATCTATAAATTATCTCAGAGAATTATGAAGACAAAGGAGTTTACAACTACTTCATGTGTGGTTTCGATGAAGGACGTTTGGAGCACTAGATTGTGCTTCTCCAATTAATTACCTGTGGTATACTGATAGGCCATCTTCAGAGTTTTACTTTGTTTCTACTGTGTTTTGTAAGTTTGAAAGGTTTTGTAACCTCAGTTGTAATAAGTGGCTATAAGACCGGTACTCTTTATTATTGTAATAAAGCGTTGTTTGGTTATGCATTCATCATTGTTCAACTGTGTGTACTAACTTTGATCTAGGACTAGTATGGTAGTACACAAAGAATTTGGATCCAAATAATTTGGTCTCGATAGAGGTAGAGCAAGCAGGATTGAGCTATTAACACATAATGAGACTTAAGCTACTAGACAAAACCTCTCTTAATAGTGCAATAACATGTATTAACAATTTGGTCTCCCAAGCAAACATTAAGACCAGATGAAAGACCAAAAACACATCCTAAGCCTATACCAGTTATACCTTTGCTTTGCGTATCCTCTTGCAGCTTTCATTTAATAACGACGATCACCTTCTCTTCAAGTCCTGGTTCTTATCTTGTTCATCAACAAATAATGAACTCCCCTTATATCGGGATCTTAGCTTGGTGACTATCGATACATGATACCATTCATCATCCCAAACCATAACTTGATGACCATCGACACATGACGTCATCCAAAGTCTTCATTAACATGGGACCTAGACATATTTCATTAAGTCATGAAGAATATTAGTCCAACACATCCAACTGTTATTAATCACTAAAACTTACCATTACACATAATCGTGTTAATAGAGAAACTAAACTATTAAATTATTCAAAAGTTCATCTAAAAAATCAGGCAAAGTTCGCACTCACGTGTATAACACATCTCTCTAACTAATGGTAAGAGTTTTTTATTCCCATCAATCACAGACCGGAGGTCATTTGTGTGGATTTCGCACCATAATTTTCCAGGAAAGCTATTTGTAATCGGGTGTCCTTGAAAATACTTTAGACTACGAAACTATGCAAAATGGATTATTTCGTTTCTAATCTTACAGCATCTGTGGTAACGGTTGCTGGGTGGTCATTGATTGCCTCGCTGCCCTCGTAAGTATGCACCGTTGTGCTAGTTTATTACGGTTGGTAGCATTGGTTAGGCTGTCAAGTGTCACACATCACGGACAAATAAGCAGAGCCCCACGTTCGTTCGGACTTCGCCCTCCATAAAACCATCAGTAGAAAAAAAAAAGGGCTTCTTAAATCTTAGGCATGTGCTAATCTTGTTATTATTTGCTGGTTGCTATAGAAAAGCAGGTAGTCATCAATTCGCAGTGCTTGCATTCTTTAAGAACTGGCACATGCATTGTGAGCTCGTACTCTTCTTCTCACATGTAATTATCATCTGACCCTTTTTGAAAAAAAAAATAGTTAGAGACTCGTGCATTACAACGAAGTCATAAAAATAGTGAGACAAAACTTACTGTCTGATCAACTTCACACATTAAACATTAGAGAGCAAGCAACAGAGATAGAAGGGTAGCTAGAATGCGCGAGGAGATGGGAAAAGTGGAGAGGTGGGCGGTTGTATCCTGAGAGAGAGGAGGAGAGAGACGAATGATCCAGATCAAATCGGATGGCTGAGAAGAGAGGAGGGAGAATGGATCAACCACCAACTCACACTTTTATAAAGATAAAGATATCTGGACTTCATAGCTCATGCCGTGACTGTGAGATGCAGTGTCCGCAATTTTTTTAAATTGATTGCAAAGGTTTCAGATTGTTAAATTAAGAAGAGAATTGACTAGCAAATGAGAGCTACCCCAGGAAATATTCCTGGAAATGGCATTTGACTCAATTTTTTCTTAGTAACTGCTTCCCGGTTCTTCATAACAAAGGAACAAAGGTGTAGTCGAACTTCTGATGTCATTATCTTCATTATGTTCGAGATCCAAAAGTTTAAGATATATTTGCCACTTAAATTGCATCATGCCTTTGGACTTTGGTCACTTTCTTCGATGTAGAACTTTGAGATCTTGCAAATTGCTCACTCCCAAGTGAAAACTCTCATCCACATACACATGATATACTACTAGTTAAAGTGACACATTTTGTCAAAGAACATCGCTGGTCACCTATGAAGGTCCCGTGAGGACATGATTGCCAGAAAAAGTGCACTTAATTATCTAATTAAATATAAATCCAGATCATTGTAAATGATCACACCGACATGGTCCAGATCAATTCGGCTTGAGCTTCTGGCTTATTTTTCACTAATCATTAATTTCGTCTTTTTCTGAACTTTTGGCTTTTTGTTGAGCTTTTTTGCCGGTTCTTTTTTTTCCCGTATTCGTTTGTATTATACGTAATGGGCTAACATATTTTTATATTTTTAAATTTTTTTAAATTTAATTATGCTAAATAAGACTCACACCATTCTGATCTTTTTTCATCATTCAGATGTTTTCAGTCATAAGCTACGAGCTTTTCAGCCGAACCGATCACCACCTTAGGGACCGTCTCATTGACATTAACATTTCTAAAACAATGTAGTAATCATTGGAATAGACAGTACGCTGAGTTTTTTTTAGTTTTAGAATAGACAATATGCTGGGTTTTGTTGACTTTTCTAGCATAAGGTCTCTGTGTTCTCTGTCTAACTTGCTCTTTTGACGGACACGCATCCTCTCGACGGCAGAGAGAGAGAGAGAGCACTGTAGCCACATAGTGCAGGCTAGTGAGGAGGAAGAGGAACGACACTTGATCAAGATTGTTCATTTTAGATCCAACGGACAAGATTTGCCCAAAGGCACGCTGCAGTGTTTCTCTGTTACACTTCCTCTCTTGAGATACCTACCGCTACTGCTAAAATATTCATATTGACATGTGAGTCCATTCTTCGGTGGATTCCTTTGGGCTGTGAGTATGTAGAGGGAAACAATTGTATATAACTTTGACCGATATAGCTCAACTCGATATTGTATTTGATATAGTCTACTGTAGACCCCGTCTTAAAAAGATGTACCGTTTAAAAGGTAGTTATTGTAACAGAAAGTGATAAGCTAAAGCTAAAACCAAAAAGAACCAACCCTCATACACCCCAGGCTCACGTTTTTTAATTTTGGCTCCCTAGCACCTGTTTTAGTAAAAATTGTTCCTTTTCCGAGCTCGGAAGACGCAGCAGGCGACACGTGTCACCTACTGTGCTGCCCTATCTCCGCATAAGGCATGGCATGCGACAGGTGAGGCGGGCCTGGGTAGCTACCCAGCTGTGATTGGTCGGCAAGACCTCATGTGCCACCCGGCTCGGCGGTCATTGCCGAGCGACCACACTCGACAAACTACCAGCGTTCACGATGTGTCGTGGGAACACGCAGTAGGTTTGCGTCCCAATAACTGACGATTTTCATGTGTATGTGTGTGTGCTAGATGGTTAACAGAAATATAATAATACACCAAACTCCATATAATAAGATAAGAGACAATAATTTTTCATCAGTGGATTTATCTTATGAAAATTTTTAAATTAACATGACCTAACTAAAGAGCTAGCATTGAACACAGTAGTGGGTCAAGGATTGCCCGCTACCTGCTTCCTTTGGCGGTGAAGCTAGTCCTAAGAGAAGGTCAGCCTGTCGAGAAAGCGTCGTACATCACGCAAGTCGTATTACGATGATGGCTGAGTAGGAGTAGGTGCACCATACAATTGACTAGTGCACCTAGTCCTCTACGTAATTATTGGCGTCCTGTAGAGGAAAGCACATTTCATTAGGCCGACATAAGGTAGAACTGAAATGAAACCTATAGTTGTAAGCACCAATGTCACATGTTGCATGGACGATGAAACTCCTGGGTACTCCGGTCCACGGTAGTCAGCTGCAGCGAAAGCCCGTTGCCGTGTAGTCCACATCGTACTGGTGGATCGTGTAGCTGTCGTATGTTCGATCATACCACTCGTTATGCTGCCAAAGATGTGGGTGTTTTGTGGGTCCACTCGTTGCTCTTCTGTCCCTTCCTCGATTGCTTGCGAAAAAAGGGGGTACATAACTATTACTTAAGTGCGAAAATAAAGCAGACACGAATGGTACGCAATGAACCATATGTAACAAGGTAACAAATAAATTTACTAGGGACTTAGTGATGTTGATATAGCTAGGATACATGAAGTCTTCCTGAGTCGTAGGAAATATGATCCACTCAAACATGAAGAGCAAGTAAGCCACTAGGTGGGACCGCACGACATGTATAGGCGTGTCTGCTTGGTATTGCCTGTATAGCCGTAGCCATCCATGTGGCACTCTAGAGGACGTATTCGGAATGGAATGACCAAATTGGTGTAGCATATGTGCCTTTTAGTCGGGTGATCTAGAGGGTAGAACCACGGGATGACCACGTATTGGTAGACCGGGGTGGTACACAATATCCTATAGGGCGATGGTCATCTTCCCCACCAGAAGAGAAACGTGTGGGTTCTGGTCTCCACCGGTCAACAAGTATCGATGAAAGCAGCGAGTCTAGCGCGAAGGACTGACTAATGTTCATCATCCTCACCATGGGCAGCAACCCAGCCCACTGCAGAACTGGAATGTACCGATCATTGAGAGGCTAGTCCTCCCAAGGTACCCAGGGAACAAAGGAGGCCAATCCTTCACCTCTCGACCACGCCCGACAATAATGCTGGCCATCCTAAGATGGGTCCAGCAACGTGCCACCTCTAAGACCACGACCAGCAGCCATATCCTAATAATATGTCTATGTTAAATGGTGCTAAATATAACTGATCACAATTGAGACTAATCGCGCCGCATATGTATGTACATATTGCCTAAATTGCATTTTCTTCTTACGCTAGTTCGCTGCTTTGATTAAATGCACACTTATACTAATTTATTGTGATTAGTACTAATTAGTTGTGATCAGTACTGATTAAATGCAATTAGCACTAATTACAACGCTAATTAGGTATGTACAGTGCATACAAACCCATCATTTTCTATAGATTTATGTAATTTCCTGAGACAAATAAATATACACATGCGAACATATCTAAAATTATTTTAGCTATTTTTCGGTCCGTATTTCTGCAGCTATTTACAATAAGTAAACATGACTACTTACATAAACACATCCGTCAACTAAACATAGCTACCTAGCACATTTCACGTTACAAAATCATGGTTATGCTAACGATATATTAAGTGCGTTGTTTGCATGCAAACGAAGCATACCTCTTTTTTCGAATGTATTCACCAGCTCTACAATGGTTCCAACTGTGAAAGATTACAATTGTGCTCTCGTTTGGCAGCAATACGACTCTTTTATTTTATACGTGCGCGAACACAGTGTAATTAACGCGCTAATCAAACGAGAATATAACGTTGCGGACGCTCCCCGTGAGATTCCTTGGCCCAGTGCCCATGCGCGCTTGCTGCCTCTTCTCCCTTTGCCCACGTGCGTTTGTTGCCGCTTCTGCCTGCCTAGGATTCTCGGCCGGCTGCCGAGCTAGTACAGCTTGGCAGCAGCCTGTCGAGCAGCGGTCTGCTACTGTGCCTGTCCATCGACCTGCTGTTTGCCCGCCTCCTACCACATGCCACCCGACCTACAGAGCTATGACGACGCAGCAGGAGACCTATATTATCTATCTCGCCTTTCGAGCTCAGGAGAAGTCATTTTTGTATAAACGGGTATTAGTGAGTCAAATTAAAAAAGAACTTGCAACAGTGCCATACGTGTCGTCAGTTCTGATTATTCCTCTTGCTTACGGAATGCTGCATTCTACCCGAAAATAGTCGGCAGGGGCATTTTGGGCAATCTACGCCAACGGCAGCTGGTCACACAGCACACGGAGGGTGGAGTAGGCGTACAAGAAAGCCTTTAAAGAAAGCGAGCTCGCAGCAGATCAAACGGAAACACAGACGCCCCTCTAGTTCAGACTCAAGTCAAGCTCTAACACAGACATAGCCAGGCTCTCAGACCTCAATAACCAACTGCATTTGATCCGGCGAGCGCGGTGAGCAGGAAAATGGCGATCTCCGCGCGGCAGCTGCTGGCCTCCGTGCTCCTGGCTCTCCTCCTCTCCGCCGTCTCGGCCGCCGACAGCAAAGGTATGGCTCTTACTGTCACACCCTTGCTGCAATTGGAGTTCGGTTCTTTGTTATTGTTGCGTGCTGCATTTCCTTGTGCTCTTTCTTGCGTGTACTCCAATTGAGGACCGGCGTTTACAGTTTGGTGCAGTGGTGTTTGGATCTGAGTGTTTGGGATGTGCCGGGTGCCCGGGTCCTGGGGTGTGTAGCTCATATTGGGATCTTGTGGTTGGGGCTGATGTAGATTGACCGAGCAGACGGTGGACGCTATACCATTTGGGTCAATTGGGTTGTGGAGATCACCATAATAGCCTCCAATGATCCATGTTTTCTTTTCTTGGCATTAAAGATAGCTTCATGCCTTCATTGTATGGGTAGTTAACTAGTTGCCTCCTTGAACGAGCAAATTGTAAGCTAAATTCTGGGACATTAAAGTATAGTTAAGTGCACTTTCTTTGGCACATGTTGCTTGAAACCTGACTGCATGTTTACTTTCTTTGGCATCCATGGCCAGCCAATTCATTTGTTGGATTTGTGACAATTTTGCTATGGAGGCTGTAGGTACAGTGGTTGAGGTTATGTACATTTCTGGTGAGTGGCGATGAATCAAAATATAAGGACGGTTGGCAAGTTTTCCTATTTCTGTTTTTGAGATATCTTTTTTAACTGTTTTTGAGATGTCTTGAAATACCCTGTTGGTTATACTGTACTGCCTGATTTTTCTGAAAATCCGATGCAGAAGCATTTTAAAAAAATTATAGTTTGTGGAATCACTAAGACGCTAACCATTACGACTAGGTTTTGGGAGATTGAAATGCAGAATGTTCGTCGCAAAAAAAAAAAAAGACAAGACAAGAAAAAGAAATGCAGAAATGTTTGATGGCAAAACCATGGGTTCTGCAGTGTACCTTATGTTGCAGACATGATATGTGTACCATTTAGATATTTTTGATAAAATAAATTGTTTGATAATATGTTCAGTATATTAATTACACCCAACTTTATCAATATAAATTGACAGCCTGATACATGGACTAATGACAAATGTTACTGCAAACAGCACAGATTGTAGCACACTCAGTATATGCTGTTGCTGTAAAAAAATGCAGGTCTGACCATGCAATGTTTCTAAGGAAAAAACACAGGTGCCCGTCTGATATCAAAATGATCAAGTACCATTGTCATGGCTGCATCTTCCATAGGAAATAAATTTACATGTCTGGGCCATTACAGCTGAATTCAGTTAGCAGTAAATATTTTAGCAACATGACCATGACACCACCAATGTTGACCCTTGACAAAGAATGTCAGACCTGGCTATACTGCATTGCGACTTTCATACATGATGCAATCGCCCATGTAGTTCTTTCCACCCTGAGAAATATGGGGCTAAGCAATATGTACTAGCAATCCGAACCTGCTTCACAATCGGATGTTTTTCACCTTTTCTGCCTGACTATTCATGCTTATTTTCCCAACATGCACCTATGTGCATGAACATATTGTTAACTCGCTCTCATTGTTTTTAATTTATTGTTTATCATTTGCATCCTGTGAAAAATAGTTATTTGTCTCAAGGTATGTTAATTCTGAGTGGTCTACTGTATTACTTTGTGTTTCTTGTAATCCATGGAACTGTCTCAAATCTCAGTAGCGTCAGCAATCCTCCAAGACCTATTAGTTCAAGACCTGCTAGGCTTACTACCTTAGGATTGTGAAGCCTCAAGGACTTCCATACAGCTCACCAGGGAAAAATATTCCGGTTTGCAAAAACTTTTGGAGGGCAGCGAAAGAGACGAAATGAACAAAGTTTCGTCATTTCGGCTAAAAATTCGGACGAAATATTCAAACATCATTTGAATTTTGACAAAAATTAACCAAAATTTGGATAAATTTCAAATGAGGACAAATTTGGCCAAAATTTGGCCGAATGCTTGTTTAACCATGCTCTATGTATCTGCATGAGTACCAGGGGGATACAACATGATGAAGCACTGGACAAGGCTCGCGATTTTGTTATGTTGTTTGCTACTCTTGTCGCGAGCATCCTTACCAAGCTGGACAAGATGTCAAGATCCACAGGGCGGCGTATGGCCAGACGACCAGGATGGAGCAGAGCAGCTTGCGTGCTGCTGGGCCTGGGCTATGGGAGTGGCCGTGTGGGGCGGCTGCGCTGTGGAGTCCTGGGGTTGTATGCATCGGCTCCCAAATACAAACGTAGACGAATTACTTTGACCGCACTGCACTTCTTTCGGTAGGCGATGAAAGGGACGAAAATACCCAAATTTCGGCGATATTGTTAACCTTGCAGCTCACAACTGATGCTTGTGCATTTGGAGTAAATTCATGTGTTTTGTGCATTTGTTGACTTAGGTCCTCGTGACATTTACACTTAATCTAATGATTGCTCATCACACGTGGATGCATTTGCGTTTTCACTGCATCTTGAACCATGAAATTTACAAATTTTCTCAGACTACCATCCTCAAATTATCTCCTTTACAGACAACCCTGCCGATCAGCTTGTGGCATTGATCAACAGCAACCGCACTGCCAGCAAGGCATCTACTCTTGCTGATAATCAAGGTCTTGGATGCATTGCTCTGCAGTACATTAAAGCATATGAGGGTCAATGCAACCAGGTGGGTGAAAACAAGAAGCCTGTTGAATCCAGTTTTGTCGACACATTTGCCCCAAACTGTGGCGTCCAAGCTGCAACTCTTTCCAAGATTACTGGGAGGCTTCTGGCATGCCAGTCCAACTACGTGCCTCCAGTTCAGGCCTTTGACATCCTTATTGACGATGCAAAGAGCCTTCAGGTACTGCATGACAAGAACCACACAGAGGTGGGAGCAGCTGTCAGTGGCACTTCTGGCGGTGGACCGTACTTCTGGTGTGTCTTATTCAGCAGTGGGAAGCCAAATACCAGCTTCAAGGTAGACGGTGGAGTGCCCAAGACTGTCCGTCCAGGATGCTTCAGCGGCAACAATGATGACTGCAGTAGTGCCATTTCGATCCGTGTGAGTACATGGAGACTGGTGGCAGCACTTCTTTTCGCTGTGACTTGTGCTTTCGTTTTGTGAGCTTGAGTAGAAATGCCATGTTGCGCCATTCTTTTGCTCATTTCAGACCTGGTTTGTACTTTTGCTACGTGAGAACGAGTAGAATACCCTCTTGTTGCAGTGCCACGCCATTCTTTTGCTCATTTTAGCAGGTGAACTTTGTAAGGACTAAAGATCATTCTTCAGCATTTGAGAAGATGAGTTACTTGTGCAGGTCTAATGTATTTGTGGTATTTATGTGTACTCTTTGGCGACTCGCAATGATTCTATGTGCCTTTTGAGTCATTCTGATTGTAGCTCCCCAAATGCGATTTCTGATGCAATTGTTCTGTCGTACCAAATATGGAACTTGCCAGAACAAAAATAAAGGATCTTTTGATAATTTCTTTTGAATAAGATCCTTTAGTGGAATATCAGTGCTTTGAGCGTATTGTTTTATGCACACCTCATCCAAGATCCTGCACTGGAACTCTTACATCTTGGCGTGTGTGCCGAACAGTTGTTTAAAGTGAAGGGTGCAACGTCGATTGATAGAAGTAACATGGTGTAGTTTCTTGGTTGAATGATCGTGCCTGATCACAGGCTCACAGCAAACAGCGATGAAAATGCTGTTGATGATGATCAATGGCGGCGATGAAAATGCTGTTGATGATGATCAATGGTCTAGTTGTTTTTAATTTATGGTATCTTCTAAACAAATAAATAGGATGGTTTCTGTGTTACCGTTTCAAAGCGATTTATCGAGACAACATTTTCGAAGTGGTTTATCGACTTATCGGTATTTGGTTCTGTCGGTGTTTTAATACCGATCTTACGTATGATTTGTTTGGATTCGAGAAAAAACTCTTGAAGACTCGGACTATGATCATACAGAGTAGTAGACACGGGGATTTTTATATAGGTTCAGGTCTTCTCTTGAAAGAATAATAACCTTACTATCTGTTTGGCTATTACTCAGAGGATTAATTACAACTGAGAAAATAATGTGAATTGCCTTGCACCAACTCTAACTAATTTTGAAAATAAATATATAGTTAAGTTACCTTTAAAGAAATATTAGGTATAAGAATCCCAATAAAGCTAAAGCTAAAATTAAACGTTGCTTATAAAAATATTAGCGTTAGTAGATACAGGATATACAAAAAAATATTATCCATGAAAAATATTTCATAAAATATCATGAGATAGTGCATACAACAAAGGATAATAAAGTGGAAATATCCACAGATATGTCAGGAATAAAGAAGATCCATAACCAATTAGCCTATAATATAGAAATGTACATAAATGGCACAAAATATATAATAGATGAAATTACAATAAGATATTTATCTATGATAAATGATGATATGATAATTGGTCAGTAGCTACTCCATCTCCATTAATAATGTGGCCCATATACTCAACTTGTGATTGCCCAAAAACACACTTGCTTTTCTTGGCTACTAATTTGTTATCTTTCAATGCTTGCAGAACATGTTGTAGATGGTTTATATGCTCCTCCATGGTCTTACTAAACACCAAGATGTCATTAAAGAACACCAGTACAAAATGCCTCAAAAACTTTGCTAGAACTTCATTCATTAGTGCTTGAAATGTGGCAGGGGCATTTGTGAGGCCAAAAAGCATAACTAAGAACTCATAATGACCCAGGTGAGTATTATAAGCACTAAATTTAAACATTTGAAAGCTTCATTCTTACCTGGTGATACCCAGATCAGAGATCGATTTTTGAAAATATCTTAGCTCCATGAAGTTCATCTAACAGGTCTTCAATTACTGGTATAGGATATTTGTTTTTCACAGTGGCAGCATTTAGTTGTTGATAATCAATGCATAACCTCCATGTCCCTTTTTTCTTTTTCACCAAAATAGCTGGGGATGAATAAGGACTCATGCTCTGTCTAATTACCTTAGACTTCAAGGGCTGAGCAATTTGTTCTTCCATAGCAATTTTCTGATAATGTGATAGATGATAAGGCCTCTGGTTTACTGGTTTAGATCTAGGGACAATTGGTATAGTATGGTCGTAGTGTCTCTGGGGTGGCAGCCTAATTGGTTCCTAAAAAACCTCCTGAAATTGGGATAGTAGGTTTTTCAATGCTAGTGGACTTCCTTCTACTCCTCCTGCTTCACATTAATGCCTTTTGTATGAATCACTGCCCCCATCACTCCCTTAGCTATCATCTTATATAACTTCTGTGCTTCAATTAGGCAGCTTCCATTATGTTGAGTTTCATCCTTAAAAGTAAACCAGCTGGGTCCCATATTTGGTAATGGAGAACTCTCTGGACTTTAGGTCAAAACTAACCGTGCTATGTACATAAGTCCAATCGGCTCCCAATATTACGTCATATCCCTTCAAAGGAGTATTCTCAAGTCAAACATGAATTTCTCTCCTTGTATTTCATACTAACAATCTTGACATTTAGTATCAATCTTTAATTATCCCCTATCAGCAATCATTACCCTGATTGCAGGATGATTGGTAATCTGACATCGAGCTTTTATGCCAAATTGTGGACAGACAAATGTTGCACTACTACCACTGTCCACAAGAGCAGTCCCTCTAACACCCTTAACATTGAGCAGCAAGGTGAAAGTATTGTAGGCCGAAATACTTCCTTGGGCTGCATGTATGGATATCTGCAGAATTCCCTCCTTCTTGTTTGTGGCTTCATGACTGGAAGGTGGGGTCTCATATGGCTGACGCTTCCCCTTCCTCCTATCCCCTGTTAGTCATAGTGAATAGCTTCTTCTCAAAGGTCTTGCATTTGTGCCCAGGAAACCAAGGCTCAGGACATTTACGACATTTTCCATAATCCTTGCCCAATTTTGGCTACAGATTTCCATTTCTTACCTTAGCCTCCTTATCTTGGTTTTGGAAATTAGGATTATGACTAGTCTTTGAGCTTCCCTTATCCTTGTAATTACCATAATCAGCCTTGGAAGTATACCCATAACTTCTGTTTCTAAAAGGGTGAGAATGTTCAATTCTCCTTGCCATCCACATTACTTCAATCAAGTTTCTTGGTCAGTGACATTGTAAGTGATTTTGAATGTAGTCTTAAAGTCCAACTACAAAACTACACACATAATACTCATCAGGCAACAGAGGGTTGTCCCTTCTCACCAAGCTTAGAAGCTCCTCAAATTGCTCGACATATGCCTTGACTGATCCATTTTTCTTCAACCAATGAAACATCCAGATGTTATCATAAATAGACGTCTCAGCAAATCTATCTCCCAGCATATGGCAAAAATGATGCCAGGGTAGGATTGAAGGGTTGCATCTAGCCCCTCTCCACCAGTAGCTAGCCTTCCCCTTCAAACAAGTAACAGCACAATCTGTCCTCTACCATAAAGGAGTTCTAGCAACATCAAAATACTTTTCAACCTTGCTATCCACCCATCAGGATCCTCTTCATCAAGCTCAGGGAAATTGAGCTTTGGTGACTTCAAAATAGCTTGCCCTCTATTGTACTCAGACGCCATTCAGGATGCGGCAAGGAAAGCAGTGGAGTATCTCTGCCGCTATTATGATGCAGAATTTGATGAGTCGCCATTCCACCTCACTCCACAGCAAGATGAAGGAGGGCATAGCTTTTCACTTCCACCTTTGGATCTAGAAGATGATCCCAGAATCAAGGAAGCTGCATTACTTATCGTTTGCCAGGAGACCTAGTACTGCCGAATGGCTGAAGAAAACAAGGATATGCACCATCAACTCTTAGCAGCTCAACAAGAAGTCTGGCTTCTAAAACAGCAATTGCTATATTATCAACGGAAAGAGCAAGACGAAGTGTTAAGATGTGATGAGTCTCCCCAAGGCTCCAACAAGCATAGGAGAATGACGGTGCCTCAATACCGTTCATTCTTCGAGGGACCAGCACCACGTGTCCCGGATGAGCCCAAAGCAGTTGATGAGGAGCCCAAGGACAAGGAACCCATGGTTGATGAGGAAGAAGATCCAGAAGAAGAGGAATGGTGTTCTCCTGACAAAGCAGCTGATGACGAGTCCAAAGGCAAGGAGCCCGTGATCGATGACGAAGAAGAAGACCCGAAGGAAGAAGAGTGGTATTCCTCTGGAGGTTCCCCTTCAGATTAGAGGGCGTAGTGATGAGTTGAGTTGCGTTAGAATAGTAAGAGCCCCTTTTTGTAGTAGCAAGTTTTGGTATTGTAAAATAAGTTGTGATATGAACTTTGTAAGACAGTATGTATCCAACTTATATAATGAATAAAGAGAAGAAGTTATCTTGCCTATCTGATAATTTGTTTGTTAATGATATCTCTAGCCTATCTATTTTAAAATTCCAACTCTCTTATTTCACTCTGGAATCTTTATCTATTTTATTCTGATCGTACCCTAAGTCTGAATTCTTACTTATCTATCTGACTTTCTAAAAACTCGCTACAGATCTGAACTCCTAATCTCATCAAAACAATCAAGATGTCAGGAAGTGGAGAAGGATCTCAGGGACAGGACAGTCCTCGTCAAAGGGAAGTGCCACAAATCAGCTTCGCAGACATTTTGGCCAAGATGGAAGAAAATAGATTCCAAGCGGAACTGAATCAATCTCGCATGATGGAACAGCATGCCAGACTGTTGGAACAAATTGCTATAAGAAGCGGAGGGAATAATCAACAAGGAATACCTGGGCAATCAAAGTGGGCAGATTTTCAAAAGACTCGACCTCCAGTCTTTTCTTCCTCACCTGACCCGATGGTAGCTGAAGATTGGTTCCGAGACGTAGAAAGGAAGTTAAACACTATTCAGTGCAATGACAAAGAAAAGGTGTTATATGCCTCTCATCAGCTACAAGGCCCAGCTGCATCATGGTGGGTGAACTATCAGACTATGAATGAGGATCGAGAGATCACCTGGAAAGAATTTGAAGATTCATTTCGTCAAGCTCATGTGCCTATTGGAGTCATCGAAGCCAAGCGCCGGGAATTTATTGCGTTAAAACAAGGAGGACGAACTGTCACATAATATCTTCATCAATTCAATGCATTGGCCAGATATGCCCTTGATGATGCAAAGACTGAAGAGAAAAAGATGGAGCGATTCAAAGAAGGGTTACAGAAATCCTTGAAATACCATATCTCAATGGTGGACTATAAAGACCTACCCACAATGGTAAATAAACTCATTGTGTCTGAAGAGGCAAGAAATGAATTAGAGGACACTCGGAAGAGGAAGATAATACAGAGAACATCATCGTCAGACGGATCTCGAAAGCAAATGATGCTAGCACCCCAGTTTAGAGGACAACAGGGAAGGAAATTTGTATACATGCCTAAATCACAGCTTAAGACTAGCCAAAGTCCTATGACATCTCAGCAGAATGTCAGGCAAATTTCTATGCTGAAGTGCTATAACTGCGGAGGGAATCACTTACAGAGGCAATGCCCGCAGTTATATACTATCTGTTATCACTGTGGCCAAGCGGGCCATTACAAGAATCAGTGTCCACGAGGAGGATTACCTTCAGAAGTAGCAAAAGCTCAAGTTAGGGCACAGGCATCTTCGCCACGTCAATTCATTGCCGTGCCAAAGCAAGAAGAAGGAGGACAGACTAGACAGTTTGCAGTAAAGCCAGCAGGAACTCAGATGACAACCATGATGTCAGCAGCAGACAAAGGGAAAGGGATACTAAAGCCAGTCCAAGGAAGGATAAACCATATTTCCGCAGAAGAAGCAGCGGGAGCCAACGACGTCATCGTTGGTACGTACCCTGTTAACTCAAAGCCTTCTGTGGTTTTGTTTGATCCCAGAGCAATACATTCGTTCCTCTCCTTGGCTTTTGTTGTGAAAAACCAATTGTCATTTTCTCCTTTGCAAAAGTCTTATTCCTTTCAAACTGCTGGGAATAAAGTGGAATCTCGCTTTGGATGCAAAGACCTAGACTTAGAAATCCAAGGAGTCAAATTTAAGACAGACTTGCTATTATTGGAGATGAAGGGATTGGATGTTATATTAGGAATGGATTGGTTAACTAAGTATAAAGCCAATGTGAGTTGTGAAAAGAAGCTAGTAACCCTGGTAAGTCCAGAAGGACAAAAGATATTAGTAAAGACAGATCCAATGCTAGTGGAGAAAATGAAGGCGAGTACTCAGAGTATAATGGTAGAAGAGGGAGTATCCCAAATACCAATAATTCGGGAATATCCAGGTGTTTTTCCAAAAGAGCTACCGGGAAAGCCACCAGATAGGCCCATAGAGCTTGCCATTGAGTTGATACCAGAGACTAAACCTATCACAAAGCGTCAGTACCGGATGTCAGCCCAAGAGCTAAAGGAACTTAAGAAGCAGATGGATGAATTAATGGAGAAAGAATTTATACAACCTAGCATATCTTCTTGGTCAGCCCCAGTACTGTTCGCGAAGAAAAAGGATGGTAGTCTGAGAATGTGTGTGGATTATCGAGGATTGAATGCAGTAACTATCAAAAAATAAATATCCTCTGCCAAGAATAGACGACTTATTTGATCAGCTCAAAGGAGCCAAGGTGTTCTCAAAAATTGATCTAAGATCTAGATATCACCAGCTTAAGATCCGAGAACAAAATCATGAAAAGACTGCCTTCACCACAAGATACGGGTTATTTGAGTTAACTGTAGTACCATTTGGCTTGACAAATGCACCTGCATATTTTATGAACCTGATGAATATGGTATATATGGAACATCTAGATCATTTTGTGATAGTATTCATTGATGACATATTAATATATTCCAAGACAGAAGAAGAGCATCGTCAACATCTGCATATCGCCTTGAGTAAGCTAAGAGAACATCGGTTATACGCCAAGTTCTCTAAATGTGAGTTCTGGATGAAAGAAGTAGCCTTTCTCGGACATATTATCACAGAAGGAGTAAAAGTAGACCCTGAGAAAGTGAAAGCGGTAATGGAATGGAAACAGCCAACTACTGTAACAGAAGTCCGAAGTTTCCTTGGTTTGGCCGAATATTATCGTTGTTTCATCAAAGGATTCTCGAAGATAACAAGACCCCTCACCCAGCTTCTTAAGAAGGATAGCCCCTATAAGTGGACGGATAAATGTGAAGAGAGTTTTCAGGAGTTAAAAATAAGATTAACCTTAGCCCAGTACTTATACTCCCTAACCCTGAAAAATATTTTCAAATCTATTGCGATGCTTCAAAGCAAGGATTAGGTTGTGTGTTAATGCAAGAAGGGAAAGTAGTGGCGTATGCTTCAAGACAGCTACGGCCACACGAGATAAACTATCCAACGCATGACTTGGAATTGGCAGCCGTGGTACATGCGTTAAAGATTTGGAGGCACTACCTATTGGGAAATCGTTGTGAGGTCTTTTCTGACCACAAGAGTCTGAAATATATATTTACTCAGCCGGATTTAAACCTTCGACAACGAAGATGGTTGGAATTAATCAAAGATTATGATATGGATCTCCAGTATCATCCTGGGAAGGCAAACGTAGTCGCAGATGCACTAAGTCGAAAGAAGTACCCTAATATAGCTTCTATTTTAGAATGCTCTAGTTCATTACAAGGAGAAATTCAGCATTTGAACCTAGGTGTTGTTGAACAAGGTCAGATAGCAGCGTTAGAAATTCAGCAGACCTTAACGGATCGAATCAAATCAGCACAAGAAAAAGATGAAGAAATACAGCAGCTCATAAAAAGAAGTCAAGAAGCAAACTCGACTGAATTTGTTAAAGATGATCAGGGAATCTTGAAATTTAGATATCGTTACTGTATACCTGATGACAAAGACTTAAAAGATTTGATATTGCGAGAGGCTCACTCATCTCAACTCTCTATTCACCCAGGAGGTACGAAGATGTATCAAGACTTGAAAAAGAGGTATTGGTGGAGTAAGATGAAAAGAGAAATAGCGGAATATATTGCACGCTGTGATACCTGCCAGAAGATAAAAATGGACCATCGGAAACCCTCAGGGTTGCTAAACCCTTTACCAATCCCAGAATGGAAATGGGACGACATTGGTATGGATTTTATTACAGGGTTCCCAAAAAGTCGAGATGGTTACGATGCTATTTGGGTAATCGTAGACCGACTAACCAAAGTGGCACACTTCATACCGATCAAGCAAACCTATGGTAAAAATAAACTGGCAGAGCTATAATTAACAAAAATAGTGGTATTACATGGAGTTCCAAAAAGAATAGTGTCTGATAGAGGAGCACAGTTCAAGTCTACATTTTGGGAGAAACTGCATGAAGCCATGGAAACAAACTTAGCATTCAGTACAGCATACCACCCACAAACCGGAGGACAAACAGAACGAGTGAATCAGATCTTAGAAGACATGCTTCGCGCATGTGCATTGGTCTATGAAGCAGCTTGGGACATGTGTTTACCGTTTGCGGAATTATCTTATAATAACAGTTACCAGGCCAGTATTAAGATGGCACCGTTTGAAGCCCTATATGGAAGAGAGTGTAGAACACCGTTAAACTGGACTGAAACCTGAGAACGACAGTTCTTAGGGCCACAAATCGTCCAAGATGCAGAAGCCCACGTCAGAATTGTCCGAGACAAAATGAAAATAGCCCAGAGTCGACAAAAGAGTTATGCCGATAACCGTCGAAAAGATTTAAGCTTTGAAATCGGAGATTAGGTATATCTCAAGGTCACACCGTTCAAATCAGTAAAAAGATTTCAAGTTAAAGGGAAGTTAGCTCCGAGATATATTGGCCCGTTCGAGATTCTTAAGAGAATAGGGGAAGTAGCTTATAAATTGCAGTTAACACCAAATCTGGCTAGAGTGCATAACGTATTTCATGTATCTCAGCTACGCAAATGTCTCCGCCATACAACAGAGCAGATACCAGTGGATGATATAGATCTACAAGATGATTTGTCATATGAAGAAGAACCAATTCAGATTTTGGAAACTACAGAAAGGCAGTTAAGAAGCAAAAATATCAGATTTCATAAAGTTCAATGACGAAATCATACAGCAGATGAGGCAACATGGGAAAAGGAGTCAGACTTATAGCGAGAATTTCCCAACCTACTCCTTGGCCCGAGTTGATCTCGAGGTCGAGATCCTTTTTAAGGGGGTAGGTTGAAACAAAATCAAATCTTGAAAAAGTTCAAATCTGAATTTGAAGCTCAATTTCCATTTTTGCTTTATCTCCTTGCTCTATCATCCTATCTCCCACCAATCTCAATGTCCAGATGCTCAAATCCTTGCCATCTTGATCGGTTTGGAGGGGGGAAAAGAGCTTGCACTGTGCTCGTCCGAAAATCCACCGCCATACCCAAATCCCACCGCCACTCACGATCTCTTCGTGAGCGACCCACACCTGCGCCTTCTCCCGCCAGCTCCGCTGTTGGTCGGTCGCCGTACCCGCCCTAGGCCCCGTGGCAGGCCATGCCAAACCGACCACCGCCCGTCTCCCATGATCGCGCCATCGCACCCCCTGCGCCATATGATCTCGCCACCGCTACAGCGTGGACAAGCTCTCCTGCAGCCTTCCCCCTACCGCCCTGGCACCCCCGGACCAACCCCAAGCCGTTGCAATGCTGCCGGCCGCCACGCGCCGTTGCCGCCATGGGATAAGCTCGATGCCGAACCACCTTAACTGCACTATTTAAACGGCCAAGCATCCCTAGCCGCAGCCATCAACCCCCAACACCCGCCCAACGCCCCAAAGCCTCCCCATTCCCCTCCATTGTCGGTAATTTCAAAATCCCCAAAAGCTTGAACCCTAGCCTAATGTCAGCCTTCCACTCCATAGTTCTTCGATTGCCTTCACCTATAGCACCATTGAGCTTCCAGAAACCACCCCCAACCGCCGCTATAGCCTCCCGATTCCCTTCTTCCCCGGCGCCGTGAGCACCCCGCCGTCGCTACCAATCCACCGTGGCCAGCCCGATACGAGCATCACTAGCTCAACCCGACCTACCCACGAGCCTCCCCTACTCCCACGGATACTCAAGCATCGGCCAATTCGCCCAATTAGGCCCCTATGCGCCCTCCAAGGCCCACACTTGCCGCCGGAAAGAGAGGCTCGCCGCCGACGATTGCCGCCTCCATCCGCCCGGCCACAGCCCAAAATGGGACGCCCATAGCCCCACGAATCCAACCCTAGTCCCCAATCCCGTCACAAAGTGCCCTAGCCCCGCCGGTAGCCGCCGCCCCCTTGCTCTGCTTCTCTGCGCACGTGCGGGCCGAACGGGAAGAAGAACAGTGCCCCGAGCACTGTTCCTCTGACCGGTCGCTCGGTCTCAGTTGGGTCAAACCAGCTGCCCGCGCCCGACCGCACCGCCCGAGTTGGCTGAGTCGCACCCGCTTGCCCCCGCGCCGGTTGCAACCGACCCGAGCCGCTTCTACCCGGTTGAGCCAAACCGTCCGCCCGAGCCAGCTGCACCCGACCGAGCCTAACCCGACGTGGCTGAGCCGAACCACTTAGCCGAATCCGACCGAGCCCGAGGAACAGTACCAGCCGAGCCCGATGAACAGTAACCGACCCGAGCCCAAAAATACATGTTGGTACTCCCTAGATCCGTTTCGAGCCCGCCAACCCAAATCCGAGGCCCATTTATCCATTTGATCCTCCTATAAGCCCAAATCTCAATTTATTTGAATTTTGTCGGATTTTATTTCTTTATTTCATTTCTTTATTCCTAGCTCATTCCTTCGGGCATGGAATTGATTTATTTTAATTGTTTTGCGCTAGCTTCCGGAGTCGAGGATTCACAGGACCAGGAGGGAGAAGCTCAAGCCTAGATCCAGCCCGCCGAGGAATTTGAACTCGTTGAAATCATAGACTCGCAAGGCAAGTCACGCATACTTTGAACATGTTGAGCCTATCTTGTCGTTATTATTTATTTAGCGGTATTTTCATTATGATATTTTTAAATCATTATTTGTGTATAATTACTGTTTAGAATGACATGATTTATTAGTTATGACCTACCACCCGAAAAGGCCCCGTTTAACTTGATGACCATATTCATGTTGACAAAATATAGTAGTATTAAATATAATAGTGATATAAACATGGTAGTTTAGGAATTCACTAAAATCTTTTCACTGTTAAGGCTTTTAGTATTTATTTAGAGTTTTGAAAGGATGGATCTAGGGTAAATGAGGATCACAGAGGTGGATTCGAAGACCTTACCCTAGGGTGGAGGCTTGGTTGTGGAATGGTGGCAGTACAGGGCGTACTGAATATGGGTTGTGCGTGATGATGCCTCAGAGAAAAATATAAGGACTAGACCCTTATGCTGAGTAAAGAACATAGTATCCGCCCAACCACAAGCGTTGATTTTGTCAAACCTGGTTTAATAACTGCTCAAGTTCAATTGAACCTCTGCAACTGGCAGGGGAAGTCCGAGGGTGAGTTCGTATGGGAGGTGGTTAACCATACAACAGTAGGATTGCTATGAGTCGGATGAGATCCGTAGGGTCATCCGAGCTTATGGGGAATTAGGACCTACTGGGTGGAGGCTATATAAAGAATTGAGCAGTGAACAACCTTGTTCTCTTAACTCTGTCGCGGGAGTTGAGAGATCTTGTGGGTAAAGCAGGGCAACTCTGCAGAGTCATGAAATAATTGTATTCGAATACGCCGTGCTTCCGGTGAATGAAGCTTTGTTTAATGGGTGAATCCAGTAGCGAAGCATAAGTAGGGTTGAGAATGGTTTGAGATGTAGAATATTGATAATCAAGCTTGAAAACCCCTTTACCTTAATGAAGTTACTTTTCAAGTTTTTAATTGATCCTTAACTAAAACTGCATCTACACAAATAATGAACCTGCTATCCCTTCTCTTGTTATACCATGCATATAGTTAATGTTAAGCTCCGTGTGACTTACTTAGTACGGTAGTTGTACTCATACTTGCTTAAAAACATAAACAGAAACTGCTAACTTTGAGGAGCCAGGCGACAACGAAGAGGTGGTATACTATGAAATGGAAGAAGCTTGGGATTAGGGTCGTTCTCCGCTCAAGCATGCCTGTGGTGTCTCTTTTTGTGTAATATATCTAACGGCCGTTGGCCCTACTGTGAATCTTGGCTTTAAGCCCTTTTATTGTAATAAAGTCGACTTTTTGTAATTGAGCTTGCGTTGGCAATGTTATACACTCGGATGATGAAACTCGCAATTGAACAGTCCTGGACAGTTGCGAGAGATTCATAACGCTCCTGAAAATAGGAGTGTTACAATCACTTTCTTGTAAGCTTCCACATTCATTTAGACCTTGTTCCTCCTAGGAAAAAGAAAGAATGGTGATTAGCACGTGGCCCATTGTTCTTGGCAGCGCTCAAGTCAAAAACGAGAGAAGATGAAACTGCAGGGAACATGTCCCGTCTATAAGCAAAACACGTCACGTTAGCCATAATAGCCTGATGCACTGACATGTGTTTTTTTTTCCTTCTTTTAACGCTTAACAAATCTTGTTCTTTTCTTCTAGCTCGTTTTCTCTGTACAGTTGCTCAGCATTCAGCAATCAGGTGCTCCACAAATTATTGTTATGGAGGAGAGAGCTTATATACTTGGAGCCAAAATGGCACTGCTACTCTGGTAGATCCGGCAGCTCAGGCGAAACGACGACGACCACCACGGCGTCTACACGGCGGCCGATGATAATAAAGATGGTGGTGGTGGTGATAAGGGCGGGACACCAAAAATCTTCCTGTTAATGATGGTGGCATTTTTCTGCTCATGTTGCATGCTCGCATGCAATCCTGCTTGTGGAAATCATGGGCCTCGTGCTGGAATCCCCCTAGTGCTTGTGGCATCCTGACAGGAACGAGACACGCACCAAAAAAAGAAGATAAGAATGAATATTTCTGCCCTGTAAGCAAGCATACGGCCACTTTCCTTCATGAGTCGAGTGTTGTTGGGCTGAACTGACCCTTTCGTTGTTTATGGGTTGGCCTTCCTTGAAGCAAGTTAGCAGTAATGTATTCATTGTGCGCTGCGCTAGAGCAGGCTCGCCAGACCCAACTAAACAGCAGATGGCAAAAACCAGAATTAGGCCGACCCTTCTCGCCTTCCCTGCCGCAACAGTTCTCAGATCGGATGGTCAGCCAGTCCTATTGGCTCCGGCTGAGTCGTCATTCGTCAAGCTGCGTACAAATCTCTCCAGCGAATCTTCCCTAGCCTCCAAAACATTCGTCCTCGCAGTCGCGGGGCACGAGCCGAAGCTCCCGTGTTGTTCGCCGTGCTGAGCCACGCGGCACGGAGAAGCCGTAGGCGAAGGTCACAAGGCTACATGGCAAGCCGTAGGCGAGAGATGCAAGGCGCTACGACCTGGAACTTTCAACTCGTCGGTCGGCACGTAGCGGCTGGCACAACCTTGCACGTAGCGGGCCGCCGGCTGGCTGCCGAGGATTTCAGCACAAAGGTTCAGTTTTCCTCAAATGTTGTCTTGTGTGAGACCTGACCATAACCTTGCGTGGAGAGCTGTTACCGCCAAGAACCAACAATCCAAGGTTCATCAACCAACCGCTGCACACGATCTTGTCCAACAAAAACTGCACCCAAGAAACTTACACGAATCTGCACCCCCAGAATATTCTATCAAACTTACACGAATCTGCACCCCCAGAATATTCTATCAAACTTACACGAATCTGCACCCCCAGAATATTCTATCTGAGAAGTATCCAGGTCCACATAGTACATGCATGGTTCACACTTCATATTTCATAAGCAGATATGACAGCCAAACTGACGTCGCTGGTGGTTCCTTTACCATGTATGATGTAAGCTCAGAAACAGTGTCATTGCAACACAGATGTAACGACGACACAATCACTACATATTCTTGAATATACCCTCCTGAATCTTGGAGGATCTGAAACGAATTTGATTAACTTGTAAAGCGTTATACACGGCAGCGTCGTGGATCAGAACACCAAACAACACAACTCTGATAATTCAGTTAAAGAGGGGTGTTCATTGTGCTTTCTCTGCAGCAAGAATTAGTTCATATTTACAAGGAACCAAATGGGGTCGAGCGCATTGTACAACAACAGGTAACATGGTATTCACGACACCGTCAGCTTCTGGGGCCGCCCCGGGTGGTGGCGAGGGCGAACCCACCTCGCTCGTACATGCGCTGGATCTCTTCCCGGTATTCGGTTAGCAACTTGTGTGGGAGGGCAGGGGTCAGCTCCACCACGTCGCCCATGCACAGCTTCCGGTTCGGATCGCTTATGGGCTTGTGGTTAACCCTTGGCCGCAGTTCCTCTTTCAATGGGAAGCTGTAAGGGCTCCATCTTGGACTAATGGCCCCGACTCGCTCCATTAGATCAACTACAGTTGAGTTTGCAGGGAGCTCTTGGACAGACATCTAAATCACAAAAACAATGTTCAGACAACTGAAATGACCACAGTTATATCATTGCAGTATTATACCATGTTCAATAATACAAGCTGGAAAGAAATCAAAAGGAGAGACCTACCTTATCATGTTCAAGAATGATCACAAATATGGGTATGTCAAGGTTGCATTGGCGGGTGTAAGAATAAGGGCAGTCGTCTGAATGCAAGGGAAAAGGACATGGTGGCCTAATGGCATCAGAGCTGCCTAAAGCTGAGGGCCGCTCTTTGCTCATTGCTTCGCATTGCCATGTGAGCACCCATCTTGCCCATTCCACCATTTGGAGTACAAATGAGTGCCTACAGCCACCTTCTTTGTATCTCCAGTGCGCAGCAAATCCATACTCTGCTTGTAGATGCATTTCTTTTGTCCGGATCTGAACTTCAAATGGGTGGACACCCTCACACATGATGACAGTGTGCAATGATCGATACCTGTAACTAGTAAATTAGCAGTGATTCTAGAAAAGCTTTTAAGAAAATGATCAAAATTTTATTCTGCATACCCATTCAATTTTGGATGCAATATATAGTCCTTAAATCTTCCAGCAACTTGGGGCCACAGTTTATGGACGATGTCAAGAGCTCGATAACAATCTTGCTGTGTCTCAACCACAAGCCGTAGACCATGGATGTCGTGTACATCATCCATTGTTAAGTTCTTCCTGGAGACATCACAAGCATAATTAGAGTGGGTACTGTGAATTCTCGTCAATTTATTCATTTTTCTGAACTGTCAACAATGTAAAAGAAAGTAACTTTGGCATACTTTATCATCTTGGAGTATGTACTGTACAGACTCTTGTGCCTCCCAGAAAGACTGTGATATGAAATACCTTCATCTCTGAGACCTTTATCTAGTTCATCCAGAGTAGATGTAAGAAGTGCTTCGTTAAAAGATATCACAAGTTTAGACGAAAGCTCCTTGTGCTCCTCTGGATTCAAATGCTTGAAGCAAATATTTTCCAGCTGGTCTTTCCAGGTAGCAATTCCTAACCGATTAGCCAATGGCACAAAGATTTCCATAGTCTCTTTAGCAAATCTCTGTTGTTTGACCAAAGGCAAAGCATCTATCGTCTTCATGTTGTGCAGACGATCTGCTAGCTTTATCAGAACGGCTCGTGCATCAGCCATTGCAAGAAACATTGTATGCAGGCGATCTGCTTCAACAGTCCTGCTTGCAGTATTGTTGTCCCGAGCAAGTTTGCTCAAGTGGCTTAACTTCGAGACCTGAACAAATCAATCATATATATGAACTTGCAACAGCAAAATAGTTTTATGGACCAGACGTAATCAAAACAAGTCAAATGAGGGTATAGAAGATGTATACCTAAACAAAAAGAGAGAAAACTATGCAGCATATGTAACAAGGATAGCATATGCGTCAACAAAATCAAATTGTACCAAACAGTTGGGCAGGAAACTATTAGTCCCACAATCCTGCTACTGTTTTCAATTTGCCCAAAAAATGTTAGGACTAAAAACTAAGGCATGCCAAGGACAGAGGACATGACCAACTACATGAATAGGCAGTATTTCTCGTATCTATTCATGAGGATGAGTTTATAAATATTTCCTAAGTTTGTGGTGTTGAAAGAAATAACTTCAACAGAAGCGAAGCCTAAACAATAAGCACTTTGACTTGGTCACTGCAAACTATGTCACAAATTGATTGCTACAATTAATAGAACAGATTAGTAGCAAGCTGTAGAAGCATAGAAGGTCATAACAATAGACTTCAGTACTTTACCCAACTTTGTTTACTTAGTAAGTAAAGCTACCCATACGATTGAAAGCTTAAGCAAAAGGAGCACATGACACATTGACTTTGAATAAACAACAAGGATAACATAGATAATTCAAATAATTAGCCGTGGATCCAGCCAAAACCTTCACTAAACTACCATAAGAAAACTCCTAAATTATTCCAAACCATCTAAAATAATGGTAAAGATCGAGTAAACAAAACACATACCCCTTCAACGAGATCAGCCACGCCGGCACCGAACATCCGGAAGATATGATCGTAGTCCATGAAGGAATCATCAATTGTGTCGTGCAGAAGACCAGCAGAGACGATCGTCGCGTTTGCACCTATCTTGGCCAGAAGCGCGGCGGTCTCCACGCAATGCTGCAAGTACGGATCACCACTCGCCCGCGTCTGATGGCAGAATCAAAAGCACAAACCCCACAGCATTTTAACAACACAAACGAGACCTTGCAAACAAATCAAGAACTAAAGAATGGAGTCTTGTGCGAGTTCTTGAAATTGGGATTCCACCTGGCCCCGGTGCGCCCTCTCGGCCTCGAAGAAGGCCTTGACGACGAGCTCATCGTGGAAGATGTGGTGGCGACCCTGGGCGTCAGCAAGGAGGTCGCTTGCGTAAGGCTCACAGGACGGCTCTGCCTCCGAGAGGTTCTCGTCGAGCTCGAGGGCAAGCTCGCCAGCGTCGACGCCAGCAGCAGCGGTGACACCCAGTGGTGCGGTGGTGACCGGCGCGTAGTCGATGCAGGAGCCAAGCGCGTTGCGCACGAAGCTGGAGAAGAGCCGTTCGCGCTCGCGGCCGGCGAGCCAAGAAACCGACGGGCTCCTGGAGGCCGGCGAGGATGCGGGGCTGTGGAACAGCGACCCGGGGCTGTGGTGGAGGTGGTCCGGCCACTTGAACGGCGAGGACGGCTGTGGGTAGGAGTAGCCCTCGCCCCCGCCGGCAACGGTCGGCTCGTCGGATCTGTCGTGCCACAGCGCGCCAAGCTCGTCGTGAGCCGCGGCGCGAGGGGCGGCGGACGGGGAGGAGAAGAGGCAGGAGAGGCCGCCGGCGATGGCGGGGTGGCGGTGCGAGCTGGCTGGCGACGGGGAGGCCGCCGCCGCGCAGGGCGCCGAGCCGCGGGAGTTCGCCTCAAGCTCCGACGACGTGTAGACGGCGCCTGGCGGGCTGGTGTAGACGGGTATCGCCGGCACGAACATGGTCGCCGGGAACTTCCCAACCTCCCAACCACCCAACCAAACAGCTCAAATCGGAAATCCCGGGCAAAAGAACAACCGAATTCGGGCAACCAACCCAGAAGAACAGAAACTCGACTCCAAAATTCGATCTTGCCGACACCAATTCGACGAACTGGAAGCTCCCCGGACAAGAACCGAACGGGGAGAACGCGCTGATTCGAGCTAAAGACACAGTAGCTACGGGAGGCAATCGACGCAACAGATCACGAATTCGGCACCAAAACTCGATCTTGGCGAGATTAAGCCAGCGAATTCGCGGGGTTATAAGGGTGAGAAGGAGCACAAGGGAGGCGAAGGGGGTGGCTGCTTCTTCGCGTGTTTTTTGTGGGTCGCTTCGCTTCTGTTGCGTGGTTCGTGAGGTTGCGATGTCGGGGGCGTGGTGAGGAGAAGAATCTGGAGGGGACTCCTCGCTAACAATAGGCAGCGTGAAATGTCGGAACTGCCCATTTTTGGGCAACGAATCTAGTGGGGATTTAGTTTTTTTTTTATCTCATCCGTTTCTGGCACCTTTCTCGGACTGGATAAGATCTGCTCCTTCCCAGCGTGACATGCTAAGTAGCTGACCCATATTTATTCGTATCGCACAATACTGACGAGATTTAATTCAGTTTTTCCCATGGTTTTTTTAAAATAACACAGTTGTTACAATTAGTTTTTCTGAAATATTTAATTAAAAAATAAAAAACAGTGTTATATCTCTATGAGAAGACAAAAAAAGACAAAATATGTGCTAAGAAGCTAACGCGTCCAAACGACTTTTAACTTTTAAAAATTAAAAAATAGAAGTTAAAAGCTATTTAGAACAAGATTGCTATACTATCAGCTTGAGATTAACATTGGGATGGCCAAAGGTTGATACGATAGGGTGGTGATCGGTTGGGCTGTGGCTTATGGCTTATTTCATCATTTTAAATGAAATTACATCAGAAATTGAAGGTGGCTTATTTGGTATAATTAAATTTAAAAAATTTTAAAAATAGAAAAATGGGTTAACCCATCACGTGTAATGTAAACGAATACAGGAAAAAAGAACCGGTAAAAAACTCAAATGCCCCTCTCTGTTGCCGCTATCCCTCACTGCCGACTCCCTCTCTGTCCCCCCATCGACGGCTCCCTCACCGTTGCGCTCTCCTACCCCTCCCGCCCCTCCTGCTCCGACTATCGTGCACCCCCCGCTTGCGCTTTGCCTCCAGATCGACGAGGACTACTCCGCCAACCCACCACCCCATCGTCGCTTCCATGTCCCTAACGTCCTTCTTCCCGACATTGACTCCCGCACACTCCAACTCTCGAAACCCAAGACTGTTGAGGGAGTCTCCATCTTCACACTCTCCTCCCACCTCAACGTCGTCACCAAGCATGATCTGTTCGAGCTGACCGCCCACTATGCTGGCTCAGGCAACCCTGTGCTTTCCTTCAACTCCCACAGCCTAATGCTCCCTATTTCCTTTTCGACATATCTAGAACTTGGTTGAATTCGAGTGTCGTGGCACTGCCACTAGGTGTGCCGTTGTCGAAAATTCAAGGCGCTTTGTGGCAATTTGGTGTGGGAGCTTCTTTGGTTTGTGTAGATTTGGGGCTGAGTTGGTTTTCAAATGGGTTTTGCAAGAAGGCAAGGAAGAAGTTTGGGCTTCTAGAGAAGCACAAGACTATGTCGTTCGAGCGTGGGCTTTCCACAAGAAGGAAGAAACTATCAGGGTATCACTTTTGTTCTATGATTTATGAAGTTTGGAAATTGGATGTAATGTATCAAAGTTGGAAACACCTTTCCATGTTGGTTTGGCTGTTCAAGTTTGCGTAATTATCCAGCACTTTTTTATCACCTATGTAATGATGAGCATTGAGTAGTTGGTGTCTTTTGTTATGTGGCTTCAAGCATTTTGAGATTGACTCGTTGTTCCCTGATAAGTGATAATGAAGCAATTGTCAGTTTTGTGGGGGAAATTTCATTTGCTTCGAGGCAGATTATTAGGCTCGAAGTGTTGTCAATATAGTGTTTTAAGCCCTAGAACAAGGAAAACATACTCAGTACAAAAGTTTTAGGGTGTAGAAGAGTTCAAGGGAACATTTTCATCTGTTTGTTAGTACATTCCTTGGGATTATATATATTGTAACTGTCTTAACTTATTGTCCTTATTGTTCATGGTTGATTACAGAAATTGAAGGAGAAGGCAGAATTCAAGAACCCAAATGAGTTCTACTTTAAGATGATCAACAACAGGACCGCAGATGGAATTCATAGGCCTAAGTATGTATAAGTACAATCTGGTACTCTAGCAGATCAAGGTTTGATACACACACACACATGGTAGCGCTATTCTGTGCGCACATGTATGTGCGCAATTTTGCACCCCGGTAAGTTATCGTCGGTTGTGCAAAAAGTTATTATTGGCTGTGAAGAAAGTTATCACCGGTTGTATTATTTGCGTTCAACAGTAACTTTACTCGCTACCGATAGTAACTTCATGCAGGATTGATGATAACTTTCTAGCACTGTGAAGGTTTGGCAATAACTTCATTCAGAATCGATAGTAACTTTATTCAGAAATGTCAGTAACTTTCCCGAGTATTTTATACCTGTGCTTTGGTTAGTAGTTGTGTGTGTGTGTGTTAACGTGGGCTATGTCGTGCTTTTTGTTAGGCCTGAAGCAAATAATTATACTAAAGAGGAACTTATGCTATTTAAAAATAAAGATATGGGATACATCGTTCAGAGAATTCAAGGTGAAAAGAAGGTTTGTAATCATGTTCAGAACATTCAAAGCAAATAAGCACTTTGTTTCTTATGATTAAATGATGTATTCTATTCTAATAAATGTGACCCCTTTGCAGAAAATCAAATGATTAAGATCATGCTTCATGAATTGGATAACAAACCTTCAAACAAATATGTTTACTTTGCTAAAGATAGGTATAATCACTACATTCATTTTGCTTACCATTTTTTAGTTCAATTTGTAATGTTCATTTTAAAATTGCTAGCTAGCTAAGCATAGGTCAATATTGAGATGGTTAGCTATTTTGTTTCAGAGAAGAAGCCAAAGAAATACAATCTAAGATAGAGCAAAGCAGCAATTCACCTCGTTTTGGCAACATCCCTTCTCGTATAAAGAGGTAACTTGCACTTCTCTTTGGGAATTTGATACAAGTGCATTATATATGTGGTCACTATTATTAGTATTATGCTTGAGGATAATCACTTTCACTATTAGTTTGGTGAATGAATTAGTTTTTAACTCTCATCTGAAATACCTTTTGATAACAAATGCAAATATGTTTTGGTGATTTAGTACATTGGAATGACATGAATGAGCCATCAATCTTCAATGGCCCCTGAGGTATGGCATTGAATGGAATATGCTTTTGCATTATATTGTGACGATAAAGTATACAACAAAATTGAACTATCTTGTTCATGGATCAATCTTGAAAAATATTTTTCCTTAAATAGGTCACCATGCCTAGGGATGAAATACATTATGGGGATGTTGAACACCGATAATTGCACAATGCATATGGATACAACTTCTATATGACTACATCTGATGGGCTTCTCAAGGGAGGTGAGGGGAAAGATAGTCCCTTCGTTTTGTCAAGGGCCTTTTTCGTTGGAAATCAATGGTGTGGGGCAGTTTGGACAAGCGATAACTTTGCAGATTGGGATCACCTTAAATCTTCTATTCCGATGGTTTTAACTCTTGGTCTAACTGGCATGACCTTCTCTGGTGGGTGGACTTACTTCACTTTAGTAATCCTGATGTTAAGCCTTACTAACATTTGAAGATTTGACAGGTGCGGATATTGATGAATTTTTTGGTTATCTAGAACTTGACCTATTGGTGCGTTGGTACCAAGTAGGAGTGTTCTATCCTTTCTTTAGAGCTCGTGCTCACCATGACACCAAGAGACATGAGCCATGATTATTTGGGTAATGCCTCAAATACTAAAATTTTTGGAATTTTGTTTATCTTTGAAGTTCTATTCAACTTAGCTGATAATTTCCTCTAAAAAACACCCTAGCTGATAATTTGATGATTTAAAAAGTAACCAAATTGTGTTGATTTTTCTCTTTGGTCCATCATTGCAAAAGAAAAGAAAAGATTTACTAAGTGGATAATTTGACGAAATCAAAACTAACCAAATTGTGATGTCTATGCACTCCGTAAGAGGAAAGCATGCTACTTTAGTTGTTATGCACCTCTTGCTAAAGCAAGGTTTTAGAATTGTTGTTATTTTCATTTGCTATGCAATAAGGGGATAAATATTATAACCTTGATTATTTCTCAGTGTTCTAATACAGTACCATACAAAAGGGGGAGGGAAAAAGAAATGGTATTTTTTAAAAAAGTAGAAATGCTATGTCATAAGAGAACTATTCCCTCTTGCAGTTTGATTTAACATTTTCTGACATGGATGAGATGTCAATTGATATTGCTTATTAAGACGACACTTTCCTCTAGAAAGGCTTTGTAAATTTGAATGTGGGATATGCATAAAGATGAGTTTGGTGACTTAGTTTGAAAAGAAGTAATGCACATATTTCTTTCCATTTTAGGTTGTGATACCAAGGTATAGAGAGTACATAGAAGCTTGTGATCTAGGTGCCCACAGATGCTACATGGTTGTTGGATAGGTATGTAAATTGTAAATAATGTAAACACAGAGTATGCGATATGAAATGAAAAAAATTAAAGAACCATGACTGAATTGGCTTTTGTCTGGCTTGCAGGATTCAGAAGTGACTTATTTTCATGCTTATATCGATGGAGTTGAGTTTTTGTTCATAGAGGCCCCTCCCTTCCGGCACTGTCACAATGATATTTATGGAGGAGAAAGATCGGTAAGCCTTTATTTTCCTACAGCTTCGTTGGCCTTAGAAAATGAAAGTGAACTTCTCTTAATGCTTATGTAAATAATGTTTGTACATTTTATCATATGTTGGCAGGATGTTTTGAAGTGCATAATGTTGTTCTGCAAAGCTACTGTTGCGATACCTTCCAAAATTATACTGCTATAGATGTCTAAGCAATTCACAAAGAACTGACTTGGCTTAGCTTTTACATAGCTTAGCTTTTACATCAGTAACTAATTGCATCTCAATAAGAAAGGCAAATTAACCATAGAAATTCATTTCCGATGTTTGAAAAGTCAGTTTCAAATAGACTCATATGCAAGATGTACTCTACCAGCCAGTCTTCAATCAATATATTTTCCAGCAGCAAGCTGACATTTCCATCTCTTGCAACAAGCTATCTCTACACCTTAATGATTAGCTTGTCATAAGTCATAACAAACACAAGGACAACTAATATGATGCTTTTAATTAGTTGATTCGCTTTATATGTTAAAGGGAAATATTATTATTAGTGTAAAAGGTCCTGCTCATTTCGGTTTTATTTTCTAGCTTCTAGTTCACTATTCCTTATTTTAGTCTTTTTTTTTTGGTTTTTTCCGTATTCGATTGCATTGTCCGTGATAAACTAATCCTTTATATTTTATATTTTTTAAATTCAATTACGCCAAAGAAGCCACCAGCAGTTACAATGCAAAATAAGCTATAAGTCAACTTATTTCAGCCAAACTGAGCGCCTTTAGTGTTTCGTTGCAACGTATGGACACTTTAATAGTGTGTGTATATATACACACACTAGATTTTATTTTTGTAAGAATCCTGGACATACGCCTTGCCATCTCCATAGATAGGCTCCACTTGAGTGTCAAATAACACAGACGGTCAACAGCAGGCAAGATAACAATTTCCTTCGAAAAAGGAAAAACATGCATGCAAGGGCAGTACAGCACGGATCAAGGGGAGTGTGGCAAGTGGCAGAGTTAGGATTTAGTTTTACCTCGAGTTCAGTGGTGAAATGATCTAGATTATCTGGATTGGACTATAAAAATATTATCCAGATTGTATACTTGATATTTTTTCATACCCTGGACTAAAGCCTATCCTACCCGGTGTGTGGCCTCGCCTCTGAGTGTGGCCAAATCGAGTGGGTACCAATTTATCTTTTTTAAAAAAGGAAATTCTTGCGTCTTTTCAACAACAAAAAAAGAAAATCCTATCGTCCGAACGTCCGATCCAGATGCTAGCTTCGGACGCTCAGCTGCAATAACTTCGGATGCTCAGCTGCAACATTTTCTTATATCTAAGTCGATTTTAGACTTTGGTGTCTGATGTTGATCTAATTAGTGAAATTTTTATGGACAATTAAAAACTAATCACCTTAGACAACCCTACCGTCAAACCATCGCGATTCTGCTGCAGCGCTAGCTTTCGCTGGAAGCACTTCAACGCTCTGGTCAAGTCCAATGCCATCGCTGTACCCACCCAACCATACGTCATCTATTGACAAGCACGTCGATTTGTTCTATGCCATTCTAGAAAGCAGCTGGTATTGGCACACTGGAGTCTACTACTGGTACCACAGAAGTATTTTTATTTACCTGCCATATTATTCTAGAACACATGCTTGACCATGCATCGGCTAGATGACGAGCACGTCGATTAGTTCTATGGCATTCTAGAAAGAAGCTGGTATTTGTCACACTTAAGTCTACTACTGGTACCACATTAGTATTTTATTCACCTGCCATATCATTCTAGAACGCTGAACACACATGAACACACATGCTTGACCATGCATCGGCGCCTTTGGCTCTTTGCTCCCTGATTATTGCTCGACAAAATCAGCTTCCCATGATCACATGGATATATAGTCCGCGTTAAATTGGGTGAGGAGACGAATGCCAGTGCTCTTGTAACGACTCTATATTGTCATCATAAGTTTAAACATAAAAATCAAACTTTATTACAAAATTAAGACGTAGCAGTCAAATTTTGCACAGCGGGGCGTACAACCCAAGATTATATTACAATATAAAAGAACTCCATAGGCATGCCAGAGTGTAGAATAAACCCTAACACCAGGCGTCGTCTATATCGAGTGCTCTTCAGCATCACTTTCGTAAATTACTTTATTTTCTTGGCAAGTATTTTTTGTTTATGATTTTAGCAAGCATGAGTATAATCAACCGTACTTAACAAGTCATATGGGAAAATAATATATAACCATTTGTCAGGATTTCCAAAAGATGAGAGTGTAGTGGTTTTGTTAAAATATTTGTGGATACAATTTTATTTGTAAACATTTTGTTTTTAAACACCAGATAACAAATTATGAACGTCTTAAGGAATTTGGGGTTTCAAAACTTGATTACCAGACATCAACATTTCCAAATATACTTATGCTTCACTATTAGAATCACTCATTAAATACAGCTTCATTTACCATAAGCACGACGTATTCAAATACCATTAATCATGACTCTGCAGAGTTGCTCAACTTTACCCACAAGATTCCTCAACCCTCATGACTGAGTTAAGAAAATAAGGTCGTTTCACTGCTCATCTCTTTATTAGCATCTACCCAACAGACTAGGTACCCCCCTATCACGGAATATGGTGGCCTGACAGGTGGAACCTATCGTTGTGAAAGTATGATTTTACCTCATTCTTACGCCTGTTGTTCCCTCCTCTGGAACAGTATATCATATCTTTATAGTAGATATTCAATCGATTTGAGCGGCTACTAAACTAGGTTTGATAAGTTAATGCATGTGGTTGAGCGGTTACTATGTTCTTTACTTGGCATAAGGGTCTAGTCCTTAGTTTTCTCTGAGGCAACTTCCACTCACAAACCCATATTTTAGTGCCCACTGCACTGCCATCTTTCCGGTCCAAGTCCCCACCCTAGAATAAGGTCATGGGACTTGACAAACTTATGGCTTCCCGTGAAACTTCCTTAACCTAGAATCACTTTTAAAATTCTATCAGCAAAATACCAAGTCTCTTAGTAGTGGAAAAATTTATTGAGTTTCTAAACTACGATGATTATATTATTAATACATTTAATATTACTAAGTCTTGTCAATGTGAATATGGCCACCAAATCAAATAGGGCTTTTTCGGGTGGTAGGACATTAGCTTATATTATGTCATTCTAAACATTTATTGTACAAGAAATAATAGTGCATAAATAACATAATGAAAATACTGATAACTAAATAATTAAAGGAATGTAGGTTTAATATGATCAAAGACATGTGACTTGCCTTGCAGATCAACGTATTCCACAATTTCATATTCTTCTGATTCTTGTGTTTGATCTTGGGCTTCTCCTCCCTGATCTAGTCGAACTTCAATGTCGGAAGCTAATGCAAAGCAAGAAAATAATCCAATTCCATGCTCCAAGGGTTGAGCTAGGAATAAAGAAATCAAATAAAGAAATAAAATCCAAGAAAAACCAAATAAAATAGGTTTTGGGGTTATAGGTGTCTAATATAGGGAAACGGAGCTAAGGAATTGATCGGCGGGCTCGAAACAATCGAAACGGGTATACATTTGTATTTTCGGGTTTGGGTGAACAGTAACGGGTCTGGGCACTATTCACTGGTCTTTACTATTCACACTAGGTCGAGTTACTGTTCACAACGGGTTTTCACTGTTAATGGCGGGTCCAGTCACTGTTCATGTCAAACCCGCCAGCTACAGTGTTTCGGACTGTCCGGTATGCCAGCCGATTCAGCCCATCACTGTTCGGCCCAAGATGAACAGTATCATCTTCCTCCTCCATCGGCACTGTAGCACCAAAAATAGAGGAGGAGAGCGACAGCGATCAGCGGGGCTAGAGAGGTCTGCGATGGAATCGGGGACCATGATTGGGCTCCTGGGATTGTCAATGTTCCATTTTTGGGGTCGGTGGTGGTAGGGGAGGTGGCGTTCGTCGGTGGTGAGGTCTTTCCTCCGTGAGACATCTGAATGGCACCAGAGCTTTCGAAGGACTAAACGGACAATAGCGTTTGCATTTAAGCATCCTAGGGGATAGAAGAGACTCGGGGAAGCAGTGGATTGGACAGAGATGGTCGGGGTTGGGCTGTCCACGGCGGGGCACCATGGCCGAGCAGTGGGCTTCGGTGGCAGAGAAGAGGGAAGCTCGGGGGAGCTAGGGCAATGGTTCGAGGGTGTTTCTGGGAGTAAGTGGAAACTATAGACGAAAGCAATTGAAAAAGAAATGAACCGCATAACAAGAATTGAAGTATGGCTTACTTTCGGGTTTCCTGTTGATTGCGGGCAGTGCTCTGGTCACAAGCTCAATCAAGATATTGGGGTGGTTCACCGGACACCGATGCATCACTCAAGAGGTGTTGGGGTCTTAAATAGAATGGGGAAGGTGGTTCAACACTGAGATGGCCGGGTTATAGCAGCAACGACGCGTGGCGCGGTCGAGAGGGTGCGGGAAGGTGTGGCACGGGTGGCTAAGAGAGAAGTACTGGCTGGCATGTGCATGATATTGCGGCGGTGAGAGCAAAGAGGGCAGAGAGAGCGGGGCGATCGACACGGTAATGGCGGGCTCGGCCAGCTGCTCTGATATGTGGTCAGGGCATTTATGAGGGGGTGTACGACCTCTGACAAGCGACGTAGGGGTGGCAGCAGTGAGACGGCACAGGAAGGTGCGAGAGAGCGGAAGAAGTTGGGCGACAGCAAAACAGGGGCGGCGGTGAATTGTTTTCGGGTAATGAATAGTGTCGATGCGATTATCTCCCGTTGAGGCAATGCTAGTGGCAATTGGTGGCTTGGATTGCTCAGATTTGAGCTAGATTAGGTCAAGGATCAAAGGAAATCAAATATAAAATGGAATTTCAAATTTCAGTTTCATTTCAACCTACCCCCTTAAAAGAATCTCATCATCAAGATAGTTGGAAAAATTTCACTGCAAATCCAATCTTTGCTCCCAAGCTACCTTATCAAGTGTGTTATTCTATCATTGGACTTTGTAAAATCCAACATTCCTATTTCTTTACTGTCTCTTTGTCATGTCTAGGTCAATATACCCAAGGATAAATTTCCACTATTTTTAGGTTTTGAAAAGCTTGGGATTTTTTTTTGTAAAGTAGTGTACGGCACCCCTTTTATTCCAATAAAGGTCAAAGAAACAAATGCATAATTCCTGGGTCAAATAAAACTGATGAGGGCTTTGAGTGAATGTACCAACGATAACATTGATATCTCCTGCTGCTTTGTGTTTGAAATATGGTTTATTTTTCCTTGAAGTGTCTTTGGTCTTCCTTTTCCTGCTAACATGCCTGTTGATGTTCCAATTGGTGGTGGTGCGGGTGTGGTTTGCTAAGGAACAATTGATTGAGCTTGAATCTTGACTTGAGCTTTTGCCACTTCAGAAGGCAGTCTTCTAGTTGGGCATTGATATATGAGATGACCGGTTGTCCGCAATGAAAACATGCATTTCCCTTATATGGGCAATTTCGGTAATAGTGGTTTTCTCCACAAGTATGGCACCGTACTGCTGTGAGTTGGGGAACATTATACTACGAGCTTGGAGTAGTAATGTGTTGAGGTCTTGGTGTGATTATTACTTGTCGATTTTATCGATACCTAGTTTGTGGTAATAGCACCATTCTCCTTTTGGGTGCATCTGATGGTGATGTCTCTTGCACTATCTTTCTTTTTCGGGTATCTTTTAACTCATTCCTTGCTTCTTTAGACACAATTAATTTATTCACCATTGCAGGCAAATCTTTAAAGTCCATTGCTGAGATGTGATACTTCAGGGACTTTTGCAACCCTTCCTTAAATCGCTCCATCTTCTTTGCTTCGTTCTTTACATCGTCCGGTGCATAACGAGCAAGTTGGTTAAATTGGTGAATGTATTATATTACTGTTCGTCCTCCGTGTTTGAGTACGAGGAATTCTCATCACTTTGCTTCTACAAGTCCAGTGAGAACATGGGCTTGGCGGAATGATTCTATGAATTCCTTCCATGATATTTCTTGGTCTTTATGCATGACTTGATAGTTCAGCCACCATTCAGCTGCTTGATCTTGCAATTGATGGGAGGCATACAAAGTCTATTCTTTATCCGTACACTGCATAGTATTTTATTTTCTTTCGATGTCCCTAATCCAATCATCAACTGTTATTGGGTCCAGTGATGATGAGAAAATTGGAGGTCTCATCTTCTGAAAATCCGACCACTTGGACGTGATTTGTGTTCCTCTTTGATTGGTAGTAAATCCTGATGAGCTTCTTGCTATTGCTTCTACTGTTGCTGCTCCTTGCATTGCTATCTGCTCTAGAATTTTGGCTTTTTGCTCCATCATTGTCTTTTGATTTATTTTAGCATAGAATCGATTTTGTTCCATCATTACTAGAATATCAGCCAAACTGGTCTGATTAACTTCTGCTTGTGGACTACCTTGGCCATGAGATCCATTTTCTTGCCATATTAACTTTTGCTACTTGGGTTTTGGAGTTGGTTCTGCAATGATTTTTATAAGATCAAATAGATGAGTAAGGATCTAGATTTAAGGTGAGAGTAGATTGAACAAGATGAGAGCTAAGATGAATTGAGGGAGACAGATTATTGAGGGAGGTAAGATATTAGTAACAAACAAATTATGACATAGCAAACATAGTTTCCATTTATTTGTTTTCAAGCTGAACACATACCATACATATGAGGTGCGTATTTCAACTTGATTTACACACAAAAGAAATTACTATAAAAGGGTTACTTCTATTTTAACATAATCTATACGATGACACAACATATATTTTAAGGTTAGAGAAAGATATATGTAAATCCTATTTTGAAAACAAAATTGAACAAAAGAATTCTTAGGATAGATAAGATAGCATTTAGGAGAGAAAAGACAACAATAATACTTATATTTTATGAAGATTCTGTTGATATTTTTGAAATTAGAATTTTGTAAGCATTCCTAGTATAACTTAGGGTCTTATCCTACAGTCAAGCGAGCTGGCTCTGATACCACTCTGTAACGCCCCCATTTCTGGGGTCGTTAGGACACTCTCGTAACTAACTACGATTGTTCAGCTGTGAGTACTGTAGATGAGTGTACACCATTGCCATCACAAGTTTAAGCATAAAAATCAAACTTTACTATAAAATTAAGGCTTAGCAGCCAAGTTTTACATAACGGGACGTACAACCCAAGGTTATATTACAATACAAAAGAACTTCACAGGTATGCCTGAGTGTAGAATAAACTCTAATACCAGGCGTCGTCTATATCATAGTGCTCCTGAGCATCACCTTCGTAGATTTCTTCATTTTCTTGGCAAGCATTTTTTGTTTATGATTTTAGCAAGTATGAGTACAATCAACCGACTCAACAAGTCACATAGGAAAATGTTATATAACTATTTGTTAGGATTTCCAAAAGATGGGAGTATAGTGGTTTTGTTAAAGTATCTATGGATGTAATTTTATTTGTAAACATTTTGTTTTTAAACACAAGATAACAAATCATGAACGTCTTAAGGAATTTAGGGTTTCAAAACTTAATTACCAGACTTCAACATTTTCAAATCTACTTATGCTTCACTATTGGAATCACCTATTAAACATAGCTTCATTTACCGAAAGTACGACGTATTCGAATACCATTAATCATAACTCTACAGAGTTGCCCAATTTTACCCACAAGATTCCTCAACCCTCATGACTGAGTTGAGAAAACAATGTTGTTTCACTTCTCATATATTTATGTAGCCTCTACCCGAAGACTAGGTACCCCTTGTCACGAAATACGGTAGCCTAACAGGGTGGAGCCTATCGTTGTGAAAATATGGTTTTACCATTTCCATACCACATTCTTATGCCTCATGTTCCCTCCTCTGGAACAATATATCATATCCTTATAGTAGATATTCAATCGATTTGAGTCGCTACTAAACCAAGTTTGATAAGTCAACGCTTGTGGTTGAGCGGTTATTATGTTCTTTACTTAACATAAGGGTCTAGTCCTTAGTTTTCTGTGAGGACTCTTCCACCCACAAACCCATATTTCGGTGCCCACTGTACTGCCACCTTTCCGGTCCAAGCTTCCACCCCAGGATAAGGTTATGGGACCCAACCAACTCATGGCTTCCCATGAAACTTCCTTACTTTAGAACCACTTTTAAAATTCTATCAGCAAAATACCAAGTCTCTTAGTAGTGAATATTGCTAAATCTTATCAAGGTGAATATGGTCATCAAATCAAACAGGGCTTTTTCGGGTGGTAGGACATTAGCTAATATCATGTCATTCTAAACATGCTGGCCCGAGACGGCACAAACCCCCGCTAGACCGTGCCTAGGCCACTGTCGGATCCCCGAGCAATTGCTTCAAAACCCTCTGTGTAAATCGCACTAGTCCAAGAACAGCTAGTGCACATAGCGAAACAAAGATACATATCGAGCACAAATGACCAAGAAAATATATATTAAGCATAAGAGTATAGCCTTATGGCCAAGTCTTACATCAATGCTCTTTGGCAACACTAGTAAAGCAAATAACTGCGGAAGCAAACTGATAAATAGCGAAGCCTAAGCCTGCCCATAGGCAGATAACTGTAAGACGCGTCCTACTCGTCCTGGTCCTCACCGTAGTCGAAGTCATCCTCCTCTGAGATGAGATAGCAAGGTGAGTACAAACTTGTACTCCGCAAATCACATGAAGAATGCAACTTAATGATAAGGGCATCAATGGGAGGCTCTTAGGGTTAATTTGCATAAAACATCATTTAAAGAAATATAGTAACTAGATTGGAATTGATGAATTTAATACAGTAAGTAAAAACAATACTTTTAAAGAAAATTAATATCGTTAGTGCAGGCTCCGACCAAACACTAACCTAACCACAGGCATCCCACCCGGACCATCTTTATCAAGAGATTTCGTATGGATCCCATCCATCCACAAAGTTTTCATAAGCCATTTTAAAAATAAGGTCTAATCCGTGAAAAACCTTACTCAGCTTGCCCGTGACCGTGGGTACGGCTATCCAAAATAGATTATACACTCTGCAGAGGTTGTATACTTTTACCCATAAGACACGATCATCCCGGATTGCCACACGAATTACACACTTCCTTATGTGTGCGGCGAGAAGATCATGATAAGGCCTTTACAATGCAAAGCCTTCAACCTAGCCAAGCCAACTCTAAGGTTTCACCCCAGTAAGAAATCCACCAGACCGGGACCCCCTCTTGAGCCGAGTGAGACTTCACATGGCCTATGCCACACTCACTTTCAACCTATGACATGACCCAGGTTGGGACTCGCAAATTATTCAGCCAGGGTTGTCCCATACCAGCCTTGTGGTAGTACGATAGGGTTTTGCAACAGTAGCTTATAGACTGGTCCTTAATTGACTTAGGCTCAACCACATACCCCTGTGCACGACAATCAACACTGTGTCTCCGAACGACAGTGCATGCCTGTACCCACCACCTAACCATTAGCATAGGTCTAAACCAGATTTTATATTTTATTTTAAAATAGTTTCATAATCCTTCCTAATTCTCCGAAGTCAGGAATACATTTCAAAAGCTTAACAATTCATGTGATCAGCTCGTCATTTTATGTGAACAGGTATCCCCACCCATAGTTATTTCTAAGCAAGACTAAGCATTTGCTATCCCTAAAATCTATAGTCATACTAGTGTACCAACTAGAGTTTTAATCTAGGGTGACAAGGTATCAGGGAAATTCAATGTCAATGGAGGTGATAACAAATAGGCAGTAACTAAATTTAAAACTGAACTGAAATACGATGAATAAAGATATGCATGTAGAATAATTTAAAACAACATAAATTTCATTTTGTAAACTAGGATCAATATGATCAAGGTGTGTGACTTGCCTTGCTCTGCAGTGGGGTGAGTCGTCATCGAAGAAATCTCCCCAATCGTCGTAGTCTACACGTGAAAATAACACACCAAATTCAAATAACTTCAAAATAAATTCAAAACAACTTCAAATCTTTGAATTGATGGTAGAAATGAATAGAGGAGAATTTTTGATGAATTTAGAAATTTGAATGGGCTTAATCGGAGTTAGGATGGAAAAGAATGGGCTCTCGGAAGTTTAAAATCAGAGAAACTGGATTTTTGAAATTATTTTTCTAAAGGAAATTGGATTTATGATGTTAGCAAGAATTACTGGAATTATTTTCCTAACGAAAAATCAGATTTATGGCGTTAGCCCTGACCTAGAGAGACTGACAGTGGGCCCTGGTCTACATGGACCAGGTCCTTGGACCAGAGAGAAGGCTGAGGTCGCAGGGAGGCTGACATGTCTGCTGACTGTGCAAATTTGCTGACGTGGCAGCCAGGTGGCGCTAATTTGGCTGCCTTGTGGGTCGAGGGGTCTCAGGTGCTGATGTGGCAGTACACATGACTGCCACGTGGACTGATGTGCTGATGTGGTGGCCAGGCGTATGCCACGTGTGCGCCACATGGGCGGAAAGCCGACGTGGGTGCTGACCAGGTGGCGGGTGCTGGCGTGGTGCCGACCGTGCGGAGGTGGCATGCCACTGGGTGCCAGATGGCATGCCACGGGGGTTGGGTTGCCAACGTGGCTTGCCGGTCGGTAGCCGCGCTCAGGGACCGATGGTCGCCAGCGCTCTAGCAAGCGGCGATGGCCGGTGAGGGTCGCAACAGTGAGAGAAGGAGATGGGGATTCGGTTTACCCTGGGTTCGAGGTTCAGTGGCGAACGGAGGCAACTAGCGATGGTGAAGGGCGACGACGGTGCTTGGTCGTCAGCGATAACGGCACTCCGACGGCGCTCGTGCTCAAGGATGTGGCGTTCGAGATCGATGATGGCTCGGGGATGACGAAGATGCCGACGGGGAGGCTTAGGAGGCTTCCTTCGCCGACAATTGCTCGCCGAAGTTGGTGGCGACGCTTAGGGTGAGGGAAGCACGGTACCAGGGTATCGGGGAGCTCGAGAGGAGGCAGTGAGGGCGGTGTGAGGTGGAATGAAGGGTGGCGGTGCTCCGGGAGGGCTTATATAGGCTCGGGGAGGAGGAGGTGTGGCGGGATTCATCGCCGGAGAGCTCGGGACGTGGTGGCAGTTCCTGGACGGAGAGGGCGAGTGGGGGTGGAGAAGGTGGGCAATGGGCGTGGTGATAGCAGCGCACGATAGAGGTAGTGGGGACGGGGCTAGCGCGGGGCGAACGTGGCCGAGAGAGGTAGGGCGGTGTAATGGCCGTGGCGGTGGCGCCCGCGCGAAGAAGACAGAGGAGGTTGGGGATGACAGGTGGGGCCGAGCGTCAGCGAGAGAGAAGAGAGGGAAAGGCGGGCGGTGGTGATTGCGGCGCGTGGCCAGAGAAAAGAATCGGGCGGCCCAGAGAGTCTAGTGGGAGGGGACGACAGGAGATGGGCTTGAGGCGACGTGGGGCGAGATCGGCCCGTACACGCGTCGGCCGAAGGGAGAAGGAGGGCGGGGTTGGGCGGGCGGCTGGATGGCGGTGACGTGGGCGGATCTCAGCTGTCCACGTATCGGCCGGAGGGAGAGAGGTATTTTATTTTCTTTTTGAATTTTTCAGAAAACCCGAGAAAGGAAAATAAAGTTTGAAAATTAGCAAAAGGATCCAAATAAATCCCAAAAAATTTCTATAAGTCTAATAAAATGCAAGGAACTGTAATAAAATTAAGTAAGCTCGTTTTGAACGCCATTTCTTCCAAACTTTAATAGTTTTTAATCTATGCTCAAAATGAAAACAGAGAATTTAAATTCTAGAAAACAACAAATAAAATTTAGAAATTTTTGGGATGTCACAACCACCGCCTCGGTCAACAGTCCAGCACGACACGACCAGTTCAGGCTGATGGACTAAACGGACTGTGCCTAATGGGCCTGTGCTGAATTGAGCCCGTGCCATGCCGCCCATTAGGATAGGTCTAGTACTGACCAGGCTCTATTCTTTCTCCCACAATCTCTCTCAGCTCTATGCTCTCTCTCCCCCTCTCTCATTGAGTGCCGTTGGCCGTCTCCGGTGGCGCCACCTTCCATTTTCTCTCCCCCATGGCACTCGATTTGGGGACGACTCTCAAGCGCTTGGTCATGCAGCTGCCATCCATCTCTAGCACAAACACCAGGTTGAGCTAGCAACGCCGGCAATCATAGTGAAGAAGGATGTCGTCTCGCCGCTACATGCTGCCTCAGATCAAGCACTCTGGTTGTGACTATCTGTATAGAAGGCCATTGTCTCACTGGTGTTGCGCTAGCGTTACTTTGGCCTGCCCATTATCGTGTCATATCATTTGTGAAGAAGGCTGCCATCTTATCACTGCATGCGCGCCACTCCTACTCCAGTGCCACCATCATGCCTCCTCTCTCTTCCCCTGTTCGTGCGCCACCTTGCATGATCCACATAGTTGCATACCAACTAAGCCGTCATGAAGAAGAGGAAGATGTGGGGAATGAGAGGATCTAAGCAGAGGTTTAGATGTGGGCATCGTTAGTGCAAAGGTGGCGTTGGTGAGAATGACGTCGCCGGTGGCTGATTGTGCGAGAAAGAGATGACAGCTAGCTTGAAGAGAGGTGGAATTTGTTTTAAACTTTTATAGTAGGTAACACAAATGTAGCACTGTAAAAATGGTAGCACAGGGGGAGTGTTAGATTGATGAAATTGAAGCCATAATAGATGCAACGCTGGCCTTGTCATAGAAAACAGCTCCACATCAGGGATTTCCATTAGGGGAGATGGGAGATAAAATTTGCCAAAAAAAATAAAGTTGTAGGGGAAAAGGACAAACTTGGAGTGCCAATTGACGGTTTGGAATGTTCCTAGTATAAAATGAACATTAATTCTCTCTTTGCATTAAATATTAATAACTTTTACAGAGTAATATCAAATAAAAAGGGAAATTCTTATAGTACGTTCTACTGGTAATAGAAGAGTAGTGGTAGAAATTAAATCTAATTATTGATTTATGAGGGTATAATGAACTTTTGTTTGTACATCCTATTTTCCTGTGAGGGCTACCTGATGTCGAAGCCGTGCGGTGCGCTCCTCAAAAGAGCCCCGTACTCCAACACATCATCGTTGCTACTGTTTGTTGCCATCGGTGATAGTGATGAGGAGAGGAATGTTGGCTTTGGCATTGACGAAGAGATTCAAGGCATCGTGGGCAACTGTGAGGAACTATGATTTGATGAGGAGAACTCTGGCCTCTTGATTGTTTCAAAAGATCAGACACCATGGCCGCATCACTCTAGGTGTTCAGCGTGCAGAGGACATCACCTATCATCGGCACGCTAAAGTGCAGCTCGTACATCATCGGCGTGTTCACAGCGATGACCACGACCTGTAGATCGGCAGCACATGGAGTAGTTTAGGGGTTGATTTCTCACAATGCACTGGTCGTGCAGGAAGAAACAAGGAAAATGTTTCATCAAGCTCTTGTCAATTGTCATGTGCCACATCTCGACGGCCGACACCACGGCACGCAAACGCAGATGTCCCAGTGAGGCACCATTCCCGTGTGATACGCCATCCACAGGACCTTGTTTTCTTTACAATTTTACCCTTTTTAAGATTCTACTGCTAGTACTACAAGTGGTAGTACAATTAAATCCTAACTAATCTGATTCATTAGGTACAAATAATGGATGGCTCGTATTTATTTTAGGGTACTCAATCCTCGTACCAGGTGTCTGATACTCTGCTACTGCTGACGTCATGTGGGTGCATGGTGAAAAATACTACCCAAGTTACACTACACCATTCCTTTATTCTTTTACGGGCCATGGCTACAACAATTGAAAATGAAGACACTGAGGAGTGCCCACCACCCATTTTACTATTTGTCAATCTCACTATGTCGGCTTTACAATCTTGAGAAAAATGCAGACGTCGTGAGTGAATGTAGCGAGTGCAATGGTTTCGGTGAACTTGGTTAGGTGATAAATGGCCACTTGGACAAATGGCGACATGACGAACATGGGCACCACAACCGTGACGCCGCCAAGGGCCACGCTGAGGAACAGTGTGGCAGAGTTGAGCCATAGTGTAAGGCTGTAAAAAAAGCTCGAGACTCGTGAGCTACTCGGGTTCGGTTCATCTTAGACTTGACTCGAGTTCGGCTCGAATTATAAATGAGTCAAGCTCAAGCTTGAGCTGAAGCTCGCAAGCTTATCGAGCTCGAGCTCGAAAAGCTCGAGTAGGCTCGTTCATTATTGCTAAGCATGACTCTTTAAAGTGTATACACATGTATTTCAATTTTTTTTATCAATTGTATTATCCAAATCACACCGGGCTTATAAATAAGACAATGGTTTAAGCCTAAGAACAAGATAGACTGCAGTTGGCTAAGCTTATGGTAGATAAAAAGCTAAAGACTCGTGAATTGCTCGTGTTTCGCTCATCTCAAGTTCGACTCGAGATCGGCTCGAAAGATAAATGAGCCAAGCTTGAGCCTAACTCTAGGCTCGGGTGATTCTGAGGCTCGGTTCGAGTTCGGTTCGATTCTCTAACAAACTCAAACTTAAGGCAGTGAGCTCGCTCGAGCTCGGCTCATTTACAGCCCTACCATAGTGCCCTCCCCTCCATCCTAACATCTGGGCAGTAGTGCTCGCCGAGGACTACAAGGACACCAGCAGCACGAGCCCAATGACAACCACCGAGACAGTGCACTTCGCCTCTGTGATGAACATCGACCATGGGCTAGGCTATTGGGCTAGATGAGCACATGGGCTAGCTCTATGGCCCATTCGGCTAAGAGAGCATCACTACATAAGTAGCAGCAGCAGCATGCGGAGGAGAGAACTAAATAGACTTGGATTGGCCTCCTCACTGTTCTCTGTCTCATCCCAGCCCTTGCGGTTCTTCCTCTAATATTTCTTTCTATTTCCTAGTCTTAGTCCTAATCTATTGTATCCAAATGACCCAAGTACTATTGTTCATTGCATCTGGAAATGAAGGATCGTAACAAATGATATCAAAGCCTCCCACTTCGTGCTCTACTATGCCACTAACTCCAAGCCATGGCTGACCTATCAGTGAGGCCAGGGTGTGCTGGGGGCTATGCGAGAAGATCTTGGCCCTGTGGACAAGGCCTTTCCCAATGTCAGCTACTAATGATGCCCTCGACGTCGTCACCGATAGCACTTTGGTGATGCCCGCAAAGTGTTCAACGGAGGGTCTCGACCTTGGTTCTCGTGTGCCAATGGCGGCGGCCACTCTAGCGGTGTCTACTCCCTCACTAGCGGCCACCCCAGCAACAACGGTGCGAGACGCGGACACCAGCAGCCTCAGCTCCACAACACCCACCTTGTGTTCGACGCCATGTCTGGTTCCCAGGAGACATCAGATGAACCATGAGAGTCAGCCCAGGAGTGGCATGAGAGGATGCTCGTTATACTGATCCACCTGATCGAGGGTAGGCGCAATGCCAACCTTGACATCTAGCATGTGCAACAAACGCCAACCTTTGCTTCCACACCGATGTCGTGTCGCGATGTGGTGGCCTTAGCGTACGCGTCCAAGGTCACCCAACAATTCTTATGCAGCAAGGGTCACCACCAATTCAAGGGGCTAGAGCAGCAAAACTGAGGTGAGGTTTTTGCAATCTTGTCCATTCTCTATGAACAGTGATAGTGCAATAAGGCTGCTAGCACCCTGGCCACCTAATCAAGCTATTGGAGTTGGAGTGAAAAGTATGATAGTTGAGATGGGAAATGAGGGGTGTGGCTCAATTCCATTTGAGATATTTGAACTAAAACCATGGCCGCCGCCTGAATGTGAATATCTCATATGTAGTCAAGCTAGAATTGGTGCAACTTTGCGGGGTGATGATGTAGCTTACTTTGTTACCGTGACACTGTATTCTTGTTCTTGGCTAGAGAGAGGGCATTGCGCTAACTGGAGTGTGCTTATGCTGTTGCTACTGCTTCTACTTCTATGTATCCGTGTCAAGGGGGTACAAGTGTATCGAATAGCTTGTAACAAATGAACAAAAAGCTTTTGATGCAGCCATGAATGACATAAACAACTCTTTTGGTAAAGGAAGTATTACAAGATTAGGCAGTGCTGGTGGTGCTTTTGTTGAGGCTTTTCCAAGTGGCTGTCTAACACTAGATTTTGTTCTGGGTGGTGGCCTTCCAAAAGGAAGAGTAGTAGAGGTATATGGTCCAGCATTGTAAAGAGCACAGAAGCTAGGGGGAAATGCCATGCTTGTCAATGCAAAGCATGCTTTTGATCCATCTTATTCAAAATCACTCAGGGTAGATATTGAAAATCTAATTGTTTACCATCTGACAATAGAGAGATGGCACTAGAAAGTGTGAACCACATGTGCAAATCGGGAGCAACAGATCTCATCTGTATTGAATCAGTGTCAGCTCTCACTCCACATGCAGAAATTGAATATTAGATAGAGATTGCAAGTGCCATGGGACCCCAGAGGATTCCCATCGGCTTGGGGGCAAGCCAAATTTCAAGGAGGGAAGAATGTCACGAACATTGACCGGGCTACTAGGCTAGACGAGCAAATGGGTTGGCTCTATGGCCCATTAGTCTGAGAGAGCATCATTGCATAAGTAGCAGCAGAAGCGTGAGGAGAAAGGGAGAACCGAATAGACTTGGCTTGGCCTCCTCCCTATTCTATGTCTCATCCAGTCCTTTCTGTTCTTCCTCCAATCCCTCTGATTTCTCTCTATTTCCTAGTATAAATCCTTATCTATTGTATCCAAATAACCTAAGTACTAATGTTGATTGCATCTGGAAGTAAAGGATCGTAACAGCCTCACGGGCCGACTTGGCCTTGTTGTCGATGAGGACATCGCGCACGTTCGGAGGGAGCACTAAGGGGACGTACCTGCAGAGTATGAGGGAGAAAGAGATGAAGAGCGACACGTCATCTGTAGCACCTGCTTGAATTGTTTCACTGATGTACACACCGGAACTAGTCCTTATTGAGCTCTATCAATATACAGTTCTTCCAAACATGTAGCTACTTACACAGGCTAGTGCATACAGTAGATCGATGAGTGGACTTTGAAGGACCTTGTCATAAGGTCTGTGAATCATTGGTGTTGAATAATTGTTTTATTTGTGAAGTTGAATCTCAATTTTCTAAAATGAGTGTGCTAAATTTCAAAGTTTCAGTTCATTCGGGTCATAAGCGGTCAGACTAGTCATGGAGTGATGGTTTGATTGGACCTAGAGAGAGTGGTTTGACTGTCATGTGGAAGGCGGTCTGATCGACCGGTGGCCGGTGTCAGACCGGCTATAGATTTTTGGAAACTGAACACCAAACACTTGCGTAGATTTGTTTAGGGATGACTTTGCATTAGGTGCCACCGGAAATAGAAACTAGAACTAAAACTAGATAGAGTTTAACTGAAATTCTAAAGATATTGTTTTCTAGTGTTCTCAAGCGGTCAGACTAGTTGTGGCGGGCAGCCTGACCGCCATGGGGAGAGTGGTCAGACCAGTGCTTACGGCCAGAGAATAGTGAAAATGGATATTGAGTGGTTTGAGTATGTGCATGACATGCATGCTATTGGTTGATTGTTGTATGATGTGTAGTTTTGACAAACGTGAATCAAGTGCATAGAACTTGTGCTCGAGATGGTTGCTTGGTCTTTGGATATATAGGTGCCTTAGAGTACGTTAGCAGTTGACGGCAATGCACTGGGACTAGGCAGGTGAGATGAGGTCCCTGCGGTCGTATAAGTCTAGGTGAGGTTACGTGGCTCAAGTGGGAAGCATAAAGAAAACAAGGATCACAAAGAGGCGAGTTGGTGCACATGGTGTGGCAAGTGACGAATTTGATGTACATATAGACGATTTGGGTGAGTCTAAATGCATAAAGACATAACTGCTAATTATTGGGCACTAGGGCTACGTATCAAAGCATGCAGAGATGCTTTGATGTGAATGTGAAGACGGAGTCAAGAGAAAGTGCCCAGAAGTTTCATCGAGGATATTTTGGTAGTTAGCAAATACCGGGTTGGTGTCTTGATCAAAACCACGACACGAGGAGGTGCAAAGAATAAGTGGTTTAGATCAAGGAGAGTTAGAATTGGCAAGTAGATCAATCATTAATGGTTTAGCTGGTTGAGTCTTGTAAATGCTTTGAGAAGCGTGTGTGAGTGTGTAAAACCCGTATTAATGTAGATAACGTGTTTCTCCAGTTGTTTTAATGGGTTTGACCCATTAGGGTCTGTGGCTGGTTATTAAAGGGAAGGAGAGAAGGTGTTAGATCCAAGAATTCTAGAGTTTAGATTTTTTGTTCCACCACCTTGCCCCTTTCTATAGTTGTGAGAGAGAAAACTTGAGAGAAGAAAGAGTGGTGATTTGGCTGCATCTTGTAATAATCTATTAGTTTGTAAACTTCGTTCTCTACTAGAAATTGATCAAAAACTTGTCTAATTATGTTTTTATCTGCATTCTTGCTTGGTTTTTTGCTTGTTCTTGAGCAAGATTTGTGATTTCGTGTTCATAGGGTTTTAACTCGAACTCTTGCTTAATTATCTTGCTAGGACATGTGAGAATAGATTGGAAAGATATCATGCCTTAGATCTTCACGAGTAAAAAGTAATTTTAGTTTTAAGTTTTTTTTGTATTATTGTGTTCTAGATTCAATTATCTTTAATTTAGTGAATCCCAGCCCAAGAACTTTCTTGATTGGTTTAGGTTCTTAATGCCGTCAACAAGTCTAATGAAAATTTTGAAAGTGTTTTATGATAATTGAGTAAGTTCTTGATAGTTAAGTTTTATTCTAAGAGACTCGAAGGTCTAGGAACAGGTGACCAGTTAGATCGGCACTGGAACTGCAGTCACATCAGCTCCAATGGTTAGACTGTCGTTGTCTCTGTGGTCAGACCTGACGTGACGGTTAGACCAGCCAATCCATGTCGGCCTGACCGGCCTTATGCTGTTAATTGTTGATTTTATTGGTTTAGATATCTAATCTTGTTTTGTAAAGTATAGTTGAAACAATCTTAACTTGATAATAGTCATTTGTATCATGTATGGTAGGGGACTGAGGATCCCTACGTATTTCGCACCTCCCAACCCCCGTCCCTTCACCTCCCACCCCCCGTCCGGATCCCTCCCCCTCGCCGTCGCCGGAGCGCGCCACCGGACGACGGTGGTCGCAAGGAGGGCGGCGGCGGGGCTCTTTTCCCCCTCCCCCAGCTTTGCTCGGTGGGGATTAGCTCTCTGGTCGCGGGCTCCCCGGCAGCGGCTCCCCTCGCCGGCGGCGGATCCGGCGGCTTGGTGGCCGGATCGGGCGTACCTCGGCCGGAACTGCTAGGGTTCGTTGGTGTCAGGCCTTGGCGGCGCCGCGGCGGGCTCCCGAGCAGCGGTGCGGCGGCCCGACGGCGCGCGTGCGGCGTGGGGCGGCGTTGATGAGTGCGTGGGGCAGCGTCGAGGAGGCGGCGCGCGCGCGCGGCGGCGGTGGCTGCGCGGTGGCTTAGATCCACACGGCCGTCGCGCGCGCGCGCCGCCCCCCTCCATCGCCGCGCGGCGTGGGCCCCTCCGTTCCCCGCCGCGCGAGAGCCTGTCCTCGTCGGCGTCGCCGACGACAGCGTGCCCCTCGAAGGCGTCATCCAGATTGAGAAGCCCGGCGACGCCGCTGCCGAGTCCAAGCTCGTCTCCTATGCGAAGGTGGGGCTTTGGCCAGCGAAGATTTGCTTTGTCTCCTGGTGTTCTCCGTGATAGGAAGGTTAAGCCATGGGCTGCCCGTTCTTGATGCGGAGGAGTTCAAGACGGCGGACCCGTTCATTGATGGGTGGTTGCTAAGTGCCTACCTCCTTGGTGGATTTGGAGTTGATGCAAAAGGACGCAATGGTGTGGGAAAAGCTTTTGTTGTTGCGGCCAAATCCTGGGTTGTTGGGATATCGGTCGTGGCCACGGTCAGTGGCGAAGGAAGGAAGGAAGAAGGCACCGTGTTCACGGCGAGGAGGATGATCTAGAAGGTCAAGGGCCTCGTGCCCTCGGAGTTTGAGGATTCCATCGCACAGGCGTTCTTTGACCTAGAGATTGGCTATCAACTCCGCCTTCCAGATGGATGTGGCCGGGAGCAAGAAGGCAGTGTGCCGTGCAGGCTCCGTAAGGCGTTCAGGAAGATTTGCGTCAGGCTCTTCTGTTGTATTGCTGTAGGCTTGATCTGTGGCTCATGTCCTTGGATCTGCTCAGTGGTGGCGCTTAAGCGTCGCATAGTGGTTTCTACAATGGCGGATATTGCAGGAAGCGGCTCGTCGTGGAGTTCAAGGGTGGCTATGCCATGGCCTTGAGGCGTGCAGGACCCTGGTGTGTTGGTGGCGGTCTTTTTGTGTGTGGGTAGTGCGTGGGGTCTTTGGAGGTCTTTGGCGAAAGCCTTGCGGTGATCTTACGGTCTCGACAAAGCAATGGCGCCGGCGCCATTATCCTTCCGGAGGTGTTGTCGTGGCACTCCATAGCTTTCATGTTACCGATCTCGGTGAAAACCTTGCCTCGGTGAGGCGGGCGGCGTCGGCGACTCTAGTCGCCTCCACAGACGTCGCCTCGGAGGTCCATCTTCACGCAAAGCAGACCGTAGTTTGGATGGCACAGTCGGATGAGGATAGAGACTTGTTGAAAGCAAAGACGGAGAAAAAGTGCTGAAGCTTAGTCTTTCTAGTTTTTTTTTCATAGTCCTTAAGCTATCATTTCTGTTGTTTTATGTCCCTCAGTTTTGAGGCTTTGAGTCTAAGAGCTCGTGTAACTGTTGGCTGTATATATCCCACGTAGATATAGAGGCCGGATTTTATATCCTTTATCTAAAAATTTAAATGAAGATTTGGAATACTACAGAGAACAAAAATTCTACCAATCATTCACATCTCCGATTACCGGCGTCGATCGTGCAGACTTCGACGAGATAGTCACCCGTCGTCGCGCGGAGGACAGCAAACACTGGCTTGCGCTCGGTGAGCTCTCGTACCAAGCGCGGTTTCGTTTTCGTTGTAAATTATGGTTTAGAGCTGGATGTATTGCATCTTTCTTTCTTTTAAAACTCGAGAAAACTACGTTGTTGCATTTACTTGGTCAATACCGGATGTTGTTGTAGGACCGAAATGGCGACAGAGGGGGGTGAATGTCGATCTCTAAAAATTCGTCCCCGCACAAGTACTTAAACAGAGTACTCTCTCCGATAGCTATAGACAGCTATGAAGAAATGCTTACTTGAGACACACTGCCAAAAACCAAATAGACCAGAGATCAAGAGCAGAAACTCAAGAACCACGGTGCCCAAAAGGGGGTCTCTCTGCTAAAAACGAAAGCAAAAGGAAGAAGATTAAAGCAAGAACAAGACACCTTCCAAATAAAAGACATGCAGAAAGGAGCTCGTCCAAAGCTCACAACAAATCAGTAGAACAAAAGACTAGTTCTTCAACCTAAAGCAAATGATTGACTAGAAAGGCGTGAGAAAGTTCGGACAACTTGCAGCAAGGGCCAACACAAAATCAAGAGTGCAAGGGATAAAAGGAGCATTAAATGCTAGCATTAATGGCTGCTCCAAATGAACGCAAGAAACCACCTTCTTGACGGCAAAACAAGGAAAAAGCAAATTCACCTTTTGGATTAAATGCTAATGATTAAGCAACATTAATCTCTCCTCCTTCCTTGCCATGAAGGACAATCCTAAAAAGTAATCTCAAGAAAGACTTGCACTAAATGGCTTCATGAAGCAACGTGGAGCAAGAAATAAATGCCATTAATGCCAAAAGATCAAGAGAGTGGAACATGCTTTGGACCGAAGGAGACATGCCATTTTTTTATGGCCAAAACTGCAGCAATAGACAGTCTCTATCGCAGGAAAGAGTGGAATTAAATGCCAACCAAAGCAATAAACACTAGGCACTTGGTGCTCACGGATTAAGCGCAAGAAGAAGCAACACTCAAGAGGTAATAGAGCAGGGGACAAAACAAGAAACAAGAACTTGAGAGATTCAACACAAGAAATCATAAACACGATACGGAGACATACATGATTAAATAAGAGGAATGATTACATAGTTGTTCAGCTCATCTCTCTCTCTCAATCTCAAGAACACCAAGAACTACATGGTTCTTGGGAGGAACACAATCCTATCTCATACACCCATTCTCTCAACCACTAAAGCACAAAGCAAAAGCCCTAAAACCCCTCTCCAAGTGTTGCCAACAACCAGGAAATACCCTCCTATTTATAGCATTCCTTGATGGGTTTACACTTTGCTTTGCCCATTTTACCCTCCATGCTTTGCCCGCTAACCCGCTTCCTTTGCAGCCTCGCGCTTTCAAACGCCCTCGCACCTTCCGGAAGCTTCGCGTTCCTTGTCTCGCACGCCTCGCAACCACCTCGAGTCCACGTCGTCTTGACACATCCCGATATTCGACCTCAGCGCCACCTGCGCCTAGTCCAGTCCTCCGTGTCTCGCCACGACTCCACTCGACGTCCTGCAGCCATCACAGACAAAAACCACATCGCATAGCACGGCACAAATCATATAAACATGATTAGTACCAACAAATCCTACTCAAGCGAGAAATGGCCCAAGTGACCAACCGAAAGACGACCATGCGTCAAATCTGTCTAATCATAACCCGACCTCGCCGAATGCCAACCTGGCACGAAACACTCAAACCAAACTCACAAAAACCAAACCACGTGTCAATTACTCATCACCAACATGGAATTTAGACCACATGGTCTCTCAATCTCCCCCTTGATGAGTATATTGACAAACTCGTAAAAGCACGAAGTTGAGTTTGAGTTTGAAGAATCCAACATGGTCCAAAGAAGGAATGAAGCTTATGACCATGTCGATGGAAGGAACCATTAGAGCAACAATCGAAAGAGCAAATTGATCTCCAAAGCTCTAAAATGATCCCAACAGACTTTTTCTTCTCTATTCTCCCCCTTTTGGCAATAAACACATCAAGATGCAATAGAGAGAATATGACATGTCAATGGATGAATATGGCTGAAGTTTGTTTATTTCTAAGCATTGTGAGCCATGAAAATTATCCATAATGACCATAATGTAATACACCAAGCCATAACTCAATAAAACGCTATCTAGATCATGACAACATATATATAAGCCAGCTAGAGCACATAGATGACAATCTGAAATGTAATGCATTTTGTGAGCAAGTCAAGTCATCAATGAGTAAAGTTTAACTAGAGACATCCAAGGATGATGCAGGCCATGTCAATAAGCTAAGCGAAACAAAGAAGCTAACATTGAGTCCAAATAGAGTGCTATAAGCTCAAGATTGAAACATTGGTTAAAATACTTGGTTCTGATTGTAGATTAAGCAAGTTGAACACATTAAACATTGTCTTTTGAAAGCATATGGTTGTTTTCAACCCAATTTTTTGTTTATGTGCTAGATCTCAAGCCTTATGCGACTACTCCAAGCAATAAGCTTAAGAAGATAGTCTAGGTCATCCAAAACTCCCCGAGTTCATGCCTAGTGCAATGGCAAGTCGTCTCATGAGAAAGAATTGGTGAGATCGCTTTTTCGCACAAAAGAGATCTTTTGCTTTTAACATATTGTACTAACTCATGTATCATCGGAGACTAAAACAGCTCAAACTAAGGCTCAATATAGATTCAACGCTCTACTCAGCCTATTTGACATGGCATGAATCATACAAGGATAGCTAAAGATAGACTAAACTCAAATGCTAGCATGACAAGTTTTAATTTAAGTTGAGCAATTTTAATTAACTTATCATGGCAGAAAGCTAGTCTACACATATGAAGTCATGATAAATCTAGCAAGCTAAGCACAAGTCATGGCAAGGTGTAAAGCATTGTGAACATGTCATAGCAGGATAATAATCAAGGCTCAATGTAGTTATATATTTCAATGCTAAATGCTAAAATGCAGAAAAATCCAGCTCCCCCTCAACATGACATGCAACTTTTAGTTCAAGTTGAGTTAAGTCACAATTAAGCTCCAGAAGCTCCCAAAAGAACTCTCCCTGAACCAAAGCAATAAATCGAGAAGCTGGCAAATAAAACCAAAACAGGCAGTCCTTAAAGCATAGATAAGATATAGAGACAACTATGGCTCAGACTGACTCTCATCTACCCCATATGACTCCAGGACAAACAGTTGACAGTAAATCACATACTAGAGAGCAAACACGTACCCTGTCTACCCGAGGGTGGCCCAACCCTCGCTAGAACCTACAAGAAGTGAGTGAGCTCGACCTAGTGAGATAAGAAGCAGCTAATCCTGGAAGCACAAGATAAGAGTTAGAGGTCTAAGCATCTTGGCAAGAGAAGCACTCTAACTTATACTGGAAGGACTAAACCCAAATGCACCCCGAGTGCAATGCAACAGAAATGAGACAGAAGCATAATCAATATAGTAAAGCAGTAAAGCCCAAAACTCCCCCTCACTACAGTCCATAAGGACAAACCACCCCAAGCTCTCCCCGCAGAGCTGAAAACCTCGAACTATCCAATGGCTTGGTGAAGATGTCACCAACCGGTGGTCACTCTCCACAACCGGAGCACTATATCGCCCTTCTCTACATGGTCTCTAAGGAAGTGAAACGAATATCGATGTGCTTGGTCCGAGAGTGTTGCACTGGGTTCTTAGCAATGTTAATCGCGAAGTGTTATCACAAAAGAGTGGAACAACATCGATAACTAACCCAAAGTCCCGCAGGTCGAAGCCATCCAGTACTGATCGCAGCAAATGGTGCACAACATACTCGGCCTCTGCGGTGGATCGCGCAACACCGATCGCTTCCTCGAAGACCAAGAACGAGAGAAGTGCCAATGAATTGGCAAGTGCGGAAGTGCTCTTCCTATCTATCCTACACCGCAAAGTCTCGCATCCGAAAAGGCTCTCAAGGAAAGACAAGAAGAGGAAGCGTACGGATACCATAGTCAATGGTAGCTCGAAGGTACCGAAGATGCGCTTCACCGCTTTGGCGGTGAGATACGCGAGGAGAAGCTCAAAACGAGCACACGCACACGAGAGAAGTGTATATCCGGTCTCGAGGCCGTGAGGTAAAGAAGGAGCCGATCATACTTCGAACTCTTTCGATCAATCGCTCGCCGTCCTCATCGGGTCAAGATAGGTGTAGAAGCCATGGGAGTTGACACGGCTTACCATCACTCATGTCGGCGTGCTCAGAGGTCACGAGTGTACTTTCACGATGAAGAAATGTACCCTCCCGAGTCCGCTTGATTTGGAAGCCAAGGAAGAAGGTCAACTCGCCCATCATACTCATCTCAAACTCGGTGCTCATGACATCCGAGAACCGTGAAACAGAGTATGAGAAGAGCCGCCAAAGATGATGTCATCGACATAGATCCGACGAGCAGAAGGTCATTGCCGTGACGGCGGATGAACAAGGTCTTGTCTACTTTACCCATTTCAAACCCATGACTCAACAAGTAGGACTTAAGCCTCTCATACCATGCTCTGGGGCTCGCTTAAGTCCATACAACGCCAAAGCTTGAAGACATGGTGTGGGTATTTGGGGTTCTCGAAACTGGAGGTCAGCTCGACGTAAACTTCTTCCTCAATGACTCCATTAAGGAAGGCACTCTTGACGTCCATCTCGGTAGAGCTTGAAACCCTTAGAAGCTGCAAAGGCAAGCAGATTCTAATGGCCTCAAGTCGAGCTACAGGGCAAAGGTCTCCTCGAAGTCTAGACCCTCAACACAGGAAAACCCCGAGCTACCGGTCTAGCCTTGTTTCAATAACCACTCCATCCTCGCTCGCTTGTTCTTGAACACCCACTTAGTCCCAATAATATTGTGACTCGCGGGGCTCGACAAGCGACCAGACCTTGTTCCTCTCGAAATTTTCTAGCTCCTCATGCATGGCATTGACCCAAGACTCATCGGAAAGAGCATGAGAAATATCCTTGGGCTCAAAGGAGGCAATGAAAGCAGAGTGGAGACAGAATTGAGATAAGCCAGATTTTGAGCGGGTAACACGCTCGAACAGGTCTCCAATCATCTGCTCAGAAGGATGCCTTTTCTGGATATGTCTGGGAGGTCCTGGATGAGATGAAGAAGTGGCCTCTACCTCGTGAGCTGACGAGGTAGGAACAGAGCCACTAGCTCCGGAGGAAGCAGTAGGCATGGGCTGATCACCTAGAGGTGCGGTGGAGGACGGCACCTCAAGGGGTGGATAAGGGACTGGATCGGGTAGACAACCCTCATCTCCATCGTCCTCGTCATCTACGAAGATGGTCTCGGACTGCTCTAAAGAACCTGAGATATCAGGCCTAGTCCCCGGACTGGCCTCGTCAAAAGTCACCTCACAGGTCTCTACCATTTTGCTAGACTCGCAGTTCCAGACCCTATAAGCCCGCGAAGAAGGCGAGTAACCTAGAAAGATACCATCACAAGATCGTGACTCGAACTTGTCTAGGTTCCCGGACTTCAAAATAAAGCACTTGCAACCAAACACGCGAAAGTGAGAGACGCTGGGCTTTCGCCCATATCTCAGCTCATAAGAAGTGCGGTGCAAGTGTGCCCGAAGAAAAACTCGATTCGAAACATGGCACGCGGTCGCAATAGCCTCAGCCCAAAACTTCCGCGGTGTAGAGTACTCATTAAGCATCGTCCCGGCCATCTCGACCAGTAGTGCGGTTCTTCCTCTCCACGACGCCATTTTGTTGTGGGGCGTGCGGAGAAGAGAACTCGTGCTCTACACTGCCTCACCACGAAACTCTCAAAGTAGGAATTCTTGAACTCCGTGCCATTGTCACTCGCGGATCGCTCGTAAGGCACCGGGAGCTCAACGAAAGCCTACCGAAAGACCTCGAAATGTGAAAACGCCTCATCCTTCGAGGCTAAGAAAAACACCCAAGAATACCTCGAGAAGTCATCGACCACAACAAGAACATACCACTTCCTCCCGCCGATCGCACTCGAGCCGTCCAATCGTGTCCATGTGGAGCAACTGTCTCGTGCATCGGTCATAGTAATCGTGGACCGAGGGTGAGAAGCGGCAACCATCTTGCCGTGCTTGGCATGGAGAGCAAACAAGATCTTTGACCATCTTGAGTTTAGGCGGACCACGAATGAGATCGTGGCGCTAACTCGGGTCAAATGGTCAAATCCAATATGACCAAGTCTCCTATGCCGTAAAGAGAGGTCGCGGGACTCGAAGCAACTAAACACCGAGAGGATCACCGAAGACTCGGAAAAATCAGCACGAAAGATCCTCCCATAACGAAATCCCGCAAACCGGACTACCCAAGAATCAAGAATTTTACAAGCATTTTTCTTAAAGCTCACCTCGAAACCGTCATCGGTAAGTCGAGAAACGAAAGCAAATTGTACTTCACTTACTAACCAAGGCTACATCTTTCAAAATGAAAGAATCATTAATGCGCATACGATACCTTTGGCGATGACGCGCCGGATGAAGCATCTCGAAGGTGATCGTCTCATCACCGGAGCACGGCAAGGAAGAAAACCAACGGAGTCTCGGTCATATGACGAGAACAACCGAGTCTACAAGCCAAACCTTTCCCTTCCTCGCCTGTGAACCCGAGTCAAACAGAGTAAAGTCTCGATCTCGGGTAAATCAAGAGAGATTTTGGCACCCAATATTGAACAACACGTCGGCGGATGAAGTAGTCAAGCACGATCGACCTCTATCTACCCTACGCTCTCTGTCACTCAAGCGTAAGGTCCGTGGCGCACACTGAAGGCCGCTGCGGGTCCGATCGCTACGGAGAGCGAATCGGAACACCGGCAACACGCTGATCACGCCGCGGGTAGCTATCTCGATGGGGGAAACGAGATCTACCCTCAGGACGGCGGAAGTCACGACCAGAGGCAGCATGAGGACGAAAACCAGAAGACTCAGAAAAACCAAGTCCTCGATGCTGCCCAAACTCCATAACAGGAGCAAACCTAGACCTCGTGTTGGTCTTAGGTGCACTCAGGATCTGGGGCTGACCCTGAATACCCCTAAGAGACTCAACACGGTCTCTACGCGCGATCTTGGCGCGCCTGAAGCATCGATCAACCGTGTGTCCATCCTTCTGACAGAAGGTGCAGTGATACTTCATCCTCGGAGAGGTAGAAGTAGCACGGTCGAGCCGCTCCGAGAGGCGGGCAAAGCAGTGCAACCACCTTGCCGCCGAAAATCCACGGACATAGCCCGCCGACTTAAATTGGACTTTCTCGGTCTGGGCTCGGTCTCGATCACACACGGTGCTATGGGTCCGAGCACGGCGGTGGATGCTTCCTCATGTCCTCATAATAATCATATCCTAGACCCCGATTAAATTTGCAAATTTTAGACTGGTCCAGAATAAGATTAAGCTTCTTCTTGCCGCTTACAAATCTCTCGAGAGTGTTCATAAGGTACCGACACTCCCGAAAGAGAGAGGTGCAAGAAGAGCAGGGGAAGAGGGAACACAGGAGATAAGAGAGCGGATGAAGAACCAACAAAGAGAGGAAGAATGGCTTGTGCACGCACACCGACTACGAATGGGCATCCCTACGCTAGCGAGTTGGTTCACGTTGCTAAGCGCCTCAACCTTACCCGGGCTTCTCCCTTCTCAGCCAGACAATACAAGCGGATGGTGGCTTCTCTAGTAGGTCCTTAGTTAGCTTCACACATTTCTCATCCAATGCGACCAAGTCGATTTTAGTTTGTTACAATTAATGCATGGTGAGCTAACGAGGTCCTTAGAAGCATCTTGAGCCAACTTCCTATCATGATCAATCATTTCTTGAAACTGCTTTGAGACACTTCAAGTTCAGCAGCTTAACTTAGGACAGTTCAAGCATGAATCAATCGGCTCAAGCAAAGAAGCTTGTAGTTCAACAATTTTATGATCTGCCCGCTTTAGATTCATCTTCAAGTTATTGCAATTTTCACAAGACTCGGCAGATCAAGGAGCATGGCATAAGGTCCTCTAGCAAAGAATGTCCTTAACCTCACATGAGGTGGGAGAAGTAGTCTCATCGGTAAGTAGGGTAACAGCCATCCTACTCAACTCTAACTCAGCAAGCGGACTAACATTCTCCACCTTAACAATATCAAGCTCGGAGGACACACTATCATGCGAGGTCCTTAGTTTCTCCATGTCACCCAACAGAGCACGGCAAGTATCACAATCATCACGGAGGGAGCGGATGTAAGTGAAGTAAGCTCCGTGATAGTCTATCTACTTCCTTCTCTAACTCGGTACACCTAGCCCTAGCTCTAGCATGAAAACCACCTAGCTTAAGAAAAGCATGATTGAGCTGGTCGTAGGTGGGGCATACCGTCCGAGTCGGAGTACTGACATTGTCGCTCGATTCGCCCTCGAGGCCATGAAGCACATGCCGGAGAAGTCGCCGCCATCCTTGGGCTCTTGGTCACCGTCCGTCGTCGTCGCTCCATCCCTCCACCTCGCCGAGGTCGAGGTCGCCGGCGGTGAGGACGCGGTGGAAGAGCTTCTTGGCCTTCCCGGTTGCGAACTTCTTCTTTCCCGAGCAGTCTTTGAAGGCTTCGTGTTGCGGTTCTTGTCGTGTAGTCGTTCTTGCCCGAACCGTAGTCACCTTTACCCTTCCCAAGCTTGGGGCGGTTGCTCGATGTGGTTGGGGCCACCACACTCGAAGCAAATCACGGTCCTCTCTTCTGTCCCTCCTCCTTTGTAAGCATGGGAGAATCTTCGAGCAAGGAGAGCAAGTCGCTCATCCGCAGTCGCTCTAACCGATCATCGCTATATCACAGAGAGCAAGGGAGAAACCGCAAGAGGACTCGAAGAGAGACCGGAAGTGGCTCGATCGCGACCAAAGCCATCGATCGTGACTTCGACCTCACGAGAGACAACGTCAATCTCGTGAGTCTTGAGGCGCGAGTACAGCGCGCGTCAAGAGTCAAGGTCGAGAGGTCTGCCGTGTCTTTGATGGTGGTCACTTTCATCTCCCACACACGCAGATCGAGTGCCGCAAGCATCCGACGAGCGTTGTCCGAGTCGGGTATGTGAGACCGACCGCTCGGAGGTTGCTCAAGATCTTGTGAAAACGAGCGAAACACTCATCTAGGGACTCACCAAAGAAGCATCTCGAATTTGTTGTATTCGCTTGAACCGTCCTGCCGAACCGCCTTGATCCGGTGGTGCCCTCATGGTATGCGCCGAGGTCACCCGATATCGAGGCGGACGACAGTGTGGGAGATGCGATCGAACTTCGCTACGACTCGGCCCTGGATAATGATGTTCCTTGCCTTAGCGTTTGCCTCAACATCATGCATATTCCCAGCATTGATGTTCTCATCGGCAGAACAACAAACCGGACCTTGACCTTGCGCGGATAAGCGTACTCGAGCCTGGATGTATGTCTCCATTCGCTCTTCCGAAGGGTAATCGATGCCATCAAACGGCGGCTGGTCGAGTACTTATCCGTCGCCATGGCTCTTGAGACCGGTTAAGATCTATTGATTAGAGCTAACCGCTCGATACCAATTGTAGGACCGAAATGGCGACGAGGGGGTGAATGTCGATCTCTAAAAATTCGCCCCCGCACAAGTACTTAAACAGAGTACTCTCTCCGATAGCTATAGACAACTATGAAGAAATGCTTACTTGAGACACACCGCCAAAAACCAAATAGACCAGAGATCAAGAGCAGAAAACTCAAGAACCACTACGCCCAAAAGGGGGTCTCTCTGCTAAAAATCGAAAGCAAAAGGAAGAAGATTAAAGCAAGAACAAGACAGCCTTCCAAATAAAAGACATGCAAGAAAGGAGCCTGTCCAAAGCTCACAACAAATCACCGAACAAAAGACTAGTTCTTCAACCTAAAGCAAATGATTGACTAGAAAGGCGTTAGAAAGTTCGGACAACTTGCAGCAAGGGCCAACACAAAATCAAGAGCTGCGAAGGGATAAAAGGAGCATTAAATGCTAGCATTAATGGCTGCTCCAAATGAACGCAAGAAACCACGCTTCTTGACGGCAAAACAAGGAAAAGCAAATTCACCTTTTGGATTAAATGCTAATGATTAAGCAACATTAATCTCTCCTCCTTCCTTGCCATGAAGGACAATCCTAAAAAGTAATCTCAAGAAAGACTTGCACTAAATGGCTTCATGAAGCAACGTGGAGCAAGAAATAAATGCCATTAATGCCAAAAAGATCAAGAGAGTGGAACATGCTGGACCGAAGGAGACATGCCATTTTTTTTATGGCCAAAAACTGCAGTAATAGACAGTCTCTATCACAGGAAAGAGTGGAATTAAATGCCAACCAAAGCAATAAACACTAGGCACTTGGTGCTCACGGATTAATCGCAAGAAGAAGCAAGACTCAAGAGGTAATAGAGCAGGGACAAAACAAGAAACAAGAACTTGAGAGATTCAACACAAGAAATCATAAACACGATACTTGAGACATACATGATTAAATAAGAGGAATGATTACATAGTTGTTCAGCTCATCTCTCTCTCTCAATCCTCAAGAACACCAAGAACTACATGGTTCTTGGGAGGAACACAATCCTATCTCATACACCCATTCTCTCAACCACTAAAGCACAAAGCAAAAGCCCTAAAACCCCTCTCCAAGTGTTGCCAACAACCAGGAAATACCCTCCTATTTATAGCATTCCTTGATGGGTTTACACTTTGCTTTGCCCATTTTACCCTCCATGCTTTGCCCGCTAACCCGCTTCCTTTTGCAGCCTCGCGCTTATCAAACGCCCGCTGCACCTTCCGAAGCTTCGCTGCCTTGTCTCGCACGCCGCAACCACCTCGAGTCCACGCCGTCTTCGACACATCCCGATCGTTTCGACGCCACTGCGCTTAGTCCAGATCCTCCGTGTCTCGCCACGACTCCACTCGACGCCCCGCAGCCATCACGCATAAAAACCACATCGCGATAGCACGGCACAAATCATATAAACATGATTAGTACCAACAAATCCTACTCAAGCGAGAAATGGCCCAAGTGACCAACCGGGAAGACGACCATGCGTCAAATCTGTCTAATCATAACCCGACCTCGCCGAATGCCAACCTGGCACGAAACACTCAAACCAAACTCACAAAAACCAAACCACGTGTCAATTACTCATCACCAACATGGAATTTAGACCACATGGTCTCTCAGTTGTGTTTAGATGTTTATGCTGTACGAAATGAAACTTATATAAAGCAAACTTATACGCGATTCGTTAAATGGTGTGTTGATCGGGTCTTGGATCGTTGACCTCGAAAGTACACTCGTCGTAGTTTGGTTAGAGGAACAAATGGATGCGGGTTCTGCACCATTTCCCTACCGGATGAGAGAATTCTACATTTCTACTAGAGATTTAAGCCCTCACGCTTAACAACACCTACAATTGACGCTTTAATTTCATCTTAACATTTGGCGTCCATGTTAATTCTTTACAGTAAGTACCATATACTAGCTAAGTTCTACTCAAATCAGATGCCTAATAACTTCATAAGGACAAAAAGAAGAGTAACAACAATACTAATTAATGGTCTAGTTTAGCATAAGCATCCACCGGCACAGCACGGATTACCGCACGACGGGCACCGGCATCCACCTTTGCACTTGGGGCAGGAGCACACGCACCCGCAGGAGCACTCGGGGCACGACGGCGCCGGCGCGCTGAGGCACGACCTGCAGCAACAACACGCTCCCCTGCCGCAGCAGGAGGGCTCCCCCTCGCAGCACGATGACCGGCACTTGAAGCAGGAAGGCTGCCCCTTGCAGCACGACGACCGGCAGCTCAGGCACCGCTTAAAGACGTCGAGGCAGCTGAAGCACCGCGCGCAGGAGCACTTGGGGGAGCAGCCGGAGCAGCTGCAGCACCGGGGGCAAGAGCACGAGCAGTCCGCGCAGCTGCCGCAGCACTGCTCGGCGCTGCAGCAGCAGCTCGGCTTGCAGCTGGCGCAGCCGCAGCAGTCACTCGGACAGCAGCTGCTGCAGTCCCAGCGACTGCTGCACCGCGGTCGGCAATGGCCGCAGCCTGTGCCGCAGTGTGGCTTGCAGTCGCAGCTGGGAAGGCTGCAGGCGCAGCAACCGGGGCTGCAGCAGCTGCAGTGGGATTTGCAGCACGAAGGGGTCTTTAGGCAGCTGCACCTCGGCCTACAGCACCAGGTGTCGCAGCAGGAGCAGCAAGAACTACTGAAGCAGCTTGGTCTCTTGGGCCTTGGCAAGCACCGACACCAGCAGCACAAGCAGGACAAGCAAGTGCACAATTTTGATCTGCACAGAATTAGATTTTTTTTCTTTGGAAGCTGGGTATTGCAATAGTGCTTGTCATTTTGCAAGAAATGTTGAAAGAAAAAGGGTGGCATTTGTCACGTAAATAGTGCAGAAGTACTTAGAACAGCATAGGCTCCCCTAAAGACTGTAAATATGCTTTGATGCCACCACAAAGTCCATAACTGATATCAGATATTCTCACTTTTCCCATCAAAAGAAGGCAAGTACTGTCAGATGCCATGTGGTATTAAAGTGTGACATCTGGGAATTTAATTTTTCGGTGTGGTAAGTTTCTACCAACTGGGTGAAGATTTGATAAAAATCGGTTAATAAGACGTAATTCGGTTCGAGTGGTCCACAACAACAGAACCGTAGACTAAACAAGAAGTTTGTGAGTTTTTTGTCAGTTTTCCAAAGAGTGGAGAGAACCTCAAAATCCAAAGGACATGCACCTAAGTTCTTCGTGATGCATATTGACTGTCACATTCAAATGGTGGTAAGATGGTGTTGACTGTTGCCCTAAAAAAAAGATGGTGTTGACTATTTACTTGCTTCAGCAGGAACATAGCAACAAACTGGCGCATTGTTATACTTTGTTACTACAGTTGATGACTTATTTTACTTATTCACCATATCACCTCAAAGCATAGTTCAATTCAAAGTTTGTTCAAATTGAAACAAGCATTTAACAAGCTTGAATATTTTTGTCCGTCAATCCAAAAGCATGTATAAAGGAAGAGCAATGGACCTGATCCACCGATAGAGACTGCAAGATCTGTGCTTTCTTTTGTTTCTGGAAAGTAAGGCCCGGGGGGAAGACTGATCAACAACATTGGAAACTACATTGATATGCGAAACATAAGTCCAAAGATCATACATTGGTATAAGTGGGTCTGTCTTTGCACCGACAAATTCGTTGACACTGCCAAATATTTATACTAGAGCATTAGCAACTTTGTGAGCAACACCGGAATCAAATGATAAACATAGTACAATCCCAAAAGAAGAAAATAAAAATGTAGGCCAAGTTTGAACAGTACAAATGTTGACTATTGAACCACCAGCTAGAAGCTATTACTAATTATTAAGAATAGATATTCAAGGAAATCAAAGTGTAGTAAATGTTGCAATTCATCTGGGGCAGTTCTCTCTTTTTTTAAAAAATGATGGGTTGACGAATATCTGTCAGGAAGTCTCTCTTTTTCTTGAAGTAATTTTCTCTTTTTCTTCACCTAAAAAGTAAAAAAGATCAACTTGCATTCTTTTTTGCTGGAGCTTATCCCGTTTCAAGCTCAGGATATGGAATGTAGGAAGCACAAGTGCACTATTACTACTACAAATCAGGCCAAAATATAGTTGTAATGCTTCCCTCAAAAAAAATGAAAGCCTGTTTCTTAGTCAGACCAGGTGAACTGCTTAGGAAACTCTGGAATCAAATAAACATAAAGCAATGTGAACTGCTGTTTTTAAATTGCATTTAGCCTGAAACTAGAATGCCACTTGCCCATCTGAGACAAACAAGCACTGCCACTGATAAGATTCCAGATGTGAGGCTAATGAGGAAAGCAGAAAGGGAAACTGAGCATACTCTTTGCAACACCTCGAGACCGGCTGAATCCGTTCAAGTCCCTGTAGCTCTTGCTGCAAAAAGCGAGTCCCAGTCAGGCCGAGACACATGGCTCCTACAGTCCTACTCCATGTGCCACGAATGGAAGCAGTAAAGAACACAAGCAATGCGCAGCAGCAGCACCTACCTATTTATTGCCAGTGCCAGGTGATGTCACGACTCATGAGGAGCAGAAATCTGAAAGCTTTTTTCCCCCTCACTAGCATATACCCCAGTGTTTCAACAAGATGCAGAGAGCAAGAACAGAATTTGGAAAAAGACTGCACTTGCAACCCCCTCCAAATGCTCAGAAATCAAATCCAAATGTGATGTCTGATTAAGCAGAAACAACATCATCTTCACAAAACGAAATAAAGCAGAAAACAACATCTAGTAGAAGGAAAATGGCATTAGCTTATGGCTGCATTTTTTTTACAGTTTCTCCACAAGAAAAGAAACCACGGCGGCAAGTCCCATGGACAAAGGGGAACGTACGACACGGCACGTCCGAACAGGGGAGGCTGTCGCGCCTCGGGCCTCGCGACGAACTCCCCCGTTCCGAAAACCCAAACCAATGAACTCTCCACGTCAACTTTTCCTGAGATTAGTTTCAAAAAAAAAACTTTTCCTGAGATTTCCTCCCTACATGCTACTACTGCCTCTTTCCCGCATAGAAAGAACAAAAAAAATGCACGCTTTTTCTTTAAGCAGAATCAATAAAGATTCGAGAGTAGTGCTACATTGATATCACAAGTGATATGAGCTCGCTGCTCACCTCGAGGAACCCGACCTCCCGGTTGAGGATCTGCACCTCCAGCTGCAGCCGCCGCCGGCCGCACAGGTCCGGGTACCTCGGCGGCGACTTGAGCTTCGGCGCCTCCCCCATCGCACGCACTCGCGAGCGAAACTTATCCACTACCCAAACCTACAAGGCAGGCTACAGCTAGCCTATCTAGCTACTGGCGCGTTAGGCGGTGGCTATAGCTAGGGCAGGGCCAGGGGACAGATGAGCTGGGAAGGTGGCGAGCGGCGACCGACGGTGCTTATAAACCGTCTTGAGGAGAAGGCAGCGGGGCGGGCGGGGAGGGAGCAGGTGGTGGGGGCAAGCGGGGAGCGTCTGCACGAGGCGCAGCAGCTATATGGTGCCGCGCAGCGCACAGCCGCTACGGTGAGCTCGCTCGGCTGCAGCGGCGGGGGCCACCCTCCTCCCGCGGGTCGCGTCGCGTCACGTACGTTACGACCAGTGGACTGCGCGCGGTCCGGCTGGGTAATAATGCGAAATTTTTTAAATAATATATTTTTTATTAATATTATATAAGTATCTATTTATCATTACTATTATAAAAGAACGAGTTGGTGGTTGTTCGTCCATTCTCCTTCAACCGCTCTATTCCCTCAACTTCTTAGTATTATTCATTTTTTAACTGATCAGAGCAACTCTTTTCTATAGCATGGTTCTCTATATGTTCAATGAATACCGTTACAACGCACAGGTACGTAACTATATAATAAAAAAATGAAGTAAACAATCTACCGCTATTTACTCTACAGCTATTTGGAATGACGATAAATCTTACGACTCTTACGTGATAGTCTGCAGGTCACTTTTATCAAATGAATTGGCGATAGCGATTTTGTCATCAACTTAATTAATGACAGAGTCTATCCCCAATTGTATTGACAACAGAGGGTTTGTTGCCAATTCAACTGATGATGACAGAGGACATGTCACCAATTAAATGGTAACACAATCATTTTTTAAATAATACATTTTGTCTTAACAAAAAGTGTATTATTTTATAAAAAATATTGTATTTTTTTGGCACGGTCTCCTTTTAATACAGTGTTCAAAGACTTGCCGGTCTCCCACATTCCACATTGAGATAAACTCAAACGAATTTGACCAATTCCACGAATTAAGTCAAGTCATCAATTACATTAGTGATAGCTCTTTTCCGCTTTGGTAGGTGAGCTCCAATCTTCACAATATGCTGAGACTTCTCATAAGCTTCTTAAGAAGATCACCAGACCACAATGCCTCCACTCCGTCTAAGAGTCAACAACCTCCAAGTGTAACAAGTCAGGGATGCTAACTTGAACAAATCAAGTGCCAAAACTCAATGAATATAAAATCCAATACAAAGTGCAACACATACATAAGAATTTTTCTCTGCAAGCTCACTAATGCAACAAATACTTATAAGAGGTGAGAAGGCTTCACTACTACAAAAAATACTATATTGGACACCTCATCACAGACAGTTTTACAAGTATGACCTATCACTACTACAGAAAAGGACATCACAGACGGTTCAAAAACGTCATCACAGACGGTTTTCTGAACCGTCTGAATTTATGGGTCAGTGATAATCGAAGGTTATCACAGACGGTTCGACAACCATCTGTGATATATCTGATTGATTGTTATGTCTGAAAATACCATGCCACCTTAGCAGGAGATCCTTTCTTCGCCTCTGTTCCCTCGCTATCATCTGATTGATTGTTACATTTTTATCGGGATGCGTTGCACACCGGACATACATGCATGTTTGCATACTCTTTACGGTAGAGGATACAGTCGTTCGGGCATACATGTATTCTTTCTACTTCCATTCCCAACGGACAAACAACCTTCTTGGCTTTATACGTGGTTTTAGGCAACTCATTTCTCTCCGGAAGCATGTTCGCTAAAAGACCTAGTAGCGCCGTGAAACTCTTATCGGACCAACCGTTGCTTGCCTTCAATTTCAACAGTTCAAGCACGGCCGACAACCTCGTGTACTTGCAGCCCGTGTACAAAGGTTTCTCTGAGTCCTCCATCAAGCCCCGAAATTTAACATACACTCTCTCATCATAGTTCTCTTCTACATCGCGAAGCATCTGATCCAGATTATCATCGTGCAACCTATCCGAATCCAAACGACAATCGACATCATCCGGCGGCATGTCATTCACTTCACCGGTGATGTCATCCGCGCATATCATTCACTTCACCGCGATGTCATCCGCGCATATGATCATTCACTTGGCATGACTGGTCCAACACGTATAATCCTTTTGAAACCCTCCGAATCAAGTGCGCTTCAATTTGCCTCGGTTCAAACATCTTCAAATTCGCGATCGATTGCATGGACAAGACATATATTCCACCCCCTTATTCAACATATCCTCCTCGGCGGCTCTTATAAAAGCAGACACGCCATTAATGTACTCTTAACTCACACGGCTCGCGGCATACATCCAGCTTCGGTCCTACGTTACGTACATATATAACAACTTAGTATTAAAATTTAGATTAACTAATTATTACTACATATATACCGGCCACATTTATTATATTGATACTTAATTTGCTAGCTCAATTCATATTATAAACACAACAACTATTATATAACCAATAATTTTGCAAATTAACCATCTTCAATAACACTCATGGATTACCTAGACCTAAATTGTAATGTAATTAAAGAAAAATAAATTTCATTACTAACCATATCTAGAGCAACCAGGAAAGTATGAATCTTCAAAGCTCAATATCTGCCTCTTCCTACCAAATTAACTGGCCTAAAATCGCCTAGCTTCCTCCCGAGTGAAAAAGTATGCAGCAGTGGCTAGATCTAGATCGAAATAAAGACAGATGCGGTCTGAGCAGCGCAATAAATGCCTTAGTGCCATTATCACAGACGGTTTTTAATTAAGAACCGTCTGTGATAACCAGCTTATCACAGACGCTTTTTTATTAAAATCGCGTGCGTGATAATCTGGGATTATCACGACGATTCTTAATATAGACCGACCGCCTATGATACTCCTTTTCCCGCCACAAATACCACAGACGGCCTCCAAATTACAACCGCCTGTAATAGTGTTAATCACAGACGGTTTCACAAAACCGTCTGTGATGAGGCGTCTACTATAAGGCTTTCTGTAGTAGTGTATGTACCGTCTATGATACTCTACTATCACAGATGATTCTTGTTAATAACCTTCTTTGAACTGTATGTGATAGTTCACAGATGGTCAATAATATAAACTATTTGTGGTAGTTTTGTATCACAGACGGCTTGTGGTTGGAACCATCTGTGATATACTTCCTTTACCCGATGCGTGCCTTCGATCATTTCAACTCCCAGATACGTCTCTTCATCTCACGAGCCAGATGTATTCCTCGTTGTATAAAAATGATCGTCTACCACCTGAGATTATCCCATACGAGCACCATGTCGGCCAACTATATTTCTTGTTTCTCAACCACAAATAAATGACTCCCTGTTCTTCCTTGTCGCCAGTTTAGATGGCCAGCCTAGATACCCTGGATGAGCACCTCATCGACCGTACGTTGGCGGATGCTTCAAAAGGACACTATGCCAACAGTGTCCTCCCTCCTATGTCCAAGGATTTGCCAAAGCAGTTGAAGGCCACTTTCTGTCGTCTTGACATCCTCTACCGCATTTTCTGCTTGGTCTCCCGCTTCCAGTGAGCTAACCTCGCCATCGACGTGGTCCTCCACAACGACGTTGCATGTCTCTAAGAGACTTACCGTTGCTTGGAGTAGATGATCCTGCACCATTCGATGCCGACCACGTCACCTATGGAGTTTTGAAGACGGAGATTGCGTGCTACCTCCAACACTAGAAAAAACATCAAAGCAATTAGGTTTCTACTTTTTGTTATCTTTTGTAAGAAATGAATGACCATGTTGTTTGGGCGCCATATATATGTAAAATCAAGCAGTTAGATTTGTATGTACTCTCTTTTTTATATATAAACGGTCTTAGTATAACAACATGACAGTATTACTGATAGGTAAAAAGCAACTAAGTAATACATATTTATTCCTAAGTTATTATTGAATTTGCATTTATGTATATGAGAATGAATTTAGATTTTAGGATCGTATTTATCACAGATAGTTCTATTTTAGAATTGTCTGTGATATTTATTCACAGATGGTAAGAACTGTCTGTGAATTATTATAGACGGTTATTAATGAGAACTGTCTGTCATAGTGCGAAACCACAGACAGTTCGCGGTTGGACGTGTCTGGGATACACCACGTTATTAAATACCTAGCCAGTAGGGTCCCAATAGATCTGTCTTTATTGCACTGCATTGAAGGAGGCGGTTGGCTTTGTGGAGTTTGGTGAAAGCATACCACTTACAGATCAATTTGTTCTTAGTGATTGGAGGTTAGTATGTATTTGCTTCTAATTGTATGCCTTGTAATAAAGAGAAGTGATAGCTAGGCTTAGATCTAGCTTAATTGGTAGCTTGCTCCAATTTAAGAATGGATCACTACTACTAGTTTACTTTAATATATTCTTACTTGACATATACATTACCTCATGAATAGTACATAACTAGCTACTTAATTTAGATATGGACAGTTTATTATAAGGTGAATGTCAATTATGTATAAGTATTAGGCTGGCTGGCTATAGTAGCATTAATAATCTAATTTGACACTAATTTGTTATATGTGTAGTGTAGATGGACCGAAACTGGATGTATGTTGAGAACTATATGAGTGAAGAGTACATTAATGGCATATTTGCTTTTAGAAGAGCGACCAAGCAGGTATGTTAAAGAAGGGAATGGAATATATGTACTATTCATGCATTGATTGTGATAATATGAAGAAGTTTTCCAACTCATCACATATCGAGGCTCAATTGATTCGAAGGGGTTTAAAAAGGAGCATACATATTGGACCAGTCACGGTGAAGAGACAACGATATGCCAGTTGTGGACTTTGCTTTCGATGAGGATATGTCGCATGATGGTAATATAGATCAGATGCTACGCGATACAGAAGGGAACTATAGTGAGAGAGAGTTTGTTAAATTCAAGAGCTTGATGGAACAACTTTATGAAGAAACAAGAACAGAGACATAGCAACTTATTACAAGGACAAACTAACTGTAAGGAACTTACACGTGGTTCCTCCTAGGCGCTACCCCACAAGTGGTGCCAACCCTAGGTCGGTGCTATGCATGACCTGATAAGTAGCTTCGATGGTCTAGTGTGTGTTGAGGCCTGGTTGGGCGAGCAAGACATGCGAGAGTCACAACGTCCTACCGGATCAGCTGGCTCGGTTCGATTGCATCAAAGTGCTGCGAAGCTCGTAGGACATGGGTGTAGGGGTGGATATCGAGTTGGCTCGGCTCGGTAAGGCTCGGTAAAAGAGCGGCTCGGCTCGTTAGACTAACGAGCTACAAAACAGGCTCGACTCGGCTCGGTAAAAAGCTCGGACTCAGCTCGTTAGGCTCGTTAGTCCAAATTACAGCATACTGTCCACCCCTACATGGGTGACCTCGTCCTCTGGAGGCTTAGCCAACCACGTGTCCAATGGGACATCGTCATTCGACTGCGTTCCATGGACTATCATGTCATTGTCCGCCTATATCCCGTGGACTAACATGTTATCCACGTAGCCCTCAAGATGTACATACTGTTAGAAATAGGCCCATATGAGAGGCTCATTTTCTATAATTTTAAAGCATGCATGGTTTAGTACTATATTGCTATGGTAAAGTGGAGGAGACCAATTTATAAGGTGAAACTCTTGCCACTCCTTCAATCATATGATATATGGATGGGATGGCATGAGGAGAGCTTTAGCTGAACACACGCTCACGTACACGCGCGCGTATTCGCATATTTTCACGTGAAAAATCACGTGACTTGTGACTTGCGATGTGCGACCATGCCGTGTCGTGACGCGTCACTTGGCAGACCAATTCCACCTTATTTTTACTTAACCATGCATCATCTCTCTTATTTTAACCGGCCATTAAATTGCTTAAATATCATTATGTCGTTTAATGAGGCAGTTATCAGTGAGTTAATTCCATTTAATCTATAGTTTGATGAGGCAGTTACTAGTGAATTAACTCTGTTTAATTGCAGCGGTTACTAGTGAGTAACTGCAGCGCCCTTAAAAGGTCTAGAGACGTCCAAGAAAAGATAGATAATTGCACCTCCATTCTTCCTCCACTTTTTCTTTACTGATATGTGCTGGTGTACTGTGCGATCAAACTTTGTCAGCCTTTCTTCTTGGTGTGCACCTGGAAGTAAGGAGAGAGGCTATCTCTGAGCCATTGCCATAGATAGTATCTGCTCGGGGTGGCAATAATGTTTCTGGGTAGCGCATTTGCGCGATCGCTCCTGCTTTGCTTCATCTACGTTCTGCACTACATCAAGCCTGTACTGTTTCCTGTTCTTCATCAAGCCTAACGTAAGTCGTTCGCATTTTCGATCGACTTTGATACTGTATTTTCCTTGCGTATTTTTTGAAGTACAATGAGTAGTATGTCGTTAGTACTGAGTTATGCATTATTAATTATTTACAATATTTATCTCTTAATAAAATATAGAATTAAAATATTACACATATTTCCAATACATACTGGTCGGCAAAGGAAATGTATCACAATTAAAATGTATTCCCAAAGCCGGGCATATGCAACTAGGGTACTACACTGTACGTGCCGTGGTGTGGCGCGCGTGCTGGCCAATGGGTGTCGGGCCGAGCACGTACGTTTGCTGGAGTGCTGGTGCTGGAGATGGATGTCAGGATGCTCAGGTCGTGGTTGGCAGTAGTACGAGACAATGTTCAGTTGTGTCATCACCGCTTCACAGAAATCACAGGCGCGTGGGGCCCGCGGGCTCGTCAGCTGCAGGGGAAAGTGGGACGGAGATGGGTCAATGATCGACCCGGCCGTTTCATTTTTTGTGACTGAGATTCGCGTGTGTGTGTGTTTTTCCTTTTGAGTATGAATTGAAGAGAAAGTTCAGCTAGGCAAGTTTGACCATCTGTAAACAACACTTGGGTAACTCTTACGTTTTGATGCGTCATTGCCATCACACACTTTAAGTTACATATCTCGTCTATTGTAGGTATGGTCTGCCATGTTTGGGTCTGTTTTTTATTTCACAAGTCGGCGGTTTTTGATTTTTGCTGCAGTATCTAACTTTTAAACGGAGTATTTTCTCAAGACAGGGTCTATAAGTTAAACGATTTACATGTTAAAAGCCCAACATCTGTACCAGCCACAATCGCAAGTGAGTATCTGTCTCTCCGTAATCTATACCGTAAACAGCCAAAATTCAAAAATTTCAGCCAAAAGCTATAAGCCGCAGCAAAAAAGAACAGACCCTTTATGGCTTGCAATTAAACAGACTAGTGGTATGGGTTGATAGGCTCCCTTTGGAAGAGCTTGATTTTGGCTTTAGTTAATATGTGTTACAGTAACTAATTTTAAACTGTGTTTTTTAGATGGAGTTAATAGAAAAATTATAGTAAAAATATACTGAGCTCAGCCATATCGGTCAAAATCATATAATACGACTATTTTTCTCTATGTACTATCTCTTACGAACAGACAAAATTTAACAATTTAAACTATATATTACAAACCACATCTTAAAAAACGTATCCCTAGTTGGGCTAGTCAGCTCTGACAACAGAAATGGAACACCGCCAATCTCCAAGGATCAGTACCAAGCAGTAGCAGGACTGAACACCATCCAACTTGCACTCCTCTCAAAATCTCAAGTACTAGTAACATGACTGAAGCGAAGGAAAGGCGAAAGCTAGCCACGGTCATTTTAAAGCGCTGTCTTTTCAACCCTCAAACAAAGAAAACCTTTCTTTTTGGTAGCACCCATCAGTAGGGATGATAATTATAGCTGTTTATCTGTATATCTATAGATAAATACTTTAATAAAATTATATAAAAGATATTTTTTTTACCCATAGGTATGGAAATAGGAAAGAACTCTACTCGTCGGGTAAACGAGCATGGGTATAGGTAAGCTCTACCCGTACCCGCCCCGCCCGTTTAGCCCAATATAGATTGACAGGTGGCGCAGTCATAGCAATATCTCTAATTATTATTGATTGTTATAAACTTTTGCATATCTCTAATTGCTATTGATTGTTATAAACTTTTTTGATAGCTATTATATTTCATAGCAACAGCTGTTGCTTATATGTACCTGTCATTTGTTCAACTCTTAGATGGTAACTCTCAGTTCGCGATTAAACGGGTATGCCCACGGGCAACGGGTACCTGCGGGCGATGGGTATGGGCGAGATTTTTCACCCATCGTCCTTCGCAGGTATACCCGTGGGCGTAAATCGGGGTCGCGGGTATGAGTATGGCAAGCACTACCCGTACCTGCCGCGCCCGATTGCCATCCTACCCACCAGTGCACCGCTACTACTACTGCTTGAGAGGCTAACACCGCTACTACTACTGCTTGAGAGGCTATGTATAAAGTATATTTTTATAATGAATAGTTGATACTTTGATTGAGTTAAATTTAAATTTTATAAAAGTTTTACAAAACTTAAAAATCATATTGTGCTATCAGGGACCAGCTGATGATTAGCGGTTTGACCACTATGGGGCGAGCGGTTAGACCGGCCATGGTCTTTTAGAAAAATGAGCACTAAACACTTGTGTTGGTTTTTTTGGGATAAGTGTGCACTAAGTGTCACTGAAATTAAAAACTAGAGCTGAAACTAGATAGAGTTTAACTGAAATTTCAGATAAGAAGTTTTCTAGTAGTTTTAAGCGGTTTGACCGGCATGAGATGTGCGGTCGGACCAGCGGATGCGACCAGAGAGTAGTGCAAATGATTTTTGAGTTAGATAAGTGTGTGCATGGCATGGTTAACATTGGTTGATTGAGTGGTGTTGCATGATGCATGGTTTTTACTAATGTGAGTCAAGCGTATGAAACTTGTACTTGAGATGGTTGCTTGATCTTTGGATGTGTATGTGGCTTGAAGAACGTAAGCGATCGACAGTAATGAACTGGGACTAAGTAGGGGAATTAAGGTACAAGCGGTCGTGTAAGTCTGGGTGAGACTACATGGCTCAAGCGGGAAGCATAGAGAAGATTAGGATCGTAAAGAGATGAGTTGGTGCATGTTGTGTGCCAAGAAACGTGGCCAATGCAAGTAAAGATGGTTCGGGGGAGACCGAATGCGTGAAGATGTGACGGCTAGCCATTGGGCACTATGGGCTACGTGTCAAAATATGTAGAGATGCTTTGAGGTGAAATTGAAGATGGAGTCAAGAGAAGGTGTCCAGAAGCTAAGTCAAGGGTATATTGATAGTTGGCCAAATACCAGGTTAGTACCTTGACTAAACCACGAAGCACAGAGACACAAAGGAGAAGTGGTTTAGCTCAAGGAGAGCTGAAATTAACAAGTGAATCAATCACTAAAGAGTTAGCGGGTTGAGTCTTATAAATACTTTAAGAAACATGCGTGAGTGTGTAAAACCCGAGTTAGTGGGGTTGACGGGTTTCCCTAATAGACTTAATGGGTTAGACCCTAATGTTGCTAGTTATTAAGAGGGGAGGGGAGCAGGTGAGAGATACAAGGATTTTAGGGTTTAGCTTTCGTTCTACCACCTTATCTCCTTCCATGGTTGTGAGAAAGAAAAGTTGAGAGAGGGAAGAGTATGAGACTAAGAAATATCATAATTAATAAACATATTAGTCTCACAATTATATTTGTCATTATTACCAAAATTAACTTAATGGAGCTTGAACTTACAGACGGTCAGATTGGCCAATCCATGGAGGTCTGAATGGCCTTGTGGTATTGGTGACCAATTTTGTTGCCTTTGCTCTCTGGCACTATTTTTCTTAGCGTAGTTGATTTGATCTGAACTTGGTGACTATCATAGTCACTTGAGTGAAGCTTTTGAATATCTTTGGAGAAAATTTTTAGCAATCATTGACCCCCCCTCTGATTAGCGACATCGGTCCTAAAGTGGTGTCAGAGCCAGATTTAGCTCTTCTTCATAGATCTTAACCGGTCTTAAGAACCACGACATCAGATATGTATTCCATCAAGCCACCCATCTTCGATAGGGTTGACTTCCCATATTGAAAGGCAATGATAGCTACATACATTCAGGCTCATGGTTATATAATCTAAAAAATGTCAAGAGTTCCAATATTGTCCTTACCAATGATCAGATCACTCTAGCAAATCTTCCTGATGTGGAGGCAAATTGCAAGGCTAGGAACCTCCTAGATCAAGGACTCAACAGAAACAAGTTTGACTGGGTGTCTCATAATATCTGGTAGACTCTTACTGATTACCTTTAGGGCTCCACAACTATCAAGTAGATACATTAGGACCAGTTTAAGAAAGATTACTAGAAGTTTACGATGAGACCTGTAGAGTGTTTGGATAAGTTCTTTGCTCGCTTTCAAAAGATCCTTAGTAACTTGCATGCTATCAATATGGTCTATCCCGACTCTGAAAATACATGTCAACTTCTTGGAGCCTTGGACATATCGATTTGGGAGATGAAAGTCACTTTGCTCAATGGTACTGTTGTCATGAGCTAGCTCACTTGGATAAGTTTTTTTCATGGTTGAAGACTCATAAGATTGACTTGCTCTCTCATAAGAACAAATCATAGTCGATGGCTCTTGTGATTGATCCTGCCAAGAGTCTTTCTTCTAGCCTAGTTGAATTTGCTTCTTCTGGATTCTCTTTATCTACTTTGCATGCTATGAGTAATGATCAGCTTGAGCAGATTCTTGAGGATGACCTAGCCATTCTATCCACCAAATTTACTAGAGCCTTAAACACCGTGAGGGTGAGAAAGAGAGTAGGAGGAGGTCCTATCCAATGCTTTGAGTGTGGTGATCTCAACAACATCAAAGCTTACTACCCTAAGCTCAAGGATAAGGAGGAGGAGTACTGTAAGTGTCAACCACCTCATGATGCCAAGCTGAAGAAGCGCAACTATTGTAAGGTAGTCCACTGAGTCTTGTTCGCTCTCGATCAACTTGACTTACTCAACTTGGACTTGGGGACTGAGGAGGAGGAGGACGAGTTGCGAGGCAAGAAGAATGTGGATGACTTCACTTGCATGTGCTTCATGGTGAGCACCATTGACATCTCTAGCGATGATGATCTCCACAGTGACCCTAATGAAGTCCAGCAGGGGAGGAAGGAGAACCTGTGTCTAGTGGACTCTGGATGTTCTCGACACATGACCAAAAATTCAATATGGTTTTCCTCCCTCACCTAAGCATCTAGTGATGAGTTAATCGCATTTGATAATGCTTCCATTGGGACTGTGATGGCAAGGGCATAGTTCGGGTCAATGACAACATCATACTTAAGGATATAGCCATGGTAAGCAAGTTCAAGTACAATCTACTTTCAATCTCATAATTAATTGATGATGGCCTTAATGTGAGCTTTAGGATGAGTGTCTGTAGAGTTCTAGATCAATCTAGGGATCCAGTCTTTGAGATTCTCATCTTGCGAGAGTTTTTAGTGCTAATTTTGCTGAGTTTTCCTCTTCTGGACTCAGGTGTCTTGTTTCAGAGTCTAGAGATCTGATTTTTTGGCACCAAGGGCTTGGACATGTTGGTTTTGATCACTTGGCATGGGTTAGTAGTATGGATCTAATTAGGGGATTACCTAAGCTCAAGGGTGTGAAGGATTTAGTTTGCGCTCTCCATAGGCATGGTAAAATGGTTGCTACTTCAGTTCCACCTCTTACCATGACCATGGCAGATGGCCCAGGACAACTCTTGTACATGGACAATGTTGGTCCTTCTAGAGTTCAGTCAGTAGAAGAGCAGTGGTATGTACTAGTCATTATTGATTATTACTCCAGATACTCTTGGGTTTACTTCTTGGCATCTAAGGATGAGGCATTTGGTCAATTTAAAAAGTTAGCCCTTAGATTGTCAGCTGATCTTATATGAACCCGTAGGGTCATTAGTTGTGACAATGGGACTGAATTCAAAAACTCATCTTTCTCTTTCTTACTGAGCATGGTCTAGAGCATCAGTTTTTCTTTCCTAGAGTTCCTCAGCAGAATGATGTAGTTGAGAGAAAGAACATGACTTTAGTTGATATGGCTAGAACTATATTAGATGAGCATGTCATTCCTAGGAGGTATTAGGCAGAGGCCATTTCCACTACCTGTTATGTGTCTAATAGAGTATTCTTGAGAGCTTCATTACGCATGACTTCATATGAGTTGAAATTTGATCGTAGGCCTAGTGTGTCTCAATTTAGAGTCTTTGGTTACAAGTTCTTCATTCTTAAACTTGGTAACCTTGATAAGTTTTAGTCTAGGTCTTCAGATGTGATCTTTCTTTGCTATCCTGCTCATTCTCGAGGCTATCATGAGCTTAATCTTGATACTAACAAAATTATAGAGACCTGAGATGCTACTTTTGATGAGGATAGTCTAGGGACTAGACCAAACATTGCAAGTACACAGGTTCAGGAGAGATTCAGAAAGCATCTTTTTTGAGGAGTGCGATGAAGAAGTTGAGGTTATTGATCTACTACCTCTTCAGCAAGCTGAACCACCTACTTCAACTACTTTACCTTTAGCTGGATAGCCTGCTCCCACTTCTTGCTCAGCACCGTGTGGCTCTGCTCCACCTCCAAGCCCATGAGGTAGAGGCCACATTGATTTCAAGAATGCCTCAATATCTCCAGCGGCGACCTCATTTAGATCAGATCATTGGAGGTCTTTGTGAGCAAGTTACTCCCTCTAGGTTCATCTCTCCTGACTCACATGCTCATTCTACTTTTATTGATTCCTTTGAGCCCTGTGATGTCACCATCCATTTACTGTTGAGTCTTGGATCAATACCATGCACGAGGAGTTAGAGAAATTTAAGAGAAACAATGTTTGGATCAATGCCATGGCCACAATGTTATAGGAACCAAGTCATTTTCAAGAATAAACAGAGTGATGATGTGTTAGTTGTTATGAATAAGGCCAGATTTGTAGCTCAAGGCTTCACCCAGGTAGAAAGCTTAGACTTTAAGGAAAGTTTTGTACCTGTAGTCAAATTAGAAGCCTTTAGGATTCTCTTAACATTTGCAGCCTCTAAAGGTTGTAGATTGTACCAAAATGGATATTAAGAGTGCCTTTCTTAGTAATTTCATAGAAGAAATCTATGTCAAACAACCTCGTGGGCTTGAGAGTTTAAGTTTCCAAATCATGTCTATAAATTGTCCAAAGACTTGTAAGGAATAAGTAAGCCTCTAGAGTATGGTGTGATAGGTTTAAGTCATTTTTATTAAAAATGAATTTCACATGGGCAAGGTAGATAAGACTCTTTTCATCCTCAGGCAAGGTAGTGATCTCCTGGTTCAAATATATGTGGATGACATCATTTTTAGTGACTCATCTCATGCTTTAGTTTTCAAGTTTTCAAACACCATGAGCAAGGAGTCAAGATGAGCATGATGTGTGAGTTGACTTACTTCCTTGGATTCCAAATCAAGTAGACAAAATAAGCTACATTTGTGCATCAAGCCAAGTACACCAAGGATCTGCTTCGATGTTTCGACATGGTAAGTAGAAAACCATTCTCCACCCTGATGGCATCTACGTCGTGTTTTAATCTAGATGAGGATGGCGAGTCTGAAGATCAGAAGGGGTACTGTCATGACTTGATTATCAGAGTGCATGCAGTGCATAAATTCGGACCCTTTGTGTGTATTGCACTAGTCTAGGATCACGCTAGTGCATGCAGTGGTAACAATGATGTAATATCATCTTTGCACACATATAACTAAGAAAATAGCAACTACCTTAATTATCAGAGTAGCGATCTTAGAGTCAAAGCTTGCAATTAATAGCCTCGATGGCTAAACTACTCAATTAATCTACAGTGAAAAGAATAGAATAATCTTCAAGTGTAGCCCATCCACATGCTCATAGGCAGTCGACTGGTGTAGCGTGACCTAGTTCTTCTCATCCTTGACTAGTAGCCTTCCTTGAATAGTGAAGTGTAACTGGTGTCTTTAGCAACTAAGCAGCATTTTTGTATAGCAAGGGTGAGTACATGGACTACTCAATATGTTGTGCACACATAATGCAATATATAGATGCAAGGCTGAGTACAAAGGATTGGCTATCCTGGCTTATTTTGTAGAAAGCTGATTTGATTTCTAAATAAAAATAATAGATTGAAAGCATAATTTGAAAATAATAATAATAATAATAAGTAACATAAGTAAAACATTATTCCACATAGCCCATCAATCAAGTTCACAAAGCTTTGCCCCTTCCTAGTTTTGTTTATGAAAATCTAACCCTTATGTGAAATTTCTGAGCATGTCCATGACCATAGACAACGCTATTTGAATTGATTGAAAAACACTTGTAGAGGTTGTACAACTTTTCCCACATGATATGATCGTCTTCCACTGTCATGCAATAGACACTTTCTTAGCTGTGCGACTAAGAAGATTATAACAAAACATTTCAAAAACTTCGCCCCAGCACTGATCCGTCCCGGTGATCTTGATCCTCACCACCCGCACCACTTACGTATCGCCGATGGGGGTGGGAAGGGGACTCACCATTGGATTAGCAATGGAAAACTGTCCATGATGTAACCCTCATAAGCCTATCCTACAACCCGAGGAATTAATATCAGAACTCGATAACTTACTGAGTTAGGCCCATCCCATTCCAGGTATGTGGTTGTACGATTGGGGCTCAGTTTAATGGCGCACAAAGTTAAGTCCTTAACTGACCAGGGCGATACCATCCAATTCCCTAACTAAACAAAATATTCTCAAGGTTGTCTCATCACATGGTCACACAGTTCTTTCAGTCACCCCAGTCTAACTCGTTTATACACCGGTTGATTTATGGTGCAATATGCCATCAAAGATAACACACAGTACATAGAGCTATTCACAAAATAGTTTCATATATCATTAATCAGATGTAATTTGATATTCCAAAATGATGTCTGCCACGTTGGTTCTATAGTATTGACCAACTAATATTAACCATCCTATGGTGACAATGGATCATGCCATACAATTGACAAGGTGGATAAATAACAACTAGGGCAATAACTACCTCCTAGGTAATTTTTTAATAAATATCAATACATAATAATTTAAATGCGAAATATTTTACAAAAACTAGGTTCAGCATGATCAAGGTAGCATCACTGCTATTCTTTTAATATTTGCCTTCCTTTTCCTTTGACTTCTTTGGTCTTCCACTCCATCCAACGATCCTGATCATTGACATCTAACGAGAGAGAGAGAATACAAATAATGACAATTAGAAGCGCAAAAAAAAAACTCAAAAATTTATATAAACATTACTAGAAAATAGGGCTCGAATTTAAATGAATTTAAAGACTTAAATAGGATCATGGCATACAAGTGGGAGGAAGTAGGAATTGATTTTATCATCGGCCTCCCCGAACCAAGTCAGGTTATGACTCTATGGGTCATAGTGGATCGGTTAGCAAAGGTCGCCCACTTTATTCCAGTAAAAACCACATTTAAAGGATGTCACATAGTAGAGTTGTACATGCCTCATATAATATGCCTGCATAGAGTACCCAAGAGGACAATCTCGGATCGAGGTTCTCAGTTTACCTCACATTTTTGGGCTAGTCTTCATGAAGCTCTGGGAGCACATCTAAATTTCATCACTACCTATCATCCACAAATAGATAGATAGACAGAGCGAGTTAACCAAGTTCTTGAATATATGCTCCGAGCCTATGCCATTGTATTTACCAAAGATTAGGAGAATTGTCTACCATATGCTGAATTTGCTTATAACAACAGTTACCAATCTAGCCTGAGATGTCTCCGTTTGAAGCACTTTATGGTAGAAAATGTCGAACCCCTTTACATTGGACTGAAGTAGGGGAAGCTTATGTCTTCAGACCAGACACTTTGAAGCAACCTGAAGAAAAAGTACATCTAGTCATAGATAGATTACAAGCAGCCCAAACAAGACAAAAAAGCTATGCAAACAACCAAATAAGAGAACTAAGCTTTGAAGTTGGCAACCATGTCTATTTAAAGGTATTGCCACTACAAGGTACAAAGAGATTTAAAGTTAGGGCAAGCTAGCGCCATATGTGGGACCATTTCCAATCACTACCAAGAAAGGGAAGGTTGCCTACCAACTAGAATTACCCGCAAATCTAGCTGATGTGCTGGACGTATTTCATGTGTCTCACCTCAGGAAATGTCTACGAGTACCAGAAGATCAAGCCCCGCTAGAAGTTATTGAGCTGTAAAAGGATCTAACCTACCAGGAATGCCCCATCAAAATCCTTGATGTGGTGGAAAAGATGATAAGAAATCAAACCATTTGCTTATACAAGTCCAGTGGAACAACCACGCTAAGGAAGAGGCCACATGGCAATGGGAAGATCACCTTAGAAGAGACTATCCCTACTTGTTCTCAGACTAGACGGAATCTCAGGGTTGAGATTCTTTTTAAGCGGGGTAGACTTGTAGCAACCAAAAAATTAGGATGTCAAAAATCTATAATTTTAAAAACTTTTTGGAACGTTTCTCATTTGCAGTTGGTTTTATCGGAGTGTTTCTTAATTGCAGTTGGTTTTGTCAGAGTTTCTCTAGTTTTTGTTAAAGGTTCTATTGGATAAAGAAAACCCTAGAAATAAAATTATAGAGAATAGGTGTAAATAATAAGACTTTAAATTAAATTATAATACAAATCTAAAAATATGATCCAGCAAGTAAGGCAAGAGAATTTATAGTATACGTTTAATTTAAACTACAAATACGAATCTAAAAAGATGATACAACAGTTAGGGCAGGATAACTTATAGTATAATTTTTTTTCATAAATTAAACACAAATAAAAAGGGATGTAAATCTATAATCTAGAATCAAATGCAATTAAATGGAGATCATAGCTTAAAGAATGAGAATTCGATGCTACCCCTTGAGAAGCTAAGATAGTATTTAGGAGGTTAAAAGCAAATACAACCCAAGCTAAATGATAGAAAAGAACATGTATGTATATGTGCAAGATATGAGTTTAGGCATGAATATGCATATACATCCACATAAACACATACATGTATATACATGTGTAAATAAACCTAATGGTATGTGAATAAAAGGTTAATGTGAAATAAAGTAAAATTAGAAGATCGTGCTTAGTAAAATAATGAATATGAAAACTCATGCCAAATGGATTACAAAATTATACTTCATTGCAAATTAGCCTTCGACAAAATATGCAATAAAAATGAAAACTCAAAATCAAAATGTATAAAAATCAAAAGAAAAATATAAAATGAATTGGGCCTAGTCCACCAGACTATTTGGGTCACTGGCCCATTGGTCTGCCTATTTTCAACTAAAGAAAAATTCTAGAAAAGAAAATAAAGTCATGGGTCCCACCTATCATACACAGTAAATATTCGTAAAAAATAAATGAAAAATAAAAAATAAATCTTGGTGGCTCCCACTCGTCAGTGATAGAATTCCCTCTCCTTTTTATTTTCTAGAATTAATTTGAAACCTAAATTTTGAAATAGCATAACTTCTTCATTTTAAGTCCAAATTTGATGAAACAAATTTCTAAATTTGTCTAAAATCAAGATCTATCCAAAGGAACTAGAATTATAATTTTTTAGTTCATTTTAGTATTTTTTGGAATTTAGATTTAATTTACTTATTTTATCCAAATTCTCACGTAAATAATTGAATAGCGTAGGACGCTCAAGAAGAGGAAGCTAAAGCAAACCAAGATCCATAAGACCAAGTGGCAAGTGAACAAGGTGAGTTAACACTTTGATCATATTGAACCTACCTTTTTACACAGATTATTTTAGTTTAAATTATCAAATCACATGTGTTAATTATTATGCGTAGTATGTTTGCTTTACAAATTTTAGTTACATGACTATTGTTAATATGTGATTATACATCCATTCCTTGAAATAATTGTACGCTAACCTTTGTCACCCTAGCAATTACAGATAATCCTAATAATTATATAATGTGTTTAAAACACCATGCTTAGTTGTGTTTAGCTACTGTGGGCCACTAAGTCGGCCCGTCATCATTTCAACATGAAACTAGTTTTGGGGATATTATGGATGAAAACGGCAGATATGTTGTTACATGATTATTTTATACTCCCAAAACCCCAACCTGCTTAAATTGTCTGGGCGGATGGTACGGAGGTGTGGTGTAGTGAAAGCACGAGAATAAGTGGGTTGTGGTAGAACCGCCCAGACAACCCTAAGGACTAAATTCGACTCCGACCTCCCAACGTAAAACAGTACAACCATAAGTTGACAAAGTGTAGGCCTGACTTACTAATTTATATAAGCCTACAGTGGTTACGTGAAGGTGTGCACACATGCAAATGGAAAAATGGTCTCATCCCCACCTTTGTCGTGATGGCCCAAAAAGAGACTTCTCAAGGGATGATCTCATCCTACAGAAGTGAAACCTTAGTGGGCGTAACTACACTAGGAAAATGCATTGTAACAGCATTGTTATGATTACTCAGTTGCACATCTAAGGAAGCATGTATTGGCCGATATCTCTATTCCATAAAAATGTGAGTTGGTGGTCGTCGGTCCATTTAACCTCCTCTCTTCTCAGCCGTCCAATCAAAGATCAGCCGTCCAGATCCGCATGTAGGTAGTTCTTCCGCTCCTCATAGAAAAGGTCGAGCTGATGCATGGGCCGCGCTCCTCCTCTTCTTTTCCCCAGCATCCTCCGCCTCCTACAACCACTCCATCTCTTGCAACCGCCTCCTCCTCTCCCCCTGAACCCTTGTGCCACACCTCCTCCTCCTCCTCTTCAACGCCGCCACTAATTCCTTCCCCGCGCGGCAGCGTCTGGTTGTGGTCCCCCAACTTCCCCAGCAACGCTGCATCCCCCCATCGCCGCCTCCCCAACGCATTCACCCATCGTCTCCTCTCCCCATCTACCCGTCGCTGCCTCCCCACCTCCACCTCCCGTAACCATCGCCTTCTTCTCTCCCATGAACTCTCATGCTACACCTCCTCCTCCTCGGTGCCGCCACCAATTCCTTCCCCATATGGCAACGTCTGGTCATAATTCCCCAACTTCCCCCAGCAGCGCCACATCTTCCCATTGCCGCCTCACCAATGCATTCACCCACCGCCTCCTCTCCCCATTTGCCCTCTGCCGCCTCCCCACCTCCACCTCACGCAACCGTCGCCTCCTTCTCCCGCTTAAACGCTCATGCCATGCCTCCTCCTCAACGCCGCCACCAATTCCATCTCCCATCGTCCCTCCAACCAGTGGCACGACACTCGGCAACAACAGTCGGTGATTCGGAGAGAAGGGCGCTCAGTAACAGTGGGCGGTGGATCAGAGAGAAGGACGCTCGATGATGACAGTGGCGGCTTCCTCTTCCTATGCCCACCCACATGGCTCTCCCCCACCGCCATCGCCCAGTGGTCACTCACCTAGTAAGCCTCTCTACCTCCTCCTGCTCTTCGCTCGAAGCCCGTCACACTGTCTAGCGATTTTGGTCTCCCAAGCTGGTTGTCGAAGTTAGTGTTGTGGTTGAAGGGGACTGTGCTTGAGGGGTCGTGGCCGAAGTTGAGGAGCTGTGGTCGAAGTCGAAGCCGTTGTCGAATGAGGCCATGGTCGAAGTCAAGGATCAATGGTTAAAGTTAAGCCGTGGCCAAAGGGGCGGTGGCCCAAGTTGAAGGGTCATGGTCAAAGTCAGGCTATGGTCCAAGTCAAAGGGTCATGGTCGAAGTCCAAACCGTGGTCGAAGGAGACAATGGTTGAAGGGGGTAGTGGTTGAAGTCAAAAGGCCATAGACGAAGTCGATCCGCAGACGAAGTTGAAGAGCCATGGTCAAAGTCAAGCTGTGGTCGAAGTCCAAACCATGGTCAAAGGGGACAGTGGTCGAAGGGGGTAGTGGTCGAAGTCAAGGTATCATGGTCAAAGCCCAAGCCATGTTTGAAGGGGACATTGGTCGAAGGGGGTAGTGGTCAAAGTCGAAGGGTTGTGGTCGAAGTCCAAGTTGTGGTCGAAGGGGATAGTGGTCGAAGGGGGCAGTGGTCAAAGTCAAAGATCTGTGGTCAAAATTGAAGTCGTGGACGAAAGGGGCCATAGTTGAAAAGGGAAGTGGTCAACGTCAAAGGGCCGTGGTCAAAGGGGACAATGGTCGAAGGGGTCGGTGGTCGAAGGGGGAAGTGGTCGATGTCAAAGGGCCGTGGTTATCGAAGGGTCATGGTCGAAGGAGATAGTGGTTGAAGGGGGTAGTGGTCAAAGTCACAAATCCGTGGTTGAAGTCGAAGATCCATGGTCGAAGTCGCAGCTGTGGTCGAAGGGGGAATTGATCGATGTCGAAGGACCATGGTCAAAGGAGACAGTGGTCAAAGTTGAAGATCTATGGTCAAAATCGAAAATCATTGGTCGAAGGGGAAGTAGTCATCGTCCAAGGGCCGTGGTCAAAGGGGATAGTGGTCGAGGGGGCAGTGGTTGAAGTCAAAGATCCGTGGTCGTCGTCGAAGCTATGGTCGAAGAGGGAAGTGGTTGATATTGTAGGGTCGTGGTTGAAGGGGACAGTGGTTGAAGGGAGTAGTGGTCGAAGTCAAAGGGGGTAGTGCTCGAAGTCAAAGGGGTAGTGGTTGAAGTTGCGGTCATGGTCATAGTCGTAGCACCCGTAGACGTGGTCATAGCAGTCATGGTCGTAGTCGTAGCGCCAACCCGGAGAGCACCTGCTGGTTCATCCATAACCTTCACCGCTACGAGTTCCCCCTCCAGTTGGACATCTTCCTCACATACCCCTAGGTCACCCCCAGGATCGAGCTCCCCACCCTCGACGGCAAGATCCACAAGGTCTCATACTCCCCATCGATTGTAACATGCTTTTGGCCACGAGGTGTGATCGACGACTTCTGATTTATGACCATGATCATTGATCGATGTGTTTCGATTTATGACCACGAGGTGTGGTCGATGTCTTCCGACTTATGACCATGAGTGCTGGTTGAAGTCGAAGTCGTGGTCGAAGGGTGTAACATCCCAAAATCTAGATATTCAAAAATATATAATTTTTAAAATATTTCTTGCGTTTTGCTGGTGTTCAAAAATTTCTTTCTGAGCATTTATTTGAAACTTCTTGAGTTTCGTGTCATGCAAAAAAAATTCTAATAAATAATGTCCAAATCTAAGATCAATGTTGGTGTTAATAAAATAAAGCCAGAAAGAATATTAGAATATATCTCTAAATGGTTAAGCCGAAAACCTTCTCTTTTAAATTCAACTAACATACAAAACCTAAGGCTGGATCTTAAAATTTTAATTATACAATTTAGAACAAAGTAAAATTTAAAAATCAAAATCCAAGGGCAAATAATTAAAATCCTAAAATTTAACTTAAAAACTTAACTAAAAATTTAAATTTGGAATGCCATGTAAAGCACCAAAAATAAGTAAATCCTAGTGCATATTGAGATTTAAAATAAAAATTCAGATTCAAAAATTTTACATAAATCCTTTCCTCTCTCTCTCTCACTTCCAAGTGGGCCATTCCTGTTCTCTCTCTCTCCTTTCTCTCTTTTCTCTCCTTCTCACTGCCTGCGGGCCCTGCTCCTGCCGGCCTCCTTCTCTCCTTCCCCGAGCGCACCCAGGCCCCCCTCCTCCTCCTCTGCTGCGGCAAAAGGCCGGCCGACACGGCCACCCGAATTGCGGTCGCCGCCCTTGTCCCTCCCTCTCCGTCCGGTTCCGTCGCCTAGCACGTTGACTGGCCGCGCCGCACGCGCGGCTGTCTGCGCCCATGCGCCACAAACTTCGGCCACCCATGCCCCGCCGCCACTACTCGCACGCCGCCCGGTCGGCTCGTGACCTTTAAAAGTGAGCCAACTCCCCCGTCCGCTTTGCCTCATCCCCCTCTTCCTCCCATCGCTGAGAATCGACTTCTAGAGCACCACCGGCCGCCGGCCATGTCTTTCCCCTCCAACTCCGGCAAACGAGCTCATCGCCGATTGGCTCCACCCCAGTCCGATTCCTCTCGGTGAGAGAGACACCGGAGTTCACAAAAGCCATTCCAACCCTCGGCCGAAGCCCATCGCCGCCCGAGCTCGCCGGCCACGGTGAACCCCTCTGCGCCGCCGCCCCCTCACGCCGCCAGCCGGCCTCAGACCTCCCCCGGTCCAACCAATAGCACGGTGAGCTTCCAATTACCTCCCAGATGCTGGTGTGCACGCTAATTTCTGCCCTTCTCCCCGCCACCGCCGGCGCCCCGTTCCACCCTCACCGCTGGCCGCCCCACGCCGTCGCCCGCTCTTTTCACCGCCGCTCCGATCAAATCACCGCCCCTCTCCTCTTCCTCAACTGTCATGGAACCCATTTCACGGGTCGCCGACACCCTCCAGCCGACCCGTCGCCGGCGCCCTCGCAGCCCAGTCGCGCCGGCGACTTCCTCTGTTTTGCCCAGCCCCTTCCTCACCTCTTCCTCTTTCCTGCGCTGATTTCATCAGCCCAGGCCTTCGGCCCACATGGCTAGACTGAGCGCGCTAACACCCACAGTCCTGAGGTCCTGAGTTCGATTCCTCAAAGCCGCACCCTTTTCTTTCTTTTGTTTTTGATATTTCTTACTCCATTCTAATTAAGAAAAATTAGGAAAAATAGGAGATAATATAGGAAAGCTAATAAAATTTAACTAGGATATAAATGAGATTATTTAAGGATTTAAAATTTAATTAGTCCATATATGATTAATCCATATGGTTTGAGCAATCATCTAAGAGGCCAACTATTAAATTCAAAGCAATAACAAATAAATATGACTTTGGTTAAATATTCAAAACTTAATAAAGATTTCACTTAAATATAATATATGCCCTAATATTCATCATGCCACCATCAAATAAATACCAATGGTAAGGTTAATCAATATATATATATATATATATATATATATATATATATATATATATATATATATATATATATATATATATATATATATATATATATATATATATATATATATATATATACTTAAAACTTACTAAACAAACAACTAAAGATACATAAACTGTTGAGCCATAAAGTGTTATAAAACCAGACTCTAATATTTAATTGGTAAACCAAAAATTATATGCATCTCTATACATAATATATGCCCTAAATATTAATGCTCGACAAATACCCAGCTAAATTTGTATACCAAGACATAGGCCTAACCTAACTCATGGAACTTCCTTGATAAATACAAAAATAAAAAAAGGATTATTAATAAAAAGATGGAGACATCGTACCCTACCGCAGACCTTGTCACAAATCACTCGAATCACCCATTAACTCATGATAAAACAAAAATTGAGTTTATCCAGATTTATTTGGATCTCTTGAGTTATTTGCTTTTATTTGGATTCAGTCCTTTGTCGCGTAGTTAGAAACTGGAGTCCTGAAGATTCTATGGAGCAAGCGAGAACGAGATCGATGAAGACCAGGAATTAAAGATCATCGCATGAGACAACTTTGTGTGAGCTCAAGACTACGGTAAACCGCGCCAGGCGAGTCAATACTTTGATCATGTTGAACCTACATTTTCTGCAAATTATTTTGTTTTAAATTATCAAATTGTATGCTGTTATTTTATATGCAAATACATGTTTAATTTCGAATTATAGTTATATGCCCATTGTTTGCCTTGAATAATAGTACACCTCCTTTGAAATACTTGAACATGTGAACCTTGTCGCCCTAGCAAAATTATAATGGTAACTTTTGAAAATAGGTTCCTAATTATACGCCATGCTTAGTACTGTATAGACACTCGGGGGCGCTGAAATGCCCAAACATCATTGTCAACTTTAATCATGAGAAAATTTGGTTGGGCAGTCATGGTGGTAATGACTGGTATATGTTGGTATGATTATTTTATGTTCCCAAAAACCCCAACTTGCTTAAATATCTGGGCGGATGGTTCGTGGGTGTGTATGTGTGGTGCAGTGGAAGCACAAAATGGATAGTGGTAGAACCGCCCAGATACCTCTAAGGACTGAATCTTGTCATGACCTCCTGTGTAAAACAGTACAACCACAAGTCTGTAAAGTATAGCTTGGCTTAGTAGATGTACCAAACCCCGAAAGTCATCCTTCCAGGAGAGGGTGGAGGAGTAGTGCAAGCGGCTGTCTGCGAGACGGCTTGAATGGGACACTCGCAGAGGGTGAAGTTCTGCTGTGGCGGGCTAGCAGGGGAGTAGCCAGCTGCTAGACGTTCAGAAGGAGAACATCCCGCACAACGTATGGGACCCACCGCAAGTGGGAGCGACCCATAGGGTGAAATGATGGAAGGGGCGAGGTACTTTGAACGGTTATTGTGATGGTCTGCTCAACCACATGACTAAGGAATCGTGTGGGGCAACGGGTTGATTATCTCTTGTGGTGAAAGTGTACAAACTCTACAGAGTCAAAACTATTCGAATAGCCGTGCCCACGGTCAAGGGCGGACATGAGAACTTAACCAGATATAGTTCTATTTCAAAAACTTTGTGGGTGGGAATGGAAAAGTGGAGGGCAGCGGAAAGCCCTGATTTGAGTTGTCCTGGGTGTCGTCCTAGTGGTAAGTTAAGCGGCTATAACGCTGAAAGATCTCAAATGGTGTGATGCCATATGTATGGAAAAATTATGGTGATATTAGGCATATGGTGTGATGCCATATGTATGAAAAATCATGTTAATATTCCTTGAACATTATGTTTTGTTCCAAAGCTGATAGGTCTCAGGAAATTTTATGTATTGTATTTCAAATAATGGCATTTCTATTCCTACAAAATAAAATATGGAAAGAATAAGCAGGGTCGTGAGTAAAGGAAATAGATGTTTGTAGTGTACATATAAAGGTATTGGTGGATTCATGTCGATCATAAATAGGAAATGATAGTGTGGGTTCTGGGAGAAATAAATTGGTGGAGTCTAGCTGAATAGATGATCTAATTGAATTTTCGGGAATTTGGAGGAGTAATACAAGTATTGGATTATAGTTCCTGATTAGTGATTTACTTGGTGGATATATAATGGTGAATCGTAGAATTGATCAATGATATTCTTGGTGGATATATAATATTGAATCGTATGCTTGATCAACGATATTCTTGGTGGATTCGAATCAATAATAAAAAGGATTGGATTGTTAGAAAATCTTGATGAGAATGTTCGGTGGATTAATTAGGTGATGTCACTCGCTGTTTGGAGATTAGACAGCAATCAATTTGGAAAGAGTATGTTTGGTGGAATATCTAAATAATGACACACGCTGTTTGGAGTTTTTGACAGCATTCAATATAAAATATGTGTAGTCGGTGGATCATTTAAAATGATGTCACTCGTTGTTTGGAGTCTTAGACAGCAACCATTACAGAAAGAATATGATCGGTGGATTGAATAGAGGATGACACATGCTGTTTGGAGTTTAGACAGCACTCAATAAAGAAAGTGTAATTTCGGTGGATTAAGTCAATTATGGCAATCGCTGTTGGGAGTCTTAGACAGCAGCTAATAATGAGAGTGAACCTTTGGTGGATTAAGTCAATGATGTCAATCACGGTGAGGAGTTTTTAGGTTGCAAAAACAACAATATGATTTAATAACAGAAATGCTACTAAAAGCGATATATGGCAAATATAATAACCCGAGCCTCTCCTTTGTTAAGCCATGCATACTATCTATTTGCATTCTGTGTATTGGCTCGCGGAGCACGGGGTTGGAGTGCTCACACTCGCTTTTGCGACAAAATTCAAAAGCAGGAATCAGATCACTACGCTTCAACAATACTTTTGGATCATGATGGCGAAGAAGATGAAGATGTCAAGAACTAGGTCACGCACCTCCAGTTGGCTGCCTGTGGGCATGTCTTGAAGGTCCCACCTGTATGCTTCGTTCTTCCGCTGCTGCATTTTAATGACTTCGGCCCAATCGGCCCGTGAGTAAGTTTTCTACTATATTTACGCTTCCGCATGATATGTACTTTGATATTCAGAACTGTAATCTGTGAGCACTATCTACTGATCCAGGGAATAGTGCGGTGGAATCACAGAGGAATCCGGATTGTAAAATCTGGGTCCTTACAAAGGGGGCCATGGTCGAAGGGGGAAGTGGTTGACGTCAAAGGGTCGTGGTCGAAGGGAACAGTGGTTGAAGGGAGGCAATGGTCAAAGTCAAAGGGGGGCAGTAGTCAAAGTCGAAGGGGGCAGTGGTCGAAGTCGGGGGGCGCGGTCGAAGTCGGGGCCGTGGTCGAAGGGGGCCATGGTCAAAGGGGTCGTGGTCGATGTTGAAGGGCCATGTCGAAGTTGGGGCCAAGCAGGTTTGGTGGGCCGAGCAGGCCAGCGCCACTCGGTGCCGATAGTTGGGCGACAGGGCACAAGCGCACCAGAGGCCTACCAATGTACGACCACCAGCGATGGTCAACCGCTCCTGACCTATGATTATGCGCGATGGTCGACGGCTTCTAACTTACGACCACGAGGTGTGATCGACGGCTTTCGATTTACGACCACGAGCACTAGTCAATGTGTTCCGACTTACGACCCTGAGATGTGGTCGATGTCTTTCGACTTACGACCATGAGTGTTGGTCGATGTGCTTCGACTTACGATCACGAGGTGTCCTCGATGGCTTTCGACTTACAACCACGAACCATGGTCGTTGACTTCCGACTTACAACAACAAGCCATTGTCGAAGGCTCTCGATTTAGGACCATAATCGATCGTCGACTGCTGCCAATTTACGACCACCAGTGATGGTCGACCGCTCTTGACCTACGATCACGCACGATGGTCGATGGCTTCCGACGTACGACGACAAGGTGTGCTTGAGGGCTCCCAACCTACGACCACAAGGTGTGGTCGATGTCTTCTGACTTATGACCACGAGGGGTGATTGATGGCTTTCGACTTACTTGACGGATTTCAAAACTTTTAGAACACATTTGTATGCATATTCTAAAAATTTTTACCACCCATGAGTTTTGAAACGCGTAGTATGATAGATTTTAAAAACCCGTAGGAACTCATGGGCATTCAGCTAGTTACTATTATAAAAGAACGAGTTGGTGGCCGTACATCCCTTCTCTTCCAACCGCCTCATTCTCAACTTCTCATCACTCTCCACTTTTCAACTGATCAGAGTAGCCCTCTTCCATAGCATGATTCTTTATATATCCAATAAATTTCGTTACAACGCAAGAGCAGGTGACTAGTTATGAGATAATGATATCTTGTGGGTAAAGCGTACAACCTTTACAGAGTAAAAACTGTTCAAGCAACTGTGTCCATAGTCAAGGACGGACTTGGCAACTTACTTGGAATAGTTCTATTTCCAAAACTTTGTGGGTAGAATGGGTAAAAGGCAGGCAGTGAATTCCCTGGTTTGAGTTTCCTTGGGATGTCTATCCCAGTGATGGTATTAAGCGGTTATTAACACTGGAAAAATTATCAAATGGTACTTTAAAACAATCAATGTCACATTTATAAACTTGATTTGGCTAAAACTTGCTAAGTCCTAGGAATTTTACTTATAGTAATTTTATCAAGGCATTTGGCAAATTAAAAATAGCCTAAGCCATCCCTTGAAAAGCCATGCATAACTATTATAGATGCATTCTGTGTGTTGACTCGTAGAGCACAGTGGTTTGTACTCACACTCGTTATCTAATAAATTCAGAAACTAGAGAACAAGATGACTATGCCTGTGAGGAAGTGCCAAACCAAGATGGAGGAGAAGGGGATGGAAATTAGGACATATTTTGAATAAGCTTTAATCCCAGATAGGAAGACTTTGATGGAAATTATGTGCACATATATTATCCTGTCCTGGGTAATATCTGTAGTTTACATTTTACCCCCAGTCACTTGCCTGTTCCTAGGTCCTACTTTTCAATTTCTACAACTTCCATTTCTGCTTTTAGTATTGTAGGAATATGGCCTGGCTGGCCCTTTATGTAAACTGTCGTCAGTTATGATGTATTTGAACATTGTAATAATATTGTATGTTTGGTCTATGCGATGTATAAAATAAATCAGCAATGTATCTATGAGCACTATCTACTAATACAGAGAATAGTTTGATGAAATCACAAAGTATTCTGGATTATAAAATCCGGGTCCAACAATGCTGGTATCAGAGCATACAACTGTAGGGTAAAACCTTAGTTTGGCTAGGTAGAATTTAAGGACTAATTTTAATTTTGTTGAGTTCCTTGTGAATTTAGAATTTTTGAGAATTTTTGGGATTTATTGAGAGTTTTTTTCTATTTTCTAAGTTTTTATTTCGTTCTCATGTGTTTTTCTAAAAAAATAAAAGTGTTTGAAAATTCCTCTCCCCTCCCAAGCCGACACGTGGCTGGCCCAGATCTTTTCCTACCACCACACAGCCGAATCTCCCGCACGCGACCCCGCTACCTCTCCTCCCTCCCCTTGTCATTGCCAGGTGGGCCCTCCCCCTCCTTCCTCCTCCTGCTCCCTCCCTTCTCCCTTGCACCCATGTGCCAGGGGCTTCATCGGGAGTATTTTGGTATTTGGCCAAATACCAGGTTAGTGATTTGATCAAAACCGTGACATGGAGAGGCGCAAATGAGAAGTGGTTCAGGTCAAAGAGAGCTGAAATTGGCAAGTTTAGTCTTTGTAAATGCTTTAAGAATTTAAATCTATAAATGCGAAGTTTTTGAGTTTCTTTTGTAAATGTGGTCTATTTGAATTTGGAGTTTGTGGAATTTTTCTGAGAAAAGTTAATGGAAGTCCTAAAAGTTAAAGAAGAAATAAACATGTTTAAATAGTAGAAAGTTAAAATCTAAATTAAGAATATGAAAAGATGATCCAGAAAAGGAAGGGGAGAGAAATGAGCGTAACATATAAAACCCTAATTCTGAAAATAATAATAACGAGGAAGTTAATTCACTGCGAAAGTCATCAGATATGGGTGTATATATAAATAAACCAGTATTTGTGTACATAGTAAAATGTGACATCTATAAAAGTTTATGTTAAATAAAAGTACAGAAATTTAGTGGGGTGAGAAGGAGAGTAAATAAAATGGAATTTAAAAACATGTGTATATATAAATTTAAAAGCTTAACAAAAAGAGAATATATATATACATATATATATATAGCACAGCCGGGCTGGCCATCACCCCGGCCCAACCGATCACCTCATCGGCGCGCACGCGCGACCCAGCCCGCGCACGCCGCCCCGCCTCTGCCACGCGGGCCCACGCCCCCGACTGCGCCTCTCCTCCCGTTGTCGCGTGGCCGCGCGGTCTCCTTCCGCGTTGTCCCGGCCGCGCCTGCGCAGTGGACCCGCCTCCACTCGCGCTTCTACCTCTGCGAGCGGGCCCAGGCACCGCCCGCGTCTTCTTCTTCTCCCCGGCGCCTTTCTTCTCCACGCGCCAGCACCGCCACTCCCTCTCGCGCTGGCCGCAACAAATCGCTCCCTCTCTCCCTCACACCTCCGGGGCCAAGTTCAAAGAACCCGTCATTGCCCTCCCCCCACAATCTCGGAGGAGATTGCGTCCATCCCCCCTGCCAGCGGAACAGGGCAGAGGCCGCCGCTGTCTTGCCGCGCGCCCCTCTCTCCCGGCTATAAAACCCCGCCCGGAAGCCGCAATAGCGTCGCGACATCCCCTCCTCCCCTCCTTGGCAGACAATTGAGCCGAGGTTCCCCTAAATTCCCGCGGCAACCCCGTCTTCCTCACGGCCGGCGACCGAGCCGCCGTTGATCCTGGCCGCCCCCGAACCAATCCTCGCTCCCAGAGCTGCGTGGAAGCCAGGCGAAGCCGACCCCCTCCCTCACCGGGTCTCCCATCGCGTGAGCATCGCCGGCGACGACCGCCCACTTGGACCGCCACCGTCACACGCCGCCGGCCCGCCACCGTGCTCCTTCATCTCCGCCGACTTCACCAGACGCTTCACCATCACCCGGGGATTGTATATCACGAAGCTCCCGGACCTCTCCGGCCACCGTTCGCCGCCGTCGCCACCGCCTTCTTCTTCCTCTACCCGGCCTCCTCCACGACATACCTCAAAAGGGTTTACTCCCCATACTGGGTAGGCAACGCCTCCCCGCTCACTTGGTTACCACCGCTCGTCTCTCCCTCCCCTTGCTCCCGCGGCGCGCGTTCGAGCCTCCGGCTCTGCGCGTAGCGGTCGAACATTTCTTTTATTTTCTCCACTGACAGCCGGACCCCGCCTGTCAGGGCAGCCCACTGACCTGTGGGGCCAGAGGCCGGAGGTTCCACCTGTCAGTGACCAGCCACATGCATGGTTACTGACAATAGGGTCCCACATGTCAGCCACCGGGATTCAAAAGACTCGCTGGCGCTGACTGGTGGGTCCCACATGTCATACACACATATTATGGAATATAATAAAAAGATTAAAAGATTAAAATAACCAGTGGGTCCCACCTGTCAGATATTTCATATTTTCTGGAATTAATTCAACCTGAGAACTTCAAATAATCATAACTTTTTCATTTTAACTCCAAATTGGATGAGACAAATTTCTAAATTCATCTAAAATCCAGATCTGTCCAATGGAACTGAAATCATAATTTTTAGAGTTCATTTGGATTTCTGGTGTTATTTGTTGATTTTTGTTTTATCCAAATTTTCGCGCATGTTAAAATAGCGTACGAGGCTCAAGAGGAAGAAGCAGAAGCTGTAGCCCTAGAAGCTCCAGATAATCAAGCACCAGACCACTGTGACCCAGGCGAGTCAATACTTTGATTATGTTGAACCTACATTTCTGCAAATTACTTTGTTTTAAATTATCAAATTGCATGCTGTTATTTTATATGCAGATGCATGTTAAATTTAATATTCCAGTTATATGTCCATTGTTTACTTTGAATAATATTACCCTCTCCTTTGGAATATTCAAATGTGCGAACCTTGTCGCCCTAGCAAAAATTACAATAGTAATGTTTTGAAAATAAGTCCCTAGCTATATGCTATGCTTAGTTTTGCATAGATACTCAGGGGGCGCTGAAATGCCCTAGACATCATCGTCACTTCTAATCATGAGAAAATGGTTTGGACAGTCATGATGGGAATGACTGTTATATTTTGGACATGATTATTTTACCCTCAAAATCCCCAACTTACTTAAATATCTGGGCGGATTGGTTTGAGGGTGTGAGTGTGGTGCAGTGGAAGCATGTCAGACCCGGATTTTTCAATCCGAATCTACTGTGTTTTACTGCACTAATCCCTGGATCAGTAGTTAGTGCACACAGGTACATATCTGGATCATGTCATACATCGCTTAGTAATATTACAGAAGTTGAAATACACCACATCGGGTGACAGTTTACAAAAGGCCGCTTTGGCCAAATATCATCATTACCGTCATACAGCGGAAACAGTAGCAAAAGTAAGCCCAAATCCACAGGCAAGCGACTGGAAGGGTAATGTGTGCAATATATATTACCGGGATTCCGGAATATACGTGCACACAAAGCCATCTGGTCTACTTGTCCATGGCTAGCAAAACGAAGCCTACGTCCTAATCCCCTTCGTTGGATCTTCCTTCAGTGGCAGGGGTGTCTTCGTAAGCATAGTGATCCCGCGATCCTGCTTTCAGATTGTGTCGCAAAGCGGCGTGAGCACTCACCCCGTGCTCGCGAGTCAACACACGATATGCAATAGATAGTATGCAAGTCTTAACAATGGAAGGTTCAGGTTATTTTGTTTTGCCAAAACTGCATTGAAATATTATACTAAAAATCCTATGACCTGGCAGATTTTAAATGACTTAGTATGATGCCTAGCTAAATTTAATATTGATCCAAATTCCATCCACCGTTGCATGGAATCTGCACCATATAACATTCTTCAGTGTTATAGCCACTTACCGTACCACTGGGACGACACCCAGGAAAACTCAAATTAGGGCGATCCTTTGCCCCACCAGTTCCCATTCCCATTTTCAAACATTTTGAAACAGAACTATATCTAGTTAAGTTCCCATGTCTGCCCTTGACCGTGGGCACGGCTATTCGAATAGTTTTGACTCTGCAGAGTTTGTACACTTTCACCACAAGAGACAATCAACCCATTGCCCCACACGATTCCTTAGAAGTGTGGTTGAGCAGACCATCACAGTGACTTTTCAAAGTATATAGTCCTTTTTCTCATCTCACTTTATGGGCTTCTCCCACTTGCGGTGGGTCCCATACGTTGCACGGGATGTTCCCCACGGCTACTAGCGTACGGGCTCCACTCCCCTCTGCGCTAGTACGACTGGGAAACTTCACCCTCCACTCGGTGTCCCTTTAGGCCTTCTCTTGCCCTTGCGTAGCCACTTCCCAACCACTACCGTGAGATGAGTCCGGGGATTTCGATAAATTTACTTAGCCAAGCTATACTTTACAGACTTGTGGCTGTACTGTTTTACATGGGTTGACAAGACAAGATTCGGTCCTTAGTGGTATCTGGGCGGTTCTACCACAAACCACACTCTCGTGCACACACTGCACCATACCCCAACCATCCGCCTGGATAATTAAGCAATTCGAGGTTTTGGGAATATAAAATAACTATATCCAACATACACCGCCATTACCACCATGATCGCCCAACTAATTTTCTCAGGATTAAAAGTGATGCTTGGGCGCTTTCGCACCCATGAGAATCTAAGCAATGCTAAGCATGGCATATAATTACAGACTTACTTTCGAAAGGTTACTAATATAAATTTTTGCTAGGGCGACAAGGTTCACACATTCAAATATTCCAAATGAAGGATAATATTATTCAATGTAAACAGAGGCATATAACTAGGAGATTAAACTAAACATGTATTTGCATATAAAGTAACAGCATGCAATTTGATAATTTAAACCAAAGTAATTTGCAGAAAATGTAGGTTCGAAATGATCAAAGTATTGACTCGCCTTGGTCACAGGGGGTGTTTTCTGGATTGTCTGAAGCTTCTAGTGCCATTGTCTCGCCTCCTCCTCTTGTGCTTCGTAAGCTATTTTTAACGCGCACAAAAATTTGGATAAAAAGGAAAAAGGCAATCAACAAACCAATAAACATTCACCAAAAGACCCAAATAATTTCAATACCAATTTTCTAGTTTCATTTGTTTTGGTGCTATTGTAATCCCATTTTGAGTAACTAAAGTTCAATCATACTCATTTTAACATTCTGCATTCCATAATTTTATTTGGATGTCATGATCTGGGTTAGTGATAATATCTAATAGCCTATCTTGCTAACGGTTGATTTCTATACCCTTTAATTGATGGGTCATTATTTCATGTGACATTCTCCCCTAGTCACACTATTACTAAATCCTCTCTTTTGACAAGAAGCTAGAATAACTACTCATGCTACACCCATATCCAAGTGCTACCTTCTAACACATGATATATATCCATACTCAAGAGTCCCTAAATACCCTAAGTTGCAATCTGTAAAGATTAATACTCAAGGTCTAAATACAAGCTCTTTGCTATTTCATGTGCCATTTAAATTACATTCAATTTATTTGCTAAAGGTTTAAACAAAGTTATTTATTGCACAAGCTCATATGTGTACACATGGACACTCACAGTCGGCTGGGGCATTGTTGCACAGTAAAATGGCAGAAGCAAAAACCCAAAAAAAAAAGATATTCCACCCCGGCGCGGCGTAGAGGAATCGAACGCGCGCGGCCTGAGTGTGCTCTAACGCCGACGCTGCTAGCCAGGAGAACTTCTCAACGTTGCTTACTTGTAGATAGGGCTATTACCTCTTAAGGTATGCAGTGGTAGAGGCTGGGGCGGAGGAGTTCGGGGCCGAGACAGGGCGGCGGGCTCGTCGGCGAAGAGGGGCCGGGGAGGATCAGACTATGGCCAAAACGGAATGCCCGCACCACGTGGAGTCTGCTGGGGTGGTCGACCGAGGTCGTGGGAGGCCGGGGAGGGGTCGGCGGCGAGCGGTGGCGGTGGTCTTGGGGAAGGCTCGTCGCCGGCGAGCTACAAGGCCGGGGAGGCTCGGCCGAGGGCGGGGTCAGCTTCGTTGGGAGCCTAGGAAGACGTGGGAGGAAGGAGTTGGACGGAGGTGGCCGGATGCGGCGGCGCGCCGGCCGCGGAGTTTGGGAGAAGGGCAGGCGCGCGATTTGGGAGTTGAAATTCCACCCTCTCTCGGGAGGAAGTAGGTAAGGGGAGTCCGCAAGCTCTCGGTGGCCCTTATAGCCGCACGAGGAGGGTTGCCCTCGAGCTTGCCCGCGGTTGCATTGGAGGGCGCCGAGATCGATGGTGGCGGGCGGGAAATCTTTGCGGGAGGATTTGGCATGATGGCAAGAGGCGGCGCGCTGAAGCGAGAGGTTGAGCCGCGAGCAAGAGGGGATGGCTCGGCGAACGGGAAGAAAAAGAGAATGGTGGCAGAGCGGGAAGAAAAAGAGAGCGGGCAGGGTCATGGCGCGGCAGGACCAATGGGCGGAGGCAACGTTGCCCGGCGTTCCCGAGGTGGGGCGGAGGAAAGGAGGCGCGGAGGGAAGGGACGACGTGGAGATAACTTGGCCGTGCAACAGAAAGAGAAGGAAGGAGGAAGAGAAACAGCGCTAAGGGTAGGGGGCGCTCGGGCAGGAGACGAGGGAGAGGAGGTGGGCTGTGCGCGCCGCGGGGAAGAGAGGGGGCTGGGCTGGGTCTATCCGACCTGGTCTGGCTCCCCCTTCTCATTTTTTTATTTTTGCTTTTGCATGTGACTATGTATATATATATATATATATATATATATATATATATATATATATATATATATATATATATATATATATATATATATATATATATATATATATATATATATTGGTAGTCTTTTGTTTCGCATACTTGTGTAAATGTCATTCTTTAAATTTGCTTGCCATTATTTTTAGGGTGAGATTTCATGTTTAGTTACATTTTCTCCTTTGGTATTTTATGGATTATCTTCTCAGATTCTTAATTAGATTTTTAAATCTCTACCATTCAAATATAGTTGCTTATTTTGATCCAATTTAGCTTTAGAAACCTTTTGCCAAGCTTTCAGAAAAAGAAAGAGAAAAAAATCATTGTAAATCCAAATGCAACTGGTATTATATTGCAAAATAACCAACAACTTTACATTTTTCCTTAATATCATTTTTCAGGATGTTACAAAGCACAAAGTCGGTTAATGGTAGACCGCCCAGATACCACTAAGGACTGAATCTTGTCACGACCTCCTGTGTAAAACAGTACAACCACAAGTCTGTAAAGTACAACTTGGCTAGTAAATTTATCGAAACTCCGGACTCATCTCACTAGTAGGGGTTTGAAGGGGCTACGCTATGGCAAGGGGGCCTGAAGGGACACCAGTGGGGGGTGAAGTTTCTCAGCTGTCCTACGTTGCGGGAAGGAGAAGCCCGAGCTGCGTAGTGGCTGTGGGAAACATCCCGCGCATAGATGGGACCCACCGCAAGTGGGCAGTTTCCCATAAGGTGAGATGACAAAAGGGTCTAGATACTTTGAAAAGTCACTGTGATGGTCTGCTCGACCACATGTCTAAGGTATCATGTGGGACAATGAGTTGATTATCTCTTGTGGTGAAAGTGTACAAACTCTGCAGAGTCTAAACTATTCGAATAGCCGTGCCCACAGTCAAGGGCGGACATGGGAACTTAACTGGATATAGTTCTGTTTTAAAATATTGAAAACTGGGTATGAAAAGACTTGAAGGGCGAAGGATTGCCCTAGTTTGGAACTGACCTGGGTGTCGTCCCAGTGGTAATGTAAGCGGCTATAACGCTGAAGAATTACTATATGGTACAGATGCCATGTAACGGTGGATGGAATCTGAATCGCTATTATTATTGCATATTCTTGAACTTTATGCTTTTGTTCAAAATGCTAGGTCTTAGGGATTTTTAGGTAATTGTATTCAAAAGCACTCTACGCAAAAATAAAATGAGCCTCAACCTTTCCTTTGATTAGCCATACATGTTAAATATAGCATTCTGTGTTTTGGCTCACGGAGCACGGGGTCGGAGTGCTCACGCTCGCTTTTGCGACAAATTCAGAAGCAGGAATCGGATCACTACGCTTCAATAATACTTTTGGATCACGATGGCGAAGAGGATGAAGATGTCAAGGACTAGGTCACGAACCTCCAGTTGGCTGCCTGTGGGCATGTCCTGAAGGTCCCACCTGTGTGCTTCGTTCTTCCGCTGCTGCAATTTATTGATTTCGGCCTAATCGGCCCATGAGTAAGTCTACTATATTTACGTTCCCGCATGATATGTACTTTGATATTCAGAATTGTAACTGTGTGCACTATCTACTGATCCAGGGGATAGTGCAGTTAAACACAGTAGATTCCGGATTGTAAAATCTGGGTCTGACAGGCATGGTATCAGAGCATATCGACTGCAGGTCGTGACCTAGATAGCCTGGCCGCTAGTTCGTAGTTAGAACTATTTCCTCAATATTTATTTTCACAAATATAAGTTATATTGCTCAATCTCAACTCTCTTAGATGCTTCTCCCTCATATATGTGCTGACCTGGCTAATTTGTTTCTGAAGCTCTCTTATCCCGACTTCAAAGTGGTAAAAATCCAGTACTCCTCTTGTAAACACTTTATGAAAACACGACTTAGGCCAAGAATTATGAAGCCTATCCGTGAGACTTAATTGTTTTATTCTGGGATGAAACAATGGAGTGAATTTGGGATAAATAAATTGATGGAGCTTAAATAAATAGATTGCCTAGATAGATGAATTAAGTGATTTTGCAGAAATAGGATGTACGTGAAGATTAGATACCTATAGTGGGAATTTGGATAAATGAATCGGTGGAGCTCAAATGAATAGATTGATCAGACAGATAAATAAGAGATTCCAGAAGAAATAGAGAGTGCGAAACTAATTAAAGGATTGCAACATAGATGAATTGAAAAATCCCTGGAAGATGTTTATAACAATGGAATAATAGGATATGATTGATAGCTGGATGGATTGACTGAAATATTTAGAAATTAGAGATGTGATAACAACTATTGGAGTATAAACCTAATTGGCAATATAAAACAATGAATCCGATTGGAGATAGTGAATATTTAGGTTGATCTCCAGAGGAGCAACTTATGGATTTGAATCAATAACACCAGACTGGGTTATTAGAAAGTCTTGGTATGAAGATCATCGGTGGAACTAAGATAAAGGATACTAGACTTCCCTTTGGATTGAGCTGATTAAGTTGGCGAATAATAGATCTGAAATTGGGATTATAGGGACACAGTGAAACATGATATTTGAATTATAAATCTATGGTGGAAGTTAGAATTTATGTGGGGGTTAGATACCCATAACAGAATCAATAGAATTGAAAAGACACAACAGGAAGAGTATGAACGGTGGATTGAATAAATGATGATACCCGCTGTTTGGAGTTTTAGACAACAATAATATTGTGACTAAATGCTGAAGGAAGATAGCTTAAGAGCAAATTGCAAAAATGGAAGTTGATTGATCGAGGCTGTTGGATTTTAGGCCTTATGTATGAAGATTGAAGTGAATCAAATCATTGATGGATACTGGAGAGATTAGTGCACCTATACAAAAAAAGGGGTATTGCAAGGTTGCGTGTTTTCAAAACAATTACAAGAAAGAGTACTACTAACCTCCCAATGCCTTCCTCTTCCTTCTATGGATTTCAAGAGAAAATTTAACTCACTTTTTCTTACCTTTGCTTCAGAATTTAAGATTAGGATTGTCGAAGACGGTCATGAAGCTAAGGCGGTTCCATTCTAAAATGGACTATGCCGATAAACCCTGCGCCCTTTTGTGTGTGCTCTCCCGAGTAGACGTTGTACTGCCGCAAGGTTTTCGTTGGGTCCTGTGCACTGCCTTTTTGCCCTCAGGCGTTCTATTTCGCAGTCACGGGAAGAGCTGGCTTTAAAAGTTTGCGTGGTTGTATATCACCCCAGCTTTCAGGATATATTCTCTTGAAAATTTGAATGGGTTTAGAATATCTTATCTCTACGATTAATACTCACCCCATGCTAATTCCCCCTCACCCTATTGCTGAAAACCTCGTCAGGTCTGCAGGCAAGAGATAGCAGATAACCAAGTCAACACACTAGAAGCTCTGAAGTGGAAAGAGGCAACATCTCTGAAAAGGATAACAACTAAGAAGCCTTAGCCTGCAAGAGGATCAAGACTCAAGTCTCTATTCCGCGGTAGACTCACTATTCCAGTCAGCGTCAAGGCATCCTCAATGGCCAAGAATAAGGCTAAAAGCAAGAAGCAGGAACCAATGGTTTTTACTCACTTTGGTCCCTACCGCTCGTCCAAGTATTCGCTCAGATCCACTTCACAAAGACAACTAAGAACAAGTCGCCGCATGATGGGCGACCGCACCACTACATTAGGCGGACCCCGAAAGAATACCATCTGCTTCTATTGCGGAGAAAAAGGACATGATATGCGTAGGTGCCCTGAGAAAAGGAATCTAGAAAGATTAGCCGGGAATGCTATCACCACCAATCAAGGCCCTCAGAGGAAGCCGGGTCATGGGTTCAACTGTTTCATATGCAGTGACCTAGGACATTATGTGAGAGACTGCCCTCAACGGAAATCGAACAAGCAAATGATGGATGCCGTCACCCTTAGCTCCAACTCCGCCAAAGGAAACCCTCTCGACTTCAAAGAGGAACAAGCTGCAACTACAAAAGTGCCGCCACCCGACCAGGAAACTTCCTTAAATAACATATGTGTAGAATGTGGTAAAGCAAGACTTGTCAGGCCTGAAGTTGGAAAGGAAGCCTAATATCAGACGTCGCTTATTTTAAGGGGGGTAGCAAGAATAGACAAGAAGGTCGGGGGACTACTATGGTGTATAAGTACTTTTGGAAGTATCGAACTGATGTATGACTATTTTGGAGGTGCAATGATGTTGTATTAGATTTAAGCAGATCAGACTGAGAAATTTGCAAGACCGTTGCAATGAGCAAACCTGTTGCTAACCAATTCGGCCCACTTGCTTCTTTCTGCTCTACCGGAATCTCGGGGTCGAGATTCATTTAAGGGGGGTAGATTTGTAACATCCTGAAAATTTAAATCTATAAATGCGAAGTTTTTGAATTTCTTTTGTAAATGTGGTCTATTTGAATTTGGAGTTTGTGGAATTTTTCTGAGAAAAGTTAATGGAAGTCCTAAAAGTTAAAGAAGAAATAAACATGTTTAAATAGTAGAAAGTTAAAATCTAAATTAAGAATCTGAAAAGATGATCCAGAAAAGGAAGGGGAGAGAAATGAGCTTAACATATAAAACCCTAATTCTGAAAATAATAATAACGAGGAAGTTAATTCACTGAGAAAGTCATCAGATATGGGTGTATATATAAATAAACCAGTATTTGTGTACTTAGTAAAATGTGACATCTATAAAAGTTTATGTTAAATAAAAGTACAGAAATTTAGTGGGGTAAGAAGGAGAGTAAATAAAATGGAATTTAAAAACATGTGTATATATATAAATTTAAAAGCTTAACAAAAAGAGAGAATATATATATAGCACAGCTGGGCCGGCCATCACCCCGGCCCAGCCGATCACCTCATCGGCGCAAGACGCTTGCGACCAGTACGCACGCCGCCGCCTCGCACACGCGGCTCGCGCCGATCGCGCCTCTCTCTCCTCTGCCGCGCGCGCGCGGTCTCCTTCCGCGTTGTCCGCCGCGCCGCGCAGCAGTGGTCGGTGGCGCGCGGTCGGCGCGGCGCGTGGCACCGGCGCGGCACGCGCGAGGCGTGGCCGAACCAGCGCAGCCCGGCGAGGCGGCACGGCCGGCGGCGATGGAGGCGGCCGCGGTGGAGAGGACTGACAGTGGAGGCGGCCGGCGGTGCCCCCCATATGGCCGACGACTAGGTTTTGGGGAGTTAGGGAAACCCTAACTCCCCCCCCCCTCATATATAGAACTTAATGAGCTGGACCTTTCTTCTCCATCCCGTTCATCAACCACCTCATCGACATGTTAAATTATCTTGGAAACATGCATGTGTATTTTTTCGATAGAGTGAGGATAGTTTGCCATCCCGCTATTAATAAAGGTATACTGGGAAAACACAACCTAAAAAACCTAAAATGTCATTTATTTGAGAATAAAATCAACTTTTCAAAACGTTATCTAAAAGAGAATGGAGTATCTATGTATAATTCACTCCGACGTCCGTACAAATTAGCAGAAATGGCTGGTTTGGACGCGTTATTTGCAAAAATAACATCCTATTTGCATCAATTACAAAAATGGTAGGCCGCAGATTCCTCGCGATGACACGTGGCACCTGCCGTCCAGTCACCAGATGGTAGGTTTCTCAGGATGACACGTGGCACACCGACACATGGCGGCTCACCGTGCGCATTAGCCTCACCACGTGTTGGCCCGAGGCACCTGCCACTCAGCCACCGGACGGTAGGTGCGCCATGTGTCACCCCGAGAAACTTGCCGCCCGGTCTGTCTGGTGACCGAGGAGCAGGTGCCACGTGTCGCCGCAAGATTTTTAAATTGTAGTGGTATAGGGCCGATCCAACTGGTGTTGGATTTGGTTTATGGTTGTTGGCTGAAATTATATTGTTAAAGTTGTTAGATTTTTTGAATCATTTAATTAAAGAAAATGAGAAAAAAATGAAAACATCATTATATCTCTACGGATAATGTAAATAAAGAAGAGGGGAAAAGCAGAAGCAAAACAGCCAAAAACAAAAAAAATCAAAATTAAAAGTTGATATATTTTAAGTGACTTTTGACTTAAAAAACTATAAAAATTTTAAAAAATAGAAGTCAAAACCATTTAAAATAGGACCATAATCCAATGTTTTGAGCCGCACGCTCAGTTGACCGCTTGAGCATCATCAGTCCACCACGACCTTTACTAGCTTTCGATCTGCGGTGTCGGCAAGGATTGGGCAACCTGCCTGCCTGCGCCTGGTCCCTAACCTGAAATGGCACAGTTGTGCAAAGCAGCGGCGCCACGTGGGGGTCTCTGCCACGGCAGCTGTGGCGCTGTGACGCGGTGGGCGTGGCAGGCTCACTTAGGGCATGTACAACGCCGTCTTTTTCCCCGTCTCGGTGCAGTCATTCTTGCAAAAACACCCTCCGGTCGGCGGAGAGACGGGCGTCGCGTCGCCTCGCGAGACGACGGCGTTGTCCCGTGCTCCGAGGCGGAAGCGACGGCGCAGCAGCGGTGTACGGCCTCGTCTCCAAGGAGTCGTCCCCGCGCTCGGATCCCGCGCGGACCCTTGCGTCACCGATGGCGCGCGGGAGATTTCGCGCCCTCCGACTCCGCGCCAAATCGTCCTCCTACTCCAAATCTCCCCGCGTCCTCGCTCGCTCGTCATCTCGCTCGGTCCCCATCGAAGGTACCCATCATGTCCCCGCCGGCCGGACTGAGGAAGAGGAAGGGTTCGACGTCGTCCGCGTTCGCCGCCACGGCTGCTGCGGCCCCATCCCCTACCCTCGGCCGTGGAAGGTGCAAAATTTTGAGATCAGTATATTTGAATCTAAAGTATGTTGGTGGGCGAGGGAGCGGAGGGAGGAGGCTGAGAGCTTGGCGGAGCTCGGGAGGCCCGTGACGAGGGTCGGGCTCCGGAAGCCGCGCCTTGCCATGGTGAGGAGTTGAGCTGGGCGTTGTGGGGGTAGGATTTTGGTTCCGTTTTTCCGCGATGTGGTCTTTGATTTGTTCGATGTTTGCGGTTGGACTTTGTGTAGGTGTTCGGGGATCTGTCTCCCGACGCAATGCAGCTTCAGATGGTTAGCGTCGCCTCGGTGCTGGAGGCGATGGGCTACGAAATGAAGGTGCGTGGCTGAACTGGTTTGCCCTGAATCAGAGTGATGTAGTGACCTACTGATTGAACGGAATGTGTGTAATTGTGTCTTTTGTTTCGTTAATTTTTGCTTCTACAAGTTGGATACGGAGATGCCTTGATAGTTTAGCTGTTGTGATTACACTCTATATCACAGAGCAAGTTCAGATGCCATGTGTGATGTATCCCTAATGCAAGAGCTGCATTGCTAATCTGTTAGTTCTGACTTGCAAATCAAAAGCTAGAACAAATAAAGGTTAAGCTAAGTTCTGACTTACATTGACTATTCGGTGGTTAAATGAATGTACAAGCGTTTGGGTGTTTGCAGTTCCCAGTGTGGAAGTGTTCAGGTAAACAAAGATACGATGCTTAATATAACTAGAGGGATTATCGATTTATCATAGTTTGTTAGAGTCACGTTAGTGCTGCTCATGTGTATGGAAAAAAATCTAGGGGGCCATCGCCTTATAGTCTTACTGAAATGCCTTCCTCTACTATATTATTTCCTGCCATTAGTTTCATTTGTTGATAAACTTGCCTCGTTAGCGTTTGTTTGGCCTAACAGGAGGGTCTACTTCCTTGTGCCCAGATTTCTACTGTTAGCTATATGTTCAATGGAAGAACTCGTGTTGCTGCTTCAGTATTTTAGCTCTGGGAAGCCTATTTATATTTGGATTGAACTATTATTTCTTGCCTCTTTGGCAACTATGAGCTTATGCAAAATTGTGTATGGAGTACATCTTTTCGTTTTTTTGAGAAATTCTGTAAAGAAAATGTTATCTGCAGAGGTGGTAAATTGGCAAAATTTTGAGATTAGTATATTTGAATCTAAAGTATGTTTGAGTATATTGCCAGCACACTATATGATGATAGTGATTTGGGTGGAGGTTAAACTAGCAATAGCAAAACAGAGCAATGCACAGCAGTGTATTTTTCAACTTTTTAGGACGGTTTTATTCATCATATACCCTCCTCATAGATGGAAATTCAGGATTTACCCTCCTGACCCACGTGTCAGTGACTTATGATGACCCCACATGTCATTGAGGCGGGAGGGTAAATTCTGAAATCCTCAATTTAAGGGAGGGTATATGATGAAGATCCCCTTTTAGGACAATGCACAACAGTTTGAACATGAGAACATAGTACAATATTATGGAATTGACAAAGTAAGTTGCTCATCTTGCGATCATGCATCATTTTGTTGAAATACTATGTGCTATTGTGCTGCATATAAATTCATAGATTTTCTTGTACTTATTTCTTTTGATGCTGATGATCCTGAACTAGTGACCCAAGGATCTCTTGCATCTTTGTATCAGAAGTACCACCTGCGAGAAACTCATGTTTCAGCATATACAAGACAAATTCTTAATGGGTTGACTTACCTCCATGAGAGAAACATTGTTCATAGGTGATAAGATTAGTTCAATTCATATATGAATAATGTCATTTTTTTTTCAGTCTGCATCGGTATAACATAAATGAGATTGCTAAATTTTGATGTCTTGCCTTCTAAAATAGCATGGGGATAGGGGTGACAGTTATGTACTAAGCAATGCCTGCTCACTGGGTTTTTCACAGTGACTTGGGAAAGTCTTAGGGAATCATATATGTGCTCATGTACTTTATGTACACATGTTCTGAATACACTTCAAAATCTCTTAGGGAGTGGTTAGAGTTTCCTTGGATTTGAATGAGAACTGAGTGCGACGATAGTGCTCCCACCAAAGTGCGTGCATGCGACAATCCTAATCCATGCTTCGCAGAGGTGCTTCAGAGGAATTCCGCTATCAAAGCTCGGCCAACACACAGGCAACTCAAGAAGGATCTAATCGAGCACATATGGCAGCGCTACGGAAACAAAGAAAATTAGACAAAAATATTGCAATTATATATAATATATCATTTATATTGATGCTTTTAAAAAAATATTGTAATCATGTTCATCTTATTTAAGCTTGATCCGTTTTCTATCAAATAGCAACACAATGGTATACAAAATAGTGTTCATGATTGATCTTGGCTACATGCAAAGCATTAAACAACTTGCAGACAGTGAAACAGACTCTCCGTTGTAGGACTTGTCTTTTTAGCTGTCTGTACGTCAGATTTTAAGCTCTTGCAGATGACCCCTGTCTGTGGGTTGTACATGCCCTTATCACGCGGCCTTGCCAGCCAAATGACGCGTCACGAATTTCCTCAAAACGGCGCCCACCCGTCGCCCTACGGACGGCGTGGGGCGGTGGTTTCGGTGTTCCTCGGATGCTAACGAAACTAAACAACTTTTAAAAAAAAATTAGACTATAAATAAAAAGATTATTATAGCATGTAAATAGATCTAATAAATAAAAAATTATTATAGCATGTAAATAGATCTAAGTATTAATAAGACTTCCTAGTGTTCTCTCTCATTAGTATTTCTTATGTTTGATCTACTGTGTTTCTTGGTGATTGATCTTGTAGATTGTATTGCTGTTCATGGATTCTTCGATTATTTCAAAACATATTATCAGCACGACTCGCTCTACAAAATATGTGATATGCAAATCAGAAATCAATCTACTATGTACTGCATCTATCGTTTCAATTTAGATTGATTCCAAAATTGTTAGCGATCCCAACTTTTCCTAGGCATATATTGATCTACAATCTGCACATTAGATCTTAAAAATCTAGTAGATTGATCATCTAGTCAGTAGATTGGATCGCATCTCAGATTAGAATCCAGATCGAAATCAAGAGAAAAAATTGCTTTCTCATCAGCCGCCGCACGGCACCGACGGCAACCATCTGAACTTGGCGCCGCCGCACAAGGCTGACTCTCAGCTCCCGTCGCCTGAAGCTGCGGTCGATGAAGTGGCGGAGAGGGGGGCTGGCACCCCCCAACCTGTCAGTGCACTCCGTGACTCCGATGATCTCTCAGTCTTGCGCTCACAGGAAAAACGGCAAATGAAAATACTGAATGCAATGGTTTTATGCTACCGAAAACCTCACAGCAAACTCCACTTCCTATCTCTACGCCCTGATCACGTTATAATCGGATCAAGCCTCTAAAAATGCTAACTAATCTGACCAACTACCCGCTAATACGCTTATGCAAGAACGATTCTCACGGGTATGGAAACAGACTCAACGCACACTGTAAACATTGAAGTTTCTGACGGAAATCCGACAAAAATGAACTCTGACGGGAATCCGGCCAACTCAATAACCCGGCTGTGCAGAGCTACCGAATGGACCCAGGATACTGAGCGGCATTCAAGAATTATTCTGACACAACCTTCTACTAATCTTCTACCAATTTAGGCCAAAACGGTGAGTACCTATTTTGGACAGGAAGCAGCAATACTTTGCCAACAAAATATTATGAAACTTAACATTTAGATTTCGATCTTGAAGACACCATGAAAATTCCAAACTGTCATATCTACAAAATAGAGGTAAATTGTTTAACTAAAGTTTAGTAAAATCCCCAAAAACGAGAAGAAAATTTATATTCTCTCCGACAGATCACAGAATTCATTATCCTCTGGGGCAAGTAATAGCGCCGAAAAGAGCAATTTAAGCTAACAGTAACTACAAAACTAGCTTATATGAACACTCTTTTAAAATAGCTAGGTTGTAGATGCATTACCATCACTTGCTGATCTAACAAGTGAACTAGTTAAGACTGGAAAAGATTCATCTTATCCTATGGTGGACAGGTTGTTAAGATTAGTCTTAACTCTTCCGGTTTCTACTGCAACCACCGAGAGATGTTTTTCAGCTATGAAACTTGCGAAAACGCGACTTCGAAGTACAATGGGAGATGCATTTCTACGAGATTGTTTGGTAATTTATATTGAAAAGAAATTGGCCACAAAGATTAGTAATGATGATATTATTAAGCCCTATGATATTGCTGGTAGTCATAGAGCTAAGTTTAAGTTAATAGAGATGTAATTTTCTTTGCATTGTAATTTGCGAAATATATTACTCTGATATGTGACTATTGGATCGATAAATCCAGTATAGTTCATTGGTTCTACTCTACTTATTGTCCATATTACCCCTCTTTATCTAATTTCTGGCTCCGTCCCTGGGTCGATGCCACCCATGCCTGAAATCACCGGCCACCATGCTTCGCGCCGAAAATCGCCGCTCGGCCCGCTGGCGCATGAAGACGCCAGCCACCCGAAGTTCCAACTACTTCCTACTGTCGCTGCGCCGACCACCGACTGCCCGAAGACGGCCCCACCGCCGATCGGCTGTCACACTCGACGCCGAACCCGACTGTACCTGAAGGTCGCCGGCCGCTAGATTTTTCCTGTGCGCCCAAAGCCGACAACGGTAGCCGCTCTCGCACCTCGCCTAAAGCCGACGGCGGCCGCATCCACTCCTCGCCCAGAGCCGATGGCAGCCGCCCCGCACCTCGCCCGAAGCCAATGGGTGCCGCACTCAGAGCCACGACCGCCGCAGTGCTCGAAGCCATGACCGCCGCCGCGCTCGGACCCTCGACCGCCGCCGTGCTCGAAGCCTGTGCTCATGCCGCCGCTTGAAGCACACGCGCCCGCCGCCCTTGCTCTTGACGTCCTGCACCGCCTCTCGGATGTCGCGTTCACTGCCGCCAATCGGAGATCGAGCTCGAGCGCCAGCCACTGCTTGGGTGCTACCCGCCGCCGATTGGTGAGGTGGCCAAGGGAAACACTAGTCACTGGATTGTATTTGGGCTGGCTGCATTGTTGGGCAAATCGGTGGGTAGGCTGGGAGCATATGGGCCACACGGGCCAAACTCAGAACAAAAGAGTGAAAAAAAGGGAATCCGGCGGTATTTTTGCTATCTAGTCCATGGATTTTTCGGTATATTAAGACAATGGCTGAGAATGTAAAAATAATTATGATGTTGGCCCTGAAGTTTGTCAAATTTTCAAATAAGTCTAGAAGACCAAATATTGGTTCTAAGGAGATTAATTTTTAGGTGATATGTGCTTGTTTATAGTCTCTTTAGCACTTGGCATTATTGTTATATGTTTTCTGGATTTATTTTTTAGTATATTATTTCTGCTTATTTAGTAATTATGAAAATTGCACATTAATTAGCAGAAATTCATTAAAATTGCCAGAAAATTTAGAAAATCCTAGAAACATGGTTTTTAGGTATATGAGCTTCCATAAATTTTGTGAAACCTTAGACTTAGTACACCTGTGAAGCATCATATTTCTTTTATGGTTTATTTCCTGGCATTGTGTGTTTGGGGATTTATTTAATGGGTTAGTAATTCTAAATGCCTTAATAATTATAAGAGAATCCAAAGGTTGCTAGGAAAGATCTGGGAAATGATAAATTGGCTACTGAATAAACAAATGTAAATCTTTTCTATTTGCACTCATTTCATGCACTTGAAATTACTTATCAGAATTAAGTATGTAGGAAATTGCATGAATATTGTAAGACTTTGGGCATCACTAAGTGGATATCTGCGCGCCCCGAATGGTTGCAGTTGTATCACCTAGGCTTATTTCAATATCATATAGCCATGCTAATGTCATGCCTAACGTTGATGTAGCTGTACCCTTTTACCGCTTAAAGGTAAAAGCTTTGTAGTTTATGAGGCATTGCCTCTACTCTACCCTGAAGAATGACTATATGATTTAGATCCGTTGGGCATAAGGGCCTTCTCTAAAAGAATGGCCAAACCTATAAAAGGTTACTGGTATTCCTGTAAACACTTTGCCAAGATCTACTTCTGTTTAAAGACTAGAAGTCCGCACGCGAGTATTACTCCGCCTTGCACCATTTTGTCTCTGGACTGAATTTAGGTAACCCGTATGTTACCAATAAGCAGGTGGATTCATAAGTAAGAATATGCCACGGTGAACAATATGGAGACCAGTAGCATTCTCCTAGTTATCCCTTAGCTTCATTCAGATATCATTTTTCCTACATAAGTAGCATTAATAGTATAGATACAACTCCTGTTGATCTTGATCTTGCTCATGAAGAGCACCTCTTATCTTTTTGCCTTAGGTTGAAATTGGGCATGAGATAATTATTTTCTCAGATGCCATAAATGTGTTTGTCTAAGTTGTTCTATTAAAACCTTACCCCTGCTGAACAGTTGCTTAATAGAACATATTGCCAGCAACATATCTTACCTGCAGTAAAATAATTAATCATGCATGAAATAAAATTTATAAATATTACCCCTAACATTTGAAAGGAATGATATGCCTCAGTTCACTAGTCCTTTGTGCATTAATGCCCACATGGCAATAGGTATAACTTACACCCAAAGACCTAAAGTCTATATATAATTCCATCTTCCACACTATAATGTATATGTTGGTTTCACGCCAATAAAATTTTACTCCTGAAGTAACCTAATAGCAATTTATTGCTAATACTATGAGTTCATTCAAAGCAAATGCTAGAAGTAGGACTGTGCATTCGGTTAGTTCGGTAAAATCGGTTCGATAAATACGATATATATGGTAAATACGGTATTGTTAGTTCGGTAGTATACGTTATTTTTGAAAATACGATTTGGTATCGGTAAATCCCAATTTATTTTGGTGCGGTATCGGTAAATACCATATTTACCAAAGTTAACGCAAATTACAAATAATATAGTGACTAGCGAGACGAGTAGACGACAGTATATATACTACGAGCCGTCACCACGGAGACAGACAAACTTGGTTGTGTTCAGTTACTTCTAATCTCCTATATAGGTTTGGTAATTGGCATAAAGACCAGTTGATGAAACAATTAGCTCACTAAGTCCACTGCGTCCCACCGCTGTAACATGTACATGACATCGAATAGTTTGTTCTCGTGGAGGGAGTTATCAGTCCGAGCCGAAAAGGCTTTAGAGAGCATGAAAGAGATTACTGTGTGCCGAATGCCATCTTGCATTCATTCATGCATTGGCGTAAAGAGAGCTAGTTGGTCCATCCACGCATGTACACGGTACACCTCCCTGTATGTGATGAATATTGCACCTCTTTTGACTTTTGCATTCTATTAATGATACTGAAGTGCACTACGTTTTGATTCAAACTCTCCAGAAAAATAAAACACCCATTTTGAGTGAACAGAAACAAACACTAAAAAGCGGAGCGATATTTACTAGCAGTTGCAGCAGAAAAGGCGGAGAGAAACGAGATGAAAGAAGATGTTAGTCGTCGTCCATCGTAGCAATGCAGCCAGTGCCAGGGGCGGAGCTACGTAGGAGATTGTGGGTGCGGTCGCACCCACGTGAAAATCGGAAAATCAGTGCTAATCTCTAAACTTTCACCTCTTTTGCACCTTTTCTGCTACTGTATGTATACATATATATGGCATGAAGAAAGTGCCGCACCCCCCTCAATTTTTCTCTAGCTCCGCCCCTGGCCAGTGCTGTGGCGACTGGCGAGGGGAACGAAGTTTGGGTTTCTTCGGTTTATTCGGTTTTTAGTCGGTTTTTCCCCAAAAAACCGCACACGAAAAAACCTAAAATGTAAAAACCGAACCGAATACCAAAAACCGGTCAAACCAAGTTGACCGGTTCGGTTCGGTGTTTTCGATCTGGTTTTTTGGTTCGGTTTTTTATGCACAGCCCTAGCTAGAAGCAGGTAGTCTCACTCTGAATTTTATGGTTGGCGTGAAAAGGGGGAGAAACTTGGGGCATATGTGGAACCTTCGAGGCACAAGAGTAATGACAAGCATAGTGGCATATCCTAGGTCAAGTCCAGAAGCAAATAAGCTTGAAGCTATAAATAATCTAGTTTATTTGAGAGGTAATGCAAATTGCTATCCACACTATTAGAAAATGAAAATCATTGCAACCCTTGAAAGGTAATTGATTAGTCCCCAGTAATATGTTAGTCGTCGGCATACGACCACATACATGGGAATTGCACGGTAGCATGAAGCTGCCACACATATACCACTGGAAGCTATAGACATTTTCATGAAGAAAATATAACTCTAAAAATACTATATGACCTATTGGATTTTAATGATCCCGAATGATCTAAATCTATCATACTTATGTGGCATCATAAATTATAACAAACATATAAATTACCTCCCAATTAATCATATGTATTTCTGGCGAATAATTGTTCCATCTGGGTGGTTAAACAAGAATTATATTCCAGCAGAATATATTATATTCCATGCAGATTAATCTATAGTCGTGTTTTATATGACAGTCTTATATTTATGCTCTTGTGAGCATCCTGAAGAAGTATATCATGCTATCAAAACATAATACTCTTAACCAGGTCAAAACATGTTGCATTAACACAAAACTTGAAGTTTTGAGTGATCCAAATTTTAAATCAGAAGTATGAGTAATTGGATCATAATATTGGGTAATATATAAGAAGATAGAATATTTCTGCTATCGCAGATTAATAACCCACCAGATGTTGGGATAATCTACCACTAGTAGAGATGTGTAGTTTTCATACTAACTCATGCCACTGCATTAGTACATGTCTAGCTCACTACATTAAGAAAAAGAACCCCCCAAATCAAGGATTAGTGCATATTAGAAGAACCAATTATTTCCCATACAATATCACCACTATAGCATACTGCATACACCATTTGGGCCACCACCAGAAGTTGGGATCAGATTGGATCTGAAATTCCATCTATCATGTGTCCATACTAAGGAGATTTTGATGTACGCTATTTAAGCAAGATCAAATCTTAGCATCAGGGGGAGAAAATAGCCCAAAATATTTTAACGCCATGATATTTTCCTGAAGAAAGATCTTTGGTATAAGGTCTACACACTAATCAAGCTAAATTTAAGTTTAGTTGATACTCCCGTATGCCAGAAGCGGGGAAACTACCAGATTAATTTTTCCATTGCGTGGAGTTGTATAGTATTTAGAAGTAAATGCATTGCTAAGTTGGAATACCCTAGGTTGAATAGTATATATATCTTTGCAAAGTAGACTTATTGGTCATTAATCTAGAGACTACGGGGACGCATGTGGATCTAAGGTTTAGTGACACTAGTCAAAATTATCATTAAACACTCCTCACATACTCCAGAGGAGAATTCACCTTGAAGGTAAAATACCTTATGAAGGGGCTCATTATGAATATGAAAACCCCAGTAATTAAGTGCGCACATATTTCAATACCGGGAAGCATGGAACGACCAATAATCTTTCGTTTGGGAAATGACAAAGATTTCGTTAACACGAGAAGACACTCAATTAAGAAGATATTTGGAGAAAAGTTGTCGATAACCAGTTTGCCTCTAAAATTGCTAAAGTTTCTCATATGAGAACACAAATTCGAAACCAAAGTCAATGGCCGAACACCTGAAGTGTTCATATCAGGTAAAGAAAATGAAATGAAGCAATTAAGGCCAAACCATAATCACAGATAAAAGTCTTGGAACTCATTAGTTCAAACTTGATGAGTCATTATGAGATAATGAGATGGTGAAAACGATGGTTCAAGGATCCCTGAAGAGATTGATATTCTCCCGTTATGAATGAAATAATGTGTCATTATATAATAAATCTAGCAGATGACATGAATAAGATATGCGGTTATTGGATATGAAAATCCTTGATGAGATCCTTGAAGTGACTTAACGCTTGATCCTTGAAGGACTCGGTGTTTCAACAAGAAAGTAAATTGCAACATCTATATATGTATATAAAACTCATATTAGATAAACTCTTACTCGATGAAAGAGTGTTTCCCAAAAGAAAAAATGTCTCCTAGAAGAAGGAACATCTCCTTGAAGAGAAATTAAATCACCAGTTAATTGAAAATACACCAATTATTATGCAATCCCTATAAGTGGATAAGGACCCATCCAAGACCCGAGGGGATGGAATGAGGAAACTAAAAACCAGAAGTACACCACATAAGCACATATGAAGTGCATCTCCTTCCAGAAGCTTATGGAGTGGCAATATCTTTTATTACCATGAAGGTATCATATACATTGGTGTTAATGCCAAATTTATTAACCTCCTAAGTGCCAAAATTAAGACTGGTTATATTGATTCTATGGTAGTATGACCATGCTTTTAGTTCTACAGAACAGGCTTTTGGTTGTATAGTACCACTTAGAGATAGTTGCTAAATATTAAGATCCTAAAAGATCTTAATGTCACATCCTAAAGAAATATGGCATTAGGATTGATTACCCTTATATTCTGATTGAGATAAATTTTGCTTGTGTTGCACATATAGATATGAGGTATTTTTTTGGAAAGTTAAGTATATTGCTCCCAAATTGTTTTATCATCTCTTTATTTAGAAAAATAACAAGACAAATGTCTAGAAGACTATACATTGTGGTAATCTAGTAGATATACGCACAATATATATTGGCCTGTATTTATTTCTTATTAAAGACATTGTAATAATGAGACTTCACCAAAGTGGTCTTTATGGGAGCATATACTGAACCTTTATAATATGCATGAGACTCAGAAGATCTCGAGTTTAGTTTAATCTAGAAGGTATTAACATGATGATCACTATCTTGAAGGTTTTTACCACTTATCGGTATAAGTCCAATCGATGGACATGGTAAAGGTCCTGAAGATCGTAATAAATCCTAAAGATAAGCGTTGTACTCTTTTTTTTCTTTAGTAAGTTTTTCCCATTGGGTTTCTTGAAGGTTTTCAATAAGACAACAAATGCAATACAATTTAACGTGTACTATGTACTCTTTTCTTCATTCTTTTTTCCACTGGGTTTTTGGAGGGAGTTTTTAACAAGGCATATGCATATCATGGTATGAAGCCTCACCAGAATGTACCTAGCTCAGGCGAATGATTAGCCACATCAAGAAGTCACGCAGCATAAACACCCTTGATAACCCCACTATTATCTCTAAAGATAATGCAGTTTATGTGGCACAGATGCAAATGAGCTATGTTAAAGTAATATCATGAAGTATATTGCTCCTAAATTCTTTTATCCTCACGAGATCCAGAAGGACAGAGAGGTAAAGATATTGTAAGCTATGTCTTGTAATAATCTAGCAGATATATTCACAAAATCCCTTCTAGCCTCTATCTTCCAAAAGTGCATACAAGGCATTGGGATGAGACGACTGTCGAAACCCGGAGTAACGATTCCTGGATCCTCTGTGTAAATCGCACTAGTCCAGGATCAGCTAGTGCACACAGTACAACAAAGATAAATACCAAGCACAAATGACCAAATATATTAAATAAAAGGGGTACGGCCTTATGGCCAAGTCTTACATCAACGCCCATTGGCAAAATAAAGAAAGGAAATAACTACGGAAGCAAACTGATAAATAGCGAAGCCCAAGCCTGCCTACAGGCAAACGACAGTAAGACGCGCCTATTCATCCAGATCTTCACCTTCGTCGACTTCATCCTTCTCTGTAGGGAGGGTGCAAGGTGAGTACAAACTTGTACTCCGCAAATCACATGGAGAATGCAACATAATGATAAAGGCTTCAATGGAAGGCTTATAGGATTAGTTTGCAAAAACAACATTTAATGAAATACAATAAATAGATTTGAAATTGCCGAATTTAATACAGTAAGTAAAAACAATACTGGTGATAGAAAATAATACCGTCAGTGCAGGCTTCGACCAAACACCAACCGATCCACAGGCATCCCACCCGGACCATCTTTTCCAAAAGATCACGTATGGATTCCATCCATCCACACATTTTCAAACACTCGTGGATTCCATCCATCCACAAGCTTCCAATCTCTCTCATGGGTTCTATCCACCCACAAGGTTTTCATTCTCTCATGGATTCCATCCATCCATAAGGTTTTCGAAAATTATTTTTGAAAAACAAAATCTAATCCATGAAAAACTTTTACTCAGCATGCCCATGACCGTGGGCACGGCTATCCAGAATAGATTATACACTCTGCAGAGGTTGTATAGCTTTACCCACAAGACACGATCATCCTTTTGTGCCACGTGAGTTACACACTTCCTTAGGTGTGCGGCAAGGAGTCGTGACAAGGCCTTTACAATGCAAAGCTTTCAACCTGGTCGAGCCAACTCTAAGGTTTCACCCATGAAGGAATCCACTGCATCGGGACCCTCTTGAGCCTAGGCGAGACTTCTCATGGCTTAACCACGCTCGCCCAAGTGAGACTTCACATGGCACCAACCACGCTCACTTTCAACCTACGACTTGACTCATGTTGGGACTTTGCAAATTATTCAGCCAGGGCTGTCCCATACCAGCCATGTGGTAGTACGATTAGGGCTTTGCAACAGTAGCTCACAGACCGGTCCTTAATCTGACTTAAGCCCAACCACATACCCCTGTGCACAACAATCAACCACTGCTTCTCCAACTAACAGGGCATGCCTTCACCCACCAATCTAACCAATTGCCTAAGTCTAAACCAGGTTTATATTTTGTTTTCAAAATATTTCATAAACTTCCTTGACTCACCAAAGTCAATAGAACAGTTGAAAAGCTTATCATTTCATGTGAAAAGTTCATCATTTTATGCAAAAAGGTATCCCAAAACAATATTATAATTAAGCAGGTTTAAGCATTTGATATAATATCCTCTAGCCAATACTAATGTACCAACTAGAGTTTGATCTAGGGTGATAAGGTATAGAGGAATTCAATATCAATGGAGGAATTAACAAGTAGGTAATAACTAAATTTAAAATTGAAATGAAATATGTTGAATAAAAATATGCATGCAATATAATTTAAATCAACATAATTTTATTTTGAAAACTGGGATCAACATGATCAAGGAGTGTGACTTGCCTTACTCTTCAACTTGGTTTGAATCTTCGTCGAAGAATTTTCCCGAATCGTCGAAGTCTACACACGAAATTAACCCACCAAATTCAAATAAATTCAAATTGACTTCAAATTGACTTGAAATATTTGAATTGAGGCTAGAAATGGATATATGGGAATTTTTGATGAATTTAGAAATTTGAATGGGCTCAATCGGAGTTAGGACGAAGAAGAACGGGCTCCGGGAAATTTAAAATCAGGGAAAAAGAAAAAAGTGGAATTTCTGGAATTATTTTTCTAAACAAAATTGATTTATGACCTCAGCATTGAGTCAGCCCTGGAAATCTCCTTTTTCGGCCGAATTATTTTTGTATTGGAAATTAGGGGGGCTGACAGGTGGGCCTGGTCCATGTGGACCAAGTCCATGGACCGGGGGCGGATCTGAGGTGGCACGGGGGTTGACCCGTGCTTGCGTGGCGCTAACGGGGAGGGACATCGCTGAGGTGGCTGCCACCGGGCGCCACATGCGGGGTCGCTGAGGTGACAACCGCTGCTGGGAGAAAGAGAGGGAGGTGGGCGCGGATCCGGTGCGGGGTGGAGGAGGTGGGCTCGGAGATGGCGGAGAAGAGGGGCGCGTGGGGCACGGCGTGCGCCAGAGAGAGCAGAGCCGGGTTGGGCGGCGGCGGTTGCGGCCGGGGCGGCGTGAGGAGGGAGAAGACCGGCAAGAAAGACGCGCCTGACAGGCAGGCCCCGCGCGCAGAGAGAGAGGGAGGGGGAGGGCACGGATGGTGGCGATTGCGCCACGCAGCCGGGCGGGGATCGGGTGGCCCGGGAAGGAGGAGAGGTGGATGGGCCAGGGCGCGGGGTGTGGGCGATCCGGGCCGCACACGTGTCGCGTGGGGAGGAGGGGAAGGCAGATCCGGTGGGCGGCGTGGGCAGATCCCAGCTGTCCACGTGGCGGCCGGAGGGAGAGGGGGAGGGAAATTATTTTTGATTTTATTTTTTAATTCCGGAAAAGCCTGGGAAATTAATTAAGCCTCAAAAAAATATGAAAATACCTCCAAACATTCCAAAAAATTTTAGAGAACCTCCTGGACACTTTTTGGAGTTAATAAAATTATTTCCAACTAATGTTGGCTCTATAATTTTATATTGAAAATACTTTTTAATTTCAAAATTACATTTTTAAACTCCAGAAAGTCCAGAAAACCAAATAAAATCCAAATAATTAATTTGAATTAGGATTTTTATAGAAAACCAAAATATCCTTTTATTTAATAATATTTTTAGGTTTTCATTTAAAATATTTTTAAATCCCGCTTTTTTTTCAAAAACAGAAATTCAGGGCAAAACCAAAATTTAAAATTAGGCACAAAAATACTTATTTTAATTTTAATTTTTATTCTAATTAATTTTTATTTATTTATTTATTTTTATTTTCATAAAAACCTGGACTGTTACAACGACCTAGAGAGTTACAAGGTTCAAGGGGAGCAAATCCCTAAACCATAGCCCTTATGTAAGACCAGAAGACTTACATGATCCTGAAGATCCAAAATATTGTATTCTTTTTTCTTTGTGGGTTTTTCTTGAAGTTTTCTCACGTAAAGGTTTTTAATGAGGCAATAAGTGTGACACAAGAAACAGATGCAATGTACTCTATTTTCATTCCTTTTTTCCACTGAGTTTTTGGGAGGAGTTTTTAATGAGGCATGTATATGCCGTGGTATTCATCAAAGGGGAGTATTGCAAAATCTGGAAGGTTACGAGCAAATACCAGATCTACCCCTAAGAGGGTTTAGACTATAAATAGAGAGATCATTGTAACATATAAACAGATCTGAGAATTACTAAAGATTTTCTAGTGTTCTCTTATTAATATCTCTCGTGTTTAATCTATTGTGTTTCTTAATGATTGATCTCATGGATTACATGGCTATTTATCAATCCTTCGATTATCTCTACTACTTAAAAATTGGAGTTGGTGGCATTCCGTCCGTTCTCCATAGGGCTATCTCCCACACCTGCCGACAAGTGGGCCGCTCCGCCTCATCCCTTGCATCCGCCTCCGCTCCTCCCTCTGATTCCGCAGACCTCGCTCCGCCCTGCCCTCGATTCCTCTGCAGACCTCGCTCCACCCCGCGCTGCCGCCGCCGCCTCCCGCTCCTCCGCTCCGCCGACGCCTCCTCCCCACCCCGCGCTGCCGCCGCCGCCTCCCGCTTCTCCGCTCCGCCGATGCCTCCCCCTCCCCACCCCGCACTGCCCTACCTAGGGCTGTGCAAAAAAACACCGAACCGAAAAATCGAGCCAAAAAAACCGAACCGAACCGGTCAACTCGGTTTGACCGGTTTTCGGTATTCGGTTCGGTTATTATATTTTAGGATTTTTTGGTGTTCAGTTTTTTCGGGAAAAACCGAACAAACCGAACAAAGCGATCCAGCAGTGCAGCAGTGGGACACTGGGACGCAGTGGACTCAGTGAGCTAATTTCCTATATAGCTGGGCCCAATGGATGGAATTGCCGGACTAAGCAGTGGGAAATCAATCCAACGTCCTTTGCAATCTTTATCTTCCTTTTGGCGTACTACTCATACCACTTTGGTTTTTCTTTCTGAAAAAAAATGATTAGGAGATTAGGAGTAACTGAACATAGCCAAGTTTGTCTGCCTCCGTGGTGACGGCTCGTAGTACATATAATGTCGTCTACTCGTCTCGCTAGTCACTATATTGTTTGCAATTTGCGTTAACTTTGGTAAATATGGTATTAACCGATACCACACCGAAATAAATTGGGATTTACCGATACCGAACCGTATTTTCAAAAATACCGTATACTACCGAACTAACAATACCGTATTTACCGTATATACCGTATTTACCGAACCGATTTTATCGAACTAACCGAACGCACAGTCCTAGCCCTACCCCAGCCGCTGTCGATGCTCCTCCCTCTTCCCCTTGCATCCGCACCTCCGCTCCTTCCTCCTCCCCTCGCATCCTCATCGCCGCTCGCCGTCCTCGTCCTCTCCATTTCCCAACCGATGCTCCTCCCTCCCCTTGCATGCTCGGATCTAGACACCCCATCCCTCACCGCTGCCGCCGCCTCAGCTCCACATGTCTCCGTCCCTCCCCTACTGTCATTTCCACCGGTTGGATCTGGATGCCCCCTCCCCCACCGCCGCTTCTACCGGTCGGATCTGGACGCCCTCTTCCCCAACCATTGCTTCCACCGGCCGGATTTGGTCGGACCCGTGTGCATCTACTCCAATTTCATTTATTTGTTCCTCCATTGCATTTATTTGTTATGCATGCTTTTAGCTTACTGGAGAACCGAAATGCATGTATTACTGTATGAATGGACGATAATCCAATTTCTGCATGAATACCTTAAATTCAATCACAATCAGGGAATCGCTGGTGATACTGAATGGTCTTTGTTCATTCTAGAATTCAAAGTTGTTATCTTGCTAAACTATAATGCCTTTTCATCGTCTGATTGATTGCTTGGTAAATTTTTGTTGATCTATGTTCCCTTTTTAGTGTTCAAAATATTATTTGCAATCCTCCTTTCATGTTAATTTTTCCTATCTAGGTGCTTTGTTTGGCCCATGGGCATGGCTTATTATGAGGATACTACATATAGGAGGAACAAACCATACATGCTCTTTATGTGTAACATGTTAGTTTTCTTCTACCTGACAATGTTCAGTTGGCTTGTGTAGTGTCATTCCTTGTGCGTCAGTGAGGGGGTGGGGGATAAATATGTTATCTGACAATGTTCAAAATCCCTTGTGCGTCAGCTTGTGTAGTGTTCAGTTTGTTCCGTTGGCTTGTGTAATAAATATGTTATCTGACATGTAGTTATACACACACACACCCCTGGGGGTTAAAGTGTAAATACGAGGGGCGAAGTGAAAAGGAAGAAATGAATACAAAGGGTTCGGTCACTGCTCGCTCAAACCCAATAGCCTCCCCCACTCCGAGAGCGGTGGCCTCCCCACACCACTCCACCGCAACGCGCGCGAAACCCTAGCCTCATCCGGAAGCGGGCGGCGATGTCGAACCCCTACTACGCATACGGCCGCGGTGGCGCAGGAGAATACAGACACAGGGAAGGAAACGGCACAACTCCCCTTCTACCTGTTGAGAGAGGCACAAGAAGGCTACATATTGATTTGGGGATTTTTCTCTTTCTTTCTTGTGAACATCAATTTTAGGGATATTTTAACAGTTTATTGAGTGTTTGCAATTGCGAACCTGTTCTGGCTAATGGTGTAGTTTGATCTGGAAGACTGGAAACCACTTTTTTCTTGATAAAATAGGAATTATTTGGTAAGATAGTGGGACTATGATTTGGTTCAAATATGTTCTCGAAGGTGGCCGCAATTCTGCATTCCAGGTAACTCTAGGTTCTGAAATTATCATCTAAAAAAAGTTTCTGAAATTCTCAAAATAACCCAATGAATTTTGTATGACCTGAATGCTTTTGTGTGATTCCATATGTAGGGTCTTGTCACAGAGATGAGGAAAAGCTCAATCAGTCTGTTTTAACTAGCATATGCCCCGTATCATGCCTTTGCTTCTTGAGAATCTTGTACTGTTTTTACGCATTGATAAGAACTTTCGCATGAATCTTTAGTACGTAACAATGTAAGTTAAAGAATTTGTAATGGATAGTGTTATGCGAATGATAATATCGACTAACACATTGCGACTTTTTATATGCTCAACTCAGATTCATTGTGCATATTTTGTGAATGTATAATCTATGCACGTAATTCAGCCAATAATCATGAAAAATTGCTAATTATGTTTCATTGTTCTTTTAGAGTTCCTTTGCAAAAAAAACACAAAACCCTTCTGCAGGTTTCTAGGTTTAATAAGAAATTATTACAATGTGAACTTGCTGAACGTGAAAATAACATGATGTTTGTGATGACATAGGTATATTTCCATACGCATCACTTAGTTCAATCCAAAAAAATTTCAGATACTAGATAGTCCATGATGTTAGTTGATATATAGCCTATTCTTCATTGGTATGTGTGCTCTGCTTCTTGTTGATCTATTGTTGCCAGAAGTTTTTTTTATTGCTAGCTTCTTTCACATATCCTATGTGATTTGCTTCCACTTCCATAAGTTTTGTGCTAACTGTATATGTTATATTGTATAGCAGGTTGGTGAAGATGCTGATTTGACAAAAGGAACGGTTCATCAAATCAGCAGCAGTGGACGACGTGCTTCCATTAGATCAAGAAGTTATCTCCATGTATATATGGTGTTCCTGTCGTAATTGTACATCCCAACAAAAAATTATGATTGTCATGTACATTATGAAATTATCCCTCAGAAATGAATAAAATATGTGATTTCTTTGATATATTTGTCTATGAAGTTTTTAATTTCCAATGCTAAATGAATAGTGATAATATATGATATTCCACAAAAGACAATCACACACATTTGCACCACAACAACCATCATGACTTTCCTGTATTTCTTGAAAAATAAAAGACTAACCTAAGATACAAAGGGGTTCAGCTGTACATGAAAGCTGAAAGTTTGGATCTTACAAAATTTACAGATTCAAATGAGGATTGAACAAACCTTCTAATGATTTTCTGATATAAGGTGTTATTGCTATCACATAAGTGAATTTATTGGTTTTCTTGTCATATTAGCGAATTTGTGCTTGAGCCTTCGATGACCAGACATGTCTTGTTTTCTTATGTTGTAGTGTGATGTAGAATGTGAAACAGTTTTGTCTATATTTTTAGTACAAAACAAAATGCAAGTATATTTTTAAAGTGTTTAGAGATAGCTCCCGTCATATTCTGTAGATGCGCTTATGCAAGTCTATTTTTGAGGTGTTAAGAGATCTCCCATTATGTTCTGTAGATGCACTTAGTTCTCTCCAGGCTCCTGTGACGAAACATACAGTTTAAATTAGTGCCAAAGTGAAAGGGGTGTTCGGACTGTTTGATATATTTTGTCTTTGTAACTATTCTTATGGTACTATTATTTTTAGTTTGGTAATAATTTTGCTAGCATTCATTTCACTATATTTGTTGTTGTTGTTGTTGTTTTCAGTATATGGTTGTCTAATACAGCTAGCTTATAAAGTTCTTTTTTATATCTACTATAGTTCTATATCATCAATCTATTATGGGAAGTCATAGTACTGTTGGGCAGAGTGAAGCTTTATATTCTTCAAATACTATGGTTAAACGCCCTAGGCTTGAAAGCAGCCTTCCCATATATCCACAGCGACTGGGGGAGGATTGTGCCTTCTAAATGTAGTTATTTGTGCTTGATGTGGGATACAAACTGATTGCTACTGGTCAATACAACAGGAATTTTGAGTGGTGTAAAAGAAAAGATATGTGTGATACTGAATGGTCTTTGTTCATTCTAGAATTCAAAGTTATTATCTTGCTAAACTATTGTAATATACAATATATTTATGATGTTTACATATTTGTTTTTCATTTTGTAGAGTGTGCTTGCTTTCTCTTTGCTTGACAAGCTAGAGATGAAGATAAGGGCCTGTTCGACAATGAGGAAGCCGGCTGGCTTTTCGCAGCCGCTACAGTACGTAACTTTTAAACGAAGTATTTTCTCAAGACGGGGTCTACAAGTTAAACGTAGTACACGTTAAAAGCCCAATATATGTACCAGCCAAAATCGCAAGTGAGTATTGATCTCTCCGTAATCTGTACCGTAAACAGCCAAAATTCAAAAATTTCAGCCAAAAGCCATAAGCCGCAGCCAAAAAGAACAGGCCCTAAGTCTTTCAGAAGGATGTTGTATCAGTTTCATTTTAAAATTTCTGTTAATGTTTATGGCATGGTGTCCTATTTATCAATTGGTTTGTTATTCTCCAAGACGATCTGACAGTTATTTATTTATTAAGAATAATATGGAAAAATATTGTTTACTACCATTTTTGTACATATTGTTGTATGTGGTGCTTGTTCTATCATGCTTCATTAATATGATATTTGATTTATTTACGAGTATGAACATATATGTTTTGCTTGATACATATGACATAAGATAAAATTGATATTTATTATTCAGTTTGAGATCATATTTAATAGTACGTATCACTTTTATTTGATTTTTCGTTGGATATCACACGGGCATTTTACTAGTTTCATAACACGTACGACGTGAACGTGCGCGGCGCAGCGCAACGCAGGCTTGCAGTTGATCTGGACGTGTGCGTGCGTCCGGTCCGGTATTTTCTCTGTGAGGTAGGCCTGGTCGGTGGGTGGCTTCTGATTGTCCGGCGGGTTCTAGTCACTTGAAGCCCAGCCCAATGGATTTATGGCCGGACGCTGAAGTTCGGTATAGGTTTTCGGTTAACAGGTTTGATAAACCTGAAGTAGCCCATGTAGAGTCCTCACTAGTTCCTCTTCTTCGTTCTGATGTTTGTTAGTTTAGCCGTCTCTGTTGTGTTGGACTTCACTATGCCAATAGTAGTAACCCGCCAGAGCAGCACATCGCTACCAGGGATGACTCGCAGTTGGGTGGACTTAGGGTGCCTTTGGTTGAGCTTTTAGGAGCTATTTTTGCTTCCAAAAAGTCAAAAGCCAACCAAAGGGTGGAAACTAACTGCTTTTCGAAGCGGCTACTTTTAGGTAGTGAGTTTAAAAGCACCTTGGACCCTGCTTTTGGCTTTTGGCTTTCTGCTTTTGAAATGGTGAAAATAGAGAGCTGGTTCACAGTTGTTTCAAGGAAAATAGAGATAGGAGGTAAGTTTTATACTTGTTTGAACCAAACAGCTTACAACTTTTCCACAGCCCACAACCTACCGCAGCTTTTTCACAGCCCACAGCTCCCAGCAACTTTTTCAGAAACCACAGCTCAACCAAACACACCCTTAGCATCCAAGTGATTTTTTTAGGGCTTGCAACTTGCAAGACTTGCAAATGTCTTTATACGTATGGGTCCGCTACGTACGACTGGGCCCCATGCTTACCATGCATTCATTTGATTTTTTTAATAATTTCTATTAATATTATATAAATATACTACCACTAAAAAAATTACATAAATAATTATCTGTCGCCAATTCAAATGGTGATAAGCCTACGTGTAGTCCCGCGTGGCAGCATGGAGGGCTCTGTCGCTAATTGAACTGGTGATAAAAACTCTGTCACCATAACTTTCTGTTTTTACCAAATTAAAATGAATCTAGGCAAGTTGGCTTTTATTGCCATATCAAATGACGATAGAAAATACAGGGTATTTTTCACCACTTCAAATGGTGATTGAAGTTGTGAGGATTTATATCACCATATCCATTTGTTTGACGACAGAAGCTCTATCACCATTTGAATTGGCAACATATGATTATTACTGTAAGTTCTTTAAATGGTGGTATATTTATGTAATATTAATTAAAAAGTATTTTTTTAAAAAAAACATTCGCTTACCGGCTTCCCGCGTAGTACGACCCGTGCATCGTTGCATATATAAAGTACTAGCTAGAGACCTACAGTTAGCGTGGTACAATTAAAAACGACGCTGTGCGTGTATACGTCTTTGTGTATGGAATAATGGAAATCATATGGTGTAGGTAGTAATGTAGGAAACGTCGTCTGTTTCCAGGACCTAAAAAATATGGATTGCTGGATAAAATCACCTTTGGACTGTCGCCTTTTATGCAATGTAAGTATGCAACTATTGAGATGGATCCCAGGGCCTGTTTGGTAACGGCTACGGCTTATGATTTTTGGCTGAAATTTTTGAATTTTGGCTGTTTACGGTACAGATTACGGAGAGCTAGATACTCACTTACGATTTTGAATAGTACATATGTTGGGCTTTTAACATGTACATCGTTTAACTTGTAAACCCCGTCTTGAGAAAATACTCCGTTTGAAAGTTAGGTACTGTAGCAAAAACCAAAAGCCGCCAGGTTCGGAGGAAAAGAATAGGCCCCCAGTGATCTGTAGAAATCGCCCTCTGGGTGCGGCTTCGGATCCCGCAGCGCCGTCACCTCCGTCGCCTTCTTCTCGTCTTCTCCTCCCTCCTAATCTGATGATCGATCCGTTAATGTCAGATCCCGGGTAGGGAATCCGACTGGGAAGTAGAATATCTCAGAAATCGACGGAAATTCCAGAGAAGAATCACCACCTTGAGTCTGGAGAAAAGGGGAAAGGTAACGAGAACCAAGGGTAAAGCTACGCTACTGCTAAAGCTAAAGAAGATGTCAGCAAAACAGCATATCCATTCCTTCTGGTGATAAGGTCTTTATATGGGTACAAAGGCCCACAGTATGCTTAAGAGCTAATTACAACCATTACACCCAGTTTAACACAGGTTAACGCTATTGCAAGTTAACAAATAAAGATGCTTAAGTCTACATTAGTGGCACTAATCTTGACCGTTGATGCGCCAGCAGTGGATATGAAGAAATCTTGACCGTCTGGATACCTTCAGCTGAACCCAACTGGAACTCACGAAGCGTTTCTTCAGATTGAATTGCTCTCGCACTTCCTAACACATTTCAGGTTCTGACAGTTAATCCCTTGTCCTCGCCGCCGCCGCGAGAGGTTTTTGGTGTTTGGCGATTTGACGTTTCGTATGGATTTTGTGGCGAAATTATCTTTATTTTTTTAGAACAACTCGGACGTACACATGACATCATACACATTACACGTGTCTATGTAGATACATTCAACATATCCTCCCCATATTACGCCCCGCGGGTTCCCGGCCCGGAGAGCGCGTCCACGTCGCCCCCAGCGCTCCCTCGGCCAGCGCGTGGCGGCCGAAATTCGCGTACGGTCGGGAAGCAGTTTTGCGAAAAATCCCTGTATTTTCCGAAAATTACGTAAAGGTCCTTATTCCTCGCGAAAAGGTCCCTGCCAGTTTTTTTAGCCCCTCCACTTTGCAGGATAGCCCCCCGCGGTTTTCTAAATTACGTACGGGTCCTCGTTTACTTACGTACAGTCCTCCCTTTTTTACAAAAAAGACCTTTGAATTTTTTGAAAATACACATGTGCCCTCGGTTTTTTACGAAAAAGACCTTTAACTTTTCCGAAAATACACATACGCCCCTCGGTTTTTTTAAAAAAACCCCTCACAAATTATCACATCTTTTACTTCAGTACATACGGTGGCTGGCGCGGCGTGACGCCGTGCCTACGAGGCTAGTATGCTTTAAGACAAAACATAAGACTTAGGTCTCATAAATTACAGATACACGTTTGTCTCGTCTGTTTTTTATTCGGCTGGAACGTGGGTGCTGGGGGCTGGTTGATGGATGCATTCTCTTCGGGCGGTCAACTCGATTTGGGCCTGTGCTGAACCGGCTGCCATTCGCCAGACGGCATATGAAAGAACGGTTGTTCAACGAGGAAAATATTGGGCGGTTTCTATCGAGCGCACACCATGCATTATTTGGGTGAATGGGCAGATTAGCCTGCGCAATTGCATAGTGTAGTGCGGTATAGTAGATCGTATAAAGTTTGTTGTGAATTCCAAATGTTGAAATCCTATTTCACAAGCAAACATTTGATATGATTCGCTTCGAATCATTTTAGAACTAATATTTAAATACAGAGAAAGTAATAAAGAAGTCTCACATGTTATACAAAACAGGAAGGCTACATTGAAAATTGATTGAAAACTTACGATGACACTTTAAAAACAAACTTCAAAAGAGATTTCCAGAACATTCAAATGGAAAAAGATATTTAAAAAAATATTGGGCCATTACGGCAAAATTCATGGGAAAAAAACTGTCGACAAGCTATAGCAATTTTCAGTTCAGTTGATGCTAGATGCCGTTTCTTCGAATGGCTTCCTAAGCCCGCCGGTGCATGTGCCGGCCACATCAACATCTCCACCGTTTGCCATCATCTCGTAAAGCATAACTAAAAATCAACCGCAGTCTAAAAGAACAAAGCCTTACCAGTGTAAAAAGAGAGCAAAATAAGGTAGCACATGGGCAGCACAGTTAGCTAAGCGCACAAACCATGCCGCGGTGCAACGAGTGCAATTTCAAGAGTGTGTCGAGCAATTTTGTTTTGTGATTACAAGGAAGATATATACGCATACGCAGCATTATACACGCACACTATACATACACGCGCAAGTGCACCCCTTATCACATATCTAAACAGATAGATGCAGGAATAAATTCTTGACGTCATAAAATTTCTACTGAAGCACAGTTTGTATGTGTATAATAGGTGGATACCAGAATTTAGACCCTGGTGGGTGAAGTTGTACACTCACAACTCCACCACCACAGCAAAAGGTGGTTCCTAGTGTGTCAAGCATTTAGTTGCTTAGGATTGTAATTCATAACTCTACCATCTTAGCAAAAGATGGTTCCCAGCATGTCAAGCATTTAGTCGCTCTGGATTGTAATTGTATCTCTGAGTAATCAGTAAAGCTCTCTTTTTTGGGAAAAAAATCGTTTGCACGAAGTCTGTTGAAAAAGGGTTGCAAAAGACGTATTTTTGGTTCGTTCACACGGGGATCGTAGATTACTTTTGCAGAAATCACTGTGCAAAATAAGCAAGTAAAGCAAACGAAGTAAGCAAACATCACATGCTTGCTTGGCTCTAATTAAGATTCTTTCTAAAGCGTATACTCCATTACATGCAAATTATTCGGTGGTTGGCCATTTTAGTTGCTTGATTGAGTTGACTCCAATGAACCAACGTGTAGACGCATAGTCGACCATAACAAGAAGAAAACGAACAATAAACAAAAACGATTCACACATACCGGAGACAGGGGCGGACCCACCGGAGGGGTCAGGATGAGCAGCATCGGCGTAAAGACTGACAGCGAGGGCGAGGTAATGCTCCAGGATCAACCGATAGCTAGGAAGATGTGCTGCTTGTAAGCTGTAAACCGAGAATTAGTGAGCAGCATCAGCATGCATGGCAAGTATCCGAAAGCCTTGGGTTGCCGCTTTCTTTTTTGTATGCCAGGGCTCATGTCTGGTCCAGAATCCTGTGCTTAGCATGCACTGATGCATAGTTAAATTTCTTCCTGTTCTATACTTCTATAGATTGTTGGATTTGCCGCTGCATCTGATGCTACCAGAGTGTCAATTTTGATTGGGCTGTTCAAGGTAATGCTAAGGAGCTAGATGGTTACTAGAGTAAAGAGTATGTTATGTTAGCTATTTTTTTATCAGGACATGTAAGTAGAAATGCCAAGCTTTCACTTTATTTTATTCTTCGACAATGTGTGATAGTTCTATTGTTTGTAGTTGCTGATGATAAGTGTTACAGTATTTTAAAGTCGATGATCTTGGAAGGCGTGCATTACTGATAGGAGGTTGGTGGAATTATGAGTAATTTCGTTCTTTCGTACGACTTGTTTAGGTTCTATGAATTGCATAAGAGTTCTAAGATAGCCCACTATAGCCAGTGGCGGAGCCAGGATTTCAACCTTGGGTATTCCCACTCTCATATAAAAAAAATCCAATCCATAGATTTAAAATATAGTTCAGAGTAGTACGTTATCGATAATTAAAGTCACAAAAATAGTCAAATAACAAATTGTTCAGTTCTAAGATGTGCATAAAACAAACTAATAAGTAATAAAGAGAACTTACAAAATACTATAATGTTGCTTTAACCTTGCGATTCTTCATGGCTTGGAAGCGGTTGATGATGTCTTTGTCCAACTTGTAGAAAGAACTCCCGCTCAATAAATGTAACCAAGCAATCATTCAAGTATTGATCCCCAATCTTATTTCTCAATTTGTTCTTCACATAATTCATGACAGAAAAGACTCTTTCAACACTTGCAGTTGCTACTGGAAGCACTAGCACCAATTTGAGAAGCCTGTAAACAACTTCACGTCTAGGATGCTTCTTTGTTTCAACAAGCTTAATGGAAAGGTCAGGCCAATAGGCTGTTTTTTGGGCCGCTGTGGGCTAGAATAGCGAAAATATCACAGAATACATCATTATACATTTATATATATAAGTATACATACATATATACTAAAGATTACACAAAAAAAGTTGGGTATTCCCGGGAATACCCAGGAATACCATTAAATCCGCCCCTGGCTATAGCCACAATAGTGTTTTTCTATCTTTCACTGGCAATGCGACAGGCTACCGTAGGCCGGCAACTCGACATTTGGCAAACTGGTAAGCAAGACCTATTAGACCTCCTAAATTTTGATTTTGGGTTCACCACTACCTGGAGATTGTCGAGTAATCAATTAACACCTTACTAGTTACCACTGTTTGTGTTGCATATCCATAGTTGTAGGGGCAGAAATGGATCGGATACGAATCGAATAGTGTCTTTATCATATGCATATCGTATTTTTAAACAAATACGAATTCGAATATTCTCATATACAAATACAAATCGAATGTTACAACGAATATGAATTCGAATCGAATTTCTACTCAGTTCAGTCATATGCGAATATCCTACAACTTTAGTGGCAAATTCAATTAGAACATTTATATAACATGAGAACCGTGGCAAATTAGATACAAACCACTATTTTTCAAGTGACAATGCACTACATACTAGAACATGCATTGAGGCTAGAACATGCATATAACATACAATATATAATTCCATCTCATTAGAGATGTAAAGCATTGAGGCTAGAACATGCATATAACATACAATATATAATTAAGTATCGACTACAAAATAAAATAATATTTGTTTAAGGCTAAATGAATGTAGCATTGAGTAGTTGGGTTGGGCTATGGCTTGTGGGCTAGCTGATGGGATGTTTTTGTATAGGCTAAAATTTACTGTGAATCTAGATAATATTTGTATTCATATTTGCCGCTATTTTGCATACCACATTCGTATTTTTATTCGCCAAAAAAATCAGGTAGTATTCGTATTTGTTTTTAATTCAAATGCTTATTTTACTTATCACATTTATATTTCTCGAATATAAATATCAGATGAAAAGAATTATTCGCTACCATTTCCCACACCTACATACCTAAACATGCACTTGACAAAGCAATCAAAATTTGAGCCACTCCGGTTCATGGGGAAAAGAACCTGAACTGACACGCACACTGAAGAACAAAGAGCGAAATTAGTCGAACTCATCTATAGTTCCGCATCAACCTAATAGTCAGTTTAGTACGAAATGTTCATATGCAAAAGTCACAGCCATACCGCTGCAAGATAAAAATAAAAGCAAAATTACTCCCATAAAGTCATATCTGATAGCAAACCAAACCATTGCCGTTGTAGAAAGGTTTATACCATACTGCTTTATGACTTTTGTTGCACTGAGAAAGTGAGAAGTGTTCATAATGCATTACTTTCATGTACTCACTGTACTTTGTCACTAAAATAAAATCTTTTCTTTTTTTTAAAAAAAAAGGACCACGTGTTCAGCCCTTTCCACAAGGGAAGATCTACCTAGCAGATACCATGCATCCTGTATGCTTGTATAACAGTATAAGTACTCAGGGAAAGAAGAAATGCTGATACCAAAAAATTGTAACTCCAAAGCACAACAGGATCATACAAAAGGAACCTTTCTCCTACAACAGCAAGGGGTAGCCAGATAAGTACTGGTTTCCTTGCATAAGTTCCACCGCATTATTTCCACTTCGTTGGTATGCTGGCTCGGCTTTATAGCTTGCGAAGGCAATGGCATTAGGAGCTGCACGTGCGCTCGGTGCGTGGACGGCGGCATAGACAGATGGGTGATTTTTCGGGATTGTAGCAGTGGAGCTGACGGTTGCACTGGCGACGGGAGAGACTTAGGGTGTGTTTGGTTGAGCTGTGGTTTCTGAAAAAGCTGCTGTGAGCTGTGGCCTGTGGAAAAGCTGTTGTAGATTGTGGGCTGTGAAAAAGCTGTAAGCTGTTTGGTTCAAACAAGTATAAAACTTACCTTCTATCTCTATTTTCCTTGAAACAAGCGTGAAACAGCTCTCTATTTTCACCATTTCAAAAGCGAGAGCTAAAAGCCAAAAGGAGGTCCAAGGTGCTTTCAAATCAGACTACTTAAAAGTAGCCGCTTAAAAAAGCGACTGTTTCCGCCCTTTGGTTGGCTTTTGGCTTTTTAAAAGCAAAAGTAGCTCCCAAAAGCTCAACCAAAGGCACCCTTAGCTCCTCACTAGCTAGTGTGGTCACGCGAGCTGGTGAGGTGAGCAGCAACGTTGAACACATGTCGAGCGGCTGGTGGCAAGAGGTGGCAGCAGCGTGGTTTGGCGATGGAGAGGCTCGATGCATGGCCATCAACGGCATGATTGTTACACGCGACGGCGGAGGAACGACGAAGTAAACAAGATCAATCGCAGAGAGACACGAGATTTAACGTGGAAAACCCTCCCAATGCGAGAGGGAAAAAACCACGGGCGCCAGCCATCAACAATCTTCACTATATCTGGGTGAGGTTACAACGCCGGGGATTTACAACTCTAATTTCATATCCCAAACGGCGGCTTACAGGAAATATATATATCATGAAAACCCTAATTCGACTAGGATCCGGCCCTAAGCCTCCGGCGACGGGTCTCCGCTACGCTCCGTCCAGAAGTCGGCCTTATTAATGTGTAGAATTTGGATCACAAATCAACATACTCCACCTTGAGACAAATTCCTTCCTGTAGCATAAATCAATACTTCACCCTGAACACAACAAAGAAAGAAATACTTTCGGCGCCACACAGCCTCTTGGGCTAAGCTGTAATACCAACTAAGCTTGAGCAAAGCTCAAACTTAGCAACAGGAACTGACTTTGTCAACATATCAGCAGGATTTGCATGAGTGCTAATCTTGCATACCTTTATCTTACCCTTTGCAACAATATCTCTGACATAATTATATTTAATCTCAATGTGCTTTGTCCTCTCATGAAACATCTGATCTTTAGTGAGATAAATTGCACTCTGGTGTCACAAAACAGATTAATGCAAGAATCAACTCCAAAGAAGCTCAAGAAACAAACCTTTCACCAAACCGACTCTTTACTTGCTTCACAAATAGCCATATATTCTGCTTGGTGGTGGACAGCGCAACAACATCCTGCAAATGTGCCTTCCACTCACAAAGACAACCTCCAATGGTAAATACATAACCTGTGAGCGACCTACACTTATCCAAATCACCAAAGATAATCTGAATTAACATAGCCAACAAGTTCCTTTTCAGTCTGCCAAACTTCAAACAAGCATCGATGTGCCTTGCATGTACCTGAAAATCCACCGAACGGCCTTCCAATGCTCTTTACCAGATTAGCCATATATCTACCGACCATACTCATAGCATAAGATAAATCCGGACGAGAGCAAACCATAGCATACATCAAAGACCCAACAAAGACTAGCATACGGAACTCGGACATGTACTCAACCTCCTCATCGAGTGCTAGGACATTGTGAAGCTGACAATTTAAAGTGAGGTGCAATGGGAGTACTAACAGGCTTTGAATCATGCATGTTGAAACGATGAAGCACTTTCTAAATATAATTTTGCTGACTAAGAAACAATAAACCAGAAGCACGGTCTCTAGTAATTTCCATACCTAGAATTTTCTTAGTAGCACCAAGATCCTTCATATCAAATTCACTGCTCAATTGAGCCTTCAATGCAGTGATTTCTTTCTTGCTCTTGGCAGCAATCAGCATATCATCAACATATAACAGCAAGTATATAGGTGATCCATCAACAAATTTAATGTAGACACAGCTATCATAATCAGATCTTTTAAAGTTATTTGATAACATAAATGAATTAAACCTCTTATACCACTGGCGAGGAGACTGTTTCAAACCATATAAGGACTTCTTCAATTTGCAAACATGATCCCCTTACCAGGCACTATGAACCCTTCTGGCTGGTACATGTATATCTCCTCCTCAAGATCTCCATGCAAGAATGCTGTCTTCACATCTAGCTGCTCAAGCTCAAGATCACGCATAGCAACAATACTAAAGAATGTACGGATTGAGCTATGCTTCACAACTGGGGAGAACACATCATTGTAATCAATACCCGGAATCTGACTGAAACCTTTAGCTACTAACCTTGCCTTAAATCTTGGAGGCTCACTAGGAGATAGACCCTCCTTCCTCTTGAAGATCCATTTGCAACGCACGGTCTTCTTATTTTTAGGCAAGCGCACCACGTCCCATGTGCCATTTTTCTCCAGGGACTGCATCTCTTCTTGCATAGCTGAGATCCACTTCTCATGATCTCCAGAAACAATGGCTTCAGTGTACGTAGCCGGCTCATGAGTGTTCTCCACCTGTTCAGCACAACTAAGAGTATAATGAATCAAATTACACTCTTCAATTAATCGGGATCAAGGATCACAACTCCTCTTTTCTCTGCGAAGTGCTATAGGCTGATTGTCTTGCTGCAAAACAGGAGATAAGTGCTGAACAGTATCAATAGTATCATCAATAAATTCATCTCCCTGATCATCCACGTGCTCCACCTGCACGCTCATATTCTCTCCTCATCATCGATCATGCAGTACAATATCTATGGGTAAACGCCATTAAACATCACAGATTCATTGAAAACAACACTACGCTCATGAAAGTCTTTCTTGTTTCAGATTCCATAGCTTATATCCTTTTACTCCGAAACCATAACCAAGAAACAGACACTTAATAGCTCTAGGCTCCAATTTTCCATTATCAACATGAGCATAAGCAGTGCAACAAAAAACTCTCAGCTGTGAATAATCAGCAGATGTACCAGACCATACCTCAATGGGAGTTTTCTTGTTGAGTGGAATAGAAGGCGACCTGTTGATCAAATAGCATGCGGTGTTGGTGGCCTCTGCCCAAAAACGCTTGCTCATCTTTGCGTTGGACAACATGCAACGAGCCTTCGATATGATGGTTCTGTTCATACGCTCAGCCACACCATTCTGCTGCGGAGTGTACGGGATGGTGTGATGCCTCACAATGCCTTCCTTCCTGCAATAATCATTAAACTCATGCGAGCAAAATTCACCACCATTATCAGTACGAAGCAGCTTTACCTTCTTCTCAGTTTGCCTTTCTATCATTACTTTCCAATCTCTAAAAGCAGCAAATGTATCATCTTTACCTTTCAGAAAATAAGGCCACACTTTTCTAGAGTAATCATTAATGATAGTAAGCATATAATTTACACCACCATACGAGGTCTTACGAGAAGGCCCCCACAAATCAGCATGTACATACTCAAGTATACCTTTGGAGCGATGTACCGAGGCATTGAACTTTACCCTCTTGTGCTTACCAAAAATGCAGTGCTCACAGAAGTTCATCTTACTCGAGTGCAGCCATCCAGCGAGTTCCTCTTCATCAATTCGCCATACCAAGTTCACTCATGTGTCCAAGACGCTTATGCGAGGTTAGTGTTATTATCGAGAGACGATGGCGTAGTAGCGGAAACACGCAATATACTTCCTCTAAGCACATATAACTTGGCAGAATTCATATCACCAATCATGTAAACGAGAGAACCTCTTGATACCTTTAAAACTCCACCTGAAGCGGGGTACTTGTACCCATCATCATCGAGTGTGCTGAGGGAGATGAGATTTCTTGCCATCCTTGGTATATGTCACACATTGTCCAGCGTGCGAACCATGCCATCATGTGTCCTGATCTGAACAGATCCAATGCCCACGATCTCACATGGGTTGTCATCTCCCATGCGAACGACATCTCCACTCTGCACAGGCTTATAAGAACTAAACCATTCTCTGTTAATGCAGATATGAAACGAACATGCCGAATCGAGTAACCATTCATCATGACCAGCAACACAACCAGCAAATACGACAAGGCAATCTCCAGAATCAATACTATCAAGACCGGAGACAACAGAGGCATTACCTTGATTTATTTTTCGTTGGTATGCGGCATTCCTCTTCTCCTTATTCTTTAACTTATAGCAATCCTCGATGAAGTGGTTCGTTTTCTTGCAGTACTTGCAGAACTTCTTATCCCTGGACTTTGAATGTCCTCTACCATGCTGGCTCTTGTCGCGATTGTTGTTATCATAGGACTTCGCTCGATCTCGCACGACACGCAACGCCTCGCCCTTGGAGGACGACGGCTCACCCCGCACCATACCTTTCATCTTCTCCTTACTCTGGAGCGCCTCATAAACCTCCGCTAGGGTTAGTTCATCACGGCTTAACAATATGGTGTCACGGAAATTTGAATATGAACTAGGCAGTGAGCATAGTAACAGAAGACCTAAATCCTCATCATCAAATTTTACCTCCATGGATAACAGATCGGCAACGATCTCCTTAAAGACTGATATGTGGTTCATCACCGATCCTCCCTCCTGCAACTTGTACGAGAACAACTTCATCTTCATGTGCATCTTACTGGTGAGATCTTTTGACATGCAGATCGATTCCAGTTTCAACCAAATTTCTGCAGCAGTTTTCACCTGCAGCACTTCTTGCAAGATATCATTAGAAAGATGAAGTTGAATGAGCGACAGAGCCTTACGATCTTTACGTTTCTCCTCAGGAGTCCATTGATCCTTCTCCTTCTTCCCGAAGCAATCTAGGGTCTCATCCAGATCCTGTGATTGGGCGAGTATCGCCCTCATCTTCACTTGCCACAGCGAGAATCTCGTCTTGTAGTCGAGTAGCGGTAGATCAAACTTCATCGACGCCATCGCGATGCCCGATCTGAAGAACCTCAGCTCTGATACCACTTGTTACACGCGACGACGGAGGAACGACGAAGTAAACAAGATCAATCGCGGAGAGACACGAGATTTAACGTGGAAAACCCTCCCAATGCGAGAGGGAAAAAACCACGGGCGCCAGCCATCAACAATCTTCACTATATCTGGGTGAGGTTACAACGCCGGGGATTTACAACTCTAATTTCATATCCCAAACGGCGGCTTACAGGAAATATATATATCATGAAAACCCTAATTCGACTAGGATCCGGCCCTAAGCCTCCGGCGACGGGCCTCCGCTACGCTCCGTCCAGAAGCCGGCCTTATTAATGTGTAGAATTTGGATCACAAATCAACAATGATGGTGGGGTATAGCTGGTCGGGGAGGTGGCGTGGTTGCTGTGCCATTGTTGACGTGGTTGCGGCAACAAGCGAGCGTGCTGGTGCTGGCGTGCACGAACGGTAGCTCGACGCGTGGCAATGGGAGCAAGGCAGTGGTGTCATGGCTTGAAAGAAGCTGAGGGCGAGGTGAAAGCGGGTTTTCCCAAAAGGGAAAGCGAGAAGTTAAAGGGAGTTTCTAAATTTAATAAAATTTTCAAATTCAATCAAATCTCAATTAAATTCAAAGTTTTTGAATTTTTAGGGTTGTTTCACTGCCTATTGAAGTGCAAAAGATATATCCACTTATCAGGTCAAACTTAATACTACCCGTGTTCCAAGGTAGACGTTGTTTTGGATATAGATATGATCTCCCATATCCATAGTCGATCATTTTTTTTCTAATTATATGCTAGTAAAAATTAAAAAAGTATAACCTTGTGGAAGTACCTTTGACAATAAATATACTTATATCATTTTCATATATTAAATTTAATTTTTTTTTGTATGTTAGTAGTCAGAGTTTTCAAAGCGGACGAACCAGTAGAAAGTGACATGGAACAGAGGATGAACTAGAAAGTGACATGGAACAGAGGATGAACTAGTAACGTGATATGGTTAGAGCTCTCTTGTTAAGCGAGCCTTTAGCCGAGCGCAGTTTCCCGTCCACAGATATGGTGCAGAACGCCTATCGTCGTCTGCAATCGGAAAGAACTTCTATGACTAGTAGACACAGCTCTACAAGACTGTCCTCGCGTGAGATCAATGCTCAAAATAGTTTTTTTTTTAATTTGCAATCAGCTGGAGTAAACATTAGCGCCGAAGCTTTGTACGCGCTCGATCGTGATGTCATAAAAAACATTTGGTAAATCGTTGTCACATGTAAATAGCACGTACGACATTCATCACCATTTACACGATTGGTATTTTGAAGTGAGATATAAGCATTGAAGGAGTAGTGAAATGTAATATATATGTTTTTCCTTCCACTATAGTTTCCGATCTTGCGAGGCCTGTTCTTTTCGGCTACAGCTTATGATTTTTGGCTAAAATTTTTGAATTTTGGTTGTTTACGATACAGATTACAGAGAGATAGATACTCACTTGCGATTTTGGTTGGTACAAATATTGGCTTTTAAAAGTGTAGATCGTTTAACTTGTAGACTCCGTCTTAAAAATATACTATGTTTGAAAGTTAGGTACTATAGCAAAAGCTAAAGCCACTAACTTTTAACTTAAAAGAACATGGTCATATTTGCATGCATATCCCAGCCATCAGTTCCTCATGAGATATGGGGTCATAGCCTTTGCACTTATGCGATCGATCTAGGGCACTGCAAATTAAGCTGGTGCGGTGTGCACTGTTCGTTTAATTAGTTTATTCTGTCAGATCCGTTAGTGGGTGCCTTTCTGTATTAACAAACCCTGAAGAACTCGATGACCGGAGCAGTTGCAGACAGCTTTCTGCAGGTTAGCTTGCATGCGTCCTTTGCTACTTTGCACCTTTAATTTGATCTCTTTCATCTTTCACGAACTCAATAGGTACGTATTGGATGCAGCAGCTCAGTCACTGACATTACGGGCGCGGCCTGTTGATGAATGCACAAGTCAGTTTCCATCCAATACCCAATTCCCTTTGTATATATATTCAGGAACACGTACAGCCAACGGGGTGTACTCAGTAGTCACGTACATAAACAATTTGAAACCACAAAAGAGCACGCCTTCCACACCGTGCTTGCGATTACATTACACTTTTCATTAGCAAACAAGCTATCAGGACAAGACTTCGTCGGCTCGTGACCAGGGTTAACAATTTTGTTGTAATTTCAGAAATTTTGGTGATTTTAGTTTGCTCCAAAATTATTTTGTAAGAACGAAATTTGAATTTAAATTCAAATGTTGAGATGAACTTCAAATAATAGAGTAAGTTTCATCTATATTTTCAACTATATCTAATATCTAGTCATCTCTACCATTTTTTACAACCTTTTCTCAAAATTCTAAATTTTAATCAAAATTTAAATTCAAATTATCAAATCTAAACCGAAATTACTGAAATTTTGATGATTTCGCTACCCTCCGAAATTTTCCCCAAACGAAAATTTTAACCCTGCTCATGACATTGTGGTGATAGCTAGATGCGAGTCTCAAAATAAAAAGCGAAACGATGGCACACGCATGCATCAAGTTAGGCCGGTCCTCCAATTCGGAGGGTACACGACTATACCTGAGGACTACTTGCAACGATGCAACCTGAGTCCTGAGTCCTGACTACACAATGCAGCTCCAAATAGTGTCTCCATATTTTTTATGTATGCATAATTATATACTGTATTAATACAGGCGAATACAATGACTACTGTAATAAAACATATATTCGTCATGGCGTCATGTTGCTGTTCTTGCATTCCGTTGTTAGCCTCAGAACCTCCAAAGGTCTGACATAAACGCATGGTCATCGTCATCATCGTCGATCACATCCTCGCCCGCCTCTTCACACGGCGGCATCACGGGGTGCAAGAACCCGTACATGAAATCATCCATTACCGGAGCAAGCTCGGCATTAGTCCCCGGCGCCGAGGACGCTGGCATCGACGGCAACGCATCCATGAACGACCAGTCAAGCACATCGTCGAAAGCAGCCGCATTGTCAGTGGACGGCACTGACACGGCCGTCTCGTTGCTCGTCCGTGCCGTGGCCATCGCTTCCTGCGACGACCCGGCGGTGGTCGCCACTACCCCGGCCGGACACGCGCGGTTCGCGTGCCTCGCGGCCTCGGCCTGGATCTGTTCAGGCATCAGCAGCGTGCCAGGGAGGTACCTGACGTCCGGCGGGGACTCCGGGAAGTTGAGTGACCCGGCGCGGAAGCCGCGGAGGCAGACGGCGGCCGCGTCGAACGCCAGCGCCGCCTTCTCGGCGGACTCGTAGGAGCCGAGCCATATCCTCTCGCGGCTGTTTGGCATGCGGATCTCCGACACCCACCGCCCCCACTTCCGTAGCCGCACGCCCTTATACCGCCGCTCCGGCGGCTGCGGCGGCGCCGAGCCCTCGACGTGGCTTGCACCGGCGCCATCCGGATTCATGGCTTGTTATGTATGGAAGACTACAGATGCCGCACTCTTCTTTGCTTTGGTTAGTGATCATTCAGATTGCAGTCATCGATCGAGTTGAAGAAGCTTGGACCAGGGAGAGATTTATAGTACATGGAAGACGTGTGGACTGATGACTTAGGATGGTTTTTAAGCTGTGGTTTATGTGTTTTGAATTTTAACTGTTTATAAGAGAATATAAAGAGATAGTCGTATACAATTTTGACCGATATAACTGAAGTCGGTATAGTGTCTACTACAATCGACTTGTAAATAAATATATACTATTTGAAAGCTAATTACTGTAACAAAACCTAAATATGAAATCCAAAGGAACCCAACATTAATAATCAGTATTCGTTTGATAACACGGGGGCAATGGTCAACCTCCATGTCCAAAAGTACCCAACATTAATAATCAGTATTCATTTGATAACACGGGGGTAGTGGTCAACCTCCATGGAAGAGTAGAAAGAGGTTCATGGATAGATCAAACAGTTTGGTGGAAAAATTAGAATATTGTATAGTTCAATATGTTTATGCGTGACATGATTTTGACGATCGAGCACGTTGTGAAAATGCGTACAGGACCTGCAATCAATATATGCTTATGCATTTTTGCTCTTTGTCGCTGCCGGGGAGCAGCACGTGAAGGCTCGACGATCTCTCAAGGCAGATCTCTAGGCAATATAGGACTGCCTAAGCTTATATGAAGCTTGAAACACCTTGAAAAATTTCAAAATTTTTTAGCTTTTTCCTGAATTTTTGGTGAATTTTTGAGCCCTTTCCCAATTTGGAAACTTTCCCCAAGCCCGCTTTCCCTCTTCGGCCTTGTGCCTTCTCCGTTTCGTTGGCGCCTTCCCCTCTTCCCGCTTCCTCCTTTCCCCTGGCGTCTCCCCTTTCCGCCTGCGCCCGTGCGCGAGTGCGCCCCCGCCCACGGTTTCACCGCTTCCACCGGTGCTCTTCCGCCCTCGCCTTTCCACGCGACCGTCGCGCCCGCCTTTGCCGCGCGCCCTGCCAGAGTGGTTCAACCGCCTCCGCCCCGTCGCTGCCGCAGAGACCTCCCGTGCAGCTATCCTCGCCCGTTGACCTCGCTCTCCCCCCTCTCTCTCTCGCGACGTGCCACCAGACCAAGCTGTCGTCACTGCGAGCCCTGCTCTCCCCGCGCGAAGTGAGTGCTCAACCACCCCGCACCAGCTGACTCTATCCTTCATCATCGCCATGCGGTCGATTGTCACCTCGCCTACCTGCCCTTGCCTCGTGAAGACCTCACCCCGCCCCTTTTTCTCCCAGCCAGCTCCGCCCGAAGCTCCACTCCGCTCTGCTCGCTCCTCTGCAACTCTAGAGCACTTCCCATTCCGCAAACAGACCCTGGCCACACTCGATTTCTCGCCAAGGCCACCCAACCGAGCTTCCCTTCGCCGCAGCTCTGCCGCCAACCTCCCCTGAGCCGGTAGGCCATTCACCCAATTTCGCTGTTCCTGACCGCCCCATTTCGATTCCTTGCTGCTTTAGCACCCTCAAGGCATCACAAAGTCACCCCCGAGCTCCCTTCTTGGTTAGCATTTCCATGGAGCTCTCTCGCCGTAAGCCCACCGCCAGCCGTAGGACCCTCCCGTGGCCAGCCTCAACCGGAGCTCCCCAGCTTGAGCAAACCGCACCACCTCAAACCTTGTGCCCTGGGGATGCTCAAATTGCTTTCGACCTCGCCGAAGGGACTTCGGAGAGACCAGGAGCCGCCGAAGAAGCCACTAGCTTCTCTCCTCCCCCCGGCTGCTGCCACCCATGCTCCCATTCCCCAAGGCCCCAAAATGGAACCCCTAAGCTGAGCTCCACCCACCCATACCCTCAGTTGCCGCCGGCGACCTTCCTCGTGCCCAATCGGTCGCCGTCGCCATTACTCTGTCCCAAAGGCCCTATAGCGTTTGGAGGAAGAAGACAACCTCTCAGGCGACGTGGCCACGTCTTGGCCGTCCGTGCCAACTGTTGCCGTTTCAGCTGAGCCCTCCGATGGCTTTGAATCGTGGTCGTCCGTGTTAACTAAAGTCGGCAAATCTTGGTCGCTCGCCTACGCCTCATCGCCGCTGCTCGCGCAGCCACACGTCGGCCATTGAGCACAGGCAGGCATGCGCGTGATGGGCCACGCGGTTGCGCTGCCAAAATTTGGGCGCGCGGCCACCGAGCTGCATCAAAGCCTCCTTGGGCAGATGTTCTTTTGGGTCGGTCCATTACTGTTCATAACTATTTTTCCAGCTTTTCCAATTTCCAAAAATCCAAAAATTCAAAAAAAAAATCCTAGAAAATCAGAGAAAATCCCAAAAATTCCCAAATTACAACATCTTGCTCATTTTGATGCCCTGAACCCATTTTTGACCTCCAATCTACGAAATTCATCTATAAAAAGTTCAAAAATTCCTCATTTGAATATTTATGTAATTTACTCCTTTTTCATAGATTTATTTTCCTCGCTTGATTAGGCTCAAGCCCGACTTATGTTGTTTTTGTGTGTTTGAACTAGCTTCGGAACTTTTGAAGGCGTCGGATCAAGGGCAAGGTCAAGGAGGTGCAGTTTACGAGGTTGCCAAGCTAGCAGATTTTCAAGGCAAGTCACAAGTTCTTGATCATATTGAAATCCCATGACCCTTAAATTATATGTTTATAGTATTTTCATTAATATTATTTGTGAATTGCTAGTTGCTTAAAATAAAATGTTTAGAATGACCTGATATTTAGATATTTCTTACTGCCGATAATTGCCATGTTAATTTGTTGCCATGCCTTTGATAGCCCTAGAAATAATTACTTAATGATAGAAATAATTGTAGGTTATTTATTCATCATGCAAAATTTACACTACTAAGGCTGTGGCCGTGAGCCGGTAGATTTGGATAACTTGGATCTAGGGTAAGGGAAGTGTGGGGCGCCACGAGATCGCTTTCGCCCACCACTTTACCCTAGGGTGGAGGCTGGTGTAAGAGAGTGGTAGTGCTGTTGTGCACGGCTTGTGGCCTCGTGGAAAATGTAAGGGCAAGACCCTTGCGCCAAGCAAGTGACATAATGATCGCTCAACCACAGGTGTTGACTTGTCAACCTTGGTTTAGTAGCGGCTCAATTCGATTGAAACTCTACAAGTAGTTAGATAGCAAGTGTTGGTATGTGGTCCATACTCAACAACGATAGGTCCCCACAACTCGTGCTTGGTGTTCCGTGCTGGCCAGCGGATACCCGAGGTTGTGTGTGTCCCTCACCTATCAGGAGTGAAACGACCCGGTTTCTTAACTCAGTCATGAGGGTTAAGCATGCTTGTGGGTAAAGTTGGGCAACTCTGCAGAGTCAATTAAAAAGGTATTCAAATACGTCGTGCTCTCGGTTAATGGAGGTGTGTCTATTGGGTGATTCCAGCTGCGAGGCATAAGTAGTTTTAATAATGTTTTAAATTGAGTAGCTGGCTAATTAATCTTGAAAGAAAACCCCCTTAATCTTAAGGAGTAGCTATTCGGATTTTGGTTTCAAAAGTGTTTACAAATAAAATTGCATCCACTCAAATCAATAAAACCAGTATACACTCTCCCATTGAAACTCCTGCATTTAGATAAATCAGGTTTATCCATGTGACTTGCTGAGTACAGTGGTTGGTACTTAGCCTTGCGCGAAATTCCCCCCCCCCAACAGATACCAGAAGAAAGGAAGGTGATCCAAGACTTCGGGTTAGGGTTGCGACCGCACTCAGGCTTTCCTATGGTATTTTCCGCAGTTCTTCTGTATGTAAGTACATTTAGGCTTGCACGCTCGTTTTATTGTTAAAATTGACAGTTAGGTCTTATTTCAATCAAACTAACTCTTCTTAAATGTGCGAAGGCAGGCATGATACTTGTCCAGTCCGCAATCAAACTCCTAGGTGGTTGCGGATTGTTGACGCCCCTAATTCCCCAAAAATGGGGGCGTTACAAAGCTTAGCTTTTTGGGTTGTTTATTCCTCTAGGGATTTAAATTTTGCTAAATGTTCAGTCACTTTTTCTCAACACATGAATGAAGATGTAACCACTCTCATCACTCCCTCACTTTTTACTTATAACCCACCCCCTCAAAGAATGAAACAAAGAATTATTTTAACCAAAAAAATAAATTTAAGTTTGGTGAACCCTACAAAATACAAACACAAAAAATCTAACCTAGACAAAAAAAGTAAACCTACATGAACCCTATAATTATAAAAAACAAATAAAACTAAAAATTACAGTAAAATTGTACTAAAATTGCATATTACTTAGCGCTACAATTTTAAGTAAGAGAAAAAAAATTCAGGTGGCTAAGAATTAGCAAGCTTGTAGTTTTTTCGGTCATATGGGTCTCACAGTGGAGAAAAGAAAGTCTAGCTTTCTTAATTCTCAGAAAAGGTCCTGAACTGAAATTTGGTTAAGGGGAAAAAAATCCCGACCACTTACTGGAAATCTCGGTAACCATGGTTAATTTTCAAACCTGCCAAATTTGAATTAAAGTTGGTTACTGGAAAATTTTCGCGGTTACTAAAAATATTTCGACCGGTTGCCGAATTCGAAGTTCAAATTTTGGTTTCAAACTTATGGCCCAGTTTTCCCCTTGAGATTTAACAAGATATCTTAGTGCCCCCGTTTTTTTAATGGCCGGTTTCCCCCTGGTTCGGTAGAAATATTAGCCCCTAGTGTTTTTGTAAGTGTTCGAGCTTCTCAACAAGCTGGATGGAAAAACCGAGCGTTTGCCCGGTTTCAACTTCTACCCCCGGAGAAATTGAGCCTGAAGCTACACCAGACACGCTATATATAAGCCTTTTGTCAGCCTAACTCAAGATTGGCTCTGGCTCGGCTTTACCTTATATCCAATTAAAACATTTCTACTACACTTGTCAAGTCAATATTGATCGGTGCAACTTTTCATTGTATATTGTGTTCATCTTTTTTTCGTCTTGCTATTGCACAGTCGACTGAAAATTTTTTATCTCTCAGTCAGCTGAAGTTGTACTCTCAGTCACATAAAGTTGTAGTGTACTAATTCTCACCTCCTGAAGTTGCACTCTTAGTCACCTAAAGTTGCAGTATAAAAAAGTGACTGAAGATGAAGAGAAAAATAGTCGTTTATGCAATAGTCACTCCCAAATTTGAGAGGGTATACTGTGTCTATCTAGCACAACAATTTTGTTTGTGGGCCCTAGCTATCTAGCCTTTTTTAAAAAAAAATTAGCCAATATATTTTGCATGAACAGGACTTAAATTAACTGTCTAACAACACGGGGCAACGTGTGCTTATATGCCTATTTAATCATCTCAGGAAAAGAAAATCATAACCACGATCATAAGTTTCATACCTAATCAAGGAAGGCACGATGTACACTTTTTGATAGCATAAGTCATTTTCGTCTTCTGTTCTACAGAATATAAGACACATGTAGCTAGGCCCTATACATTGTGAAATATAATGGAGTAGGTACCACCAGAGCTCATGTGGTTTTTAACCTACCCTTTCACTAGAACTGCCTTAGAAATTGAAGTCCAGTTATTAAATTGTGAACATCGTGTTAATGGCAACATATAAGGCGGAAACGGCTTCTTCTGTGGAACCATGGAACGTCTCTACGATCGGCAAATGGCAAAGAACAAAAAAAGAGGGCCACTTCTTACTTGAGATCTGATACGGCGCCATTATACAGGTAAGTTTTCAGTTCTGCTTTCACGTTGCCTGCGAAGATAGTTGTGACCGCGTACCAATTGACTCCGAGGAGTCGTTGACAAAAATGGGGCGGTCTCGTGGAAATTAAGAATAGGGAGGCCGTTGGCTTAGTAGTTAAGTAGTACAAATTTTCAGTGGGAGCAGTTGTTTGGAGACCAATTCAAATCAAGCAACATATGTAGGGTGCAAAGAAAATCCAGTCAAAGAGATTGACCACCAGGAGAAATTTTATTGTGTCAACCGTTGCACAACATCATTTGTGTAATGACCCAACCAATTATTGACATATGTAAAGTAAAAGGCCCACCACTCCCGGGAGAGTGCCACGAGCGAATCGAAAAGTAGCACGTGGTACGATAGTACTGTAACAGTACTATAGATTATATGGACAAATTAATTTTTAATACATGTTGCAGCTATCAGTTGTATAGAAAAATAATTTTTAATAGTTACTTACTGGTCGTAAGTCGGTATAGGACTACGCTCACGACCACGGTTTACGACTTACGATCACGTTCACGATAACGGCTTATACGACCACGACTTGTGACCAGTAAACAGTTATTAAAAATTATTTTTTTGGTACAACTGTGCGTTGTAGCAGTATTAAAAATTAACTTCTTTCCGTACAATCTACAGTACTGTTATAGTGTTACCGTGCCATGCGTTGCATTCCAATTCGTTCGTGACACAAACCGTGATGTGTTACCGTTACATAATAAAATTTCTCGACCACCCGACTGGCTACTCAACTAAGCTGCACCGGTCATGCGTGTTAGCAGAACACACGCCGATGCTTGCTAGGTACCGATTTTATAGGTGGCTACCATAGAAATGGGAACCGACTAAATAATTTTTGGTTAAATTTGAATTAAAGTCAATTTACAATTAATTTGGGTTAATTTGAATTTAACCAAATTTCAACTGATAATCAGCCAATAATAGGCTAACATTTTTGAATTTTGAATTCTGATATGAAATTTTCGGCCAAAATCTTCCAAAATTTTTCGGTTATCAGCAAAATTAGTAGTGCCGGCTCCCCGATAAATATTTAAAACTGGTAATGAAAACCCTGATGCTTGCTTTCTATCCATTTCGACCTTGAATGTTACGCTTTCAAATTCAATGTCAACGTGATTATACAAACACATCCCATGAGTCGAGTCTGCAACACCTTACCTTCGTCGAATGGATTGCAACTGGCACCATAGCTATCTTTTTTAAATTTGGTCCTAGACACCTGTTTGTACAAAAAAATACCTTTGTCCCTGAGCTCGGATGGTGCGGCCAGGGGAGCTTGACAGGAACGAGCAGGTGCGGTAGCCGGTGGGGCCCACAACCTACCAAGCTACCGCTGCTCGATTCCTGGCAGGCTCAATAGGTGCGTGATGAGTGCTGGTAGCTCGAAATGTGGGCTGGCGTGTGCGGGAGAGCGCAGGACGAGCTCAATGGGCCAGCAGCTTGGCAGGACGTGACATATGGTTCCCGCTTTATTTGCCTGCGCCACCCTTCACACCTGTATGCACCCGTATGGGAATGTCATCGTGAACGCGTTCCCACGCTCATAAAATAGGAGGCCTCATGGTTTTCCATCTCATTCAAAGCCGTGTTCAATTTCTTTCCTACCGAGCGAGAGAGTGGTGATGGAGAAGAAAAAAAAGAGAGATTAATAGGCAATAGCGTACTAGTTTTTCAAGATGGTTTAGCTATGATTTAGGAACTTTCATAGTTGGAAAGATTGTAGAGCAGGTAAAGACCTTCAAGAAAGGTATGCTTTATTTGCATGTGAGCAGCGTGCTTAATATATCGTTAGCATTTCATTAGCATAACAACAGTTTGGTACTGTGTTTAGTAACCATATTTAGTTGACAGATGTGTTTGTGTAATTAGACATGTTTAGGACGTATTAGTGGCTAGAATGATTATTTATTATAAATAGCTGAAAAATATGGGCCGAAAAACAGTTGAAATATGCATGTAAGTCTGCATGTATATATTTATTGCTCTCGTGCGATTATAAAAAGTTATAGAAAATGATGGTTTGGTGTGTACTGTTAGTTGTAGTATCTGTGTGTGCATATGTATGCATATACGTGCGTACCTGTATGCACGCATTTAGGCATAATGACCATTTTTTGTAAATAGCTGAAAAAATATGCGTCGTTATTTTTAGTGTCCATGATGCATTTGCAATTGATGAAACATGTATGTAAATCTGCACAAATGTACTTATTACTCTTGTGCAACTAAAAAAATTGTAGGAAATGATGCCAGGAGTGCAGAAATGCGCACTTTTAGTTGTAGTATCTATGTATACATATGTATGCATATACGTGTGTATCTATATGCATACATATAAGCACATGGTAGTAGGCATACTTGGTTGTTTAGCTATCTACGCATGCATGATTATTCTCGGCTATAGTAAGTTGTATTTAGCATCATTGTACACTAACACATTATTTTTTTGTATTGTAGGGAATGGCTGCTGGTGATGGTCATGAGCGTGGTACATTGCTGGACCCATCTTGGAATGGGTGACATCATTGTCAGGCGTGGTCGAGCTGTGACAGACTACCCCCTTTGTTCTCGGGGGAGCTCAGGAGGACTGGCCTCTCGATGATTAGTATATTCTAGTTCTACGGCTGGGTTGCTACCTATAGCGAGGATGAATCACATTGGGCAGTCATTTGTATTAGACTTGCCGCTTTTGTCGGCACTCATTGACTTGTGGAGGCCGGAGACCCACACATTTCATTTTCAGTTGGGGAAGATGACCATCACCCTACAGAATGTTGCATACCTTATCGGCCTACCACTACAAGGTCATCACATGGTTCCACCCCCATATCATTCGACTAGAAGGCATGTCCGCTGCACTAGTTTGGTCACCCCATTTTGGAGAAGATCCATGGAGTGCCACATTTGTGGCTACGGTGGTACAGGCAATGCCTAGCAGATGTGCCTGTAGAGGTTGTAAGGTCCCACCTAGTTGCTTACTTGCTCTTCATATTTGGGTGGGTCATGTTTCCTACGACTTATGGAGATTGGGTGTACTCCAGCTACATTCACATCGCTGAGTCCTTGGTTAATGCCAAGCCTTGATGTCCCACTGTACAGCTAGGGCTCAGCTATATTATGTGCGACCTACATGGGTTTGTGCACCAGCTCGTAGCATGCCACTGGCAACCAAAACCTCATTGTCTGCTACATCTTGTTGCTGTTATGGTTATGAAAGCGCTTCACTGTTGGTTGATCGTACTATCGGGTGCAAGTGCACTCACACCAATTGGAGGCACGGTTCTACGGTGACATTGATAGGGATGACCCGGTGTACAGACCCACCGTGGGTACTTATTGGACTGCTAGCGAGCTAGGATGGTTCAGGAAGAGAACACGTCGAGTGTACCCAGATTTCCACAACGTGTTTCAGATCTTGCATGAGGGTATCATCCTGTGGGTAGTGTGGACCGCAAAGTTCATCTCTGGGATAGTGCTTTACGGATTGTTAGAGCAATGTAAGCAGGACAGGGACTATTGGTTTACGACCTGTCACCTCGTCTTCTCCTATATGGTGGAGCCTTACGCCCCCAATGAGTCATGAGATTGTTTAGGCTTCTTCAACAGGTGCCACCAGCATTGGGTCGACCACTACCCAGCCACGTTCACCTGTAAGTAATTTCATTTGTTACCTCATTTTGTACAGTCTGTTGCTTCAACTTCTAAGTCATGTAGAATTTGTGTCTTCTTTATTTCCCCGCTGAAACAGCAGTTGCGTACCACCACTTTTTTCATAGGCAAACAATGAAAGGGATGGAAGAGCGACGATTGGAGGGTGACACAGGCGCCATGGACCATAGCTTGAGAGTAGTTGATGAGGACCACAATTCATGTTGCATATTTTATTTCACACATCTCTAACCTACTCCGTGCATGACGGTAGACCATAAAGCATTACTACTTCTTTCAATAGATCAATGAGCCAGAGATATACTAAAGCAGTACAAGGAATCTTAACTATTGCAATGAAAAAATTGGAACGAAATATATTTCGTTCCAATAGTTAAATTTATTGCTATGAATTATTTGTTTGTTGCGATAAATTTGTTATATTGTGCGAGTGAAGTCGGTGAGCGACTCTTCCTCCAGGCTCACCCCACTATTTCATTTTACTAATTTAGATCTAGTTGTGCTGGTTGATCCATGTGTCAAGTGCGTAGTAACCACTCTTGCTCACGAGTGTTGGATCCATTGGTTCTCTTCATGCTAGGTAACTACCGATCAATGCTCGTGGCTCTGATTAGATAGTACGTGTGTCAGATTTCTAAATTACTAGTTAAAATGATGTTGCCACACTTAGGTGGAGACGTGGAATACTTGTGTTAGTGTGTGAGATCCATGGTTGTGTGTCTGTTCAACTCAATTCATCGAAAGAATTGTACATTGTGCTTAAAATGCAAGGAGGAAGATGGCAGTAGCTATATAGTGGCCCATAATCATGTCCCCTTGGCTTTGGTGGACAAGTTGATTAAGTTACTCCAAGTTAAAGGAATGCAGGAATCGAAAATGTCTGTGATGTTTTGATGAGGTCGCAACATGGACAGTTTACAGTATCATTACAAAATGATTGTTGAGATCTTTAGGTCAGTTTCTAATATGGATCAGCTAGAACTCAATTCTTGCTTAATATGGCTTGTGCTTTAGTTGGTAATGCTAGTCATGAGCTGCAACTGGATCAAACAAAATATAGACATGTTAAGCTCCATGGGTGAACTACACCTCTAAACACCAAAATTCTTAGAGCGCAAAACTTCTGTTCTTCACTAGCATGGCAAGGTTGTAACTGGATCCTAACCTACCTAAAGCACCCATGAGCAAATCATAGGATGTACAGGCTCCAACTTGTTGTGCTACATAATGCCAGACCACCATCTTTTTTTGTGAAGGAATAAAAATGATGCAACCTTGCTTGTTCTTATATTTGAGCTTGGTACTTGGGCTCAATTGCAAAATCTAGGTAACGATCCAGACCGACCATGGTTAGTTGTTCTTTAGGAAATTCTTGTTAATTTTGTTTCAATCTAAATGTGACTGTTCCCACTAGACCACTTAAAAACTAACATTATCTAATGTTGATGAAAGACTAACTTAGGTCCTGGTATCCATCATTAGTTCTTAAATCGAATCAGACACAAGCGACTACTTTGCTATCTTGTTATGTTCAGTAACAAAATTACTTCCCTCCTTACACTTGGAACCAATTCTCGTAGCTGCATATTAATAATTTGCATGTTTTATGCTTTCAGTCTGTCCGTAAACTCTACACTAAGTGTTGCTTTGTTTTGTTTGTATTTTACCATCACGAAAACATACATACTATATCCAATTGTTGGCAGTCAAAATGCAATTCTTTTTGAAGAGAGAGAAGAATGAAAAGGAGTTGCAGGGGTAAATGTAGATGAGGTAAAAACCAATATGACTGACTCTCTTAATATATGAATTGGAAGTCACTACTCTTAACATATACACGAATCTAAGTTTAATTAAATCTTTTTAACTGTTTTGCATGTTGGCACGGTTGCTCCATCTAATTCGAGTTTGGTCATCATTATGGAAGTGATTTGTATCTTGTCAATCTGTAGTCAATAGAATGCCCCAAATTGATTGTATTTCAGAACATGCACTGGCTTTGGCAATAGGATTATATCAAGCATTCTTGTTTTAATCTTTTGTATATATTGAGTGTATATTGCAATGTACATATAAACGAAAAGAGGAAAATGATAAGCATTCCTGTTTTAGTCATTCGTCTACTATTGAGCGTATAAAATGATGTTGAGAATTAATGTGAAATAGGTTGATATATGTATAGTAATGTAAATTTAATTTATGGCAAAATCTAGTCCATTGCATTAAGATATTGGCATGAATCTAGTCTGTTGTATTAAGCTACTGTCGCGAAATTTGATGTGTTGCAATAAGTTGTTACCACAAAATCTATTGTGTTGCATTAAGCTATTGCCACGAAATTTGATAAGTCCTTCTTATCCTTCTTCGCCGGGCATCCCCGGTCATTTGGGATTCGAGGAGCCAGAGTTCTCGTCCTTTTATTCTGAGGCCTCTGGACGGGATTAGGGATACCCTCTTCGATGCATTGCGTGCAAGCACATGCGACTTAGTCACGCTCTTCAAATCACTAAAGTGACCAGGCAGCTGATTTGCCAATGCTTGCAAGTCAATGATCTTCTGGACCTCTTTCTCTGCTTCACTAGTGCGCGGGTCATGTGCATGGATTCCCGTGGCTTGCCACGTAATTTTTCGATATTTTTCATCAAGGGGTTGTTTTCCTCCCCCTAATATTGGGAAATTATCCTTATCAAAAATGCAATCAGCGAAGCGGGCAGTATGCAAATCTCCCATCATGGATTCTAAATACCTGATTATAGATGCTGTCACATAACCAACATATATCCCAGCCTTACGGAGAGGGCCCATTGTAGTACACTGTGGAGGGGTATAGGTACATAAACCTTGCATCCAAATTTCCTGAGATGAGAAATTTTCGGTGATGACCCTTGCGCTAGTTGCATAGGTGAATGGATGTTGTAGGTCGATGGTTTATCGTTGAAGAGATTTGTTGCATGTAGGACTGTGTGTCCTCAACATGTAGCAGGTAAATTACAATTCTGCAAAAGAGGTCGGGCAATAAATTTAATTCTCTTGATTAATGCCTCTGCCAAACCATTCTGGGTATGAACATGCGGTATAGAATGCTTAACTACAATCCCCATCATCATGCAATAATCATCAAAAGCCTTTGAAGTAAATTCTCCGGCGTTGTCCATTCTGATGGACTTTTTGTGATGATCAGGGAATATATTTCTGATGCGAATGATCTGCGAGATCAGCTTTGCGAAAGCATGGTTTCTTGTGGACAATAAACCCACATACGACCATTTCGACGAAACATCAATGAGCACCATGAAAAACTTAAATAACCCTAAAAGAGGCTGAATGGGACCGCAAATGTCTCTCTAGATGCGTTCCAGGAATGCAGAGACTTCATCCTTCACTTTCAGAGTGAAGGGTCTAGTGATTAATTTCCCGGTGGCACATGCAGGGCACACAAAATCTTTGTGATTCGAAAAATTCTTTACATTAATATTATGCCCTTGGCAATTGTTGATTATATTTCTAATCATTCTAAGACCTGGATGGTCTAATCTGTCATACCAGAGACAGAAGAATTCAGAGCTTCTAAATACTATCATCAAGACAGTGTAGGCTGGAGGTGCCTTAATGTTGGTATAATATAGCCCAGTTTCTAGTGAAGGAAGTTTTTCTAATACCCTTTTTCCATTCTCTTTGCGCTTCATAGTGAGTAGGTATTCCTTACCGTACTCTCTTTCAGTCTCAATGTGGAAACCATTGGCGCGAATATCTTTAAAACTTAGGAGAGTTCTAGTCGATTCTGGGTACAATAAGGCTTCTTCAATGACCAAAGTTGTGCCCATTGGGAGTACAATTGTGGCTCTTCCTGAACCAATTATACAAGCATCGCTTCTGGCGATTGTCGTAAGGCTGTCAGCATTCTTACGAATTGACTGAAAATACTTTCTCTCTTAAGATGGTATTCGTTGTGCCGCTGTCGGCTAAGCACACTTCCTCCATAGGGCGCCACACGCGTTATAATATAAGATATTTTATTAACATGTATTAGAAGGCAATCAACACATAAATAAAATACTTCAATATCAGAACATATCATGCCATTATAAACCGAATAAATGAATGAATTATTCAAAATCATCCAACCATCACGAGAAAATAAATGCTAAAGTACCACCCATGCATGTTCTAACCTGTCCTTTTCACACAAAATAAATGATAATTAAAGTCTAATGCATTCTATGCATCAGACTAAATTTACTAGAAAATCGTAGACTTCTTCGGCTATTTCCTCGGGAGTGATCTGCTCCTCGAGAGAAATCATGGCGGTGGCTGCCTCCAAGTCGAAAGGTGGTGCTACTGCCGAGATGGTCTCAACCTCTATCAACGCAGGCAGCTGCTCATAACTCTCCCCCTCAACCAATGCAAAGTGGGCTTCAGGCTGTCCTTTGTCATCCTTCTTTTTCTGGGCTTGGAAGGCATCAGTGACATGCTGTGGCTCCTTACAGATCTGCGACTAATGCCCCCACTTGCTACACATGTAGCAACCTTAGTCCTGTTGGCCATAGGTCTTGCCACTCCGCTTTGCCTTGCTTGTCTTTTTCTCACTCGGAGCATCTGACTTGTCTTTCTACGCTGCGGCCTTACCCTTCCTCCCCATTCTCTTCACCAAGGGCTTTCGCACCTTGTAGCTCCCAGCGTTGGACTCACGGCCAGCGGAGCTCCCCGGTGGTTGAGTGACGTAATTCTTACGGAGAAGTTTGTCCTGAGCCTCCGCAACCTGCATCATATCAATCAATTCGGCATACTGTATTGGGGTGGAAGGTGGATAGGGTCTTCTCAATCTTCTGCTCGTCTGTGATCTGCTTGCCACAGAGTTGAAGATTGGTACAAATCCTGTGCAAAGCAGAATTGTACTCCCCGACCGTCTTGAAGTCGGCAAATCTCAGTCTGATCCACTCTTGCTCTGCTTGAGGAAGAATGGTGTACTTTAGCCTCTCAAACCGCTTTTTGAGTGCAGTCCAGAGTGCTACCACGCTCTTCTCTGCCATGTACTCATTCTTGAGAGTGAGGCAGAGGTGGTGCCTGAGAAAATAAAGTGCCTGATCATTCTCCTCAGGAGTGGGTTGGGCGTCATGCGGTTCGCCAATCCCAATAGCCGCGCAGAGCTTCTTAGCTCCAACACTATCTCGACATCGGAAGCCCACGTCAGATAGTTTTGGCCATGCTGGGCCAGCTCCTCAAATTCCCGGTTCGTGATGCCAGTCATCTACAAGTGTATGAAAGAAATAAATAAGTTTACTGCTAGTAAACATGCACGGAATAATTTACTACGGGTAAATAAATGGTACAAAAGATTCTCGTAATGTTCCATAATTTTCTATGAATTTTTTATAAATTTTACTACTAATTTCAATGATTAAAAGCAATTTTAAACAATTACAATTGTAGGACCGAAATGGCAATAGAGTGGGGGGTGAATGGTGCCTTTAAAAAAACTCCCCAAGTATTCACACACCTCTTCTTCTCCAATAGCTATTGAGCTATGAAGACAGAACCAGATTGCTTATTGGAAATACAAACTAGTAAGCCAAAGCAAACCAAAAACAGCCTGACCGACAACAGAATACTCCGGCCGACAACAGAGTAGAGCGCAACACCCACAAGAACAAAAAGTAGTGCAGCTTTTGAATCTCGAGTCGAACGACCAAGCAACTTCTCCCAAAACAAGACAACGAGCTCACGACTAGAAATTATAGGACTAACGAGAACTCGCTGTTGTGGTCAAGAAGAGACACATGGTCGAAAATGAAACAGAGGAAGAGAGACTCGTTTGACCGCTATGCCAGATTTCCGAGTAACTTGAGACTCTCTGGTCTTTTGGTCCTGTAACTTGAAGCACTGCAAAAGCCCAACCTCTGGAAGAGAAATTACCAAGGAAACACAAACTCTCTATCAAGACCAAGATGGACTGAGCGGTCGAAGATGAAATAGAGGAGTACTCGAGGCATACGACCGCCAACCACAGGATCCTATCGAAACCCTTGCTCTCGGGAAGAAACTGACCAGATGGTCTTGAATATGATTCCCAGTTCAGAGCAAATCAAAAGAACACAGCTACTCAAATAGGAACATGGCTCAAATCAAGAAAGACCAGTGCAAAAGAGAACCAGCCGAAAACGAGAGCAAACCACCAAAATATACAAGCAATCAGAGCATCTCAGACACAAGACTTCTCAAATAGATTCAGAGAGATGAATGATTACAAGGGAGGTTTCTACAGCCACTCCATAAACGCTCTCAACCCAGAGCAACACACGCAAAACAGAGAACGAAAAACCCGAGCGACATGTCGAAAAACCTCAACCAGTACTCGAGCTCTACCCCTATATTTATAGACCAGATACCAGGGGAGAACCCGTTAACCCCCACCTAACACCGGGTTTTCCCACTCACTTTACCCACTAGCGAGAACAAGCTTCCAGTGCTTTACCCATTAAACCCAACGGCTCCACTGCTTTGCCCGTTAGCGCCAACAACTTTTGTGCTTTGCAGAGAACTGCTTCCCTTTTGCAGACTTTGGCCATTTCTCCAAAATGCCACTCTGCTGCCTTCCCAGAAGCTTCCTCCGTAGCTTGCTGTTCACGGCTTGCAGCTACCTCGCTGACCTCACCGTCTTCGGCATCTCCTAACCACTCACCGACCTCAGCACCACCTGTGCTTAGTCCGGTCATCCATGCCTCGCCACAACTAGCCTAAAGATCCTGCAACCATCACAGACAACAAAACATCACATAGCATCGCACTAGACAAGGGTAACATCCATTTGCATCAGAAAAAGAACTCAAAGCACATTCCACAAAGTCGTAAATGCATTACGATCGGTCGGAATGTCAAACCATTAAATGGACAAAATCTACGACCGCAACAAACAAGGTTATGACCACCTCAGAGGTCCATATGACCGGTTCCGACCGCAACGTACCGCGTACAGGCCCTTCCGACCACGTTTGACCAAGTCCCAAGCCAGTCCAATCGCGTTCAACTGGGTCCGACCGCAGTCGATTGAGCTACGACCATGTTCGATCGCTTTACAACGTGGTCGAAGTCTGCCGACTTCCCACGTGGTCGTGGTCGAAGTCTGCCGACTATCGACCGCAACGGTCGAAGCCTCGACTACCGACCGCTTCTCGTGATAACATGGTCGTAAACTGCCGACTACTCAACGTGATTGTAAATTCGACTGCCGACTTTCGACCTTGAGGTCGTAAACAGTGAATCAGTCTTCCGACCACAACCATCGTGGTCGTAGGAATGTTCTGACCACGGCCAACGTGGTCGTACCAGCTACCGACCATGGCCAACGTAGTCGTAGACACCACAATGTGGTCGTAAACGGTCCTAGTGACCTCCGACCACGGCCAGAGTGGTCGTAAACTTCCCGGATGAACTTCGACCACGCCCAATGTGGTCATAAACCTCTCGAATGACCTTCGACCATGCCCAAAGTGGTCGTGAACACCATAATGTGGTCATAAACAGTGCGCACGGCTACCGACCACGACCAACGTGGTCATAATGCCTTCCGACCACTCGTTCAATGCCTCTACCAGGTACCGACCACTCTTAAGAGCTATGACTTCGCAGAAAACACTCAAATCAAACTCAATATTTCCAAAACAAGTGTCAATTACTCATCATAAACATGTGATCACCTCCACATGGTCTCTCAACAATTAACCAAAACAGTAAATAAATACAGAAAATAATAATGGCAGAAATAAATATGCTTCAAATGCTAAAAATAATTCAAAATTCGGGTTCCCGAGGCCCTTTTATGCTAGAATATGAATTTTCAGTGAATTCTGCAATTTCTAAGGGTCTCTACGCAAATTTTCAGTTAAGAGAAAAAATTGGTGTAATTTCCTGATTTTCCGAGGGATTTTCTGCAAAATTTGGGACCCGTTCGTAAATCTGAGGACCTATTTGTAATTTTTGAAATTACAAAGGCCTTTCTGTAAAATTCGGGACCCATATGCAAAACTTAAGGGCTTTTCGGTAATTTCCAGATATTGGCGGTTTTCTGCAAAATCGCCAGTCCCCCTAGCCGGGCTTTTCTCCCCACGGCCCATCGGCGACCCAGGCGGGCGCACTTCGGGGCGGCGGCTGGGGCCGGCGCTTCGTGCGCATTGGAGCAAATTTAGAGCGATCTAGATAATTCAATCTATTAGAGCTTCGATGATTACCTTCGATTCACCGGAGTGAACTCGTGCTGATAACGTGTTGAGGAACCGTCACTGGCGACCAGTATGATCGATTCCTCTATTTAATACGAAACGAGATCAATCACAGAAGACAGAATAATAGATTGAAAACACGCAAAGAGGTAGAGAGAACTCCTGGTCTTTCTTTATTGCTCTTGATTGCATGAGTACAAAGTCTGCCAGTACGGCTCCCTATTTATAGTCTACCGATGAGGTGCCCACTATGGACCAAGGTTTCCAGCCCAGATCCAGGTTTCCTAACAGCTTCTTCCTAGATGTAGCGATCCATTTCAGCTCAATCATTTGCTTAGGTTTCGTTAGGTAGTGTTGCACACTAGGCGTGAGAGCGAATAGTGCATGTGCGTTGCGCGAGTGAAGTGGAGGACGTTGGGGAGGCAGCGCCGGACTTGCAACTTAGTATAGCAAACCGCGCGTCATTCGGGCCATCGGGTGGGTGCATGGAGCGTGCGACAAGGTCGCCGTGGGCGATGCAAGCTAACCACTATGGCAGGTTGGGCTGCCACGGTGCGGGAGTGGTGGCCCCTGGCTCGTGGGCGTTGGTGGAGGCAGGACCCAAGGAGGGGACGCTGGGGTTGGCCTCGGCCTTCCAGGGCGGGCTTCCAACACAGGACGTCAGGATGGCCGTGGTGTGCTTCTTCTCTCTCTTGGGCTGAGACGTTGGGACTCAAGCGGATTGAACTGGGAGTTAGGGGCGGACCTACCCTTCGGGCGAGCCCGGGCGGCCGCCCGAGCTCCCCGCCGGTCGGACCCCGCCGGCGAAGCACACGCCCCACCACCCCCCGGCCGGGTGTGATGCACATCTTGTTGCCGGAAGCCTGGAAGAACGGTAGGCTCAAGGCCCAAGTCTAGTCCAAGCAACACCCAAATACCCAATAAACACACGGCCCAAGTGCCCAACAAAGCAAGAGATATACTACTATACTAGCGACGCACGGGCCAACACCAAGTCGAAGAGTACCGGCGCTAACCCTAGATCCCGCGGCGCCCAGGCGGAGGAGTCGGTGGGAGCCCGGGAGGCAGTGGCCGGGCCGCCGGGGAGCGCGGGAGGCCGGAGGCGGGGAGCCCGGCGGGAGGTGGGAGGCGCGAGGCGGGGAGCCCGGGAGGCGGGAGGCGGGACAGCGGGGATCAAGCGGGAGCCCAGCGGCGCGAGGCGGGAGCCGGGAGGCCGGGATCGGAGTCTGGAGGCGGGGGCGAGGAGCCCGGGAGCCGGGCGCCGAGGATCCGGGAGCGGGGAGGGATTTGAGGAGCGGGTCGGCACTCGGCCGGTCGGGTGTCGGTGCCTCAGTGAGGACTCGGTGGAATGGTGGATCGTGGATTTGAGGCTTTGAGCCGGGGGGATTTGAGGAGCAGTTGGCTGAGGCAGTGAGGCCTGACCGAGTGACCGCAGTCGGTGGACTGTTTGAGCCTTTGAGGCTTTGAGCTTTTGATCCTTTGAGGAGCAGAGGAGCTAAGGATTTCTATAGTTTCTATTTTATAAAGGTACAATAAATTCTATTTATTCTAGATTTCAGATTTGTGTATTTAAGTATTAGTTTTGATAGCTTGTAAAAATTTTATGTAGATTGTAGAATATGTACTTATATTTTTACCTCTCCAAAAACAGTGATCTGAGGCTTGTTCAAATTCAAAATGAATAGAAAGGATTTGAATAGCTATTTTAGCAAATTGTCAAGCAGAAGTACCAAGGAAAGTGGAACGGTGGCTGCACATGTACAATCTCAACTTGAAGTCCAATCGAACCAAGTCCAAGCACAACAACAACCACAAGAACAAGAAACTGCAGCTGAACAACTGCAACAAATGGATGAAGGTATTAAAGAATTCAACCCGGATCACATCATTGCTGATCCGGGACTTCGTATACCGCTTGATGATTTTCATCCCGACATTAGAGATCAAGAGAGGAGGGCTTATTTGTTGAAGGGCCCTACTCAACCAATTGGCCATAATTACCCTCGTAAAACATATGGAAAGGATCTTAGAGCCTTTCGTGAATCATGGTTCAAAAAGCACGATTGGTTGGAATATAGTGTAGCGAAAGATGCGGCCTATTGCTTTTATTGCTTCCTTTTCAAGCATGAACCTTTACATGAACAATTTGGTCATGGTGTCTTCACCAAAATAGGGTATAACAATTGGAAGAATCAATACAAATCATCTACCTTTTATTGACAGGTTGTTTCTTTTACAACTCATCTACAATAGGGTATTGTGACACTACTGATTTATCAATCTTTCACAATTGACAGGTTGTTTCTTTTACAACTCATCTACAATTGTGAATTAAGCTTCATTAGTGATGTATTTTTTATTGTCCTTCCGTTATCCACATATGTTAACATGCGAATTGTAGTTGTTGTTTCTATTTCATATCATATACTTTTATTAGTGTGTTTGCAATATAGTTTGATCATGGATTGTTTTACTTTTGGGTACTACTGTTTATTTCACGCTTCCGACTTTAGCCTACCTAGTTTTTTTCCTGAGTCCGCGCCACTGTGACTTCGCCCTACCTACAATTTTTTCCTGGGTCCGCTACTGCTGGGAGTCATGCTGATAGACTCAAAACGCCCCCTTCTGATCGCGCAACTTCGACCGTCAATTTGTTCGCCATCCCTAATCGCCTTGTGCCATGTTGCATGCCTTGTGCAAATCATTGGCGGAGCCGGTAAGCTCTGCATCCTGGCCGACGAAGTAAGAGACCGGCCGTCCATGAAGCCTCTGACAAGGTCGAATTGGTTGGTTAATGGGATGCAGAAATTGTTAATATTGACGCTTGCCCGTTGTGCACAGCCACAGAGGCATGTTTCTTGCGCATCAATGAGGATGATGACGGGGGGTCGAGGGGAGGGTTCGTGAAAAGCCCCAAAATTTCAAACCAAAAATTTTCCTTGATTTTTGCTGGGTTTTTGAGTGAATTTCGAAAACTTTCCTTTTCAGGAAAGTTCTCCCCGGAATCCGCCTTCCTCTTTCGGCCTTTCCGCTTCCTCCTCTCTTTGGCGCCTTTCCCTTCTCCCGTTCTCCCCTTGGTGGCGCCCGCCCTATTCCGTTTTCCTCCCGCGCGCGCCTCTCCCTCTCTCTCTCTCCGCAGCGCCCGCCTCCCGTTTCTCCTCGCGCCGCGCGCGCTAGCGCTGCGCGCCGCCTTTCGCCGCGGCCGCCTCGGTCTCGGACCGCCTCGCCGTCTGTCGGCCTGTCCGGCGCGTGGCCGTCCTCACGCCACGTCGCCCGCCCTCGCCCCGACCCCACCTGGCAGTCGCCGCGCCTCCTTCTCCCGCGCGCGGACGCCATCGCCCGTGACCGCAGCTCCACCTGCTCCCGTCGCGTCGCCATCGCTTGTGCAGAGCCGACGTCATCTCTGCGCGGAGGAGACGCCCGACCAACTCCCCCGCCCTCCTGTTGACCCCGGAGCCGCGCCCGTGCCTTCGCCCCGAAGGTTTCTCCCCCCTCCCGCTCGGGTATAAAACCCCCTCCCGTGGCTCCCTCCCTTCTCTTTACTCTCGAGCCACACGCCTCAAACCACTTCCACCACTCCCGTGCACCTCCCAGAGCAGCCGATTGGAGCCCCGTTGCCCGAGGCTCCGCCGCCGTCTCCCCTTGCGCCGGCGACTCCCTGGAGTCGATCTCCTGCTCCCCTCCCTCATTCTCCAATTGCTCGCACCCCGAGCTTCCCCTCAGCTCACTGACCCTCCTCATGCTCTCCACTGGACAGGAGGACCTTCGAGGAGCCTTGACGCCGACGACCACCGCCGCCCCAACCGTGCTCCCGTGGCCAGCCCTCCTTGAAGCTTCCCAACTCACGCCGCCACCGTCAGTGTAATCCCCTAGCTCCCCTCTCCGTGAAACCGCCGCCAATCGGCCCCTCTCGCCGCCGGCGACCTCCCTCTTCGCCAAAAAGCCGAACTTCCCCCTTCCCACTCCTGCCTTCCCCATTAGCCCCCTCATCTCCCAAGCTCCAAAAATGGAATCCCCTCGTCAAGCCGCACTCGCCGGTGCCCTTGGTCGCCGCCGCCGACCCTCCATGCGCCGGACCACCGTCGCGGCCGTGACCGGCCCCGGTAGCGCCAGAGCGACGGAGGAGGAAGACGACCTCGTGGCCCCTCCTCCGTCGCCCGATCGCTCCGTTGCCGTCTAATTTGGATCGTCGGATGGCCCCTCCTCGGCCGTCGGATCTTCATAAAACCCCTCTTCGCCTCCGTCCGATCCTCCTTACCGCCGCCTCCGTTGTATCCCACCGTCCGATCTCTAGCCACCCCAATCCAGTCCGCCGTTCCCGCCATCTCGTCCGCGCGCCGAGCCACGCGCCGACCATCCGAGCCGCATGGGCGCGCGGCCGGCTGCCGCCTCGGCCCTCGTCTCGTCTCCCGCGCATCGCATACAGGCTGGGCCGCGCCTCCCCCGCCGCGCGGGCGCGTTCCGAAAGCCGCATCAGAGCACAAAGCCGGGCGATTCTTCGTTCATTTGATTTTCCGTGATTTATTAATTTCTAAAATCCCGAAAATCCAAATAAATCCTAGAAAATCACGAAATTCCCAAATTTCACCACTTTGCTCCAAATAATGTCTTGGACCCATTTGTAACCTCCATTTCTCCAGAACCATTTCAGATAAATTCCTAAAATTCCCCATTTGGAGATTTATGCATTTTACTCCTTTTTAATAGATTATTTTTCCTCGCTTGATTAGGCTCAAGCCGGATTTATGTTATTTTCAGTGTTTGCGCTAGTCTCGGAGATTCCGGAAGCTCAAGTGCAGTCGCAGGATCCAGAAGCTTCTACGTTCAAGCTAGCCGAGTTCGTCCCGATTCACGGCAAGTCACAAGTCGTTGATCATGTTGCAACCCATATTATCTAATTATGCTAATATGTTATTTGCATTGAGCTAATTCTGAAATGTTAATTCGAAAGTAAAATAAAATGTTTAGAATGACATGTGATATAGTTAAACCCACCACCGACAAATGCCCTGTTAAATTGTGGCCATGCCTTTGTAACCCTAGAAATAATCATTTGTTAATCTAGATAATTGTAGGATATTATTATCATGCAAAGTGTTACACTAATAAGGTTGTGGCTGTGGGGCCAATAGAATTTGGAAAACCCGACTCTAAGGTAGGGTGGTATGGGACACCGTATCTTAGAGCGGAGAGTCTTTGGCGTGCACAAAGTAGGGTAAGGGGGAGTGGAAACCGCAAGGCGGTCCTCGCCAATCTTTTACCCTAGGTTTGGAGTAGGGTAAGGGTGAGTGGGAAACCGCGAGACGGTCTACGCCCACCGCTTACCTTAGGTTGGGTCGCGGGCCTGGCGAGGTTGCGGACCCTGTGAAAATATAAGGACCGAAACCCTTACGCCGAGCAAATGTCACGGTGATCGCTCAACCACGGGAGTTGACTTGTCAACACCGGTCTAGTAGCTGCTCAACTCGATTGAAACTCTACAGGAGGTTTAGCAGTGAGGTTAGGCAGGCCGTGCTGTGGGTGCCTAACAACGGTAGAGTTCACTCGAAGTGGACACCGTTTTCTCTTGTGTGGGTGTGTGTGTGTGTGTGTGCGTGTGAGAGCCAGACCCGAGTGAATTCTACCGGTAGAGCCTATATAAAGCGTTGAGCAGTGAAACGACCTGGCTTTCTTAACTCTGTCGCGGGAGTTAAGGGATCGTGTGGGTAAAGTGAGCAAACTCTGCAGAGTCAAATAAATGGTATTCGAATACGCCGTGCTCCCGGTTATTGGAGCTGTGTCACTTGGGTGATTCCAGCCGCAAAGCTTAAGTAGTTTTGTACATGCTTTACCTTGTTTAGTTGGTTAATTGAATTCTTCGTGAAAAACCCCTGAGTTCTTAAGAAGTAGTTTTTGGTCCATTTTGTAAATTGATTGCTAAATAAAACTGCATCCACTCGAAATTAATAAACCAAGTATACTCCCTTCCTTTGTTGATCCGTGCAAGTAGTAAGTTAGGATTTCTCTTGTGATTTGCTGAGTACGGGGTCGGAGTACTCAGGCTTGCATAATGCCACAGATTCCAGAAGCAAAGAAAGCAATTCAAGATGTCGTGTTAGAAAGGTCTTCCCGTCGAGGACGTCCCAGAGGATCTCTTCGTCGACGAGGTCCAGTGGCTTTAGGTCTTCGCCGCGCTCAAGCGGATTCTGGAGTTTTTGTAATGTAAGTATACTTTGGGTTTGCACGTCCCGCTGTCGAAAAAGGGATGCTAATCCATATGTAAAGTATATGCTGGACTTTTGTTGTAAGCATGCAATGATATACTCTTGCGCGACACTTCATAACTGTTCATGCGTGAATAGTTGCGAGGTGCCGTGTCCGTACGCGCCCCTGGAAACGGGGGCGTTACAGTTCGGGAATTGACGGGAAACAGCACAAAACGGCTTGCAACAAATGGTGCCTGATGCTTTCTTTGCAGAAGAAGAACCAGATCGTGACTATTAGTACAGTATTCTGAATATTTTCTTTCAGTTTTTTACCTCCCATGATGAAAGCCATCTGTATTCCGTCTGCCCTGAATGTTTCAGATTTTCAGAATGAATCCCGAGTCATGGAAGTGACTGCAAGAATGCATTCATAAACACGCTGGAGACACACGAGGAACCGAACCCCGTGCCTCTCGCATGCGAAGCGAGCGCTCTACCATATAAGCTACGCCCCCTCGTTGATGTTACCACCCTATTTCATCATCTGGTCCTGAAATGATCTGCCCGAGCAAATGAGAGTACATGAAGAAAGGGGTTCTCACCTTTCAAAGAAGAAGAAAGGGGTTCTCCACCCCTGGCAAGGATGGCACGGATGAGTGAAGACACGCAGGCACGCCAGGTTGCTTACAAGGATCGGGCACCAACCTTTTCCTGCAGGACCATGAGCCTACCTCCCACATGGAATGTTCCAAAAGCCAATCGACGAAGAGGAATGAATGAATAAAGCCCACATCAATGATATCAATGAGTGGATTCAATGGCCCCTGGGATAATCCCAAATGGGGGATCAGGTCTCCAGCTCACGATCAGGTTGCGACAAGGCCTTTTAATTCGTCAATGGTGCCATCATTTTGACCTGGTTGGTGCTGGTACTAATCTAATCCTGATAGTAATCTTCGGTTGATTTTAAAACAAGATAGCGCACAACACTTTCAGATCAGACGTCCTCCTCTTCCTCCGTATTGATTTGATTTTGACCCCATGAATACGATCAACGAATAAGTTCTCTTTTTTTATCTTCTGCTCTTGAGACCAATAGACCAGATGTAATTATAGAGATGATTGTATCACTTATATGTTTTTTTTGAATAATATGCTATTTTATCCCTTAAATAAATGTCTTTCGTAATGATTAACAAGTATATGACTTGCTTGTAAAACTCTTTATCCATATTTTGATGTTATTCTAAATTATCACTGATCTTATGTCATTATATGGGACAATTATGATTTACAAATCAGCACATGTACTGATTGATTATCATGTTTCACAGATCATGTATATGGAGATATCAAATCAATAATATAGGCACATGTTAGAGAATATAGTGTTGGATTGCTCTACCATAAGACACTGTGTGAATTGTTATATTCTTAAGTGTCATTAATTGGTCTCATACATAGTGTATATAAGATTCTTAGACCTAAAATCGTCATAATTTTCTATATGTATAATAGTTTATTTAGGGGTTGTCAAATATTACTTTGTAACGATGTTTCATCTCTAGACATGTGGACCTTGGTAGAAGTGTTACTGCGACTGCGGCACTGACTGGGACAATCGCGAAGAGGAGACGGTTGGTCAGAGGATGATCAATTACTTCTAATACAGCGACGCACGCTTCGTTGAACTGGCCACTTTAATTCTACTCCGCTGCACTGCATATCTAGTAGTAATGATGTATGATCTTTTACTCACATAACTTCTTGGTTTATGCGGTAAAAAAAATTTAATTTGCGTTAATACAGTGTACCCATATCCCAACCCAATGAATTTCCGTGAGAGGGATTGAAAGATCGTACAACATCCTTTACCCAAGTAATCTTGAAATTCTACTCGTATACAAAATCTTGATGGATTTGTTTTGTCCATAAAGGTAGTTCCATGATTCGAACATGACAAGCAGAATAGCATGTGCAGACTTTGAACTGAGCGAGTGTTCCTCCGTGGGAATCACTGGATTCTGGTCTCTAGAGCAGGCAAACAGGACTAAGGATTCGGAGTTCAGATTCGTGAGGCAAATGGAATCCCAGTATCCCGCTATACAAATGAAGAATCTGGCTACCCCGGCAGATCTGAATATGGTCAGGATCTGATAGAACACCACTCTGAACTTTGTATTTACTCGAACTTGAGCCAGTCAATCAAGGAACATGAGTCGACGATGCATGCAAGATCAACAGCAGCAGCAGAAAGCGCAGCCATGCTTTGCATTATTTTCTCTTGCATTATACTCAGCGGTACTTGACTACAGAGGAGGGTAGAAACAAAGGAGGCACACACTTGCATATTACATACTCGATCAGTTCGGTGCTCTTCCCCAGAAGAACTCCCCCCGTTAGGCCAAACATAGCCAGATCGCCGCCTACTTCCAACCCCCACGAACTCATCAGCCCATCAGGACTCACTCTAGTACCACACACACCATCTCACACAGATTCAGAAGAAACATGTACACAAACACAACGCAGCCTCAAACAAACACGCTAGCTAGCTTCCTTTGTTGTGTCCTCTGCTCGGCGGATCGCTTATTTCGCGCTTTTTGTCTCGACGGATCGCGCTAGTTCATCGATCCAATGAACTGATGACCACCCTGCAAGCACATCAGGTCCAAAGTTAGGTAATCAGAGCCTATCATTGTGACCTTATTTGCCAAGTTACGAAGTACTCCCGTTGGTACTGACCATTCGCCATGGTCAGTACAAGAAACTTAAAGTGAGAACGAAGGCAGCGTATATACGCACCAGTCGTACACGGTGGGGCTTCTCGGTCCGACGGCCGCCTCCGCGCCGACGTCAGCCATCTTGGGTTTCCGGCGAAGCCTCCTCCAGCTGTCCCCCTTGGGCGTGGTAGCTGCACCGAATCCTCCACCACACCAACAGGTCAGGCACAAGTTCTCATTACTTTCTGACGAAACCATGTACTACCAACCTTGGACTAGATCATCACACTCGATCCACTCTTTTCTTAAATAAGTTTCAGAGATGACATCAATTCAACACTAGAGAAATTTCAGGGCAAATGACCAATTTCTTGAGATTTTCACCTACTTTAGAATAGCAGTCGTAGATCTGTGACTGCATCGCACTCAGGGCATAGGGCATAAAGCAACAAATTATATATTTTTCTCTTCCCATTTTCATGGAAGGCCCACGGACTGATACAACTATCTACTCACCCTTTGCGTATCTCTGCTCATCGCAGATCCTAATGACGTACGCATCGGGATCCAATCCCCAACCACACGGATCTACAGTTCTACACTGAAAGCACTACACGCCAATACTAAAGAAAGAAAGGAACGGCTTTTTTCTCGGAAGGAAGAGGAGGCAAGAAACACAGGTGAGCGAGCGAGCGAGCCCACCTGATGCGAACGGGGAGTCCGGCGCGCTGGCCGGGGAGGACGGCACGGAGCTCGACTCGCCGCGCGGCGACGGGACCGACAGGGACTGCGGCCGGACGATGGTGATGCTGCGCGTCACCGCCGGCGCGTCGGCAGCCGCCGCCGCAGCGGAGGAGGAAGGGGAGAAAGACGAGTACTTGCGGAGCCTGCCGAGGCCGGAGTCCGGGCGCGGCCCGGCCACCGTCTCGTCCCAGAGCTGGTCAAGCAGGCCCATGCTATATGGTTGGTTCCGTGTACGTATGTTAGACGTATGCGTGGTGTCGTCGTCGTTCGTGGACGAGACAGATGAGAGGGGATTTGCCTTGAGCCTTGTGTGATCCTTCGTTCCTTCGGAGAGGGTGGGGAGGAGGTTTTTTATAGAAGAGAGGTTAGGGGGGAGGGGGAAGAGGATTTATCAGGCGAGATTTGGGGGCGTTGGTGTAATTTTGGATAGGGAATAACTGGTGCCGTGGACTTCACCTCTTTTCACCTTCTCCGGGCTTTGCTTGTCTCAGCTGAATGCTTTCTCACAATCTAATGTACTTGATGTTTTTGTTTCGAACACGGAATTTTTTATGAGATTCAAATAGGATTTATAAATGTTTCTTCGACAGTGTTACATTCCAAACAACCATTGATAGTTTTCTTAAGGCAATGCGCAGGCAAAATCTATGTTGCAATTTTCATCGTGCTAACTGCTCATAAACCGTTGACTGATTCTCCCATCCGCTGGAGCGCTCCACAAAGAATAAGATCACACACAAAAGCATGTACGAAATACGAGGATTTATTCACGAGGTTCGAGAATACTTACGTCTCTAGAAGCGGAATTGAGGCAGCTCCATCCATATGAAGAATTTCTTTTCATAATTAGGGTTACAAAAATCGGCAGTATAATTTAGACATTTCTTCTCTTCCTTTAACCTTGTCATATATAAGCTATACACAACATCATCTACACTAAAATCTATGTTGCGATTACCGGCTCATGTGGAACCTTCTGCGAACTTATAAAAATAATAAAGGGACAATGATACATTCAGAGATTTTATCAATCTTTGGCCATTTTGGCCCCTAGCGGCACAGGAATGCTTCATTTGGTCCCCTCTAACGCATATTGCTCGATCGGGCCCTCTCGTGCGGCTTGGGAGCGCGAGGGGAGGTGGCGCGGTCGCGGAGCGCATGAGGAAGGTAGCACAGTCGGGCTATGCACGAGAGATGTGGCCCACAGGGGAAGGTTGCACGCCCAGCGGCGGGGAAGCTGGCGTGGTCCTAAACCGCGCGAGGTGGCCAGCCCCCGCCACACACCCGCCCCGCTTGACCACGCGAGGTGGACAGCCCTCACCACACGCCTGCCCCACCCCGCCTAGGGCTGGATAACGAGCTGGCTCGCTCGGCTCGGCTCGGCTCGGTCTGGCTCGGTAGGATAACGAGCTGGCTCGAGCTGGCTCGTTATAACTAACGAGCTAAAAGCTAGCTCTCGGCTCGGCTCGTAAAAGCTCGAGTTAGCTCGTTTGGCTCGTGAGCGGGGCCAAAAATGTCTCCATCATATATTCATCCATGGAAGCATAGCTCGTTTGGCTCGTTTGGCTCGTTTAGCTCGTTTGACTCGTTTGGGTACAATAGAGTACAAATTAACACATGCATGGCTCGTTTGGGTACAATAGAGTACAAATTTACACATTAACACATGCAATAGAGTACAAATTAGGGCCATGGAAGCAGCATATGCATATCTAAATTCCTGGAAGTATGGCTCGTTTGGCTCGTGAGCGGCTCGCGAGCTAGCTCGAGTTGGCTCGTTATAGCTAACGAGCTAAAATCTTGGTCGGCTCGGCTCGTTATCCTAACGAGCCGAGTCGAGCCGAGCCAGCCACGAGCCGAGCGAGCTAACGAGCTTCGAGTTTTTCGTCCAGCCCTAACCCCGCCTGGTGTGTTCCGCTCCTCACGCGACGCCTAGGCATGCCACCTTCCTCGCGTGCTCCCGAGGCCCGTAACCTCTCCTCACGTGTCGCCGGACCGTGCCACCTCCCTCGTGCGACATCAGACAACGCCATCTCCCCTCGCGCGCTCCCCGGCCGTGGGAAGGGGCTAGAACCGGAATTCTGCTTAGAGCCTGGCAAAAGACCTTCATACTCTGCCATATTATTGGTGGTAGGAAAATGCATTTGAACACATATAGTAGCTCGTCGCCTTGTGGCGTAACCAATACTACACCAGCCCCAAAACCCTTGAGTTCACAAGACCTATCAAAATATAGCGCCCAGTAGTCATCCATATTTAATGCATTATGTTCTTGTGGTTCAGAATTAGTTCATTCAGCAATAAAATCTGCCACACTTGAGATTTTGTCACTGTTTTGGCCACGAATTGGATGTCAAATTCTTCAAGTTCTATTGTCCATTTAGCAATACGACGAGTTGCTTCTTGATTTTGTAGTATACTCCTCAAGAAAAATGACGTAGCCATGGTAATTTTATGCCGTTGGAAATAATGCCGTGGCTTACAAGAAGCCATTAATAGAGTGTATAGTAATTTCTAAATCTTAGGGCAACGCTCCTTAGGCCCATGTAAAATTTCACTTACATAGTATGTTGGTTTTTATACTCCGTCTTATTCGGCAATCAGTACTACAATGACCACATTAGGCGTAGCAGCCAAATATATCAATAAGGGTTCTCCTAGAGAAGGTGAAACCATTATTGGCTGCTTAGCCAAATAAGTTTTTATGTCCTCAAAGACTTTATTTGCTTCATCTCACCAATGAAAAATTTTATGTTTATGTATTACCTTAAAGAAAGGCAAATCACATTCTCATGATCAAGAAATAAAACAACTGAGTGCCATCATTCAACTAGTTAAACCTTGGACCTCCCTTATAGTGGAAGGTGGTCGTAAAGCTTCAATGCCACAGGGTTTCTTTTTTCTGAATTAGCTTCAATTCCATGGGGACAAGATAAAAAACAAAGTAATTTACCAAAAGAGACACCACAAGGTGCACTTTTCTGGATTTAACTTGATACCATGTTTATTTAAATTACTGAAGGTTTTAGCCAAATTAGACGGATGGTCAGAGCTTTTAGTGCTTTATTACAAGATTATGTACATAAGCTTCTAGATTATGCCCTAACTATGCTACAAAGGTCATCTGCATCAAGCACTAGTATATGGCTCCAGCATTCTTGACATAGAAGTAGATACCAAATGGCGTGATGAAGGCAATCTTCTCCTCATCATCTCTTGCCATACTAATCTAATGATAACCCGAATATGCATCTAGGAAACTCATCAGTTCACACCCTGCAGATGAGTCGACCAACTAGTCGATATGGGGTAAAGGAAAATCATCTTTAGGATAGGCAGCATTTAAACTGGTGAAATCAATATACATGTGCCACTTACCACTAGTTTTCTTGACCATGACAAGTTTCGTAAGCCATTATGGGTGGTCTACTTCGTGAATGAAACAAACCTATAAGAGTTTATCCAACTCTGCTCGGATGGCCTCTTGTCAATCAGGAGAAAAACACCATAGCTTCTGCTTCACTAGTCATCTATGAGGCTATATGGCTAACCTGCACTCGATCACCTCCCTTGGGACTTGAGGCGTATCGGATTGTTTTCATGCAAACACATCTACATTAGCCTGGATGAAGGTGATGAGCTCAAGCTCCTATTCCTTGTTAAGTCCCGACCTAATTTGAACTATCTTGGACTAGTCGTCAGGGTTGAGTGGCACTTGCTTCACTTCTTCATTGGGGTGAGGAGTTGCTTTTAGCTTTTCCACCTTGTTAGGTGTTTCTGCTTCATTAAGATCTCTTAATGAAAGCTGATAGACAATTTCTAAGGATTTGCGATCAAAATTCAGAGTAGTAGATTGATTGCCTTGGATAGTAATGACACCTTTAGGACCAGGAATCTTGACACTCTGGTACGCACGATGAGTGGCTGCCATAAACATAATTAGAGAAGGTCTTCTTAAAATAACAATGTACACCGACTCAAAATCAATAGCCTCAAAATTAATTAATTCTGCTCAAAATTTATTTGAATCTCCGAACATAACAAGTAATATTATCCGTTTGATAGGTATTATTGAAGGTCCTAGTATGATAAAAGGTAGATCTAAAGAACTACCACCATCAATTAAAACTTTTCCTATTTTGCAATTACTAATAGTAGGAGAAACAACCAATGGTAATTTACGAGGTATTGACATACCTTTTGGGCAATCCTCTTGGTTGAAAGTCAGAGGCATCCTCGGCCACCTTGGGTAGCTTGGCTTTCTTGGAATGTTGTTCACATTGCTGACCTCTAGATAGCAGATCCTCCGAAGATGACATTCACATAATTATCTGTCTTTTGGAGTGGCATCACTTTATCCCCATCTACATCTTTAGCATTATTTGGTCCTCCACTTTTAGACAAGGTTGGCATTAGCCCCTTACCTAAATAAAATGCACCCATGCATTTTTGCCAAGTGATGTAGTTATGCAGGTCGTGGTCGGCCTCATTGTGTAGCGAACACCAACAACCATTGCCACTGATTGTGATGGGGCCTGTTGACCCCAACTGGTCAATCTAACAACCACCTTGCTTCATCCAAGTTCTTTGCCTTTGTTGTACTTTGGTTGCTACTCGAAAGTTGCAACCCCCCTTGAAGAGGACTTGGACTTATCATTCTTCTTATGCTTTCCCTTTTAGCCTTCTGACCTAGTCAACTTCTTGGAATTATTCTTCTTAGGTTCCTTAAGACCAGGTTGAAGTGGTGTGTGTTCATCATCGACTTGCCGATTCCACTCCACGGCTTCGTGAGCATCGAAGTAATGATCAGTCATACCGAACTGTTCTGTCACATTTCTTAGCGGGTGAATGTTGAGGTCTTCTATGAACTGCTTATATAATACCACCTATTTGAAAGTTCGAATTATAGAATCTTCAGCAAAATTAAGACTAGTATTGCAAGCCTCTACAAATCTCTTAACAAACTAACACAAATTTTCACTAGGGGTTTGACAGAGACGATGTAAATCATCGACCTTCCTTGGTTTTGTATAGCAACTTTTAAAGTTTTTTAAAATTGCATCACAGATATGTTCCATATTATAGATAGAATTCTCTGGTTAATTAGAAAGCCATGTACATGCAAAGCCTTTTAAGACATAGGTACATAATGTGCCAATATCTTTTTGTCACCTCAATAGCCTAGACAACAGAAGTGTAGATCTAGAGAAATTCAAAGTGGTTCTGTGTCCCATCAAAGCTTTCTAAATTGCTCAGCTTGAACTTTTTCGGCTAGTTAACCTTTTCTAAGTCTGGGTGAAAACGCTTTGCATCCTCTATAAGGTCCAAATCATGATTGCACATTAGGACTATTATCACGACCTGTTGGAGAACGTGATCATCTATTCCCTGATAAGCAATGGTAAGTGTGTTCACCTGGAGCAAGCATGTCGAATACGTTCCTTCGAGTCAGATAATTTGCTGACGGGCATGGTGATCAAAGCCATGACGGTTACTAGAACCAGTCTGATACCTTGCAGATTGCGACAAGCTTTGGACCTCCGCAATAGCCTCTTGGAGGTCAGCAACCAATCAACAAACTGTTAGACCATGTGGATGGTCGTAAGTTTAGTGATGATGAATAATTGACATTTAGATTGCTTTGGAATTCGTCTTTGTGAAAGTTTCGAGCGATCCCAGTTGAAGGTTTCGGCTCCGAGTGGTTTCGATTGGGTCCGAGTGGTTTTGGTCAGCTCTGAGTAGATATGATTGGGTTCAAGTGATTTTGGTTGGCTCTGAGTGGTTTTGATCGGATTCGTGTGGTTTCGTTCTGCTTCGAGTGGTTTTTGGTGGGCTCTAAGTGGTTTTGATTGAGTCTGAGTAGGATCGGACTACGTTCGAGTAGCATTAGAATATCGGACGATGTTCGAGTAGCTTTAGAGTATTGGACGTCGTTTGAGTGGCATCGGAGCATCGGACGACGTTTGAGTGCCACATAAGTATCGGACGGTGTTTGAGTGGCATTGGAGGATCGAACGGTGTTCGAGTAGTATCAAAGCCCCGAGTGGTATCGCTTAGGATTCGAACGGTGCGGTCGAAGATTTTGAGCACTGAGCAGTCGAAGGCTTTGAGTCAAAAACCAAGGAGTTGGAGAGCATACGGTCATAGCTACAATGTTTTGGTTGAAGCTACAACGATTCGGTTGGAGCTACAGTGTTCGAATGAACAGTGATCGGAAGTGAACAATACTCGGAAGAAGTATTATAGCAACAGTGATGTAGTCGATACTCGGAAGAGTATTGTAGCAGTGGTCGATACTCGAAGTTGGTAGTCAAAAGATCTTGGTACTCGGTAGTCGAAAGGACTTGATACTCGATAGTCGGAAGGACTAGGTACTCGAAGTCGGAAGGACACGGTACTCGGAAATTGGTAGGGCTAGGTACTCATAGTCGGAAGGACTCGGTACTCGATAGCTGTAGACTTTGCTGGTTGGTAATTGAAGGCTTTGCAGTCATGGTTTTCGTAACTTTGGTCGGTGATCGATGGTTGAAGGCATTGTGATCGGTACTCATAGGCTTCGAGTATATGTATGGTCAGCGATCTAACCGGTTGTGCTTAGCAGTTAGACTGGTCATTCTAAGTGGTCTGAGATTGATTGTGGATAGCATGAAAATTGTGGTTGTGAATGGTTTGGTTTGTGGTGATTGATGGATAAGAGTGTGGTATGCGTGTGTAGACTAATATCGGTCAAGTTGGAAAGAACTTGTGCTGTGAAAATATTCTTTGGTCTTTGCATATGCAAGTTGGGCATGGAGACGATCATGGTCAGTGACAAGGAGGACCGGGACTATGAGGGAGAGATCTAAGGTCCAGGCGGTTAAGGACATCACGCGAGGTGGTCGGGCTCATGTTGGAGTACATGGAGATCAAAGGTGATGATGCGTGGAGAAGATACAGAGGTACGGTCCCGAAGGCTTCAACATGTGAGGATGATGCGTGGAGAAGATACAGGAGGTGCATTCCCGGAGGCTTCAACACGTGAGATGGGTGATGCGCGATGAAGATACAGGAGGTGAGGTCTTGAAGGCTTCGTCATGTGATGAGATTAGAGAGTTACAGATGGATTCCATAACTTGGAAGGTTTAGAGATTGGTTAGAACTCGTGTTTGGAAGGTTTTTGAGTCCCTTGATTTTCGGAAGAGATAGGATTGCGTGCTCAGGTGGTTAAGGACATAGTTTGAGATATCCGTGTTTAAGGTGAACATGGTTTAGGACTCTAGCATATAAAAGCAGGTAGAGGCTAAGGGTTTTAGCCTTGGCTCTGTGGAGTCTTTTTGTGCTAGAATTTTTAGGGGTGTCGTGAGGGCGCATTGTAACCACATAATATGATCCAGAAATAATAGATCAGATCTATTCCAAGAAAAGTTAATCGGTGTTGGTGACATATTTTTTGAGCAACATTTTCTTGTGTCTTCGGAGGCGTGCTAACACATCACGATCTTGCGTGTCATGAGCTTGGTGTCTTTGGTAGTCAGCTCAATCCAACCAAGCAGAGCATTGTGTTCTCTTTGGCATGTCCTTGTTCGAGCAGTCAAAGCATTCGAGCGATTGAAGCTTTCAAGCAAAGGGAGATTTCGACTACATCCAAAGACGGTCATAGCAAACGGTCGAAGCGAGTGGTCAACCGATCAAAGCGTTCATCGAGCGCACGTAAAGGAGGTCAAGCGAGTAGACAAATGACTTGCATTCGAAATCTACATCTGATAATTTAGATTACTTTTTTTCTGGTTTGAGATTTATTTTCAGGTATCAAAAAGCTGAGGCAATCATTCACCCCCCTCTAATTGTGCCATACGATCCTACACAAACAACCAGTGGATATTGTTCATTGTTTACCCCTTCTGGATGATTAGCAATGGCACTCGCTAATATGCAAACATGATCTACTGAATAGTATTTAAATCTCTTACTGACGTTCGAAGGACCACCTGAGGCATGATTGATGACTGTTAATGATCATCGTTGGTGCTGGTTTTGGGTCTCCTGGACATCCCCTGCACACTGGAAGGCCTCCTCCATTGCCTTTTGTTTGGTAGCAAGTATTGCATTGTTCCATCATTCCTATTCCACATATGTTGCATGTTCATGGGCCTCACGTTGTTCATGTTCCACCCGCTATTTTTGGGTCTCACTACATTAATGGCTGCACATTCATGGAACTACAAGTAGATGGAGGGTGAGAATGTTTCGTCTTCATCGGAGGACAAGTAGTACTTCTAGAGTAGATGTTTTACAGATGACTCTGCTAGAATCTTATCATAAACACTGTTAGCAATATCATCTGTAGACACCATAGTACCGAAATGGTTGTCACCTATCTCTCCAATTGAGATAGCTCGGGAACATACTCGCTCTCGGAGTTGCTTGAGGGCAGTGGTGGCATCTCCGTCACCTTGGTCCTAGCGGGTTTGGCTGAGGACGACGAAGATTCTCCCTAGGGAACGTACCAAGGTAGAAGTCACACTTGCACGCCTCCTTAGGGACGTAGTCCTCATCCATGAGGTTGGCATAGTCAACAAGGTCGAAAGGGTTCTCCTCGTCTATACGTGGGGGCTTGAAAACATCACGACAAGGATCTTTGGACGATGATGTACTCCCTACAGGCGGCGCCAACTATCAATGTACAAGACTTAAGGCCTTTTTATCGAACTTATGAAAATAACAAAGGGGACAGTGATACACTTAGAGATTTTATTACCATGGATAATTGAGTTACAAGAAGCACGGAAAGTAATGTTCCTTGTTCTTGGAGGCCCCTATTTATATCTAAGGATGTCAGTTAATGATGTAATAGATGTATCCTGGTTTCACGCATGTGTCTTCCCTGTGTCTTAAACGGTTACGTCCTTTATCAAACATCACGCCTCATTGTAATAGCTTTTAACTACTCTTACATGTTCAGTTAATTTCCACATGATAAACCATCATAGCTCCGACTAGTTTATTCATATAGCATTGGTCAAAGAAGTTAGTTATTACCCCCTTATTGATCGGCAATAGGTGTAACTGGTCGATGACCAGTTTTGTTAAATAAATCCTATCTCCTTTTTCTTGGTTTGAAAGCATAACTAGGTTTAATGGGCTCGATTAAGGTATTAGGTAGGCCTTGGCTGAATTAGTTTAAATGAAATTCTATTTTGACCTCTCTTGATTGAAAATATTGACTAGTCATGGATACACGTCACAAATAGCCAATCACAACAAATTAGTAATTGATAATCTTTGATCGTTCATCCGTGACATATCTGGTACTAAGTACTCTTTAAATAGAATAACAGAACTATCTGAAAGTTTTGGACAACACAATTGGTGTCGAAATCATTTACATTTGTCGGGTTTGCATTTTAGGATGTTGCCTTTGTTAGCTTGTCATGATCAGACGGATGAAAATTCCTCCTCATATGTTCAGATGGTTCAGACATCACACTGCATGATGGCCCGTATTCTGTCTCGCAATTGGCGTCGAAACCAGTTACGTTTGTCGAGTTTGCGTCTTAGGAAGTTCTCAGTTTCACGTTTAATGTACGCAAGCGTGCATTCATGCCGCAATGCCGCATGGAAGACTCGGCTTCAGCTTAGCAGTGGAGCCGAGCTTCGGAACGAGGCTCCCGGGAGCTTCGACCCGAGCGGGATAACTGGAGGGCGTTTGACCGGTCCATTCGTGGGGCCCACCTCTCAGCAGCGTCCACGTAACGATAAGATCCATCACCTCTCGGGACAACCGTAACACGCCACCTCGTGGGCCCTACTTAATTATCACGACCTCAGTTAAGCTAATCATTACGTACAGTCCGATCGATTTCTCTAATTTAGAATAAATCGAATCAATCACGGAAGGCAGAATAATATATTAAACACATAAAAAGAGATAGAGAAAACTTCTGATCATTCTTTATTGGGGGATTTGCTCATGTGCCCCAAAGTTTAATGGCGTTTGCTCATTTGCCCTATGATGTCTCACTGACCCGTATGTCAGTGAGATATCATGGGACAAATGAGCAAACGCCATTAAACTTTGGGGCAAGGGAGCAGTTTTTCCTTCTTATTCTACTGGTATAACTCTCTATTTATAGTCTACAATGAGGTATCCATCATGGACCATAAGCTGCTAGCCCAGACCCAGGTTTTCTAACACTTGTATCCCAGCTTTGATTCAGCCTGAGATGAGGACTGTGAAACGGTATTTGCCTCCTAAATTAATACAAGAAATAAAACAAATGAGAATGCTATGCGTCCAAGGCGGACCAGTAAATGCTAGTAAGGGCACTGACCCGTTTAATTTCTAGGTTACATCCATATTAATTTAAATTTCACTATTTATATCTTTACTGGTCTAAGGGTATCTCCAATGATTATAGTTAGCAACTAACTATAAGACTTCCTCATCATTTATATAGTACACACTAAAGCTAGCATTCTAAAGAACTATCTATAAGGATAGCTATTTGATGCTTACATGCACACACAGAATTTATAGAGGCTGCCTTGTTTGGCGTTATAGACTAGTGCTTAAGGAAGAACTGGCTCGATTTTTTTGCATACTCTCTTTCCTCCACATAGGATATATGTTGATGTATACATACATATAGCTAACTGACTCAGACCATTAGAGATGCCCTAACAGAAGTGCTTTTACTGGTCTAGCATTAGTCAAAAAAGCGAAGACTAAGCCCAAAACTATCTGTGCCTCACTCAGTTATCATCCTAGGTCCACCCAGATGTGAGCCTATGAAACTACAGGAACAGAGCAAATGTTCTCTCTTTCGGTCTCAAAAAAATGTTTTCCTTTCTTTCTAGCGTTACAGCAAATACTCCATTTGCTGCTAAGTGAATTGCCTACATCCTGTTGATGAGTCCTAATCGCCTTCCATTCTGTAATTAATCGGAAGAGCAACTAATTAAATCTTAATTTATCTGCTCAAGTGCTGCTTTTTCCCTGAAAATAAAAGGTACATGTGCTGCTGCAGGCAGCTTTCATTTTCTGTTAGGTACTTAGGTCAGGTGGGACAGCTTTCTTGAATTGTATAAAACCAGACCACAGTTTAGGAAAACGAGATTAATGCTTTCTGATCGATGGGGAACCAAACAAATACCAAATGGCTTTTCAAGCGTCCAAGTTATATGAGCCAAGATAGCCAACAGGACGGATTAGCTACCAAACTTCGCGTGCTGCCCTCATGGTTTTGTCTGGTGGATGCGCGCCTCTCGTGTGGAACCATCCGAGCTGATAGTAAGATGAAAAGCACAGTCAAATTAAGAGTTTAAGATAAAAGCGAACATGCATAGTTCTTATGGGCCTGTTTGGTTCACGTACGAGTAGAGCCTAACTCGTATCTGAGAGCCAGGCTCTCGTAGGACAGGTTGAGTGCATGCAACGCTGTCGTGTTTGGTTCACGTACGAGTAGAGTCTGGCTGAGAAGAGATATTGTTTGGTTGCCTGTACGAAGATATGTTGCATGAGATAAAAAATAATATAAGATTATGATTATGAAGATATGTTATATGAGATGTTCGTATCTTATTATATCTTAAACTTCTTTAAAACACGTTAATAATACTTGATATTTACTAATATACACTAATAACATCATCAACTGACTAATCACCTGCATCCCGCGAGCCTGGCTCCCCAGAAACGCCCGATTCCCACGCTTCTCTAGAGCACGGCTGCGGGAATCTTGCATGAGCGAGCCAGTGAACCAGCACGAGCAACCAAACAAGGAGACCCTGCATCCGGCCAGCCTGGTTCAACCGGATGCAGGCAACCAAACAGGCCCTATGTGTACCAGAGATCCAGCCTTGCTCAAAAGGGCTTATTTTGAGTGACTTTTGGTTAAGAATCACTGTACCTGGCTGAAAAAATACTGTAGCTAACGGTGGCTTATTTGACGTAATTAAATTTAAAAAATTTAAAAATAGAAAAAACATGTTAGTCCGTCACGGACAGTACAAACGAATACGGAAAAAATAGAACCAACAAAAAAGCTCAAAAAACTAAAAAAAACCAAAAAAATGAAATTATTGAATAATAAAAAATAAACTAAAAACCCAAGGCGAACCGAGCGGGTCTGCGATTGAGCGAATGGTGGTCTGTTGTACATTGCTGGTTTTCTTTTGCTACTCCGAAGAACTCAAGAAGCTAGTGTGGCTTTCAACGTGGACGCGTTCAGGTTAAGCCCCCCGTATACAGTATATTGCAACACTCAAGCCAAACATACTGTAGGTGATCTAGTGTTTCGTTTTATGATCAGATTTGAGCCGAAGCTACGAATGTCCATGATGATGGATTGATGGCCCAATTGTCATATAACCATAAGTCATACTCAAATGCTAAGTCATGGCCACTGTAGCTCCGCTCGTTTCGACTTCAGGTTCTGATTTTTTGCTTATGTTTTACTATTCATAAAATTTGTCTTTTTTAAACTTTTGGCTTTGCCGGTTCTTTTTTTTCCTGTATTTGTTTGCATTATACGTGATGGGCTAATATATTTTTCTATTTTTAATTTTTTTTAAATTTAATTATACTAAATAAGACTCTGTCAGCCACAGTGTTTTTTAGCTAACTACAAAACTTTTCAGCTATAAACCACTAAAAAAGCCATATCAAGCCCAGCAAGCCAACTTTGATACAGTCCATAATAAAAGCCAAGCAAATGGCGATCATTATCATCAGAGGGCCCACTCCCAAGACGCAATTATTGGGGCTGCGACTGTCGAACTTGCCGGGCATAGCAAAGCAGCAGGTACTACTGTGTACCACACCACATCAGCGTCAGTGCCTGGGCAGTGCCGAGTCAACATCTGGACCGGCTAACCGTCCACCTCTCCTCTCACACCTGGACAAACTTATACTTCTAATTTATGATTTTAACTGTTATTCTCTTAACTGAAATTTACTATAAGGACTATAAGTCTTTTAAATGATTTAAATAAAAATTAAAAAAATATTATATCAGCACGGACAATGTAAAATAATAAAAGAGCTAAAAAACCTAAAGCTAAAATACATTAAAATTAAAAGTCGATGTATTCTAAATAACTTCTAATTTAAATACACCAAAAGACAAAAAAAAGTTAGAAACCATCTAAAGTGGGGCTTAACGGCTTAAAAAATCACTGTCCTTTTTTGCTGATGAGTATAGCATGACAAGGAGCCAATAAAGTGGTTAGAAAAAAGTTGGAATCGAAGCTGCTGCTGGTGCTGTCACCTCTTAACTGTAGGGATAGGCTAAGGAACTGTTGACTTTTGTCTTTTAATTTTTTTCAAAAATCAAAATAAATGATACGGTTTTTTAAATCAAAAATTTTTAACTAGCTTTTTAAATCTAAAATCGTATGTGTTATTCACTTTAATGTCTTTATCATTCGTTGTTGTTTTAAAAAAATATAAATAAAATCTATTAAGTATAAATAAAAGCCGTCAGCAGAAAAGAAAAAGGGCGCCCTACGCCCTTGATTGGGGTATTCTGGGGTAGCGAGCGATGGTGGGGTCAGCGAGATGGCGCGGCGGATTGGTCAGTTTTGGTTCACTGATCAAGGACCTGACGTCACGGATCATATATACTAAGGTTTTATTTCTTTCAAAAGAATCCCCTGCCCTGATCGGTTCGGCTTGAGCTTCTGGTTTATTTTTTATTATTTATAAATTTCGTTTTTTTCTGAATTTTTGGCTTTTTATTGAACTTTTTTGCTGGTTCTTTTTTCCCGTATTCGTTTGTATTATACATATTGGGCTAACATATTTTTTATATTTTTAAATTTTTTTAAATTTAATTATGCTAAATAAGCCTCTGCCAGCTACAGTATTTTTTTCAGCCAACTACAGTATTTTCAGCCATAAATCATAAGCTTTTAAGCCCAACCGATCACCAGTTTGTATGTATTTGCTTGTTCAGGAGTTCAACAAAAGAGCAAGATGATTGGATGAGAGCAGAAGTTGTATACAATATATGGTGGTTCCATGCGATGTCAACAGTAACATGTCTGCGTTTGCCAGAAGGATTTAGAATTTGAGCTGTGTACATTGATTGGTTGATATTTCTGTGGACGCTAGCTAGCTGAGGTTACGTAAGATCCTATAGCTTTGATTATGACTATACAATTTGTTAAATGTTAAAGTATGGTATGAGTTTGTATTTGTGTTCAAGTGGATACGTACGTCGATCTTCTAGGACTCTTGTTTTTAACCTATATATATACTTTAAAATCACACGGTTGAAGTGCATTGAAGTTTTTTGTGCTTGTAATCTCTTCTCATATAGTGATATTCTACCTTCGTTCGTAAGTGGTTTTTCCGCAATGATTTTCTACATTAAATTCATATCTCCCATTATTTTGATTATCTATGTTTGCCGTGCGTTTTATAAAAAGTGGTATCGAAGCTTAGGGTTCAATATCCTTGCCGCTGCCGTGGGGAGGAAGCTACTCCCAGGGAAGGCCATCGCATGGCGTCACCACTCACCAAGGAAGCCATCACGTGACATCCACATCACAAAAGATTTGACTAAAAAAGAATCGTCGGATCAATGCAATTTGTCGAGTCGACGGTAACTTCATGTCTTCACCTGCATATTTCGAATCCAAGGGCGTGCAAGTCTTGCTGAGACAATAGACACGCCGAAGTTCCTCGTGCTTGTAATTTCTTTTTGTATAGTGAATTATACTTTCATGCGTCTGTAGTTTTCCCGCAATTGTTTTCCACATTAAATATGTATCTCCCATTCTTTTGATCCTCTATATTTGCTGTGTGTTTAATAATAGGTAGTATCAAAACTCCGAGTTCAAAAGTCTAACAAGTAGTATGAAGCAAGAAAAAGTGCAGCAAAGAAGGCTACCAAGAAGTTACCAAAGATTTTTGCTACGAGTACACAGAAGTGCACCAAAGATTTCGTAAGTGCTTTCTGGGTACACAAAAATATGTACCAAGAGATTTTTCAGCAGACTCAACTCGGTGATTTTGACTCACCTCGACTCTGTTCCGTGACTCAACTCTATATTGAGCATCAACCTGTACTCTACCCCGACGACTATTCCAATGCTATTTTGCCAACATCATTGCCTGCACCACCCGACGCCATACCCTTGCATTGTACTACACCATCTCCATCGATGATGTTCTGTTTCAATTGATTGTCATATTTCATCGAAAGACTGTGTCGTTAGCTCTGATATTATAATTGTTTTTCTTGGAGGTGGAATTCATTGCAATTCATGCTATGTTGCTTATTATTAGCGGCATCTATGCGGGATTAATCATTGATAATTTCTTCGACGATCCGTCATGTACTATATGGGTTACTACGGCAAGATCAGCACATATAGAGTCTAAGGTGGAGTTGCAAGTTTTCAATACAATTTGGGCTACACTTGATCAAGGAGACTTTGAAAAAAAGAGAGAAAATAACGAAATTTGGTATTTTATTCACCGTCTAAATATGTTGCAGTTTAGTCTGCTTGCGCGATCATTACAGAGGCTTTGGCAACATTCAATTTTAGAAGTTCGATGACACCTTGATGGTAGCTACATAATACCCTCTAGAGTTTGTTATTCATTAGTGAAGGTTACACTTTGAATATGAGTTTGTGACGAAGGATTTCAAGTGCAAGAATAAGGAGTTAATTATTTACATAGATACTACAATGTTTGGTATTGCAGTACAATACGTTCTAGTTGTCATAGCACAATATGAGGGTCTATTACAGAGATTGTTTCAGCTCCATTAATGACACAAGAGCAGTGATTGATTCTGCTTCATTAATGAGACAAGAGTTACTTTCATCCGGATGTTTTTCTACATGAAGCAGTTTTCAACCATGTTATGGAATTCACTTTTATAGTCATAAGTTTGATGTACGTGATGGTCACACATGTAAGTTGTTCTTCAATGGGTATTGTTTGCCGAGTTATGTGTTCCAGGTGGAGCACGTAATAAGTCAATGAGATGAGTTCTTCACTATAATTATACAGCGTCGCAGAATAAGCATATAGAGAAGACTGATCCAGTCTTACTCATTTATTAGCCCTATGAACTTTTAACATACAAGGATTATTGATGGTGGATTATAATTTGAGGAGATTTGATTTGTTTTGGCTACAGGAGCGAATTCGCCTCAAGTTAGAGATAGTTAAGTGTGTGATATCAATTCGTCTCAAGATGGAGATTGTTAAAGTATGATACGAATTTGTATATTTATCCAAGTGGACACATGTGTCGACCTCATCTTGGTGTCATAATCTCCTAAGACTCTTTTTCCCTAGCCTATATATATACCCCTACAGTCACATGGTTGAGATGCACCGAAGTTCTCTGTATTTGTAATCTCTCCTCATATAGTGATATTTCACATTCGTGCATTTGTAGTTTTTTCTGTAAGGATTTTCATGTTAAATTTGTGTCTCTTTTTTTTTTGCTCCTCTATATTTGTCATGTGTTTTATAACACAATTAACAGTGGGTTTGTGGTAGTCGGTGAGACTTATATGGTCGGCATGCATAACAAAGGCAATGACGTAGTGCATCTGTACTAGGGTAATATCAACACCACATTGATCAACACAAAAAAGTAATCAACACCACGTTGATCATGCAACACAAGATTGGTATCATGCGTGGAGGCTATTTGGGGCCACCATCCGGTTCAACATGCGGGACCTTGCAGAGGAGTATTGCATACTCGGTGTGTCCCCACTAGCTGTTTGTGGCAGATCCAACCCTACCCCGCCCATGACGACCGCCTCTACCCCAGCATTGCCTCACTGCTGAAATCGACCAAACTGGTAAGACTTTTGCATTAAATGGTATGACTTTTATGGTTGGTGTTATGTGGTAGTTTACCGGTGACCCCGATAGCCACTTGTGGCAGTGCTATCTCTCGAGGACATGGAGCATACCACGGCCATCTTCCTTGGTCGATATATCACAGAGAAGAATAGCCTACGAGCGTCAGTGACATTGAACCTCGACCGAGTGAACTGAGTGTGCGAAGCCCTCGGCATTCCCATGTCAGACCGTCCTGTGCCCAGCAGTAGTCGACCACGTGCACACAAGGAGGGCTACAGAGCAGAGGCATCCTCCTCGCATCGAGGTGGTCGGTCTCCGATCGCAGCCCAACCGTTGTGCTCGACATCCCCTCCACCAGAGGAGTCGGGTGGGCAGGATGATATCATCGTGGCCAGCAAGTCAGAGTCCACAAATTATGCAAACTTTGACCTTGAACCCAAGAAGGATCGTCGGGCAGGTAGCACTGGCACCCCCGGTGGTGTGAGACCTGTGGAGGCCCTAGGTGATGGGCAATCGAGGCCAATGGCCCCAAGATTACTTCCAAAAACAAGGTTGTGGCCGCCCCCGAGGGTGTGCTTCCATCCTCATCGATTCGTGAGGCACCTTCGGCAGCCCGAGCATCGAAGCACGCCTCAGTATCTTCTCCCTCGGTGATCACGGGTCAAGGCTTCCAATTGGATATGATAGCACACATCGAGGACTATGTCTCTGATTCTGACATTCCCCTTCCTAGGGCGAGGTCCGCTACGACTGCTGGCGGCGCTACTTTTGCGAATCTAACCATAGGGTCGGTAGATGCTGCTGCATCACGGTTGGCCTCTCTGAGTTGAGCTACAGGTATGAATAACTCATTCTACTCTCACTACTTCGTGAGGCTCTCTCTGATCTACTGCTTCACATGGTCACTGGCGTCAGTGGGTCCTCGATCTCTGAGACGCACACAGGGTTCTAGCAACAAAATTGGGTGTAGTCTGGCTGGTGTTGCCGCCATGGATGTGTCGTTGGGCCTGATCATCTCTGAAGCTGCCAATTCAGAGTCTCAACAGCTCTCCGTGGTGGACTTTGTCCCACGCTGGAGGCACTAAGGCTATTCCAAGGAGCCGTGGACTGTGCTGACGCTACTCTGGATCAATGTGTGCTTTCTTCTTGTGGGCCAAAGCTACTGGAGAGCACTCTTGAGGCAATGAAGATGAAGGTATGATAATGACAATGTTTTCATTGTTTGGTTTGAATTGTTGCTGATGCATAGATGCCATACAGGCCCTTGCTCTGGCTCATGCTATGCAAATAGTGAGGTACCACGAGTGGAGCGGTCTAGAGGAGCGAGTAACCGCTGCTGAGACAAAGGCATCTTCTAGCCAGCAATCCGACGCAGACGTGATGGCCTCTATGGACATGAAGGATGAACGCATCTACTTCGTAGAGGCGGAAAGTGCGAAGGCTATTGCAGACGCACCACTCTGGTGGAGCATACTCAGTCTGCGGCTGCCAAGAAGTGTGAAGGCCTATTGCAGTAGATTACCGCACTAGAGGAGGAGAAGACTCAGATATCGCCTGAGCTATCGAAGTGGGACTACGTATTGGGCAATGCCTCCCTGTTGGCATGGGGGTAGATGGAGGCCCTGGAGGCTACCTTGGTAGACCTTGCGATCAAAGTCCCCCTCGAACGCATGGGCTAGAGGATGTCGTGGTCAATCTTCGGAGAATTAAAGAGGCCTCATCACTTGCACTGAACACCACCCAGGCTTATGGCAACCACTGCTCTCTTGCAACAACGCAGATGATTCTCGGTCTACTTCATCTTTGAGGTTGCTTGCACATAGGTGAACTACCCAATCCCTGTTGGACTTGCCTGTAGGGAAGACCACGATGTTAGAGGTGCTACATGTGATACACCAATCCGTCTGCGTGTTCCACCACTGCATATAGGACTACATCAGTGAGGCCACGATGGAGATTGCTATGAAGTGGACTCTAGACATGAGGATGGACCTCGGAACTTGGCTTCATGAGGTTCTTCAATAGAACAAAGATGGCGACCCCACCTTCAACGTCCCAATCGATCGGTAGGTGTGATACTAAGGCTTTTTGATCTTGCCCATGTGCAGCGTAGCTTGCGTGTGTGGGGCCATCAGCACCTTTTTGTGTAGGGCACTAGTTGCCTATAGGACATGTAACTAGTACTTTTGCAATGGAAAATATGGGATGTTTGTGTCGTGGCCTTATCGTTATTATGTTTGCATGGCAAGCAGGTACTTGAGGAAGATCGTGTCCTCATTCTGGATCATCTTCTCCACCGATGGTTTCAACACTGGGGGATAGACAGAGGAGTTAGTGCGCTTCTGGGTGGAGCAGCCTGTGGTGACTGACACCTCCCTCGGAGAATATATAAAGATAGAGAGCTCGAACGAGCAGGCTTCTCCCTTTGTGATGGTGTGCTCCAAGCATTGTACTGTTGTAAAGATTAATTAGACTAATCATTTTTCACTACTGTGACCATGCCCGCATTACACCATTATGATCGTGACGTAGTAATGGAAGTATTGTTGTTTTCGTGTGCTTAGAAGTATTGAATGTTGTTTGACTATAGCTCGCCTTTACAAGTAGTTGAAGAGAAGTCGAAGAGGCTCACAAGTACATAGAAGCACACTGGGCAAGGGTGGGTCTTCTATGAAGGCTGGGACGGAATCTTGAAACGCACATGGTTTGTGCCCACCCTTCGGGCATGCATTGATGAAGTTGATGGTGGGACAAAGTCTTGAGATGCGCACTCCATTCCCAAACCATTTGGATGGGTGTTGACGAAGTCAGCGGCAGGACAAAGTCTTGAAATGTGCGCTCCATCACCCACCCTTCGAACAAGCGTTAACAAAGTCGGCGGTGGGGTAAATTCTTTGAAATGCACACTCCATCCCTCACCCTTCGGATGGGCGTCGATGAAGTTGGTAGTGAGATGACGTGTTTGAAACACGTAATCCATCCCCCACCCTTTAGACAGGCATCGATAAAGTCAGTAGCAAGACGAAGTCTTTAAAACCTGTGCTCTGTCCCCCACCCTTCGGATTGGCGTCGACGAAGTCAGTGTCGAGATGAAGGAAGGCTTGAAATGCACGCTCCACCTCAATCCCTTGCACGGGAGCGGATTGTCGTAGACAAGACATTCGAAGTAAGGCTTAGTCATAGAAGAGTTTACGACTACGAGGTGGTCATAGGATGGCTTATGACGATGTCATGGTCGTGGGAAGACTTACAATCATGAAGTAGTCGTGGCAAGGCTTACGACTATACCATGCTCGTAGAAAGACGTACAAGCATGAAGTGGTCATAGAAAGGCTCAAGACTACATCATGCTCATAGAAAGACTTACGATTATGAATTTATCGTAGAAAGGCTTACGGCTATGTCATAGTCATAGGAAGACTTATGAGCATTAAGTGGTTGTGGTAAGGCTTACGACTATGGCATGGTCATAGGAAGACTTACAATTATGAAGTGGTCGTGACAATGCTTACAACTATACCATGCTCGTAGAAAGACTTACGATCATGAAATGGTCATAGAAAAGGTCATGACTATGTCATGGTCGTAGGAAGACTTACAATCATGAAGTGGTCATGGCAAGGCTTATGACTATACCATGCTCGTATCAAGACGTACGAGCATGGAGTGGTCATGGAAAGGCTTACGACTATGTCATGATCGTAGGAAGACTTACGAGCATGAAGTGGTCGTGGCAAGGCTTACGACTATAGTATGGTCATAGAAAGACTTACGATCATAATGTGGTCATGCAAGACTTACGACTATAACATGCTTGCAGAAAGACTAATGATAATGAAGTGATCGGGAAAAAGCTCATGACCATAAGGTTGTCATAGAAATATCACTTACAGATAAATAATAATTTCAAACTTGAAACACGTGCTCTATCCCCCACCCCTCGGATGGGCATTGACGAAGTCAGCGGAGGGTCAAAATCTTGATATGTGCGCTTTGTCCCCTAGCCTTGGGACATGCATCGATGAAGTCAGTGATAGCACGAAGTCTTGAAATGCACACTCCATCCCCCATCCTTCAAACAAGCATCGACAAAGTTGACAGCGGAAATAAAGTCTTGAAAGGTGCGCGCTTCATCTCCCACCCTTCGGATGAGCATCGATGAAGTCAGTGGTAAGACAAAGTCACGAAAATCATGCGCTCCGTCCCCCACCCTTCAGATAGGCGTTGACAAAGTCAGCGGCGGGACAAAATCTTGAAAATAAACGCTTCATCCCCCACCCTTTGGATGGGCGTCAACGAAGTTGGCGGAGGGTCAAAGTCTTGAAACGAGCGCTCCATCCCCCACCCTTGGGAAGTACATTGATGAAGTCGGTGACAGGATGAAGTTTTGAAATGCACGCTCTATCCCCTATCCTTCGGATGGGCGTCGACGAAGTCGACGGTAAGACGAAGTCTTGAAAACACGTACTCCGTCCCCACCCTTCGGTTGAGCGTTGACGAAGTTAGCGGTGGGAAAAAGTTGTGAAAAGCACATGCTTCATCCCTAAACCTTCGGACAGGTGTCGATGAAGACAACGACGGGACAAAGTCTTGAAAACGTGCACTCCGTCCCCACCCTTCAAAAGGGCATCGATGAAGTTGGCGATGAGACAAAATTATGAAAAGCGCACGCTCTATCCCCAACCCATTGGATGGACAACGTGGTCAGAGATTAACGTGGTCAGGGACCAGTATAGTCAACGATCAGTACTTTCGACCATCTCTGTGTGAGCGATTTGATTGGCTCTATGTGAGCGGTCCAATCAGCGAGTGGTACTACCAGCTCTGTGTGAGTGGTACTTCCGATTTGTGGAATGACTGGCTTGTGTAGCGGTACATTTTTTCCTGAGAGACACCTGTATGGAGTCTTCTTGTCCCTGGGTAAATTAGTAGTTCTGCACGAGAGCTGCGGAGTGTGTTACGAGTGGTAGTAGGGGCCTCACGGATGTCTGCCCTTTCGACAGTGACCTCCGCGACCATTGCTGTAGGTGTTTGTTGTCTCCGAGCCTCTTGCATTTGCCACATGGCTCTCTGAAGGTCTGCTAGCTCACGTTGCAGTGTTTTGAGGACCACCACTAGAGTGCCCTCTATCACACGTGCAACGGGGTCTGCCAGCACGGAGGCGTGTGCAATGAGGTTGTTGGCAATGACGACTTGGGTGCCAGAGTTAGTAGGTGTGCTGGTGCAATGAGCGTGCTGGTGGAGGGCCGCGCCAGGAGGGTTTGGCGTGATGCACGAGCGAGCCTGGCAGCTCACAAAGTGGGGGCATGCCAGGGGGCCAAATTCGGAAATCCGTAGACGGGTAGGCCATTCTCAGAATTTTCATCGTCGGGGGCCAGATATGGCTTCGTGTCACTGCGGGTAGGGTGCAACAACAACACTAGCAGCTGGCAGTAAATGGGCAGGATGCAGTGGTAGCAGTGGCGGAGGACGGAAAAAAATGAGGTGGGGCGGATCGCCGCCTCCCCCGCCCCGCCTCCCCGGCCGCCTCCCCGCCCCGCCTCCCTCGAGTCCCGCCGCCGCTGCCCGGCTATGCCGCCGCCGCGCCCGCCGCTCCCCCAGTTCCGTTGCCGCTCAAGGTCTGGCCCATGCCACAGCTCGCCCTATCGGGTCCTCCGCCACTGAGTGGTAGCGAAGCAGCAGTTGGTGCAGCGATAGTAGCAACCCCAATTGGTGAAGGTGACACACCGCCATAGGTGATGGCAGGGACAGTATTGGTCAAAGTGTGATGAAGAAGAAATTAAAGAGAATTAGTTATGGGAGGAATTGAGGCGGCAGCAAAAGAAAAAATATGTTCGTCAAAGAGAACATATCGGGATATGAGGACACATTTTGAGGAAGGATCAAAACATCTGTAGCCTTGATGATGGGAAGAATACTCAAGAAAAACACAGTACAGAACTAGGGGAAAATTTATGTGGTGCGGTAGAAGATATATTCGGATAGAATAAGCATCCAAATACTTGAAGATCATAAGAAGGTTTGTGACCAAAGAGTTTATGATGAGGAATAGCCCAATACTCAAAATTGAAGATGCCCATAAATCACAATGGATAAGTTCAAACAGATTAGCACCGCTCGAGCATTTCCAGTACATTGATTATAAACATTTAGTTTTCTTCCTTCGCTTTTAATCTACGTGATAGCGAAAATTGTTCGTGTGTTACCACGCTAGACTAGAAACGCTCTTCAAGCAAAGGACACCATGAGTACCAGCAGTGCTACATTTTATGGAAAATTTAACTATTTGCCACCCTTATAACTCGAGTTGCAACAGATTTACCACCCGGGCCCATTGTCAGTGACTCAGATAACCCCACATGTAAGTGACAAAGTGAATTGATCAATCTTAAAAGTGGCAAAAAAAATTGAATCTCCCACATTTTAGTGGCGGAAACGAGCGGGAAATTTAACTTTTTGCCACCCATAAGAATGCCACATATTCAAATGCCATCATCTTCGTTGCAATCAACAATTTGCTACTCTTAAGATGTGGTTGACTATTTTTTTTTGCCACTTTCGAGCCCACGAGGCGCCAAATCATGCCATATCAGCGCCTCCCCGCCACGCTGCCCGCCTCGCGTCGCGCGCGCCGCGCGCGCCTCCGCTAGCCGGCGCCCACACCTCGCCTCGCCGCCGCGCCGCGCCTCCCGCTCGCCGGCGCCGTGCCTCCGCCGCCCCTAGCGCAGCGGAGGCGCGGCGCCGCAGCGCAGAGGCGCGGCGGCGACGCGCCGACGGAGGCAGAGGCGCAGCGCGCGCGGCGGCGCGGCCGAGGCGAGAGCACGGCGCCGCGAGCGGGAGCGCGGCGCGCGCGCGCGACGAGGCGGAGGCGTAGGCGCAGCGCGCCAGCGTGGCGGCGCCGACATGGCATGATTTGGTGCCTCCCGCCACGCTGGCCCGCGCTTGTGCCTACAGGCGCTGACATGGCATGATTTGGCGCCTCGTGGGCTCGAAAGTGGTAAAAAAATTAGTCAACTATATTTTAAGAGTGGCAAATTGTTGATTGCAATGAAGAGGACGGTATTTGAATAGATGGTATTCTTAAAGGTGGAAAAAGGTTAAATTTCCCGAAACGAGCCGAACAGTCTGCATTGCTGCATTGATGGACGTTTCCATCTGCGCGAAAAGGCCGGCACGATGGCTCGCATAGTTGGCGAGCACTAGCTAGCTGTATAGTTATTATTAGCTCCTTTTCGCTTTTTCTGTAGATTTTTTTCTGTTTCAAAAAGTGTTTTTTGTTTTCTGCTGTAACTAATTTTTAAATGAGATATCTTTTAAAAACAGAGTCTACGAGTTGATTATAATACACACTGTAATAATTTTATTTAAATCAGTCAAAACCGAGTTTTTGTTACTTCGTACTCTCACACAAATAGCCTAAAGACTATAAACCACAGAAAAAAAACTATAAACCAAAACTAAAAGAACAGATCTTATATACAGTTATAAAGCAATATAGGTCAGTTGAGAACTTGCCTGGGTAGAATTTGCCTCTCTGTTTTGGCGTCAACTCCGCTTGTCTGACGAGACACTGGGATGGAGATGGGGCAGTTGGCGAAGTAACTGCAATGACTGACGTGAGGAATGGAAAATTTCCTTCTGTTTCTCTGAGAGGGAGTGGGCTCGAACCTGGGACGCGCACCCGATGGACTCCGCGTGAAGCCTAGGAAAAAGAAGCCCACTTCACACGGCCGATCGCTCATGCGGCCCATCTTCTCGAAGCACAGCATGGGCCGTCCTAGAACATCTGCAATGGGCTCATGGCTGGTGGCGTCCCGGAGTCAAATTTGTCGGTCATCACGGGCCGCGTGTCTTAACCGTCGATCCAATCTCTCAACGTTCCCGGATCGCGGGTGACGGCGTCCAGGGACGCGACCGACCGGAGGAAGTCGCCGGTGCAGCTCTCCGCCCGCAGCACCGCCTTCCAGCAGCCGGGGAACAAGGGGAGCACGGGGCCGTCGTCCACGGCTGCTGCCGGCGCGGATCGTTATCGCCGCCGTCTCGGTGGGCGCAACGAGGGGGTGGGCTAGGAGGAGGCAGGAGGAGATCATGAACGTGGTCTTGGTCGCCATTGTTGTGTCCTGTGGTTGCACTCAACTACTCAAGCTTATGTATATGGAAGTAGTATTATATCGGGGGAGGTGGAAGGATGGAGGTTACGCGAATTGCTTGAGTTAACGAGCGTCAATCTGGAAACTTAATTGCGTTGGGAGTTTATGAAAGTTAATTCGTTCTAAACATGTGTGTTACGACATTGCACTAATACACTCGCCATATCAGCTGTTCTATACTTGATTGCATCTTCAGAACGTGGGTTATGGGTTTGGGCTTGCATGATCTGAGACAGGAAATTAAGGACTACATTTCTTACTCCATATAGACGGGCTGAGCCATTTTCCATTCTAAGTGCCGTTTTTGGATCGGGCCGTGCAGCTGCGATGGCTCCGCATCATGCGCGGGTCAACATTGGGCATGCCCTTCTTTTTTTTCCATCTGATCATATTCAGAGTATGTTGTAATGCCCCACTCCACTGGATTATAAATCGGGTCTTTTATTTTTTTTTATACTACAAAGGCTGAAAATACACTGTGACGGTCATTAATTTTTTAAATAATAAATTTTAGAAAATAACAATAATATTATATCATTATGAACAATACAAATGAATAAGGGAAAAAAAGAAAAACAAAAAACAAAAGACCAAAAAACATAAAACTAAGAAACCACAAACTGAAGCTGTGTAAAGCAAGGCCCTAGAGCTACAGCGTGAAATGAGTACACTCAATTTTCGAATGCACTGTACGCCATGTTTGAATACACATATATACTTACACCGCTGTAAAAACAATTTAATTTCTGTAGAAATTTATTTAAAAATTCCTACGTTGTCATCAATGCCCTTCAATCCACCAATCTAGCTGCGGCCGAGCACGTGCTCAGTTGGTGGAGGTTGTTGGTGGACGCCTCGCCCGTCTGGCTTCCAGCTGTGGTGCCGCATGATTTTTCAGGGGCACTGTTCATATAAATAGTGCCCCTTCGATACTTTGAGTACACAAGCGCATGTCTGCGCTTCTCTAGGTCTCCATCTTTAATCTTAAACATGTACATTGGATGCACCCATATAAATATGTGTAGGTGTGTGTGGTGTTGAGTGCGTGAGTGAGTACGTCTTTATTATACTCATGAGCTCAAAAAATCCTCCAACCTAGCTCTTGGCCTTGTTCCTTTTGTTTTTTTCGCTTTTATCTTCGGTTTTTGGGAAGCCGAAACAAATGAGACATTTTCTCTAAGCGACTTCTCTAAATTGCTCCTCGGAACGGCATTTCGAGTTTAAAATTGTGTACATCATCTATATCGACGTCTTTGTTATCCGTCACCGTTTCGAAAAAATAGATAACAGCTATGATCATAATCAAAAACTATTAACCATAACAAAAAAAGGTTAGAATGTACAAACGTACCATTTGATCCTACTACGTTCCCTCTCGGATGATTACCAGGGTGAGCTTTTTCACATGGCATATCTACCCTTTGCTAGCCCGGTCCAGCCGCGACACGCTTGATCGACATACATAGTAGGTCTCTGTCAGCACTTTTAGGTACAGATGGGATGCACCGTTCGTGCGTGCCAGTCACTTCACCCGCTGGCACACATAGAAAACCTGATTAGATTACACTAGCAAACATCCAGTAGACCAGTACTGGTCGGCTGAGCTATAGCCCAAGTGCCCAGCAGGTTACCTTTCCCGAAAGAGCTCTCTCCAACTGGCAGTCCAACTTGCCCAAAAAGTAATATTCTCCCATGGTCACTTGACGTTGCATTTGGGGTGTAGACTTGACCAGGATCGATCGATCTAGCAGATAATTACTATATCCATCAAAGAATTACGCTAGTTAGCTAGATACATCGCCCAAGTTGCTCGAGTAGCTTGCAAGCTCCCTTTCCTGGTTTAATCAATTTACTGTTGCTGTCGATTTTGGATTGGGACGGCTGCAAGTTGGGAGATGCAGACACTTCAGCCGGTAGTGCAAACTAACCCGTCACTGGTGAGCTCGGCCGAGAGCATTGGATACGCTGCGATCGAAAACCAGCGTTATTTTTCTGCGTTTCCTGAACTGGTCCAGGGCCAAGATGCTCCCGGAAAGCTGCCGACACCTGCTTAATTTTTTGCACGGTCCATGGATCTCGCTCTCACGCAGATAGTAGCACACAGGAACGCGCACTGCAGCAACTTGCGCCACTCGTGCACGGTCGACTAACAAAAAGTCTCTGCTTACCTACATGCTCGCTCGCTATGGCTTACGGTTGAAAAGCACTATAACTGGCTGAAAAAGTACTGTAACTGTTGAAGGCTTATTTAGTATAATTAAATTTAAAAAATTAAAAATAGAAAAAACATGTTAGTCCATCACGTATAATGCAAACAAATACGAGAAAAAAGAACCAGCAAAAAGCTAAAAAACCCAAAAGTATAGAAAAAGATGAAATTTATTAATAGTATAAAATAAGCCAGAAGCTAGAAACTCAAGCCGAAACGAGCAGATCTAATTCTCTCCATGTAAGCTCCCGTGTTGGCGTGTGTGGAATCGACGGAACAGACACTACTTCACTTGTAATCAGTTGTCTCTAAATTAAGCTTCATACGTGCGTATATTTTACGTTATCTGGAGCCTCCGTCTGCCCGGCCAACTGATAGGCTAAGAAGATGCACACGATCGATCGACGGAATTATAATTGCTAACTGATATGGAGCTCGTTGCGCGTGACAAACCAAAAATTTTCAAAAGTTTGGCCGTGCTGCCTTCGTTGAATTTGGTATCGTCGCCATCTCTCCTGTCTCAGCCGCTGCCATGAAAGCAAGCTCTAAATCATTATGGAGTGAGTTGAACCATGAGCTACTTGGGCCAGCAAATTAGCCTGAGCAGCTTTCAACCCAGTCAGTTAAATTGGACCAAGCCTAGCACTATGCAACCCAATCTGAGTATATTTTGTCAAACTTATACATTTCCTTTGAATTGTTATAGATGAGTATATACTCTAAAACTAATAATTTCAAAAAAATTGATATACATGATTTCAGGCAATTTAGATGGAATTGATGCATTTGAAATCATGATTTGCTTTGAGATTATACGTTTGATATATATATATATATATATATATATATATATATATATATATATATATATATATATATATATATATATATAAATATATCAAGGGTATAAAACATTTTCATACCCAAACTCAAAAAATATCAATAATGTGTGTGTGGGTGTGTGTGTGTGTGTGTGTGTGTGTGTGTGTGTGTGTGTGTGTGTGTGTGTGTGTGTGTGTGTGTGTGTGTGTGTGTGTGTGTGTGTGTGTAAATGAATGAAGCTTATTCAAATGTATTCAAATGCTAATTTACTTATTCAAATGCTTAATATATGACTATTTAATGCTAAAATTCTAGTCACTATTTAATGTATTTGAATAGTAATATTCCACTTGTGACTAGTATTGTGAATAGTATTTGTGCACTATGATGGTGGGTATACTATTTAGTTACTATTCTGATTACTATTCACTAAAATGGATGTTTCTTTTACGATGGATATGATTAATTTTAAACAGTAATTTTTCAGGATCTTGCAGGTTGGCGAAACCAACAAGACAGCCGAAGTGCTTTCAGTGGTGTAAAAGTCCTACTCGGTACTCACCATATTTCTCACTAATTTGCTTCAGGAGTAGCTAAACCTTTTCTTAAAATTTAAAGTCAAGATCATATGAGACAATTTTTTATCGTCTCCTCAGGCAGTTCCACCCAAAGGGAACACTTCTCTAAGGCCTCAACATTCTCCTTAGCCAAACTCAGGTTCAGCAGAGAATTGCCAGAGAGGTTTCTCCTATAGGGTCCCTAGCATAAAACCTTATTCCATATGATCAGACTTAGAACAACCAAGGAGCTAAAGAAGAACTACTTCATTTCCACAAACTAGCTTACATATGGTTTTCCCTTTCGGGAACCCCGAAAGTTACTACACAAAGATAGAAAATATACCTTACACAGCTGTATTACAACACACTTCTGATGGATATTTTACAGTGGATATGTTAGAACTAAGATATTACAAAGGTGGGGGATTGGAGCTCTCGAAGACTCTAAGGCTGTGTTGCTCTCTTCAATTCTTCGATGCTTTCATCTGCGGAGTAACCCTCCTTACATAGCAGCGGGATATGTCTTATTAATTAGGCCTAGGGCCTTATGGTAGGTCTTTCTGGCATGCACACCATTTTGAGCACCTTTCCTTCTTTATTCAACTCTTCTGGCAATATTCTTCAGAGTGCTTCACACCATCTTCTGAGTGGCTCATATAATTGGAGGACTTTCCTGTGTTGGCAGCATATTCGCGCTTATCTGAATTGTCCTTTAGTATATTTTATCTTCTGCGCCTCAATAATTGATAGTATTCTATCAATATTAGTATCCTTTATAGGGGTATCTTTAGATATTCCTTTACCTTTTTAGGATTCTTTCTATTTATAGACATGTTGATTCATCATACCTTTTTATTTCATATTTTTCCCATGACCGGCAATATCCATTATATCATCGTCAGATAACGATATTTCAAAATTTTCATCATATTCTTTTTTCATGGCTTCAAACTTGTTATTTATTTCTACTCTTAATTCTTTTAAAATTTCTTCCTTTATTTCATTTTTCCATTGAGGAGTTATGGATTCGAACTTTTCATCTATTTTCCAGTCTAAGTATGATCCATCTAATGGGTCTACTCTTTTTATTAAACATTCTTTATAGGTGGGTTTCTTTTAAGTTCCTTCTTCTTCCTTTATATTTGTTGAGGATGACGCTACTGGAGCCTTCTTATTTTTTGCTTTTTTAAATTTTTGAATATATTCTTTTGCAGATGGTTCCATATAGTAATTAACTCCTGTATATTTATATATATATATATGTGTGCGTGTGTGTGTATGGGTAAAACTCGAAGCTCGTTAGCTCGCTCGGCTCGTGGCTGGCTCGGCTCGGCTCGGCTCGGCTCGTTAGGATAACGAGTCGAGCCGAGCCAAGATTTTAGCTCGTTAGCTATAACGAGCCAACTCGAGCGGTGGCGAGCAGCTCACGAGCCAAACGAGCCATACTTCCAGAATTTAGATATGCATATCTTGCTTCCATGGACCTAATTTGTACTCTATTGCATGTGTTAATGTGTAAATTTGTACTCTATTGTACCCAAACGAGCCATGCATGTGTTAATTTGTACTCTATTGTACCCAAACGAGCCAAACGAGCTAAACGAGCCAAACGAGCCATGCTTCCATGGATGAATATATGATGGAGATATTTTTTGGCCCTGGCTCACGAGCCAAACGAGCTAATTCGAGCTTTTTACGAGCCGAGCCGAGCTAACTTTTTAGCTCGTTAGTTATAACGAGCCAGCTCGTTATCCTACCGAGCCAGACCGAGCCGAGCCGAGCCAGCTCGTTATCCAGCCCTATATGTATATGTATATGTGTATGTATGTATATATGTGTGTATATGTATATATATATATATATATGTGTGTGTATATGTATATATGTGTGTATATGTATATATATATATATATATGTATATGTATATCATATATGCATATACATACATGCATGCATGCATACATACATACATAACTCTGCTTTTCCAGGTCGAGAACCACCCAGATTTGGGAGCGGCCATCTTAATTAATTTGACAGTATTGTCTAGCTATAGACAGCCATCTACAATTCTACATGCAGGATGCCGCCGTGGTCATTGGGGTTACAGGTTACTGCTCTAGATCATCAGCACGTCGACATGGCTTATCTGAAACGGTTCTCGGCATAATAACCAGCTTGTGGCCTCGGTCGTGCGTGCGACTTAAGCACGAAACGGATGAAAGCATCTTCCATCTTCTTCTCCACGTCCCTTCTCTTCTACTTTCTTCCAGCCGTTCTGACCTTGGCCGACTTTCCAGCGTCATCCTGCTGCAAGTAAACAGATACAGAAATTAATGCGTAATCACAGTGAGTCCATCAGTATGTAATGTACTAATGTAGGAAGAAGTTGGCTCCTAGCGTAGTGATCAGCTTTTGGATAAGCTTCTCTTGGACAAGAGCATCTAATGCATCGAGACAAGTCAGGGCATCAGAAATCTCTAGATATTGGAGGAGGTTGAGGCCGAGAAGGAACCCTTACTACATGGGCCTGATTAATTTCAAGCCTCAAAAATCTAACTAACCATTGGCTAAGCGATCAGTGATGATCATATAGGAGGGAAAGAAATTCTACGAGACGGGGCTTAGCTCTCACCTTATGAGCCTCTCTTATATTTGTGCCACGTAGGTTTCATTCTTTTTTAGCTTTTGATTTTTCTACCATCACTAATTTTTAAATAAAATATTTTTAAGATAAAATTTACTAGTTAATTATATTATATACTATACCGACTTTATTTATATAAATAAAAACCACATATAGTTTTTATTACTCTGTAATCTCTCATATCAACAGCCTAAAAACTACAAACTGCAATCAAAAGTAAGTCTTAGAAAAAAAAATCGGCCCAAACACCAATCTTAAGGCGAGAAGACCAGCGAGACAAGATGCTGCCGTCTTCCGCCGCCTCCTTCCGCCTATACCAACCAACCAGAGCCGACCGCCGCCGCCAGCCGCCAGCTCCGGCGAGCCACCAATTCCAGCCGGCCGCCGTCGCGGTATCCTGCCGCCCTCCCCCGGCGGCGTCCCTCCGCGCCCCCACCGCAGCAGCACCATCCGCGCCATGGACGCCGCCCAGCCGTTCGACTACGAGTCCCGCGCGGCGGGGCTCCTGGAGGAGCGGCATCGCCTCACGATCGCCATCGTCGGGTTTGGCCCGCAACGGCTTGGACGGTCTCCCTTTCGTCTTCGACAAGGTCCGCGTCGGCGACTGCCCTGCCCGCCGCACCCGCGCCGAGGCCTTGCTCAACATCTTCGAGCGCGAGGGCTGTCTCACGGTCCAGATGCCCTGCGCCGAGCACGACGCGCACACCGCCGAGGGGTAGTTCCTCACCCATGTTGGAACCGATCTACGAGCTCGGCTTTGATCGGGCGAAGACTCCAGCAAAACAACTCTGCGCTCGAGAGAACTCTAGCAAAACACAGCAGAGCGCGATGATTACTTGGGACACAAAACTCATACACGAGACAAGTTTAGGCGCTGCCTGATCCTTTTATTGATTGCAAGCTGCCTTGTTCTGATCAATGTAATACTGCAAGGCACTGCTTGATAGGATGATTACAAGAGGCGCTGCCTCCATGCTTATATAGGATATAATATGCATGAGACTCGGACACAAGTTACAGACCGTGTGAGAATACGACTCGGGTATACGTATACGTTACGTATTCCTAAAAGACTCCTAACCAAACTTTGAAACGGACTCTGACTTCTAAAACAGCACGGCAGCCGACTCGTATACGTAAAAACTAAAATGCAAACTACTAAGAAATACTTAGTCAAGATTAAAGCTAACAATCTCCCCCCTAATCTTGACTTGCTTAGAGTAGCGCTGGTTCTTCGTCGGCATCTGCCTCGATGAGATGTGCCTGCACTTTCTCCCTCTTGTTGGGTTTCTGACATTCTGAAGCAAAGTGTCCATAATCATTACAATTAAAACACCTTACTTTTGCCTTATCAATTCGTCGGTATCGACGTCCACTGCCGCCATCAAAACCACCTGAGGAGCCTTCATACTTTGTCGATCGGGCCTCCCACTCTGCGCGCGTCAGGAGCAAGTGCTCATCGTCTCTGTCGTTGTTGCCATAGCGACGTTCTCCTCTTCCTGCGTCTTCAGCGCCGATTAGCTCTTCGATCGACATATTTTTATGTCACCGAATTGCTCAATCGTGGTGACGACGGGAGAGAACTTCTTAGGCACTGCACGAAGAAACTTCCGCACGATGTAGGCCTCTTCCATCTTTTCGCCTAGACCTCGTATCTTGCTGACGATTGTCGTCAACCTCATCGCGAAGTCATCAATGCTTCGGTGTCCCTCATGCGTAAGTTTTCAAACTCGCTAATGAGGTTTTGTACACGCGCCTCCTTGACGCGATCGCACCGAGGTGCATCACCTTGAGTATTCCAGGCCTCCTTTGCGGTCTCCTTCTCGGCTAGGACCGTGAGCATGTCTTCCGGCATCGCGAGGAAGATTGCTGCGAGTGCCATTTGATCTTGCCGCTCATTCACCTCTTCATCCACGATCGCGTTCCACACGCCCGAGCGCATGAACACCTTCATCTTCACACCACGTCGTGTAGTTGCTCCTCGTGAGCATGGGATACGGGAGGAGATGTCGCTCGCGCGCCAACGCTTTGGCACGCTCCCATCGCCAATCTTGAACGCCCCATCGGTGATGACGTTTTCCAACGAGCTCGAAGACGACATAGATGATGGTGTACACGAACCTTGCTCGATACCAATTGTTGGAACCGATCTACGAGCTCGGCTTTGATCGGGCGAAGACTCCAAAAAACAACTCTGCGCTCGAGAGAACTCTAGCAAAACACAGCAGAGCGATGATTACTTGGGACACAAAACTCATACACGAGACAAGTTTAGGCGCCGCTGATCCTTTTATTGATTGCAAGTCGCCTTGTTCGATCAATGTAATCTTGCAAGGCACCGCTTGATAGGATGATTACAAGAGGCGCCGCCTCCATGCTTATATAGGATATAATATGCATGAGACTCGGACACAAGTTACTGAGGCCGTGTGAGAATACGACTGGGTATACGATATCGTTACGTATTCCTAAAAGACTCCTAACCAAACTTTGAAACGGACTCGACTTCTAAAACAAAGACGGCAAATAGACTCGTATACGTAAAAACTAAAATGCAAACTACTAAGAAATACTTAGTCAAGATTAAAGCTAACAATTGGTATTCTGTTAGCACACGTCCGTACGTCCAGTGCTGGCGCATATACCATGCCGTGTGTTCGCTACGGGCCCACACGCGCCATGCGTCATATGCCCACGCCCGACCCGTCACGCACCGCGCCCCGGTCCTCGTGTCTTAAATGGGCGCGCACCCCACGCATCCGAGCCCACGGGCTGCCCGCAGCAAGCCCTTTAGCAACAACCTTATAAGTGGTATTGGGCCTTCTCCCCAAAAGACTAGTCCAATGGGTGGAGGCTCCTCACACTTATAAGTTGTGCTTTTTCCTTTCCCACAATCTATGTGGGACTATTTTCCCAACAATCTCCCCCTCACACATGGATTGTGCACACCGCACTTCTGGGAGATGTTGGGTGCCCGCTCGATACCATCTGTTAGCACACGTCCAGACGCGTCGGTCTTTGGCGCATATACCATGCCGTGTGTCCGCTACGGGCCCACACGCGCCATGCGTCATATGCCCACGCCCGACTCAGACGCACCGCGCCCCGTCCTCGTGTCTTAAATGGGCTGCGCACCCCACGCATCTGAGCCCACGGGCTGCCCGCAAGCAAGCCCTTTAAGCAACAACCTTATAAGTGGTATTGGGCCTTCTCCCCCCAAAAGACTAGTCCAATGGGTGGAGGCTCCCTCACACTTATAAGTTGTGCTTTTTCCTTTCCCACAATCTATGTGGGACTATTTTCCCAACAACCCACCCTGTCGGCCGAATGCTCTCCATGCTCAAGCTCCGCTCCACGCCCATCAAAACCAAGGGTGAGCGCTGCGCGCTGCGTGCACTACGGCGTCTAGCGATCAGGCCGTCGCATCTGCCTCCGAGACAGCGCGCACGCCGGACACGGCCGTACGTGGTGGAGCTCGAACACGAGGTAGTTGATCTCCGGCAGATTTAGCGGCGTGTACAGCTACCTGCGATGGTGGCTAGCGGCACATCAATGAGGTCGAGATGATGAAAGGTGGGGAAGGAGCTCAACTTTTTTTTTTTATAGTTATTGTGCTTTAATATTTGATAGTTATTGTGCTTTAATATTGGTGCTTGTCAAGCGACACAAATCTAGGGGCTTAAGAGGTGATAGCTAGGATCCATTCTATATGTCTTGCTGAATTGGGTATAAGCTTTTAGTTTTAAGCTTCTAACTCTTTAGTTTTATCTGTTTTTGACTTTGTGATTTTTTTTTATTTTCTCTTATTTTTTTGTATTATCCGTGATAACATAATTAATTTTTAATTTTTTTATATTTAATTATACGAAAAAGCTCACAGCAACTACGATTCCAAAATAAACTGAAAACATAAAAACAAACTTTAAACTATAAACTCAAACGAGCGCTACGATAATTTCCAGTACCATACACGACAGTTTGTACTGTCCGCCCGACGTGCACCACTTGTCGGAAAGCGACGCAAAAGTTGAATGCCCAAGTTAACCCATTTCACATCGCCAGATGACGCACGATCGATCCAGTGTGGATAGGGGTGAAATCGGGTCGGATACGGTTGGATCTCATCTTTTTCATATCTTAACCCACATTTTCTAATCGGATTTGGGTCGAATACGGATAGCATCGAATACGAATACAAATACGGATAATGTCGGGCACAAATATGGAACAAATACGTACCAAGACGGATACGGACACTATCGGTCACGAATATTTATTCGGATATCAAGTCGATGCAACAACTATTTTATACCACATAGACAATAGCAATGCAACCATTTCATACATCCATAATGCAACAATACATCGGTACTAAAGTCGTAGCATCACTGTCACTGGACATATATCATTAGCAAGGTTTTATGCTTAGGAGTATCCCTAAATCCAGCAATTCTAACATGCACTTCCTCACATTTCTCCTAATTCATTTTATCTTTCCCCTTTCCTCCTCCCTATTTTCCTTTTTTTTCACCCGACCCCTTTTTCCCTGGTCTTCGGCCGGTGCTCTTCCCAGGTTCGCCGACGCCCCACATCTCCTCCTCTTCCACCGCCTCCCCCATTTCTTTCCTCCCCATTTCCCTTCTCTCGCTCCTCGTTCTCTCGCGCCGACTTCAACCCGACGCCACCCGACGCTGCCCGCACCGCCGCCGCCACGACCGATCCGGCCCCTCGTTGCGCCGCACCGCCGTCGGCTTCTCTCCTGCGCCTCCTCCTCCGGCACGCCCGCGCCCGAGTCGCCGTCAGACTTTGCCGCCGTCGGCGCCTCCTCTACGCCGCCTTCCGCGCGTCGCCCCACCGACACGCCTCCCTCTGCGCGCTCCCGCGGCGTCTTCGCACTTCTCACCGCAGCTACGCACGGGTGGCGCCGGATTCGAGGCTTATAGCCCGATCCGGGCTTTTTCTTGGATCGATTCACTTTACTACTTTAGTTATTGCTTTTGATTTCCTAATGGATTTTATTTTTGTGCTTGAGGATTGGAGGTGTGCTGCCCCGGCGGTCATGGCCGGTTTGCGCCGCCGCACGCCGGGGGAGTGTTGGTGGCCGCCGGCCATGACTGCTCCGGAGGCAGTGCGCCGCCGCCTCAATCTACGGTTGGGGTTGGGATGGGAAAGGATTTGGTATGGCTGGGTTGCTGTCGCTTGTGCTTGGTGTGGCTTGGCGGTGGGGAATCGGTGACTGAGTTCGGATGATCTGATGAGCCGGCGACTGGCAAAGTAATCCGGGTAATACCCGAATAGGTAAGCGGGTAATATCCGAATTTTATACCGGATAATCCGTATCCGTCGGATACCGACCTCCCGAACCCGATACCGTATCCGCCAAAAATACCCGTATTCGGATCCGATACCCGTATAATATTCCGGGTACCCGAATTTACGACCCGAATTTGACCCATTTTAATACGGGCGGGTGGGCAGGTGGGAAATACCCGGCCCGTTTTCACCCCTAGTCCTGGAGCATCCATATGTACAGAAATGGCTAAGTCCTAGGCTAATGTTTACAAGTCATGCGCATCTTAGAAAGGGTACGGTTTGGCTACTGGTCGCATCGCGTCACAGAGAACGAAACTAATTTGAGTGAGCCCATGCTCGGACGTACCCCGGAGCAGAAGGTCGACGGCGGCGGCCTGGACGACCGCGCGTAGGCGTCCGGTCTCAGGAACAGCTCCTCGAACTGCCTCTGCAGATCCTCCAAGCTCTCCCCCTTGCCATTCTCCTGTGAAAATACGTGTCAAATTTAGAGTCAACTTGAATTCATGGAGTAGAATTTAACGAGATCTGATAGTTCAGATAAAAAAAAAAGCAAGTTCTTACGCCTGTTTGGTTCATTGCCTCGAGGATGTCGCCGAGTATTTCGCCTGCACCCTGTGGGGACAAATTGACATGGAGAACAGAGCAATCAGCAAAGAGACCGACCGCGGAAAATCTCACCGGCGATCAATATATACAGAAAGAAAAAAGATTAAAGAAAAGTGAAAAAGGCCTACGTCATCGTCGCCGTCGCCGTCGTAGGCTCCAACGTCATAGAGGATCCTCTTGTTGGGGTCCGAGAGAACTGTTCAGTTCAAATCACATCACTCTCAGTGGGCGAAAACAGCCAGAATTTCCACGAGTAAGAAAGAATTCCAACATCCAAGTTAATGGCGGAAAGGCTCAGCAATAGCATGTACAGTGTGCACGGATTAAGAATCGGAAGAAGACGAAACAGATGATTGATTTACCGGCGTAGGCCCCCTGGATCTTCTGAAACCTCGCCTTCGCTGCCGCCGCGCTCCCGGAGCTCCCCGCGGCGGCGCACTTGTCCGGGTGCCATTTCTGCCCAAGAACGGGCAAATAACCAGTGAGCGCCCCGGAGCAGACGACGAGCCAAGAAGCAAGATGAATCGAGCAGAGCCGGCAGAAGAGAAGGAACCAATCAAGGCCACGGACCATGGCGAGCTTCCGGTAGGCGCTGCGCAGCTCGGCGTCGGAGCAGTCGCTGGCCACGCCGAGCACCGCGTAGAGGCTGCCGCCGTTCTGCCCTCCGCCGCCGGCCATCGCAACCAACACTTCTCGGACCAGTGAAACGAGTGTGGGCTGGTGTGTGTTATCAGTGTATGAAGTGCGCAGTGCGTGGGAGCTAGCTACTTATAGCCGCGCGGGGGCTCGGCGTCGATCGATCGACGGGGGGATTGTATTTGATCGTTCGCGGCGCCTGCACCAGGAATCGCGGAGCCCAAGGTGGCCACTGGCCGGCAGCCATTGCAACTTGCAGCAGGCCGCGATATTTTTGTTGTGCCCCGGCGTCATCAGCCGCGTGTGGCCATTGCGTCCAGCTACGAGGCGCAGCGCTGGTGTGGACGTGTGGTTGCCTCGCCTCTCTCTGTATTCGTACTGCGTTTGTCGCTGTCACCTGCTGCAGCTCATCAGTTCAGTCGTTCAGGCGACTTACCGTGCTTGATTGGGGCCGTACGGGTGGCCCAATTCTGCCAAGAAGGGGCTCGTCCTTTTTTGGGTGTGGAATACGAGTCAACGAGGACTGGCTAGTACGCGTGGGGATAGGCTGTTCATTTGAGCGTTACTTCATCTTTTGGCTCCGGATTCCCGGAAAGCCAAAATAAGTAGAACAGCTTCTCAAAATTTTTTGTAAGGATAATTTATTTTAGGGGATTTGCTCATGTGCTCCAAAGTTTAATGATGTTTGCTCATTTGCCCCATGATGTCTCACTGACATATAGCCCTTGGACCCGTATGTTAGTGAGACATCATGGGGCAAATGAGCAAACGCCATTAAACTTTGGGGCAGGGGAGCAATTTTTTCATCTATTTTTTAATTTGAAAATACATAAATATATCCGCGGGAAATTTTTTTACAAAAATAGGCTCAAGTCGCCCCTCATTGGGCGACTCTCACCTTTCGCCCAACCGGGAGGCGACAAAACTTGTGTCGCTCTACCTTGGAGCGACTGCAATTAGTCGCCTTCCTATTGGGCGACTACATGCAGTCGCCCAATGGATGGGCGACTTATAATCTGATCGCCGAATAGGAGGCGACTTTACTCTCCCCGTGATTTTTAGAGTTTTGTAAATTTTGTAGTTTTAAACGGGAAAAATTTGGTATAGTTGTAATAAAAGTTTATGTTCATTTGGATGTTATGCGTGCATAAAAAATTTTGGAAATTTTTTTTAAGAACGATTGAGTGTAGAACATTTGATACATAAAGTGGTAAGTGATATTTAAATGTTCCTGAGAATTAGTGTACGGATACATACATAGTGTAGAACTTGTAATGTTTAGAACTCCACCATTAGTCCTAACAAGCCTTAGGGAATACAACTTGCTGGGTCTATTACATTTTGTCTACTGGGTGTAGCGTGGTTATTTCCCCTTTTTTCTCGCGCCCTGAAGATGGCTCCGCTGCATCATTCTTCCTGTTACTCTTGGTTTTGAGAGCTGTCTCACGAGCTTGAAGCTCTTCCTCCTGATGCTTGATGGCTGCTTCACGCAGACTTAACTGCTCCCGCCTCCTTTGCAGCTCATCCTCCTTGCCCTTCAGACGGATTTGGTCCACCCTCACACGGCGCTCTTGCTCAAGCCACATCTGTCGTTCCACCTCGCGAGCCTGAGTCATCTTGACAAAGTATTATCCTTTGTTTTCCACCTCCTTTGGCCGGTTCTGTGTAGAGACCCGAATATGCAAATCCGGACTCTTCTGTGTATTCTGCACTAGTCCAGGATCACGCTAGTGCACACAGTATAAACAAAGATGAAATATCGAACATATCACGATTCACTAAGAAAAGACTCAAATATTATTAATAATCATCAGAGTATGACCTTATGGTCAAGCTTACAATAGACTAGCCCGAAGGGCTTAACACAAACTAGTCGGAAAATCCAAAAGAAAGCGCGCACCAATCGACATGCCCACAAAGCTATCGAGTGGAGAACGAAGCCTAATCCGCGAAGGCGTCAAGTACTCTCCTTCGGAACCTCCTGCCGTGATACTCCTCCCCTCAATCGAGCAACGGGGCATAAAGCCGTGAGTACATTGGTACTCAAGAAGTCGCTTGTAACAAATGAATGCAATATAGTATGCAAGGCTTAACAATGGATGGTGAAAGGTTAATTTTGCGAAGCGATAATTTAAAGTAAATACAATAAATAGATTGAAAAGCGAACTTTGAAAATGATAATAAGTAATTAATCAAAGGAATTGAGACAAACCCCAAGTAAACTGGTCATTCACTCCGATGAATCACCCACAATCCAAGATTCACATAAGGAACCACCAGTGAACTACCCATTCACTTAATCCAACCAAGATTTTATGAAAACTCTACCCCTCGTGTGAAATCACCGAGCATTGTCCATGACCGAGGACACGGGTATTCGAATAGTTTTACACTCTGCAGAGGTTGTACAACTTTACCCACACGATATGATCATCTTGTAATGTCACCGGTATAACATGCTTCCTTTGGCATGCCGACCAAGAAGATCACAACAAGGCCTTTACAATGTTCAATCTCAACCCATTCCGCCTCGCTAAGGTTTCGCCGTCGAGTAGGGTAACCCCTAGTCAATAATTGCCCCTCTTGCGCCATTGTGGATCCATGGCTCCGACCACACCACACTCATCGCAATGACGGAACCGAAATTGAAACATCACAAATTAATTAGCCAGGTCCATCCCATACTGGACATGTGGTTGTACGGTAAGGCTCAGATCAATGGCGCACAAAGTTAAGTCCTTAAGTGTACCCGGGCGAGACTTCCACATCCCACGAAGTGAATCCACACTTCCCCCTTTACTGCACGATCATTCGCCCGAGTGAAAACCAATTTTGTATAACCACCGCCAATGACGCACCAACGTCACGGCACAAATTTTATAACAGTGGCACCAACCACAATTCACTGTGGCACCAACCACAATTCAATATCTCATTAAGTCAAATTAATTAATCACATGTGATGATGAACCCTTTCGCAAAATAAGCAAGGCTAAGCATTCTAATCGTACCAACCCAATGTGACAAATAACATAGCATCACTAATTAAATTCCCAACCTAAGGTGACAATGGCATCAAGGTATTCAAATTATCAAGGAGGAAATAATCAATTAGGTCATTAACTACCAATACAAGGGTTTGAATAAAAAAATAGCGATGCAAGATAATTTAAAACAAAATAATTAAATATTAGATTGCAAACTAGGTTCAACATGATCAAAGGACACGACTTGCCTTGGCCTTGCTCAGTTAGGAATTCTTGATCTTCAAATCTGCTTGACTCCTTGAGCGTGTGATCTAACGAGAGAGAAAACGAGACGAACACAAAAATAAATTTAAATAAAACCCAAATAAACTCCAAAAACTGCAAAACCAGAACCAAAAGATAGAGCTCAATTTTAGGTGAATTTAGGAAGAAGAATCGGATCAATCGGAGTTCGGACGAAGGAGAACGAGCGATCTAAAGTTTGCCGGGACGAGAAAATGCTGGAAATTCACAGATATTACTGTTCATCCGAGAGGAGTTTTTTTGGAAAGGAGGCTAGCGCTGGCGAGAGGAGGCATGGGAGATGAATCTAACTAGCAAAATGGATTGTTAGGGATCTAAGGCACACATAGGAAGCGACGGCACGCCAAACGGAGACCGTTGACGGCACGGGTGGCTACAACGACATGGGTAGGAGAGAGGAATAAAATCCGGGCACAGGACATGGAGAGGTAGGGTGAGCACGGGCTAGAACGCGGCTTGACGAAGCTAGGAAAATTGTCGGCTCGGTCAGAAATCCACCGGAGATGGCACAATCGACGTTTGAACGACGTCGGGAAGGAAAAAGGGAAAACTTAATATCTTGGTGCTCGGTGAACGAAATCTAAAACCACTTGGAGGGTAGCTACCTGGGATGGTTTGGCACAATGTGACGCGAACGGATCAGGAAAAACACCACTGGACAGATGGGGGACACGCGATGCCATTGGCGGCCATGGCGAGGTTCGGAGGTGAACATTTGTGGAGGCTTTTTGGGGAAACGGAAGTGAGCACGGCGTAGAACGCGGCGAGACAAGTCTAAGAAAAATTATGGCAAGGGCTAAAGCTTACCGGAGGCGACGAATCGACGTCGGGAAGCGCTCTTGACCTAGATTGAGAAAACTCGATTCGGAGATTGGCTGCACCAAACCAAATTAACTTGGCAAGAAGGTAGATGGGACATGAAGGCACAATGTGGCGAAAGGATCACGGAGAAACTCACCGAATAGCTCGAGACACGGCGAGCAAATTCGGACCGGAGGGCTTGGTGCGACGGCGTCTGGGCTTTGAGGGGACTTGGCACGGCTTGGGATGGGTTTAGAGGAGCCAAGGGGTCGTATTTATAGGCTTGAAAGAGGTAGAAACCGACTCCAATTCGTGGATTTCGGTTTAGAGTCCGTTTCAGAAAATTGGAGATAAAAGGCAAACGGATGAACGAAACGGAAAGAGACCAGTTGGGATGGATACCTTGCGTGATTTGGCACAACTTTCCTTTTGGAAAGACATTGAGATAAGGTCCGGATTGGAAGTTATGAAGACAGAGGAAAAAGGAAGGAAACGTACGCAGCACAGAGGAAACGATCGGAGCTCTGGCCGCGCGGGGGAGACGAGTTTCATTCTCTCTCTACTTTGTTTTTTTTTTGGAAATTTCAAATTGAGCTCAGACAAACTCCGAAAAATCCCGGAAAATACAGAAAAATTACTTGTGACACAAGGAACACAAATAAAATATTTTGGGCAAATATTAATGTTTAATTTAATCATATTAAATCTTTTGGATTAATAAAAATACCAATTAAGCTTTAATTAATTTCAGAAAAATCCAAATGGTGAATTTTATTTTAAAAGCATCAAAAAGGCTCTAAAAATCAGGATGTTACATTCTGTGGCCATGCCGGCGGCACCCGATCCACCCATTCGATGAACTTGCAAGGCTATATGTGGCGTGGTAGATGTCATGGATCAAGTTAAAACACGGTAACGAGAAACAAAGGATTTAGTTGTCGTCGTTACCACGAAGTCGTCATCCGGTCTGGACACTTGAAGAACCTACGGCCGTAGTTGGCTCGTTGTACTGGATCCGTCCAGACACACAACATCGTTTTAAAGCCGCAATGGCACTTTGGGCGCTCATGCCACTCCGGCACTCCAAATGGGTCGGACCTCCAGGAAGACATTGTTGTGTAGTACTATTGTGATGGCTAAAGGAGAAGATGTGGTATTGTGATGGAAGACATAGGAGGCCTTTATGTAGGCAGGTTATCTGGTGCAGTGGGCATAGTCTATGGAGAGGAGGACATACGAATCTTTTCGCTTTTTCAGGATTCCAGTGTAGCAATAAATGTCCCTATGTAGGCTTTTCAGAGCATGTAGTCTCGTAATAAATTCATAGTTCGTAGCCTTTTCAGTCATTTGCAGGAAACAGTACGTTCCACGAAATAAGTTCTACAACATTGCCTTCTCAGAGGCCAATAATCGTAATTTCTGAAACAACAAGCTACGGTCATTACAGAAAACGTGTCGGTCTGAAGTCCATAACGTTCAAATAGTCCATACAGCAAATACATGTAGTAACTAAGTAAACAGAGCAATAATAAGCTACCAGCACAACACCAACTACATTACAGAAAACGGATGTAACATACAAGTTTTACAAGTGGTACATGAAATTTAGCTGAAGTCTCCAATAACTACTGACCAGGATATGCGTTGCATTGTCTAGCTGTGTGCCCCTCCTAACCACATCGCCCACAACGTGCACCAGATGTTCCAGCTTGTGATTCGTCCATGTCATTTCTAATACGTCAGCTCTGTCGCCGACCCTTCCCACCCTTCAACATGCTAATATCCGAACCTGTGTCCTCGCTGAAATGTCCAAAGTGGTGAAGTTTCCCACCACCCTAAACCCCGGAGCTCCCACACCAAGCTTGCGTGATTCTCTCCTTAAAGAAGTATTCGGACATGAAGTTGGAAGGATCCATGCCCACGGTCCCGCATGCAGCGAGGACATGAGAGCATGGCTTGTGTAACAACTTAAGCTTGTTGCATGTGTAGCTAGGTTGGTTTGCATGATCTCCAAGGCAAAACTCGTGAGTAATAAGTGAACGAGATGTCCCAAATCCGGCTCTGTCACGGAGTATCACCTCGAAACGATGCTCCCTGTTGCCCATGACATGCACTGTGTGCAATTGACCCTTCTGTGCCTTCGTCTCCATGTACGCAGTAATTTTTTACGAATACAAGGCTCCGGGATTGGCCGCATGAAGTGTGGCACTCGCGTGCATCTCCCTGAAGTAGCGGATTGTGCTGTGAATAACACCTTCCATGATGGCGACAAGGGGCTGAGAACGGAGACCCCTTAGGACCCAATTGTAGACCTCGGCAAGGTTAGTTGTCATTATTCCATACCTTGCGCCATCCGTGTCGTGCAACAGCGACCACTTCTCCAGTGTTACCCCTTCGATCCACTGCGAGAAACACTTGATGTTTCGTGAGCTCCGCCTTCTTGGACCACTTAGGTTAGCCTCATCAATTGCTGGCAAGCATTGCGGTTGTGCCGCCCCAGGAGTGACCGGCCCCTTGCTCCTCTCTTCGACGTTCTTCCTGGAATGCTCATCCAATAACCCCCAAAAAGCATCAAATTTCCTTTGCTGGTTCTGCCTGGCCAGCCTCTTGAATAGCTTCATCAAAGATTGTTTCGGGAATTGCTTGAAAAAGTTTGCCCCTGTTGTAGCTACGGGCTAAACAGAGAAAGAGGGGATTGATAGGAGAGGAAGAGGAGAGCCAGATCTGTGGAGAGGTGGTGAGAGTGAGAGGATGTCCCTCCTTTGCCCCTCCTGGGGGTTTATATATATGAGTGGGGTAGAATGGGAAATCCCCATTCTACCCCTTAGCATTTACAAAGGATGAGGGTACATTGGTATATTTACACTGGTATATTCCTCTACACTATTGGGCCTATTACATGTTGGACTAGTTGCACGGCCCAGTCACGGGGGGTTGGGCCACCCCTACAACAAGACTCCTCGGCAAAGAAGCGTTGAGGTCCCGATGGCGGCCGACGCGATCAACCACCTCGGCCCCGTTCCACGGCGGCAGCGCGAGGGTGCTGATGCAACTGGTAGCTCGCAGACCCTAGAGGCAATGCCTATGAAGAAATCAGTGAAGCGTCGAAGACGTCGTCGAGCGCCAAAGACGTGCCATCCCGCCGAGGCGATGCCTACGAGGCGGAAGGCGGAGTCGAGCCGTCGAGCGCCGAAGACGCGCCGTCCCGCCGAGGCGATGCCTACGAGGCGGAATGCGGAGTCGAGCGCCGAAGATGTGCCATCCCGCCTAGGCGATGCCTACGAGGCGGACGGCGGAGTCGAGCGCCGAAGACGTGTCGTCGAGCGCCGAGGACGTGCCGTCCCGCCGAGGCGATGCCTACGAGGCGGACGGCGGAGTCGAGCGCCGAAGAGTGCCGTCCTGCCGAGGCGATGCCTACGAGGTGGACGGCGGAGTCGAGCGCCGAAGACGTGCCGTCCTGCCGAGGCGATGCCTACGAGGCGGATGGCGGAGTCGAGCCGTCGAGCGCCGAAGACGCGCCGTCCCGCCGAGGCGATGCCTACGAGGCGGACGGCGGAGGCGAGCGCCGAAGACGTGCCGTCCCGCCGAGGCCATGCCTACGAGGCGACGGCGGAGTCGAGCGCCGAAGACGTGCCGACACTGCCGTTCTCCTACCTTCGAAAAGAGTGCCCGCGAAGAGCGGGTGCTTGCGGCGTAGGCCGAGGGCACTGCGCACGCGGAGGCAAGGAGGCGAGACCGTCGTTCCCCTACCTTTAAAAAGAGTGCCTGCGAAGAGCGGGCGCTTGCGGCGTAGGCCGAGGGCACTACGCACGCGGAGGCAAGAAGGCGAGACCGCCGTTCCCCAACCTTTAAAAACGGTGCCCGCGAAGAGCGGGCGCTTGCGGCGTAGGCCGAGGGCGCTACACACGCCGAGGTAGGGAGGCGTCGCCGCCGTTCCCCTACCTTGAAAAATTGGTGCCCGCGAAGAGCAGGCGCTTGCGGCGTAGGCCGAGGGCACTACGCACGCTGAGGTAGGGAGGCGTCGCCGCCGTTCCCCTGCCTCGAAAAAGGGGTGCCCGCGAAGAGCGAGCGCTTGCGACGTAGGCCGAGGGCACTACGCACGCTGAGGTAGGGAGGCATCGCCGCCGCTCCCCTACCTCGAAAAAAGGGGTGCCCGCGAAGAGCGGGCGCTTGCGGCATAGGCCAAGGGCGCTACGCACGCTGACGTAGGGAGGCGTCGCCGCCGTTCCCCTACCTCGAAAAAGGGTGCCCGCGAAGAGCGGGCGCTTGCGGCGTAGGCCGAGGGCGCTACGCACGCTGAGGTAGGGAGGCGTCGCCGCCGTTCCCCTTCCTCAAAAAGGGTGCCCGCGGCGAGCGCGCTGCGTGAGGCCGAGCGCTCACGCACGCCGAGGTAGGGAGGCGCCGCCGCCGCCCCCTACCCGAAAAAGGGTGCCCGCGGAGCGGGCGCTTGCGGCGTAGGCCGAGGGCGCTACGCACGCTGAGGTAGGGAGGTGTCGCCGCCGTTCCCCTACCTTGAAAAAGGGGTGCCCGCGAAGAGCTTACGCTTGCGGCGTGGGCCGAGGGCACTACGCACGCGGAGGTAGAGAGGCGAAGGCGCTGTTCCCCTACCTCCAAAGACAGTGCCCGCGAAGAGCGAGCGCTTGCGGCGTAGGCCGAGGGCACTACGCACGCTGAGGTAGGGAGGCGTCACCGCCGTTCCCCTACCTTGAAAAAGGGAGCCCGCGCAGCGCGGCGCTGCCGCGTGGGCCGAGGGCACTCGCGCGCCGAGGCAGGGAAGCGTCGCGCCGTTCCCCTACCTTGAAAAAGGTGCCCGCGGCGAGCGCGCGCCGTGGGCGAGGCGCTCGCCACGCACGCCGAGGTAGGCGGCGGCGGCGCGCCGCCCCTACCTTCAAAGACGGTGCCGCGAAGAGCGGGCGCCTACGTCGTAGGCCGAGGGCACTACGCGCGCGTAGGTAGAGAGGCGAAGGCGCCGTTCCCCTACCTTCAAAGACAGTACCCGCGAAGAGCGGGCGCTTGCGGCGTAGGCCGACGGCATTACGCACGCGGAGGCAAGGAGGCCAGACCGCCGTTCCCCTACCTTCAAAAATAGTGCCTGCGAGGAGCGGGCGCCTGCGGCGTAGGCCGAGGGCGCTACGCACGCTGAGGTAGGGAGGCGTCGCCGCCGTTCCCTTACCTCGAAAAACGGTGCCCGCGAAGAGCGGGCACTTTCGGCGTAGGCCGAGGGCGCTACGCACGCTGAGGTAGGGAGGCATCGCCGCCATTCCCCTACCTTGAAAAAGTCACGGTGCACTCCCTGGTGCAACGCGCACGAGTGCGCGATATCCAAGTGGTGCGCCGCTTAAAGCGAGGCACTCCTTTTTGTCTCGGCCGGTCGTAATTTTTATACTCTGTAGAGTGCGTGGGAACAACATCCACGTCTTATTTATAGTCCGTAGACTGTCGCGTGCGGAGGCGGACCTCGACGCTACGTCTTATTTAAAGTCCGTAGACTGGTGCGTGCGGCGTACCTCGACGCTACGTCTTAATTTATAGTCCGTAGACTCGCGCGTGCGGAGGCGGATCTCGACGCTACGTCTTATTTAAAGTCCGTAGACTGGTGCGTGCGGAGGCGGACCTCGACGCTACGTCTTATTTAAAGTCCGTAGACTGGTGCGTGCGGAGGCGTACCTCGACGCTACGTCTTATTTATACTCCGTAGAGTGTGCGCGGAGGCGTCCCCCCGCTGCGTCTTATTTAAAGTTCATAGACTGGTGCGTGCGGAGGCGGACCTCGACGCTACGTCTTAATTTATAGTCCGTAGACTCGCGCGCGCGGAGGCGGACCTCGACGCTACGTCTTATTTAAAGTCCGTGGACTGGTGCGTGCGGAAGCTGAGCTCAACGCTACGTCTTATTTATAGTTCGTAGACTCGCGCGTGCGGAAGCTGAGCTCAACGCTACGTCTTATTTATAGTCCGTAGACTCTCGCGTGCAGAAGCTGAGCTCAACGCTACGTCTTATTTATAGTCCGTAGACTCGCGCGTGCGAAAGCTGAGCTCAACGCTACGTCTTATTTAAAGTCCGTAGACTGGTGCGTGCGGAAGCTGAGCTCAACGCTACGTCTTATTTATAGTCCGTAGACTCGCGCGTGTGGAAGCTGAGCTCAACGCTACGTCTTATTTATAGTCCGTAGACTCTCGCGTGCGGAAGCTGAGCTCAACGCTGCGTCTTATTTAAAGTCCGTAGACTGGTGCGTGCGGAAGCTGAGCTCAACGCTACGTCTTATTTATAGTCCGTAGACTGGTGCGTGCGGAGGCGACCTCCCGTTGCGTTGCGAAGTCTGGAGCCATGCCGAGCGAAGTCCAGTGTCGTGGAGGCTTGCGCTCGGGGGAGGCTCCGCCACCGCGTAGGCGGACAACGCCGACGAGATGAACCGGGGCGGAGCAGGCGTAGCCAACTTGGATTTCGGCGAGGCGACGGCCGGGGTCGACGCGGAGGCGGGCGCCTGGCCAGCTCGTCGTGCACGAATGGATACGCAGGCGCTTCATGCATGATGAAGTAGTCCGAGGTCATCGCCTGGAAGGAGCGAAGGAAGGACGCCGAGCTTCCGCCTGGCGAGGTCTACTCCGAATGTTGCATGGCTGTCCGGATGCCGCGGGAAGGCGAGGCCGAAAGTCCAAGGAGGCGCGGTCAACGTCGCCGACGCGAAGCCCATGCCTTCCCGTGGCTTGGCATGCAGACACGCCCGTCCTCATGCGCTGGGCACCCTCGGCGAGGAGCTCAGGGAGGCCGATGGCGTGGGTGGCCGCGAGCACGGGTGACGGGTCAGTCGAGGTTGGGGAGGATGCCACGGAAGGACTGACGCGAAGAGCCGGAGTTGCTTCTTTCCTCGCCCCCATGTGCTCGACTCCACTCCGGCGAAGACCGTGGCCGTACGGTGCCGTGGCAGGTCTACATTGTTGCTAATGGCGAGCTGCATGATCTTGACGTCTAGCGCTGATATGAAGTCAAGATCCCCGTCCTGAAAGTCGATGACGTGGCCCATATGCTTTTGGGTCCGCAGTTTTCTTGCACGGACTACTTCGCGCGCCCCGTGAAGCCGAGGTCGCGTCTGCTGCTTGCAATGCGCGGAGCCTGGTGTCTGCACGAAGTCCCAAGACAAAATGGGGGGCCGCCTCGACTCATGTACGCCAGCCTGCATGCGGAGGCTATGGATGCTTCGGCGAAGACCTTCGTGCCATGCAGCCCGAAGGCTGTCGATACCTCGGCGAAGACCCGCGTGGCGCGGCCTGGCAGCTTGGAGTTGACGCGGGGTCCGGCGGAGTCGGCGTGGAGCTCGGGGTTGACGCGGGCTCCGACAGACTTGGCGCAGAGCTTGTAGTCGACGCGGAGCCTAGCGCGGGGGCATACGCAACCTTGCTTGGCGACGAAGACTTCGGGCTTGCATGGAGCTGCGCTCGTAGAGGCGAGCCGAAGTCCGGCGAGGTCTCCGCGGCAGCGAGGCGAAGGCCGGCGAAGTCCCCGCGGCGTCGAAGCGAAGGCCGACGACGTCATCACGGAGGCGAGGCGAAGTCCGGCGAGGTCTCCGCGGCAGCGAGGCGAAGGCCGGCGAAGTCCCCGCGCGTCAAACGGCGCCGACGACGTCATCACGGCGGGCGAAGTCGGCGAGGCCTCCGCGCATCGGCGGCGGCGGCGGCGGCGAGCTGTGGCGCAGGCTCCGACGCTGCGCGAGCGAAGTCCGTGCGGACGGTGGGCGGCGCTCCCAGCCATCGGCCTTGGACTCCTTACGCTGCCGCGCGCCAGCGGGGTCTTCCGTGTCGGGGCGCAGATCTGGTGAAGCTGGGGGGGCCGTGGAGCTCCACGGGCATGCCGTAATTGCGCGGAGACGCCGCAGCGTACGCTCCACGGACACGCGTGCCCGGTGTCACGCTGCTGGAGACGAGGTCCAGGAGGCTGAGCGCTCTCCCGTCGGCGACGCGTTGGAAGCTAGCACGAGATTGAGGGTTCACGCCGCTCGAGCAGGGTACTTATTATTTCCTGCAAAGGCGAACAGCAAACGTAGCGTCTATGCATGCATGGATGGGTTTTGTGCCTGCATGGGTAATATTCATTGCGTGTATACGTGAATGCACACTTAGGCTCCGTTTGGCACAGCTCCACCACCGGCTCCTGGAGCTGTTTGGAGCTGTTTTGTGCCAAACGGGGTACAACAAAATAGTTCCACCCAAGAAGTCCCTTAAAACCTGCTGAGACAAAAGTAGCTCTTTGGGTGGAGCTGAAAAAAGTAGCTTCACCCAACTCCACTTGTGAAGTCAAAAAAACAGCTCCACTTGTGAAGTGGAGCCGTGCCAAACAGGGCCTTAAGTGCATGCATGGACAAAGCTCGTAGATGGATGCATGGACGTTAATGCTACATGTGTGTATGCGTGAGGAAATACTTGGCTGGATTATGCGTGTGCATGCAAAGGATACGACACAGATGTCGTGAGGTCTTACGACCTCTCAGGACCTTTTACGACTTGTTAGAGTCGTTTACAACCAGATAGAATTGAGTACGACCGGTCCTGTATGCTTACGACCAGTTCCGATCGCCTCAATCTCCTCCGATCGTTTTTTCAACGTGGTCGTAAATTTACTGTAGCAATTTTCGACCGCTCTGCGATATCGCTGCCGCTTGCCTTCCTTCACCGCCGAGATACCGTGATCGAAGCCTTCTACGATCACGCAGTTGATGCTTGGCGATCACCGCTCACCGTAGTCGAACACCCTTTCGACTCGTTCACTTCCTTCAACGTGATCGGAGTCGCTTTCAATCATGTACTAACCTTCTCGGCGTAGTCGTAAAATCACTGTTCCTTTGCCGTGGTCGTAGCGCCTCCCGACTACGCCTGCTGGAACTTTGCCGTGGTCGTAACTCCTCCCGATCACACTTGCGGTGATCGTGAGTCCTTCCGACCACGTCTTGCGCAAACACACAACAAAACAATGCTCTGTGTTTCTCCCTCTTTTTGGTCTTTTCTCAATTGCTTGGTCCATCGAATACATGGCTCTAAGCCTCCTTTTATACCCGGCTGTCCTACTTCAACACGGGTTCTCAACACCTACTCCAACTCTGATTCTAATACGACCTCGACTTGGTTTTCACCTACGACTTTGAATTTCGGCTGCAATTCGACTTCGATTACACCCAAATTTTGCACATGACTCTAAAACAAGATTATTTACAACATTCCCTCCCTAATCTTGTTTTTCGACTTCGATCATGCCAATCTTCTTCTTCATCTCCGAAAACTTTATCCGCCCCAACGACTTTGTCAATATGTACGCTTCGTTCTTCGGTTCGATATAGTTGATAGTGATCTTCCCTCTTGACACAATCTCCGATATAATGATATCTTGTGTCTATGTGTTTGCTTCTATCATGTAGAACGGATTCTTGCTCGATGAAATAGCCGATTTGTTATCAACCCCGAGCGTTACCTTCAATTTCTTCATCCGACAATTCATTCAACGATCAGCGAGCGGACTCCACGGCAAGATCGCCGCGCTTGCTGCAATGTACTCACTTCACAAGAAGATAATGCAACCACTTTTTGCTTCGAGATTGCCACTGATCGGACTCTCCCCAAGCACAAACATTATTCTGTCGTGCTCTTTCGATCGTCGACATCTCCGCCATGTCGCTATCATCGTAGCTCGTCACCGCAACGACTTTCCACCTCCTCTCTTGTCTGAATCCGAGATTCAAAGTACCTTTGATGTATCTCGTGATGTGTTCCACGGCATTCATATGCTCCCGAGTTGGTTTCTCCATGAAACGACTTACGATCCGACCGCAAACGAGATGTCCGGTCGGGTCTGCACTGATACCGTAGACTTCCGACAATGCTCCTATAAGTCGTGGCATCAATCGTGATCTGGGCCTGTCTTGCTCAACTTCGATGATTCTCCATTGGGGTTTGACATGGATTGCACTCTTTCATACCCGACTTCTCGTAATCTTTTGAGCATATCCCGATCGACAAAGTGTTATGCCGTTGTCGGTTTGATTGACTTCAATGCCGAGGTAGTAGCACGTAAGTCCCAAATCGGTCATTTTGAACAACCTCTTCATCTTTTCTTTAAAACTCATAATCTTCTTCGAACTTGATCCAGTAATGATCAAGTCGTCCACGTAAACACCCACGATCAGTCTGTTCTTCGCATCTCCCCTTGAGTATACCGCATGTTCGAGTTGCTTCTTACAAACCGAGTTCCGTTAGACTTTTGTCAAGCTTCAAATTCCATGCTCGTGGTGCTTGCTTAAGTCCGTAGAGAGCTTTGTTCAGCTTCAAAACTTTCTCGGTTTGCTCCTTGGATTGAAAACCCGGTGGTTGAGAGACATAAACTTTCTCCTTAATGTCTCCGTTCAAAAACGCCGTTTTCACATCCATGTGGTGAATCTCCCATCCACCGTTTGCTGCCAATGCAAGAAGTAGTCGTATAGTCTCCATACGAGCTACTGGGGCAAAGACTTCTTCGTAGTCGATGCCTTGTTTTTGAACATACCCTTTCACCACAAGTCGTGCTTTGTGTTTTACAACTTCTCCCTTGGAATCCTTCTTTACCTTGAAGATCCACTTTAAACCGATCGCTCGATGACCCTTTGGCAAATCGGTGAGTTCCCAAGTGTTGTTGTCTTCAATGGATTTCAGCTCTTCCCGCATAGCGCTTCTCCAATGTTCCTCTCCGTCGCTTCTTCATAGCTTTGGGTTCTTCAGTATTGTGTACAAGAACTCTTCAGATCGCCTTGGTTCGGTTGTGCATAAATCTCACTTATGCTTCTCATCTTCGGTATTCTATCGCTGGAATCTTCTTCATCAGACTCTTCTTTATTAGGTGAGACTTCCTGATCATCAGCACCGGTCGAATTTTGGCTTTGAGATGTGGTCGTAGCTTCTTCCGTATTGTCGGCATCGATCGCCGACTTGAAGGTTACCCACCGACATGTCTTTCTCAATGTCCTCGTGTTCTTCCCACTCCCAATGTTTGTTCTCTTCAAGACCACGTCTCTGCTCACATAAATCTTCTTTTCGACCGGATCATAGCACCTGTACGCCTTGGTGCCTAGTTCCGAGCCAAGATAAATTATCCGTCTGCTCCGGCCGTCTAGCTTCTTGAGATAAGTGGATGGCTTCACATGGGCTAAGCATCCAAGACCCTTAGATGCTCGACATTGGGTTTTCTTCGACCACGCTCATATGGAGTGACTCCATCCGGTGATCGCGTGGTCGCACGATTTAGCGATAGACAAAGATGTCGTATCGCTTCGCCCAAAGTCTCCCGCAGAATCGGCTCTTCAACGGACTTCTAGCCGTTTGACCACGGTCCGGTTTCTTCTTTCTACGACTCCGTTTTGTTGAGGTGAATACGGAGCCGTGAAGAATCTTGCAATACCCTTCTCTTCACAAATCGAGTCGAACTCTTTTGCAAGGAATTCTCCTCCTCGGTCTGATCTGACCGACTTCACCTTCTTATCGACTTCGTTTTCGACAAGAGTTATGAACTTCTGAAAGTTCGATTTTGCCTCATCCTTGCTCTTCTGCATGTAACCGACTTCACCTTCTTATCGACTTCGTTTTCGACAAGAGTTATAAACTTCTGAAAGTTCGATTTTGCCTCATCCTTGCTCTTCTGCATGTACACCCACATGGCTCTGGAGTAGTCGTCTATGATCAACATGAAGTATTGATTCCCGGCATCTGTGCGAGGTGTGATTGGTCCGCACAGATCTACGTGAACCAATTCGAGTGGTTGCGAAGCTCTGAAACTCGTTTGCTGTGGAAAACCGCTACGAGTTTGTTTTGCCACCAGACAGCCTTCGCAGACTTGCTCCGGGTGGTCGATTGTCGGTAATCCAACCACCATCTCCTTTTCGGCCATCGTGTTGAGACTCTGGAAGTTTAGATGTCCGTATCTTGCGTGCCATAGCCAGGCCGCATCATCGGTTGTAGTCTTCATACACTTTGGCTTGCATGCTTCAATTTGAATTTTATGCACGCGGTTTACCGTTCTCGTACTTTCATCGTGATCGCTCGGTGTGGTCGTACATCTTGAGATAGGTGTCTTTGAGTTCAATCCGACAACCTTCTTCAGTCAATTGTCCAAGGCTTATAATGTTGCTTCGTAGACTTGGAATGTAGTATACATTCGACAATCTCCTCTGCTTCCATCCTTGCCTTGCATCGATCGTGCCTCTCCTTTTATCTGAATGGTCGAGCCGTCTCGAACTGTACTCTTCCAAGCACATTCTTATTTAATTCGTAAAACATCGAGCACGCACTCGTCATGTGGTTGCTTGGCTCCGTTGTCGAGATACCATGCGCCGTCGCTCTTGAGTCCGCTCTCCTTTCTCCAACGCACTCGAAACACTTTCTCCTCGTTTAATAGGACCATTGTCGGTTAAATCAGCGATGCGAGCGACAACGGCAATGTCGGCTCTTTGTGCTCATCCGTTTGAGCCAGTTTGCTTCCTCTGCTTTCTTTTACTCCGCAATTGCGGCATAGTGACCATACTTCTTGCGGTTATGGCATCGGATGTGGCTCCGACATTCGGCAGCAGAATGTCCGAATTTCTCGCATGTGTAGCACTGGATGTCAGATTTGTCCGTCTGGTGATTGCCATCTCCATGACCACCATGACCTCCTCGACCACCTCTTCCACGGCCACTCTGACAATAGCCTCGTCATTGTCCTCGCCCATGAGACGCGCCGCGGCCACGACCACGTCCACGACCGCCCCTTGATGACGATTCTCCTCGGTTCCTCGTGTCATCCTTTACAAACAATGCTTGTTGGTTGTAAGGCCCTTTTCCTTCATTGTCGGTTTGGTAACTCTTGAAGCTGCTCGTGTGCTCGGCGCCCGATTACCTCCTCGACCTTCATCTTCGAGAGGTCTTGTAAATGCGTGATCGTAGTTACGACCGAGAAACTTCTCGGCGATGCTCGTAGATACTTCTTGACCGCCACCTCATCTTTCAAGTCGTCGCGAGAGATTTGATCTCGTTTATGACTTCATTAAACTTCCCGAGAATTCTTCCACCGTCGGTCTCTTCCCATCTTCAATGATTCAAACTCACTCCTCAATGTTTGAAGTCGAACTTCCTTCACTCGATCTACTCCTTGGTGCATTATCTGCAGAGTAGTCCAGACGTCTTTCGCCGTCTCCTTACCGATCATCTGCCGCATCATCGAGTCGGGCACGGCCTGATAGATCGCCGCCATCGCCATCTTGTCGAGTCGTTCATCAACGACTTTGTCTTTCTCCTTTGGTTCAACTGGACCCCAGACTCCCTGTGCGATCATGTTGACCTTCATCTTCATCGCCCAGATCGGGTAATTATCCGAACGAGGATCGAATCGCAGCGACACGCTTTCCTTCATCTTTGAAGCCTCCGCCATGGTTCACCGAGGCTCTGATACCAACTGTCGTGAGATCTTACGACCTCCCAGGACCTTTTACGACTTGTTAGAGTCATTTACAACCAGATAGAATTGAGTACGACCGGTCCCGTATGCTTACGACCGATTCCGATCGCCTCAATCTCCTCCGATCGTTTTTCAACGTGGTCGTAAATTTCTCGTAGTAATTTTCGACCGCTCTGCGATATCGCTGCCGCTTGCCTTCCTTCACCGCTCGAGATACCATGATCGAAGCCTTCTACGATCACGCGGTTGATCTTTGGCGATCACTTGCTCACCGTAGTCGAACACCCTTTCGACTCGTTCACTTCCTTCAACGTGATCGAGTCGCTTTCAATCATGTACTAACCTTCTCGGCGTGAGTCGTAAAATCATTGTTCCTTTGTCGTGGTCGTGGCGCCTCCGACTACGCTGCTGGAACTTTGCCGTGAGTCGTAACTCCTCCCGATCACGCTTGCGGTGATCGTGAGTCCTTCCGACCACGTCTTGCGCAAACACACAACAAAACAATGCTCTGTGTTTCTCCCTCTTTTTGGTCTTTTCTCAATTGCTTGGTCCATCGAATACATGGCTCTAAGCCTCCTTTTATACCCGGCTGTCCTACTTCAACACGGGTTCTCAACACCTACTCCGACTCTGATTCTAATACGACCTCGACTTGGTTTCCACCTACGATTTTGAATTTCGGCTGCAATTCGACTTCGATTACACCCAAATTTTGCATATGACTCTAAAACAAGATTATTTACAACAACAGAGCCGCTGCATTCCACTGGCCGCTCCGTACTGAAGGCCCTCAACACGGACTGCGCGGATCACGCTGAGGCAAGCGGGGGCTCGGCGACAAGCTGCCGGGGTCACATCGCCAAGTCCTCAAAGGCTTCATCTGCGCAAGGTCCGCGGCCGAGGTCTCCGGCGGAGCAGAGCCCGCAGCGGGGGCCGGGGCGTGGAAGCGAACCCGCCCGCGCGGAGGCTGCTGCACGGCAAGGGCGGGGACAGCTCGGCACGAGGACGACGATGCATAGAGCTAGCTGACGACGGCGAATGCTCCGAGGCGGGCCGCGTTGGACGACTGCAGGAGGCGAGGTCGCGTTGGCTAAGTCCCGGCGGAGTACTTCGCAGGCGCGGAGGCTTCGCTCGACTCGACTTGGAGAAGACTTCGCGGTCCCGGAGTGCGGCGCGGAGGCTTCGCGGAGCTCAGGCATACGCCGCGGCATGAGGAAGCCCCGGAGTGGCGGCGCGAGGCCACCATCCGGGCGGACCTCGTCGAGGATTGGCGCATACTTCATTTGGATGGATGCTTCGTGGCTGCAAGGCCACCTGGGTGCATGCCTGGGCGCAGACTTCATTTGGCTTGACGCGCTTTCCTGCGCGCAGTATGGGACAAATACAAATACCTTGCAGAGTTAGTTGGCCGCTCGCTATTCCGCTGCACGCACATGTTGAGCGTATACGCAGAGTGCCGAGCGGAGGTCGGCGCTGGAGTCCCGCATTGCGGCTGCGAAGTCCGAGCGGAGGTCAAGGCCGTGCGCGCGGGTCAGCGCCGCGACCCCGCCTGCGCGGAGCCCGCTTCATCCAAAGGCGTGCCTCGCGAGGTGTACCCCGCGCGAAGTCCAGCGCAAACGGAGTATCAGCGTGAAGGGCGCGGGCCGCCGCGCGGAGGCTCGGCAGAGAGCGGAGTCTCGGCGCGACTGTCGCGCGAAGGCTCGACGGCTGATGTATGCCTGTATGACTAGCGGAGCTCGTGCACATCTGGACGGAGATCTTAGTCGCATGCACGGATGAATACATGAGTAAATATCTTGAGTACATGCATGAATGGATACGCGTGCATGGATGGAGACCTGAAGCTTCTCGTTCAGCCCTTTCGCGATGGCACGCTGATGGATCTATCCGGTCCGCATAGAGATTTCTCGTGCAGAATCAATAGATCCGCCAGATCCGCATGAAAAATTACGAATCGATGGACTTACTGGATCCGCCTGAAGGCTTACCTGAGGACCCTCATGGAGCAAGTTTTTCTCACGGTGGTGGCTCTTCTTTACGCGACTTCTCAGCTTCCAGTTCTTTAGCGACTTTTCATCCAGTCCCCACGGACGGCGCCATCTGTTGTAGCTACGGGCTAAACAGAGAAAGAGGGGATTGATAGGAGAGGAAGAGGAGAGCCAGATCTGTAGAGAGGTGGTGAGAGTGAGAGGATGTCCCCCCCTTTGCCCCTCCTGGGGGTTTATATATATGAGTGGGGTAGAATGGGAAATCCCTATTCTACCCCTTAGCATTTACAAAGGATGAGAGTACATTGGTATATTTACACTGGTATATTCCTCTACACTATTGGGCCTATTACATGTTGGACTAGTTGCACGGCCCAGTCACGGGGGGTTGGGCCACCCCTACAACAGCCCCTAAGTGACGACTGCACCACCGGTTTCTCATATCCGGCCAAGGAACGGTCTCCTCAGGATCTTCTTGAAGTTTTCTTATAGCCTTTATAATACCGGCATGACGATCATGGATTACGCACACACCAGGACGGGTGCCTACAACTCCAGCCTTCACATGTCTGAGAAACCATAGCCAGCTCTCATAATTCTCACTCTCCACAAATGCAATGGCCAGCGGCAATATTTGATTGTTACCGTCAATGCCTATGGCCGTCAGGAGCTGCCCTTTGTATTTTCCTGTCAAGAAGGTCCCATCTACTGAGATCACTAGCAGCATGTGCCTGAATGCTTCAATGCTAGCACCAAATGCAAACAATGCTCTTTGCAACACTGCAAATCCCGGTGGACTTATGGACGGCTTGTCGTGCATGGCGATGTACGTGCCTGGGTTCCTTTGCTGCAACACCTTAAGCATACGAGGAAGGTTATCGTACGCCGCCTCGAAAGTGCCAAAACGTTTTTCCAACGCTTTTTGCTTGGCACGCCACACCTTCGCGTAGCTAATCTTATACTTGAATTTATTCCCGATAGCTACCACAATATGCGTGGCCGCAATATCTTTCTTCTGCACTATCTCGCCATACATCAAATTGGCTATAAATCCGGACGTCAGGTTACGATGCCTCGCCAAGACAGTGTTTAGAATGTAGGAGTGCGGCTCCACCTTGGACACAATCCAGTGAGTCTCATACTTGGGTCTACGTGTGTGCACCCTCCAAGGACAACCATCCTGCTCGCACTTCACAGTGTACTGTTCCTGGCTTGATTTCACGACGCGAAATGTCCGCTACATTGAAAGGGCCCAACTCTTGATGGCATCCTGCAGCGCTTCCTTTTCAGCAAACATAGCATGCAACCGAACCTCTGTGTCATGATACTCTCATGGTGATTCATGCTCATCATGTGTGGAAACACCCTCCGCATTAAACCGGTTCCATTCCTGAGAGATAGGAACTTCTTCATCATCGGAACTGTCCTCCTCGTCGTCCTCTATAGCTTGCTCTTCATCCCATGCCCTCTGGTCATCAGATTTCATCTGCTGCACGATATACTCATTATGCTCTCCTTCATCAGCTTGCCCAGTTCCCTCTCTATAGCTTGACGGCTGTAACTCTCCCCTATGTACCGCATCGGCTTGCCCAGTTCCCCCTCTATAGCTTAACGGCTGTAACTCTCCTCCATGTACCGCATTGCCTTCTTCACAAGCAACTTCATCAGCTCCGCCATCGTGCTGCCCGCCCGAGCTGCTAGTACCTCCCGAAGCATAGGCGGACGCACGAGCTTGCGCAGCTGCTTGTAGTGAGCACGGTTGCACAAGTAGTACACACTCGTATCCACGGCGCCGGCACCCTTGCACAAAGCCCTTCCACGAAGCTGAGCGCACCAATGTCTTCAACTCCCATCTGATGTCCGTGGGAGACCGGCTCCAAAGCCCTTGCACAACGATGCTGCACACCTCGGGGTCCAATGAAAAACTTTGGGTCAGCCAATGCTGCACATCTGTCATTCGAGCATTCTCGTCAACCGGAAGTACGAGAGTGACTTGCGGAAAATCGCTCAAATCCACACCATTCGGACCTTCACGAATAATTCCAGCACCATAATACACTCTCAATGTAGTGGTGGCCATTGATGATGTAGGCCTGCGTGTATGATTGAAATTTACGGCATGTCAAATAACATCGTACAACACTAAGCTAAATTTTCTATACTAAAAAGGGTGCTAAAATTAATATACTACAAAATGTTCCATACTACAGAATGTATACTACAACTTTTTGACACTAAAATTTTCATACTAAATTTGTACTACATTTTCTACATCTACAATTTTTACTAACACCAATATTTCATCTAAATAATAGTGCAAATACAACATAATCAAAAAAATACCTGGATCCAAATGGATGGAATAGTTTCTACTCCTCCTTCCTCCCTCACCTCCTCCAACCCTGTCTTCCTCTCCTTCTCTTCTCCCCCCCTCTTTTTCTTCCCCCTTCCTCCTTTCCTCTTTTTCCTCTCCTCTTCTCTCGTTTCTTCTCTGTCCTCAGTGAGGGAAAAAGTGGAGGAGGTGGGTGGGCGGCCGACTGTGCAGAAATAATTAAACCCCCCTGTCGCCTTACCGTTGGGCATCGCGATTCGATCGCCCAACCGCATGATGGATCGTAATAAGTCGCCCAACACCCAGGCGATAGTATTGATTCGCTCAACGGTTCTCACATTTCCTAAATGTTGCCTCCGGTTGGGCGAAAGGTGAGAGTCGCCCAATGGGGGGGCGACTTGAGCCTATTTTTGTAAAAAAATTCCGTGGATATATTTATGTATTTTCGAATAAAAAATAGATTATCCGTACAAAAAATTCCAGCTTCTCGAGTCTGCTAGTGTTTGCATCGTTTGAGTAAATGTTTCTATCATTCATTACCTATAAGTCAAAAAGAATATGGCCACAAAAGGTCTCAAAAACGTGCTCAAGTCCAGAGAATTTTCAGTATGTTCTCCGAGGTACCTGCAATCCTTGCTTTGCTGCCATAGGGACCACTCACACCCACCCACCCACACATATATAGAGAGAGAGAGAGAGAGATTTACTAACTAGCGCGTATGTGTAGAATACGTTGACAAGTTACTGATATTTTTGAATGAAGTTACCATCGGTTCTGAATGAAGTTATTGGCAAACTTTCACAGTGATGAAAAGTTATCATTGGTTCTGCATGAAATTACTATCGGTAGCGAGTGAAATTATTGCTAATACTCACAGTACATAGTTGGTGATAACTTGCTAGAGTGCAAAACTGCGCGTAGCGCACGCAGAATAGCACTATTGTATGTGTGTATACACACACACGTATATATACACATATATACATGGATATATGCATACATATATACATGTATACATATATATACATACACACATATATACATATATACGTATATACATATATATTGTGTATGTGTGTGTGTATATAGTATAAATAACAGGAGCATCATAGTGTTCAAACTACATGATTGAGATTTTCCACCCATAATTGATTCAGCTTGCTAAATCAATGAATGTTAAATGGCTTTGTCTGATATATATTATATATCATTTCACTTACACGCATCTAAAAGCAATCTAAAGACAGGGAGGCTTGGTGCCCAGGCACCATGATTTTAAATGCATCAATTCCATCTAAATTCGGATATATTTTTTTTTTGAAAATATCAGTTTCAAGGTATATACTCATCTATAACAATTCAAATGAAACGTATAAATTTTAAAATATATATACTCAAATTCAAAATTTTGAACGAATTTAGATCACATACTTTGCTGATTTATATATATAATCAGCATATACCCACAATCAAACTATCCCAAAAAAAGACAACTACAATTCAAAATTTAGTTCAAACTTGTTTGAACTAGTTAGTAAGCTAGTTAAATTTGATATCCAAAAAATTTTAAAATTTTTCGCACATGATACATATCTATTTTAGACTTATGGTGTCCGGACACCAAGGAGCACTCGATATTCAACCTGTTCTTAACAGTCACTGACATTTGCTAGTTGACAGTAAATAGGTGATTTCCAGATTTCAGATAGGTGCAACTTGGACGCGATTCTGCACTTGGAAATGATATTTTCAGTGCCCCAAATAGGGACCGTGATCTCAATCCATGAAAGGAGCTAAGTTTAGCTAGCATATATAGATCATATATTCGCTAATCTTTTCACGCACGCCCTCCAACTAATAATCGTTGACGCAAGTTACTCATGACTCAGGAGTGAATCGTGACGATACCAGCAACTTGCGCCAGTAACTAAGGATATGGATCGTCAAGATTATGTTTTTCCTACTACTTTCGCATCCGCTATGATTTGTGCACCCAGCTCGTCTTCTCAAATTGCTGTTGTTTTTCCGCAAGGATTCTCGAATTGTTCCTGAAGCGATTAGAACTTGGATGGAGTATGTCGCGGTCAGGTCGAAACCGGAATGGAACTTTTTAGATGCGTGGAGCACTACGATTTGCAAGGGCTGCAGAAACAATATGTGAGCTTCTACCTGGGCAGGATTCGCATCGAGCATGGGTTTCTTGGCAAAATCATAGTTACAGAAGGATTGGAGATAAACGGGCCAGATTACGTTATGGGCCTTTATGCATTTTGGACCTGGGAACGTACTGTCCGAAGAGGAGGTCAGCTTCATCCTTCGTTCCTTCTTCTAGCTCAGCGCTGCCACGCACATCTATTATCTTTCTTATAGCTCCCGTCACAATCTAGAAGAGATAGGTCACAAACTAAAAAAATGAAAACACATATGCGGTGATAAACTCATGTGATACATACTCCAAAATAAAATTCCTGCAAACTCGATCCGAGATTGAAACACGACAGTTCTTTTAGCAAGAGAAAGCAAGAAACAAAAGATAAGCAAGCGTTTCTTCCCCCTCTTGTTTTGCAGATACTATGTGCTATGGCATTATTCGTTCTAGCATGGTTTGCTGGCATGAAATGCAATGCTAGCCGTTCTTGAAAGGATGGCAGGGCCTGCGTGCACTTTGCCATTCGGGCAGTAGGCCCTGCGTCATCATGCAGCCAATAAATCTCCTATTAAGCATGCAGTTTCAGAAAACTATGGACGAACGAACGAACAACTAATCATGGGGAACAGGAGCGAGATCATTGCGCCAACTGCCTAACACAATTGGACGATATTATTGCACAGCAAAGAAGCATCATGGAGTGACCCATCTGTGGTAGGGCAGCTTTAGGGGTGTTCATTTGAGCTTTTGCTTCTGATTTCTACCACCTTATTTTCATTGTTTTCTGGTGATATGGGTTTTTCGGACTCTTTTACCTTTTCTTTTTTCTTTATTCCTTTTTATTGTTTGTGATGATATAATTTTTTATTTTAAAATTTTAATTATATTAAAAAACTACCGGCAGATACAATATATTTTTTAACTCTACAGTATAAAATAAACTATAAACCAAAACTTTTAATCCTAAAGCATCGCCACCTAATTTCATCTTGTTCGTAGGAAAGGAAGAAAGAATCAAAGAAAAGGACCTCCTAGTGCTCATGGATGTGTGTACGATTTGACAATCGCTCCTGCAGACTTGTACCTTGTGTTTCTAGGGTTGTAGATAGCACTGAATCGAGTAGTGTGGGTACAAGTTTCGGACCCATAGAATTGGCCCCATTATTTGTTTCAGAAAACCAGCGGGCTAATGGAAAACCATGTTGTCTGCAGGATTTCCTATGTATAGGCCCGTTTGAAATGCAGGTTGTAGCGAAGAGTTATAGAATTATATTATTTTCTGTATACATTTCTCATGTTTCAAGCACACTTTTAGACCCTGTTTAAAAACACAGGAATTTAAAAGGAAATAGTACAGTTCCCCGTGAGTAGCACCCTTTCCTCTTGTCTTAAAGGACTTAGTGCCAATATTGGTTTGTAAATGATGTTTTTCTATAATACGTAGTTTTTAAATGAAGCGTCTTTTTAAATTAAGGTATACTAGTCGATTGTAATACATATTATAGTGACTTTATTTATATCAATATCTTTTTACAAATTTCTCTATAAATTATTATTATTTATAAATTAAAATTAAAAGCTGACATGAACGGTCCTTGTTACGAGGAATGTGCTGTATCACAAGCTAACAGGCACCATTGCAATACCGCGTCGGATGCTCTCGATCTCTTAATTAATTAGTACTAGCTGTTTTGTCAAAGATATCAACCAATAGTGTAACTTGGACCGACCGTACTGTGCTACACTGCGTGACGGCCCGGGCCAACTCAAAGGATGTGCATGATCAGAGCAGCCAATTAATTCAAGTTTAATGTTCCTGGTTCGTACCCACAGGCCACAAAGGCTACGTATGCTTGCTCAAAAGAAGAAAGAAAGAATCAGCACAGTGCGCACTTGATCCTATTGCTTACAGGTGTGGTAGCCGTACGAACAGATATTGATTACGCCACGAATCATTAGGGCATCTCCAATGGTCTGAGTCAGCTAACTATATGCATGTACACATCAGCATATATCCTATGTAGAGGAAAGAGAGTATGCAAAAAGAATCGAGCCAACTCTTCCTAAGCACTAGTCTATAACGTCAAACGAAGCAGCATCTATAAATTCTGTGTGTGCATATAAGCATCAAATAGCTATCCTTACAATAGTATAGCCAACTAGTGGCTATAACACTTGTCCATTTCATCTATAGCCTTCAAAAAAATAGTTCATATAATAAGGTAAATCTTACAATAACTATTTGGCCCCACGTGTAAGAGAGTGAAATGCATATTTTTACGTGCTATAGCTAGCTGCAATGTAGTAGCCAGGTTCCTTTCTCTCTCTTCCTTTCTCTCTCTGCCACGTAAGATTTTGTTGATATTATATTTGCTATAGCCTGCTGACTAAGCCTTATTGTACCTGCTCTATAGATAGTTCTTTAGAATGCTAGCTTTAGTGTGTACTATATAAATAATGTGGAAGTCTTAGAGCAAGTACAATAGTATAGCCAACTAGTGGCTATAACACTTGTCCATTTCATTTATAGCCTTCAAAAAAATAGTTCATACAATAAGGTAGCTATTACAATAACTATTTGACCCCATGTGTAAGAGAGTGAAATGCATATTTTTACGTGCTATAGCTAACTGTAATTTAGTAGCCAGCTTCCTTCTCTCTCTTCCTTTCTCTCTCTGCCACGTAAGATTTTGTTGATATTATATTTGCTATAGCCTGCTGACTAAGCTTTATTGTACCTGTTTTTATAGTTAGTTGCTAGCTATAACCATTGGAGATGTCCTTTGTTATTAGCCGCCAATGCACAACGTTTTCGTTCTTTGATTGAGGAGCGTCGCTGTTGTGCCTACGTACTTAGAGAGCATCACTGTTCACATTTCACAACTGGCTCAGAGCCGTTGCCTGGTCTAAACGGTGTGGCACCTCGGTTAGCAAATCACGTAATGTTTGCACGTTATCTTTCTTGACATTTGTACGTAGAATTTTGGATGGAAGGATTTTAGTTTGGATAGGTTCTGATTAACATCTGCATGGATTTTTTATGATCACCTAGCTAGGCCCCCAAAAGCAACCCTTGATTGGTTGGATTAGGCACTGGACAGTCCACCTACTAGCAGCAGCCAACTAACTCGATAGGCTGTGATTTGGCTTTAGTTTTTAGCTTTCGATTTATTTTTCACTATTTATAAATTTTGTCTTTTTCTGAACTTTTGGTTTTTTGTTGAGATTTTTTGCCTTTTTCCGTATTTATTTGTATTATATGTAATGGGCTAACATATTTTTTTATAATTTTTATTTTTTTAAATTTAATTATACCAAATAAGTCTCTGTCATTCTGATGTTTTTGATCATTCTGATGCTTTTGTATATAAGCCACAAAAAAATGCCCAAATGATCACCACGGGCCGGCAGCCAACCAAATCGTCAAAAATATTCTCCTCCTCCCTATGCAGAAGCAGAGCACCGTCTAACTCTGCTCAAAAGCTCAATTAATCATCCAATTTGATCATAATTTAACCAATCCTTCGTTTCGGTTAGCTAGCTTCAGTGCAAGTTAAGAACCATCCTAGCTGGTAGTACACTTCTTTAATCGCCGGCTGGCCAAAGCCGTCTCTTATCGTGCCTGCCATTGCCATCCTTTAAGATGCAAACCCAAGTTGTCAATATCGAACTCCTTGAAGGAACTTACAGATTGGTGGGCGTGGTCCTGAGAAGAGGGTCAAGCTATTGTTAATTGGAGTGCTTGCTAGTTGTTATATCATTGCAATGGATGATGAACGGATGAGTCTTAAATTAACACAGGAGAAAGACAGCATGCAGCTTCGAAGTGAGCTTGTACATTTTGCAGCTGCCACATCGAGTACTAAAAGTGCATGGGCTTCCTCACGTTTTGTGTTGCCGTTCTGGCTGTGATAAGCCCGGTTAAAAAGTGTTGTGGTTTTTGACTTTAGATTAGGGTTTTTAGCTGATTGTGAAAAAGATTAAGGAAGTAAATGACGCTTGTATTGAGAAGCTACTTCGTTCAGAATATCTTCTATAGTGACTTTTATAAACAATTTATAGAAATTATTTTGTGAATACACCTTACTTAAAAATTAGCTCCTAAAAATTAAAAGCAACTTAATCGGCAGCACGTCTTCCAGTGCCGCTGTTGCAGCGGAGCCATGTCGGAGCATCAACAGAAGACTGAGCTCCTGCTCGGCCGGTGTTTGTCGGAGCCATCTTCTTCCCCTGTTTGTCGGTGGTGAAGTGACAGGTGTACTTAAAAGAACAGACGATGCAAACCGTAGTAGCACGCAGTAACATGTACAACCTATCCTGTACAAAGTACAAGCCGGGGCGGACGCAGAGGTGTCGGTAGGTACTCTTTCACAAATTTGTACTGTAGTTCTATATATTTCAAAGAATTTTACTGGTGTTAGTATTGTTTGGCTCGTTAATCAAATATAATTAAATTATATAGTCTTTTTGGTCTCTCCGTATTCTAAAAAAGTGGCTCCGCCTCTGAGTACAAGCCACAAGAATGGCAGTTCGGCGAACAAACTTAGGGATGTGATTGAAGTATAGCTATTCCACAAGAATTCCGTAGAAAACGGCTGAAGATATTCGGAATTCTCTCCATCTGTTCCAAACGAAGCCTTGTCCTTTTTCTTTCAAGGGTGAGGACGGGGTCCTTATTTAGTCTTAAGCTTTTAGTTTCTATTTTTTTTAATTTCATCTTTTTTTTTGTCTTTTTGATATTTTAAAGCTTTTTTGTATTTTTTTTGTCTTATTGCTTTATATTGTCTGTGATGATATAATATTTTTATTTTTTTTTACTTTTTAAAATTAATTAACTTAAAAACTTACCAACAGCTATAATAAAAAAAGATGTTACCGTAAAAATGCTTTTTCTATCTTAAACTTCCAAAGACCAAATTAGCACTCCTGTATATTTTACTTACGTCACACACGCTGGGAATATTGTGAAGGCGCTGTGGCCGGAGCCAGCAGCGCGCACCCCTGGACTCTGACTCCAATGGTTATAGTTAGCAACTACTAATTATAAGACTTCTACATTATTTATATAGTACACATTAAAGCTAGCATTCTAAAGAACTATCAATGGTTATAGCTAGCAACTAACTATAAGACTTCCACATCATTTATATAGTACACACTAAAGCTAGCATTCTAAAGAACTATCTATAAGGATAGTTATTTGATGTTTACATGCACACACAGAATTTATAGAGGTTGTCTCGTTTGGCGTTATAGACTTAGTGCTTAAGGAAGAGCTGACTCGATTTTTTTTTCATACTCTCTTTCCTGCACATAGGATATATGCTGATGTGTACATGCATATAGCTAGCTGATTTAGACCATTGAAGATGCCCTAAGGATAGCTATTTGATGCTTACATGCACACACAGAATTTATAGAGACTGCCTCGTTTGGTGTTATAGACTAGTGCTTAAGGAAGAGCCGGCTCGGTTTTTTTTGTATACTCTCTTTCCTCCATATAGGATATATGCTGATATGTACATACATATAATTAGTTGACTCAGATCATTGGAGATGCCCTTACAGCCGCGCGTGGCCGCACGCACGCACGGGTCAAGTCGACGGACTGCGCCTGCAAGCGTGGCCCATCTCTCGGGACCAGACGCTCCTCTCCCCGCGCACCAGCCGCTTAGCCGGGCCCCGGGTGTCCCAAATGGTGTCATCATCCAGTCAAACGACGTGATTAAGTGTGCCGGAGCGATGATTAGGCTGCAGGCCCTGCCCTGCCCTGCCAATCGAACTGCTACCGAAGAGCGGCGACACACAGGGCCCGCGCCAGCCAGGGCTCGGCGAGCTCCACGCCCCAACCCTAACGTGCCCCGGCGTACTGCGTGCCGAATTGAAAGCTTGTCGTTGTCACAGCGCACGCTGTTTTTGGCGAATTGTGATTGATCTCTTGACGGCATGGCGGCAGTTTTTCCTTTCCTTTATTGAAAGATAGGAGGGGAGAAAAAAAACGCGGCTATAATGTAGGATAGAATTAAGGGTTTTGACAAGCGGCACGCAGATGATCTTGCTTCGACGGCAATGACGGCGGTGGCCTCTCCAGCGATCTTCGTGTAGGTTGGGGCCGTGGTTCACTCTGACCTTTTAAGATCTGGGATACATTGCAGGGAATTGCTAAGGACTACTCATGTATTTTCTCACCCTTAGAAGTACTTGAATTTTCATCCCTCTGATTTGTCTTGAGATTCACACTCCAGCTTCATCTTTGGCGACGATGGCAGCCCTCCGACGACTACTCCGGCCCTTTGTCCAAAAAGATAGGACATATTTTTTTAATAATTTTATCCATATATATATGGCACATGTTATATTTCAATACAAACTAGTGTGGCGTTCTCTATATCCATCTAATAAATATCCATCTTCATTTTATATTATCTATATACATGTATTGAATATTAGGGATATTCTAGTTATTTTTAATATCTCCTTGATTTATGTGCTGAGAGGAAGATAGAATTAAGGGTTTTGATAAACGTCAAGCAGATGATCTTGCTTTGACAGCAACGGCCTCTCCAGTGAGCTTCATATAGGATAGGGTCATGGTTTACTCTGACAGATATGGGATACCTCCTTACAATGTATCTCTACTCCTTAAAAGCACGAGTTGATGATCGTCAGTGCGTTCTCCCTCAATTATCTATAGCCATCCGATCTCAATCGTCCTCTCCCATGTGCGCAGCTCCTCCCCAACTGCACCCCACGAGGCCACTTCCAGATAGCAATACGAGTAGCACATAGTGGGTAGGAGAGATCTTGCACAGTTGCACTACTCCACACCTGCAACATCCACCAATCGCGCCGAGTCGCGGACGCTGGCAGGTGGACCCTGCCGCGCCACATCATCCCTCCCACCACATCTTCTCTCACCACCGCACCCACGAACAGAATGCTCGCCCCGCCTAACTTGAGCCCCAGCCAGATCTCGCAGTCGCCCTTTGCTTTGCCACCGCATCGTTCGCATAGAGAGGAGGAACCGAGGAAGGGTATGGCGATGAGCAGTAGATACGAGGACGTGCTACTGGGGATGGGCAACCCCCTCCTCGACATCTCTGTTGTTGTCGACGACACCTTCCTCTCCAAATACGTGCCCATCTCACCACCCTCCCCTTCCAAGCTCTAATCTGTGGTAAATTGGTTTTTGTTTCGCGTTAATTTGGATTTGAATGGCCTGGTTTTGTTTGGTCTGTTGTTTTTTGCCGCCTCGGCTCATTAGATCCGACAAGACAAAAAATGTTTGCCTATAAGTTAATCTCAAATATGTGCAGCATGGGACAAAAGAGGTCAAAACTATACAAGAAGACACTGATCGAAAAGTATATAATTGATCAAATTCCACGTGAGACGGATTCGCTATTGTTCTTCTCGTTTTCCGATTTTGTCTGCATAGATCTTCAAATTTGGGGGCCTGATGTGCCATGTGCCCACGTCAACCTTCTTACTTGAAATTTGTATCTTTTAAATTGCTTTATTCTTTACCAAATGAATATTTGTGCTACTTTGGAGGTCACCCCTAATCCTTACCCTGTTTGTGCTACTTTGCTTTATTGCTAAGCTTCTCTGTTAGCTCAAATTTACTCTATTGGTTTATATTTTGTTACCTTGTTCTATCCATTTGTTGTGCAATGGGCTTTGCATCCATGTGTTCTTTCTGATAATGGTAAAAATGCGACATGATTGTTCAGATGAACTAAGTGGAATTGGAATTTGGAACAACTGATCAATTATAGTTAGGAACATTTCCTTGTTTCTCGCAATGAATCTCTGCTAGCTGCATATGCTTATCTTCTTTATTGATCTAAAAATAAACAACATTAGTGTTTTGGTGGAACATCGCATGATAGCTGTGTGTTTTGGTGGAACTTCGTAGACAAGTTTTGTACATTTTAGATATATACTTTAGGAAACACTATTGTTTGATTGCCTCAACAGAAAAATACCAATTAGGATCTTGCATGTAATGATTAAAATTTTAGTATGTCATGTCTTTCCATCCAGTACACCATGTCTAGATGCTATTCGTGAGGATGATTCCCCAGATTTGAGAGAAGTCGGAAGGATACTGAAGAACATCTGAAGGTTAGTTCTCACAGCCCACTTGATAATCTGTTTGTTTTTGTTCAAGCCACTTTCTTCAGACCAACATCTCATCTTTCCATTATTTTCCATACAGATACCAGATGTTCCTCTGAAGACTTGAAGGTTTGTCCAGAGAGTCTGCGACATCATCACTCGAAGAGCTGCCTACCTAGCAGCAACTGGAATTGTTGCAATACTGCAAAAAAATCGATCATGATGGAACCCTTTGTGGTACCACCAAAGTTCGAAGAATAACAAGTGTACAGAAGAAATCGATCATCGCAATCAAGGGTGGCCTCTATCAAGGCTATTCAGCCTTTAGAGAGTATCTAAATGAAGCCATTGGTGAGATTCTAGGGGAGGAGATTGCGGCCACTGTAAGTCTTAGGGTGATGGAGGAGGGCTCTGGGATTGGTGCTGCCCTCTTTTCAGCTGCATATTCGTCGAATAGACAAAACTCCATATAGGCATGATATAGGTTGAACTCCTGTGCAAATGAAACAAAAAAAGGAGTATTATTTCATTCTAATGTATATCCAAATGTATACATTATAGGAACTCATAAGTGGTAAATAAATTTTAGAACATGCGTATAAACATGTTCTAAAAAATTTTAAAATCTGTAGTAATGCACAGACATTCAACTAGTTATATAAAATGAATTGCTCAAGTAGCAGGTGGCCACAGATTCATTTGGAGAAGAAATGAGCGATTTATACAATGAAATGTACATGGATACACTTGTCCATAGTTCTTATTGGAGGAAAAATAAAAACGAAAAGGCGATATGTATTACATGAAGCCACTAGAGAGAATTAACAGCGCCCAAAGAGCAGCATTTCTGGGCGCACGGTAACAATGGTGGTAAATCGGTAATTCCAGATTAGCACCGACACCGGGGTTATATTAAGCAAATCGAACCCATGGTTTCTTGCGTCGCCCCTGGCGTTCGGCGTTTATCACGATTCTACCCCTACCAAAGCACATATTGTCGAACAATTACCGCAGCTTTTGGAAGCTTCCAACTCCGGCGCGCCTCTGCCGTCACGGCCGGGGTGGGCTTCAGCACGCGTAGTACTCGACGAGCTCGTCGAGGGACTCCGGCTGCGGGTCGGTGTTCTCCAGCATCCAGAGCAGGTGCTCGAACAGCACGACCTCGCAGCCGACGACGGTGCCGGCGTCCCCGCCGCTGCCGCCGGAACGGTCGACGAGGTTCTGGAACAGCGGGTGGCCCACGAGCTCTTCGGCGATGAGGTACCGGCGGCGCGACTTGCCGACGTACACCGGGTGGAGGCCCTTGGGCACCTCGTCCGCGCCGTGGAACGAAGCGCCGCGCCGCACGCCGCCGTCTTCGCCGTGGCCGACGCAAGCTGAGTCGACGACGTCGTCGCCGCCGCCGGCCGACGGCGCCCGGTAGATGCGGCTCGACGAGTGCCACCTCCTGATCATGCACCTGAGCTTGCTCAGCCCGCCCTTCGCCATTGCCTCCTCCTCCGCCGATGGGACGCAACAAGCACAACACCACAATCCAAGAAGTAGAGAGAGAAACAAAGGGAGAGGTTTTAGAGAGAGAATTGAGGGAGGCGACGATGGATGGGAAGGCAGGGGAGGCGAGGGGCGGGGTGGGCTTATATAAGAGGGAGGAGGGAATTGACGGAGATGGGGGTGGGGCCCGCATGTCGGGGAGCGGTAAAACTAAGAACTGGCAACAGTGCAGTGGCAGCTGGAGCGTCTTGTCCGGAGCGCATGGGCTGTATTCTCTCGTGCATGTATCCTCCTCCTCCGTCCAGTAGGCAGCAGCGCAAGGCTGGCTCGCTGGCTGGCGCCTGCTTGCTTTTTGTGTGGTTGATAATACCAGTTAACTTCTAATACAGCATTCTTCGTATTGACTTCTTAAAAACTGATATAGGGTCTATTTTGTTTTTGCTGCGATTTATGATTTTTGACTGCGCTTTGTGGCATTTTAAGCTATTTATATGAGAGATTACAGAGTAATAGAAACTCACGTATTGTTTTTGCCGATATAAATGAAGTCAGTAAAGTATGTACTACAATTAACTAGTAGACTCTATCTTGAAAAAATATTCCGTTTAAAAGCTAATTACTGTAAAAAACCAAAAACAGCCTTTAGAAGCTGAAAAGAACGGGCCATAAACACTTGAATTTTCTAAACAACTTCTTTTCTCGTCTTACTTCGGAGATAAGTCATACGGTTAGAGACGCAATACGAATCCTATTACTCTTACTCCCATCTCTACCTCTCGTGGTCGTCCTTTTTAAAATATCCTCTTTCAGGTATTACTATATTCTCAGCTAAAAATATCAATCATAGCTAGTAAGAACACCCTTTTTAACTCCAAACCCTGCCGACATACAAGATGCAGCTAGAAAGATCAAACTGTGTGCTTAACTGTTAGAAAGATCAAACTGTGTGCTGAGTTGTTTTTGAACGTTCGTGTGCTTAATTGTGGTACCGGAGCACAAAAAAAATGTGAGGAACAGCTGGTATCCTTGCGCATCCTGCAACGGATCCGACTCCTCGGCCAGTGGCTCAGAAAAATATTTGCTGATGTGCTCGCCCTTCCTGTGGACTGTGGTGTACTGCTACCAAAAATCCGAGAACACGCCAACTGGCAGTACGCAGAGCGAGATCAGTAGAAACGTTACAGTGGCCTGCACAAGTTCGCTGTAGGCTCTCATAGCAACACAACAAACGTGACTTGACTTGGGCGTGCAGCTAAGCATGTGTGCAAATGTATAGGTATAGCTGTATTCCTCTGGTCAGTACTATTCTATAAGCACCAACCATGCTAAGCTTGAGTGCAAATCGGATAGCCTACTAAACTAATAAATAGTAGTCAGTTTATTTGTCTAATAAATAGTAATTATTAAGAAAATTGAAAATTTAAATGTTACTGAAAAGCAAAAAAAAAAAACCCAACAGAGCCCCTGTAGGTCTCAAAAATTCCAAGACATAAATCTAATACAATTTATATTTCATCTGTGATTGATCAAACGAAGAAATAAGATTGCTGAAAGTGATATACATGTGCATGGAAGTTTGGTGAGGGTCCCCATCCCTGGCCAATCCCCTAGTCTAGTGTTAATTAAGCAAAGATATAATACTCTGGTGCTTAGGTTTCCATCAATGATATGGATTAGTTTTTTTTATAAGCATGGTGTTTGATCCGCCGGAGCTAGGAGATTTTATATATATCCTGATCAGCTCTTCCTTGTACTGTAGCTAATGTAGATTGATGTGAGATGATCGCGGGAATCGATTGGGGATGTCTGCCCTTGTGGCGCAAGATTGTATTAGTGATTTCGATCGGCAGATTCCGTGGCTGTCTAATTAAGAAAGTGCTTAATTGATCAAGCGCTACACAGGTGAACAGCATGGAATTAGCCCGATTGTTCTTTGTTTTTGAGCAGGTAGCCATCTGTTTGTTTTTGCTCTTACTGACAAGGTAATGGGTGGATTTTTTTGCTGTAGATTATGGTTTTTTGTTTAACTTTTTGAATTTTGGTTGTTTGTAAGAGAGAGTACGGAGAGAGACTCATATGTGATTTTAGCTGATATAGATGAATCTAGTACAGTCTAATACAATCGACTTATAGACCCCGTATTGAAAAGACACACCGTTTGAAAGTTAATTACTGTAGTATAAACTAAAAACCAGAAGTCATAAGCAAAAAAAAATCAGCCAAATTATGATCTATTTAGAACGTATAAATTTTATAGTAAGAATTTTTTTTTTGAGAAAACTGCAGTACTCTTTGTAATATTTCATTATTCAAAACTACCTTAAATTGCTCCACAATGTCTTTGTGAAGTTGCATATCGGACTACCGGTTTGGCCGTGAAGTTGCGTGCAGTATTTAACGGCTACACAGTGGAGCTGATTGGATTGGACTTGATTGGAACAATCAATCAGCATGCACTGATGTGATATTTCCATGATACGAGTACACTAAAACAGTGACCAAATTCTGAAATAAGTATTCAAGCAATTACAAAGTGATACTGTTCCGGCCTTTTATTGTACATTGCATGTCAATATCTTACTGAAATTTTCTGTAGTTTGATACCGGTGTAGTGTTCTGCTGCAATACGTCATCAGTCAAGCCACGTACCAAATTGCGCCATTTAAGGTTTTCAGATTGCGTAATGCACGTTGCCCAGCTCCTAATCAATACTCTGTCTCGCTATACAAATTAAACACAATTTTTTGGCCTCCGATTGTACTACTAAATATATTTTGTACACAGCCAGGAGTTGATTAGTGGCACGTACGATGGGGCTTCGCTTTTGCATCCTAGCTGTCCCAAAGTCTCCATGATTGCTGGTTTCTAATTAACTTGAAGATTGTATACTCCAAAGTCCAGATAGAGTCCATATTCTTTTCAAGGACCAACCTCCCTTTTTGCTGCAACAAGCGCGAGACACCCAATTCAGCTCAGCAGTGTGCCAAAGCGCCAATAAAATAGAACGTGCCACCTTACATGGATGCATGCATCAATCTCCTTCTGTTTTAATTAATCAAGCAAGTAATCATTTGATCTCCTTGCAAGAATTAAGGGAGCTATAACAGCCACAAGATAAAATGGCCAAAGGAAGTAGCAAAATGCAACCACTCTATTTGCATTACTTTGTGGCCAAAGGTCACCTCCTCCTGGTCCTCCTCCTCTAGCTTACCTCTCTCTGTGCTCAATGATATATAGAGGCATCCAGCAGTGCCCTTTTAGATTCTTCTCTAACTAACCTCCAACTCAATTTTTATACTTGAGGTCCACACGCTAATATTCAAGGTTTATACGTTAGAAGAGTGGTTAAAGATAACTTTGTCAAACATTATGCCCAGGTTTGTCAACTAGTAGGATTTGATTCCCATGGAAGTCCCATGGGATGCAGGCATCAACATTGCAATCATGGGACATGCAACACCATATTAATGCCTCAACATCACATTTCTGTTATATATAAAAAAGGGAAGGGGAAGGAGTACTATATATTGAAGAAAACTTGTAGGAATTCTGTTGTTTTAAATTTCATCTTAAGCCCATCGGTGATTAGAAAATGTTTATGGTAGTGAGAGGACATCCGGTTTTCAATTAAAATTCTAATTATTAGCAGAGCAATCGACGACAAAGCTACGCTGCACGCTTCCATGTCGTATTTCATCACTTTCACGTCGTTAATTAGTACTCCCTCGTTTTATAAACTAAGCCCGGATTAGTTGGTGGCTAATCGGGGTTGCAGGGAAAGATCGAGACAGCAAAGAAAAAGATCAGATCAAAAGTATTTAGCGAGACTTTTGCTTGACAGCAACGTATGTATGTATGTATGATTTTTTTTCTTCTAATGTGCACTTTTCAACGGGCCTGTAGCTAGCATAGCAGGTCCTCAAGCGAGCCAATTCCACGCAAGTAATTCCAATCTTGATCTCAACTATGCATACTCCGAAGTTCAGCACCGTGTTTTGAGCTGATCACAATCTTCACTATAGATGTTGATTTTTTACCAGTTTGACTGCTAATTAGTTAGTTTAGCGTTTACAGGTTGCCAGGCGACTTGTCTCAGTCCTGGCACAAATTTGACGGATGCTAGCTCGATCGGTAGGACGCAGCATGGCCGCAGGGGTAGGCCAAATCTAGGTTAGCTACGCGTACGTCGATTACGTACGCCCTCATGGACGGATGGATCTAATCCAATCCGTGCTGCGCTCTGTCGATCGGTGGGCATGCAGATCGAGCGACCGCAAGTGGCCAGCGTAGCCGCGATGGCCCAGCGCGCGCGCTGGCTGCCGCCGATCGATTGATTCCTGTTTTTGGCACGTATTGCACGGCGTTTTCGCCTTCCTGTGCTCCCGTGAGCCTGACGCTGCCGCGCAGCTCAGAGCTACCGGCTACGCGTAGCTGCGCGACACGGACGCGTAGGGGTGAAATGAAAACGGATCAGATCATATTTATATCTATATTTTTTTCTCGCATTCAAATACGAATCGATAAACGTATGATATGGACTAGACAAATATCAGATATAAATTTAGATGGGATTCAATTATTTTTCAGATTTCAATAATTATTCAATGCCTCTCCTATTTAAAACATGACACTAAATTGTTTTAACATTTGAAATTGATAGATAACTGAGTCTAAAATGTAACTGCGTATTAAATGTTGACAGCAACAATTGAATCATTCATCTCACGTATTTGTATAATATGCTTTTGAGGGCAGCTTCATATTCTATGGTACAATGAAGTTTAGCAAATCGGCACCGGTTTTATAGTAATATTTATACCCATTTTCTCTAGTTTATCATATAACCATTGATCATTAGTGTCATTTTGATAACTCTAACTAATTCTAGATACATTACAAATAAATTAGTTATAAACATATTAAATTTGGCTAAAAAGTATGCAAAAAGATTTATTGAGGGATATGTCAAAATAAAAAAAAAAAACCAAATTAGAGTCTACCATGACGATGTGCTCACCCAAATGATTGAAATGCATATATAATATGCCAGATTTAGAGGCCAAATATGAAAGATATGTGTTAGCTAGTTGATATTATTATATCTGACGAATCCGGATATCCGATTCCGAATCTAGATCTTATTCGGATATCCGGCTTTGGATTTGTGTTAGGCCATACCAAATTTGTATCCAACATCCGGGATTTCGGTAGGTCAACATTCAAATTTGGTTCCGTTTTCTATTTAGATTCAGATACTAAGTATCCCGATTCGATCCCGACTGTGGTTTACTTTTATGAAAGACTTCGCTTTGTAGAAGTTAGTCGTATTTATGAATGTTATGTGATACTTCTCTTGTAAAAGAAAAACAACTCTCTTTGTTGCAAACAAAAGTAGCGTTGTCTCTTTTGTGCAAGTAATGAGAGTGATTTTCTTGGAGGATTGTGGATCTTATGCTGAGGCATGAGATGTTAAGGGTTGCTAAGGCGCGTTGGTCATGTCAGATTAGGCACAAGATAACTTGAGAATTGAGCCTCGCATGCGCGAGGAGTACCCGAAGTTGTTTTTTTCGTGTATGAGTTAGAGCTATTTTCTGTTCAGTGTGTGTTGTGGTATTCTCTATGTGGATTGTTTAGCACTAGAATTTAAGGGTTGAATTCTGTTAAGGGTGGTACAATATAATACCCGTGGAAAAGCAAGAGAAGTAAAGTCCCATTTGGCCACCAACACTACTAGCAAATTATCAATCGGCAGCCACATGGCAACAGTAAGGGGACAACACAACACATCGAGACAGCATGGCCACAGGCAAAATAGCACACACAGCCAGCCGAATAGAGGGGGAAGAGAAGTGAAGGCACAACACGACAGAGCCAACAAAACAACAGAGTAAAAGAGAGCGGAGAAGAGCCACAGCACCAACAAGCCAACTTCTATTCTCCTTTCTTTCATTCTCATCCCAAACCCCCGAAACCACACAGCCACAGATCGTCAGCCGACTAGAAGCAAGAAGTCAGCAAGACGCAAGACCGCAAGGCGTGCCATAGGGGGAGGCCAGCCACAGCCCAGTCGGCACGCAGCCAACCAAGGAAGCGACTACTGAGGCCAAGCCTCCATCCTTTCCCAAAGCGACCTGACAATCAACCGATAAAGGTAGCCCATAAACCACTCTTAGATATAGCATCACTTTT